>CM061348.1:236621967-237221967 GCA_030867105.1 Liasis olivaceus
AGCCACGCACAACCTATTGCAGCAAAAAAATCTTGATCAAGTTGTGGAAAAGTAGTACAACATTTATGATGATACATACTCTTGCAGTGTCAGAGTTGGTAAGTGGAAAACTGATTTGTTCAGATGAGTTTTCTATTTTCAAAAATAAGAAAGCCATGCTATTTGCTTTTTGTCTCTTTATCCCAGAAACTTTGGGGACAGTCCTAGCTACAACCTGAAAGATCACAACTTGAGCTATGACCTAATTTGATATACCTCTACATTCCTTTTTAAGACTGACTCAGTTCAGATTCTACTACTTCAGCATCTATGACTTTCTTTTCTTTTGCTCTAGCCTGACAGAAAGTTCTGGAGAATTTGAAGCATGCACACAATTTTACATTCTTTCGTTTGACTTCATCATCCTAATATGGATTTTGGAACTCAGTGACATGGAACTGAGGTTGAATCCAGTATCTAAACTTGTTAAACACCTCACACATCAAAAGCAGAAATAATTATACGTTACTGTTTTTTCCCACTGATTCAGCAGGTAAACTGTCATTTTACCTGCACTAAAATAGTTTAGAAGGAGCCAACCCAGCACTCTCATTACTGCCACCTTTGCAATGTCAAAAGATTGCTGGAAGGATAAATAGATGGACGGACAGATGGATGAATGGAGGGATGGATGGATGGATGGAACGGATCTCAGAGATGAAACAACAATCACATTTGAATAATCTATTCCATGCTATTTTGTTGCTTCACAGCAACTGGTTTTGCCCTTTCCCTTTGTAACAGGGGTATATTTAACAGAATTCATCAAAAGAATGCCCATAACTACATTTTCTAAAGAGGAAACTAAAAATACCAAAAGCTGAAAAGAAAAATTGTGCTATTTTTCATCAAGTCAACCAAGAGGGAAATTCAGTCTCATTACTCCATGGTTATAATTCCCAAACTCTGTATCGATCAGTGGCTGACAATATCTCAAGATCACTTTTTTTTACAAGCAGTTTTGATCCTTGGTATCGCTATCTGAAACCCTGTAGAGCCACTATCTTCATAATGGATGACAAGGGGCCTGATTGGCCCCAAACCTTTATTTTATTTATTTATTTATTTATTTGGCCAATTTATATAGATGCTCGTCTCACATATGTGACTCTGAGTGGCGTACAAAGTTACAAACACAAAGCAATGCAACAAAATAATCAACAAGCATTTAAAAACAATGAAAACCACTAAAAATCATTTTAAAAAACCATAATTTGAGGGAGAGTAAACTCAATTTCCCTCACAATATGCCACTATTTACTCCGTGACAGCCACCTCTGTTCTTGTAATCCAAGCTGCCATATTTATTTGTGAATATCATTGTAAGAGCATGGATGAGTTCATCAAAAATGAAATCAGAAACAATGCACAAGTTCAGAGAAAGAAAGAAAAATGGTATCAACATTAAAAGCAACATTTTAACAATATAATTATTGGGGAGTTGACATTTAATTAATGCTTCAGTGTGTGATCAAATATAAGTGTCCAGTGTTGCAAGATTGTGGGCAGCTGCCAAGGAGTGTGAGACATCCCTGCAACTAGCCTCCAATAAAAACAATAGACTATTTTGGCTTTTCCATGCTTCTGGATCTCCTACTTTGTCCTCTTGGCTTACTCACATTTCAGCAGTGCTGGAGTCTGCTTTCATAAGTACAGTATGAACGAAAGGCTAAAATGTATATCAGAAAATAGGAATTGGTGTCATCTAGATTGTTCTGAATATGTATGAAAGTAGGAATCTATGGGTTGATGACAGTTTCATGTTACACTCCAGTGAATGGTGATAATGAAAAAGCCAGAGATGGAATAAATTGTGCAACATTCAATCCAGGGGAGGGGGGGAGTTATGCTAGGTGATATGAATGATTGGGTGGGAGTGAGATGAAAGAATGCAAGCACATGAGTAGGCCATTTGGAGACTGAAGAATGAATGACAAAGGTGATTGTTTGATAAGTACCTGTTTGTTTTGAATACAAGGTTGAATAAATTAAAATAAACCAATTAAAGCAAAAACTGAAATGTGATATAATGGTTGGAGTGCTGGACTAAGAAGAGAGAGACCCAGCTTCAAGTGTCCGCTCAAGTGATAAAGCTCTCTAGATGACTTTTAGAACAGAACAGCAACACTGTCTAACCCTAGCCTACCTTACAGGGTTGTTGTGATGCCAAAAAATGGAGTGAGAAAAGGCAAAGCATAGGTACAACAAATAAATTAACCTAGTGCTGTCCAGATGTTTCAACTCCATCTCCCATCAGCCCAATCAGTTATAAGGAACTATAGGAGTTGCGGCCCAAAACATCTTAAGGAAAGCAGATTGTCTACCTCTGCTTTTGAGAATGCACAAGACTCAGTTCTTACAGAAGTGGAAGGATTTATATTTGCATCCGCCACCCTGCCTGATTCGCTACCACTCCTGTTCAATCTAGCAAGACATAATATTAAAGTAACTGGGTCTTAAAATTGAAGCCTACTTTGACATCCCTGCCTCTAGCCACCTTTTCCTTGCCGAGTTCCCCTTCTCCATTGCAAGATTGGCCTGTTTATGGAGGATGGGTGTTGGAGATTAGCTTCATTTTTTGGTAAGGCTTGGAATGACTCTGTTTTGCTAGGACTTCTCTATTAAAGTCCTTGGGAATTTATCTTAGAGGTACTAGGGGGAAATATAGTCACTGTTAAATGTTTGCCACAATTTATTCTGGAGGCATAGTTCCCTAGGGAAGGGGAGAGGGGAAAGGGAGAGGGGAAATGAAAGAAGTCCTAAGTGACTAATAGGGCTGATTCACACAGAACATTCAGGCCAGTTTTAGCTCAGAAGGGGATAACCAGGAACCTCAAATTCCTGTTGCCTCGCAAGTCTTTCATTCTCACTTGGATGCCCCTAATAAATATGCATAAAACTACAGTAGCAGCTGATCAGGTGAAATGCATAGTAAAGAATCAAAGTGTTTGGAACGGGATAGATAACAGCTATTAACTTGTTCCACTGATTTTAATACCCTGGCTTCTTTCTAATTATTATTCTTATTGGAGCCATTCGAAATATTGCTGAGTTGCAGCCCGCTGGGCAGTGGGGCAATTAGAATGAACAGCATTTCTTTTTTTATTGCCTCATAAGTTTGGTATGCTCCTTCCTTTCACCCTAATAGCTGGGAAGGTCACACCCTTCTCTCACATTCCTGAGCAAGTTGGGTCAAGGGAGGAGGAGGGGGGGAAGCACCCCACACACTGGCAGAGAGGAAAACCATAATTAAGTTCCAAGGGCAGCCAACCATTCCTGTAACAGATCAGCCCTTCCTTTCTGAATTCTGCCTCTGCTGAAGATAGTTAAAACCATTTTTTCCTCCCATCAGCCGGGCTCAAGGGCAGAAGGGTAGATATCCTCAAGGGTAATTATACCAAGCAAGCGCCATTCCGAAAAATGCATGCGAGGGAGAGGTCAGATTTCCTGCCCCTCTCCCCCCAACTATAATGCATTTCAGTCAATTGAAGGATGTTCAGGTTTATGGGAAGTATGTTTATGTTGGCTGAAGTATGTTTCAGGTTTTACATAAAAAAGAAAGCAAGTACAAGCATCTTTTATCAGGTCCTAAGCTGCTGCTTAAATATAAGGGGAAGGTTGCGAGGGGTTTCCAGTGCACAATGTGGAACGATTATAATGGCAAGGGCATCAGTGGTGACCCTGATCCAGATCATTTGTCACCTTTAAACTGGACTTGGAATGGGCAGTCATTCCAGTACAGAAGATATTGATGGCTTAATGGATGCCTTTCGAAAACAGAAATGCTCGGGTAGCAAACCGGCCTCTTTCCCTCTTCTGCCTCAATGGAAAGGCATTTCTCCCCTCTGTCTGGGTCATACAGCTATGCTGCCGCCTATGCAAAAGTGGAGCTGTGCTATTATGTGACTCATGATACATTCTCAAAATGTAATGCATCTTAAAATATCTTACCCTTTAAAGATAGAATCTCTGAACGGGGCTTGAACGGGGCCATAATGCCACGCGACAAAATGCGGTCCAATGTTCTGATTCTGAAAAAAAAAAAAGGAGGGGATTTCTCCCTGAGGAATATGGGGGTTCTCTTTATGCAGCATAAACCTTGGGTGGAGAGAGAGAAGAGGAAAAAGCTTTGCTCGCTGAGCAAGAGAGAGAACCTGATGTGCTGGCTTCTTAGTCATTGGAAATGCATGAGGATTATGTAATATATTACATGTTGTCCCAGACAACCTTCAAAGCTAACATGCATAACACTACTGCAAACTTGCCAGATTAAATATTGGACCATGTACATGCTGATGCCATGGATGATATAATAATAATAATAATAATAATAATAATAATAATAATAATAATAATAATAATAATAATAATAATAATAGACAAAAATGCCAAACCCAGTCTAAACATCTGGCTGGCTGTGCAACCAACCATAATAATACCAGACCATGCACGCCCACTCAGGAAAAGTCCAGCTGAATTCAGCAGTGCTGCCTCCCAGTGGCGTACATACAGAACTGCAGACTTAAATACATCACCACACTTCAAATTATTTTACGAAGACCCACAGTTTTTATATAATTAACTCAAATACCCAATTTTTATTTAGTTAATTCAAATATCCACAGTTTAGGCCACTCTGCAGACAGGTGTGTTTCCCATAGCAAAATTCATAAGCAGGTCAAACCCTTGCTCAGTGACACTCCTTTAACAAAACAGGGGGGAAAGTGCAACCTTGCTCAGGCCACATTGTGTGGATGGCATCGCTGAAACTGGAATGCAGCTGGTTGCCGATCCAGTTGTTTAAAACAGAAACCACTAAAGCAAACATTCTCAGGGCATTTTCTCTTGTGGTGGAAGATGTTGCCCAGCCTGTGGATCAGGAAAGCAACAGCATAGACCAGACCTTTTTTCACCGCACATAATTATTTATTATTATAATTTGCTGGGAACACTGAGGGCAGAAAAAACTTGGATTGAAAGAAAACTAAGTATCATTTAACTAAGCATGTCTTTGCATTCCTGGTTCATAACCAAGGATTGTATGGTCTCTTCAGGTTTCTACTGCAAGGTGAAACTGACATGGCCTGGCAAAATTATTTTATTTATTTATTTATTTATTTATCACATTTATGTGGCCGCCCATCACACAAAAAGCAACTTTGGGTGGCGTACAAATGCTAAGGTTTCTGAGACTTCTTAAAGAAGCAATTACAGCTAACACTGCATTACCTGAACTACACAAAGGGTGAAATTTGACACTGCTTTAGCAAATGAAGGATTTTTTAAAAGTCTGGTTTGGACAACCTTTTGATCCTTCCCCGAGGACCCAAGGGAGGAAGGTGGACCTCACATTCCCACAGGGGATCCCCATGTGCTCTACTGTGCAACTAAAGGAGGAAGAAGTTGGAATATGATTCAGTAACAGGCACCCAATGGTAGTGCTATGGGAACACGAAGAAACAGGCACCTTACTCTTTTGATGGGTCTATCACCATCTGGAAGAGCTTCCATTTCCTTTAAAAAGCCTTCATTATATCTGTGTCTCACATCTTTGGCTATGAGTGGTCATCTCATCTTTTCCTTACACAATATTTACACAATCCTTACACAATATTTCTTGACCAGCATTTGATCCATAAACTTTTCCTCTGTTGAACAACACAACTCAGCAGATGGATCTTTAGAGCTGTGCAAAAATGTTCTCCAGAACTCCACTACCATAATGGCCTTTTGCAATTTCCATGCATTTTCACAGCTCCAGTATGCTACTGTCTCCTTTTTAGAACATACTTCTTCATGCAGGATTCCTGGGATTAGAGTGGCTACTTGCATATCACCAAAAAAAAAGAAGACATAGATTTCCATGTAAACTGATATATATTATTTCACATTTAGAAAGATTTACTATCATTTAAACAAAAGCACCAAACATCTCATTATGATGAGGCAGTACACTGGAAAAAGGGGATTTTGCGCCTGCTCATTCATTCTGCTACCCAGATGCTAAATATTGATGGACTACTTCCTCTGTGCTCCTTTTTCTTTTCTTTAAATTATTAAGTCAAATGTGGACTAAACAGTTCTTCAAAGAGAGAACTGATATCTGTGGCAAGACTGTATCCTTTTGATAGTGAATAGTCCTCTGTATAGTACATGTGGCCCCTATCAGTGATCATAGGGTGAACATTATGAGGTCATAATGACATCGTGGCATACAGGTAATTAAATGTGAGATACAATGATACCACTGAATGCATATAACAGGAAGGAAAGGAAAACCCATTACATGACAAAAAATGCATCCCAAAACAACTCTGGTCCTATATGTATTTCAGTAGCTGTCAATTTACCAGCTTTGCTAGCAACGCTCTATATCTGACTTCTTCTATATCTATATAGAAGATATCTATATCTATAACGCTCTATATCTGACTTCCTCTAAGGCACTCTATGAGACTTTTCTTCTGAAGTAAATAAAAATAATTATTTTTAAAAAAATACAAAGAAATAAAGCAACATGTGTTGATTTTACACAATTATTTTACAAACATTCTCTTGTTCATCCTTAAATAAAACTATCTGCATGCAGAAAATTAGAAGATGAGATTCAAGCTTTGTCCAAGACAAGCAATGGATAAAGCTCATTTGTTTGGTTCCTAATGAGCTCATTAATGCATGTTCAGTCTGAGAAAATAAAAAGTATTATGCATACATCATGTGTCAGCATACCTTGGGCAAGTATTGGTTTTCAATTTGATTCCTTGAATATTTTAATGGGTTATTTTGTTGATTTGTTGGTCAAGCTGATTCTTTTTCTTCAAAAGAAAAAAAGAAATAAGCAAACCAAAGCAAAGGTAGGATGTAGAAACTGAAGATGTGACCTAGCCGGGTAACGAAACATTTGCAAGAAAACAACCAAGCTCGGGGAACCCCAAGGACTCCACAGAAGTTTTGCTTCTCAACACTTTGGATACTTCCAGGTGGAAGACTCCTGTCACTATCCAACAAAAGGCAAAGTGTGTGTTCGCTCATCCTGCTAAGCCAAGCGTTGCTTAACCATAATTTACAGAATAAACCACAATTGGCTGTCACCCAAACAGACTAAACCAAAACCAAGCAAATCACATGATGATTCAGTGAAGGGATAGGATCACACTTAACATTTTTACAGTGAGCCAGGTTTTCAGTGGATGTATTACAGATTCAAAGGAGAAGGATGTAGGTTTTTTCCTTGCTTTTTTTTAGCTACGATAAACCTCGTCTTCCACACAAGTCTTGAATATTTTCCAACCCAGGATAGCAGGAAACTATGCCACCTGTTTTCAACAACTAAAGTGAAAGGTGCTATAGTGGCACCTCAGGTTGCCTACCCCAGTTTACTGCAGTGTGTGAAACCAATCGTTGTCCAGCCACTCCATTTGTTCCTCTCCTGACTATTTACTTACTTACTTACTTACTTATTTACTTACTTACTTACTTACTGTGGAAATAGGAAAGATGAAAGCAGTTGGTGTTACAAGTGAAAAATGACAGTATTGGAGGTGTGAATCCAACAGTGCTGAATGTCCAGCATTTCATGGCCCACTGACCATAAGGGAAAAGTGGGATGTTCACAGAGAATTAAGGAATTCCTGCTTTTTCTATTACTCTGCCTATTCTTTGTCATTAAAACTGCAAATCTGAGATCACATCCTTCTACCTCTGTCTCCTTGCTCTTTGACTCTTCTCCTGGTCGAATGTAGTTAGCTAGGTGCTAGGCTTTGTTCTGCCTATAATATGTTTCCTTTAAATAAATGCCCTTTTTGCTACAGTTATTGAAAATGCTTCACAAATCATTGCTCAGGTCAGATTTCCACTCTCAGAAAAATTCACATGCACACACAAAATGCTTCAGTTGCCAACAGACAATGCTTTCCTGGTTCCCTTGCAAATTCCTGTAAAAGAGGCAGTGCAATTGCTCAATAAAATTCTCATTTTAAAGTCCTCTGGGAATTACGTTGCGTTCACAAAGGTTACATTTGATACAATGCATGCCATACCTTTGAGGTGTGTGTGAGATTTTCTGGTTTGGAAATAATTATTCAAATTGATCATGACTCAAGAGTTATGAACTGTCTGCTGTCCTTTAAACTGCACACCTATTTAAAAAACAAAATCAAGTGAAGTGAAATCAGTGAAGCCATTATCAGTCCTCACACAGCAACTGGAGTTCAAATAGAGGCTCAAAAATATATTGGGATAGTGTTTGGGGTACCATGTTCCCCAGTAATTCTCTGTCTATGCTGTTAAATGCTTTTTTGAAATCAATGTGGTTGATTAATAATGGCTGTTGGAATTCAATATTTTGTTCAGTAAAGCACAGTATGAAATTTGCTCACTATATAAGCATCCACAGTGAAACCCAGCTTATTCCTCCTATATCATGTTGTCCACTGCATCCAGAAGTTGCCTGAATAGGGAGATTCAAAAGACTATGTGGGAGCTGAAAGGAGTGTGATATCTCTTCAATTTTACAGTTGGCATTACCCGTTTTTGGCAACTTGATAATCACTCCTTGCCTGTTTGTCTTGCTGATTCGTGTAGGCTGATCAAATGTCTGCCCACCCCCCACCCTCACCCCTGTCTGTTGTTGCCTATTTGTGTATTCATATCTCCAGTGAGTAATATGGTATCATGATTAGGGCTATCATTGACAAGGTCTGATAACTGCTCGTACAAAGCATCTTTTATCTTCATCTGCTTCATCTGCAGCCTTGGTTGGTGCCTTTGCTTGGATAACTGTTGTCTTTGCATGTCTTGATTTGAATCCCATTTTGATAATACGTTGAAATTATTTAAATAAAGGCTCCATTCTCTCAACATGGATACTTATAATTAACTGAACCATAGCTTGCTCAATCAATCACATTTTCTGGTTTACATGACATGCTGAAGTATAAACATACTGCGTGGCTTGGGATGACACAACTCATGAGAGTGAAGTAACAAACAACTATAGGGTTGGTTTTATCTAGAAACAGGTAGAGCATTCACCTGCCTGTTTCCTCTACAAGTTCTCATTCAAATTGATGAAAGATAATTTGTTAGAGAAATTCTTTCCGGGAAGATATTTCAGAGGAATTCTCATGGGTATATTGTGATGTTTCTGCACTTAGCTATGAAGTAGCTAAGACCTGCATGTGAATATCTTGAACAATCATATCTCCAAGTGATCTATTCATTCTCTGGCTTCCCACAATTTTGTTAAATTGCAAAGGAAAGTGGCGTTAGGGAATTCCACCCATGGAGCTTTTTCAGTAATGGTACTATTGACAGAGTCCTGCCCTTGAAAACTGTTGGTTGATTTATCTTTTCCTTGGAGAAATTGGGAGAAATGCTTACCCAATTTGTACATTCACAAATTTGGTGAAAAAGAAAGCCATTTGTGTCCAATTCTAATTCTATCAAGGTCTTCCAAGTTTAAACTTGGAAGAAAATCAGGGAAGGCTGCAGTAAGAATGGAGAAGACACAGGAAATCAATGCTCCCTTCTGGGAACATTTGTGCACATTTGTTTCCTTTGTAACCTTCCAGAATAAAGAATATATGGAATCTACCACTGTCACAGTGTTTTAGTTTAAATGATTTCCATTCCACACAATCCAGAGATTTCTATTCCACCCAATTCAGAGATTTAACACCATACAGCAGTGTTCTCAGCTTCAGCAACTTTAAGATGTGTGGACTTCAACTGAAGTTAAAGTCCACACATCTTAAAGTTGTGAGGTTGAGAAACACTGCCATAAAGGATGCTAAAAACAGATCAAAGTATTTAAAAACACTTAATATTACAACAATTCCCTCCTCATGCAGCTAAGTACCAAATGCCTGTTTAAAAGAAAGTTTTATTACTATCTCCTTCAATGCCAGATTTTTTGGGGTGGGGGGCAAATGCACCTCTGGGAGCAGTGTATTCCATTATTTGAAGGAGCAAACCCTCTGTAGATGTTCTGACAGGGTGGGCACAACTACACTGGGTAAGGCGGCTGTTTAAGTAACCAGCGTGGCACTATGGGATGAGATGAAACCAAGACCATGAGGCCATGCCATTTAAAAAATGGCAGTTCATGTTCATGTCATTGTTTGGGAGACATGAGGATGAGCTCTAAGAACACCACCTTCCATCTATGAGGTTTTAATCCCACCTTTATTTTGGGGCAATTTAAGGTGGTATGTTTGCCTAATACTCCTGCCTCCTATTTCCTCCACAACAAGGGAGCATGAGTGGCCCCAAAGACACCCATCCAACTTAAGGGAGGACTAGAACTCAGAGTCTCCTGGTCTCTATTCTTTTCTCTTTGGAAAGAAGTTTGGAAAGCAGATAAACTCGGGCTCATTCTGATGTTTGGATATTACAGAGAAAGTAAAAGATGAAAGGCAGGGAGCTTGTTGGGAGAGGCCATGGATCCATATTGCTCCTAGACCTTAAACCTCTCTTTAAGAGGGCTGTTCATCTGGGCCCACTCTGGAACTGGTTTAAAATTTTACATATTTATTTTCCCATTAGTTTTAGTCAGGCACAATTTGGGTAAACAAAAATTAAATAGGTTAAGAAGGAAGGAAGGAAGGAAGGAAGGAAGGAAACCACCATTTTTCTCCCAGTTCCTGGCAGGGTTCAACAATGTTTATGATGTCTCACAGCCACTAATGTTAGAACTCTTCAAGTCATGCAGTACAGTTGCTCTGTTCCCTGGCAGTCATACAATGGTCTCCTCAGAAGTAAGCCTCAGTCAGTCTTGGGTGGCAGCCTTCGAAGAGCTACAGCAATAGTTTATTCAAATTCAATACTTGCTAGTACTTGTTGAGGAAATACCTTCTGAACACTAACATTTCCAATATTACATCAAAAAAGCTTTAGGAAGAAGATATAGATCTCTACCAGTAATACCTAGGTTTTATCTCTGTTCCAAACACAATGGCCCCAAATCACACAAGTCTCTGCAGAACTAATTAGACAAGCATTTATCTGAAACAAAAACAAACCAAAAAACACGACCGCATCACTATGTAGATGAGTGTCCCAAAGACAGAGAGGAAGACTGATTCTTACTCAGAATGTGAACAGTGGCAGCGGCTGCAAGGAAACTGTGTCACTGTGTGTGGTTTTTCAAGAGAAAACAGCAATTATAAAGTTGGTAAAGTAAATGCGGAGAATTGTGCAATAAGAAACCAGAGCTTAGACCACAATTATGCCATGCAGCCGAGTTCTAGTGAGATTTACTCAGAAGTAAGTTTCAGTGAAGCTCATGGGACTTTCTCCCAAGGGTATGTGGACACAGCTGTGCAAAACTGAGCCAGAACCTTGAAAAAGTGAAAAATTAAAATTAACTTTGGCATCAACAATTATTTAGAATAAGGCCTGTAGAAGTATTTCATACATACAGGAAGAGGAGAAAAAGAGCCTGGCCTGGTTCTGAGGATCATTCCAGATCTGGAGAGCAGGGAGAGACCTGTCTGTTCAGACATGATTCTTCCAGGCCTCATAAACCACTTTTATGATGTTAGGAATTAGCATTGAAGCTCTTGTCCCTCAAGGGAAATAGTACTTTTAAGGAAGGATCTCATACTAAATCAGAGCTCTCTGTTACAACTGAACTGAAGCCTAGGAGTGGCTTTAATAGGTCACCTACACCTCTTTCATTTCTCTCACATACATAGTTTGCCCTGAGTTTGAACAAAGGATGGATGCTCTGTAGGCCATCAAATTTTCTGAACTCTACTCAGTACAGCCAACAGTGAAGGGCCATGGGGCCAACCCTACATTGCCCAGGAAAGAGTTATATGTTGCCCAACTGTGGCTTATGCAGATAGGCCTGATGCCATCATGCTTAGATTAGGCCTCAGAACATTATTTGAGGATACCTAGGACTCTACATATATCATTAAACTATCTCAGAAGACTATTTTAACTCTTTTAAATTTGTTGATTGTGAATGACAGACTTCCTTTCCTGGAGAAACTCTCAGGAAGAAGGAAGGGAAAGGGGAGTTCCTGACTGATCAGCTGTGAACTGTATTTCAACAATGGGAAAATAAGAAAGCAGGAATTCCTCTCTTATACAACTTAAAACTGTGCAGGAACAATTCTGTGAAACACTGGCTGGAAACACCCAGGCCAGTGTGTGCGTGCACACACACACAAAAGAGAAAAAGGGAGGGCTATTTCTCTTTTGTGTGAAACAGCCTATCTGCTTCTTTAAATAAATCTCCATGTTTAAGAATTATCCTTTTTTGAAGTATCTAATTTTTGTGTTCATTAAAGCAGAATCTGTTATAAGCCAAAGAGATGCATAACAATTGATGGAAAGGTACATGGAAAATTAATCATAAAGGAAGGCTGGACAGAAGCCAAGATCAACTTCCCCTTGCAAACAAGCTTTGTGCCTGGCTCCTTGGAAGCCTTGCTTCTCTTGTGCTTTCCCAAACTATACTGAGCTCACTAAGCTCAGCTTTTAGTCTGTAGTTTTGTGGACTAATAGCCATGAATTTTCTTTTAGGCCTGCTAAAAGCCAGGCAGTCTCTTCCTTCTTTCCTTATAGATGGGACAGTAGACATGCAATCACTTATGAAAGCAAAACTGAAGCAACCACAGGTATGGTCAACCTAAAGAAAGAGAAAGCAGAACTAGTCTTCTACATGATTCCAAGGGGGGAAATTTATCGACAGATTGAAAGTTTCCCCGTGATACATAAATTCATTTCCAAAAGTGTATTGTGTGGAGAAGAGGATGTTGTTCTTTGTATTAAGAAGTAATGTTGGAAAATTCTGCTAGGTTAATGCTTTATTTGTACAAGAGAATTCCATCAGCCTTCCAGCTTGTTCTCTCATATTCTCATTCCTTGTTTTTGCTGCTGGCCACATTTTTAAGATATGTCACTTTGCTCCTTCAAGCTACCTCTTAAAGACTTATTCCCAGTGAAACAGCAAGAATTGAACATCAGGAAAGACATCCAGGGCCCACAGCTAAGTTGGGGAGAGGCAACTAACGAGTAAATAGTCTCCAATAGGCACCTGGGCCTACATAGATATGCCAGGACTCACAAAAGCTGTTTCCCATAGCATCCTTTCTTTATTATTTTTTTTTTCAAATGTACAGTCCAGAAATAAATGGCCCAGCACATACAGAATTACAGATGCTTATTTTATTACTTTTTAAAAGTCAAAGATCTGTTAAAACAAAACCTCTCACATGCATCCTCATAAAACTCTTTGTGCAGGATTTAAAGATAGATAGCTGTCCCTCTGAACTTTTCTCCTTTCCCCTTTTCTAGTCTAATTGTTAGGGATATCTGTGGAGTGGATCGAAATGCAGCTCCTGTCATCAGTGGCTTTTCAGCATATTCTGTCAGATTCCATGCAGGGAATGTTGAAAATATAGGGTCATTTCGGAACTGAAATTCTGCAATTTTTTTGTTTTCCAGGAGGCTGTGTGGATATGTTGTGGAAAAAAGAGTTTTGTGACCCTTGTTCACATTTTTAAAAATATAAGCTTTTTAAATGTCACAACATTATTTACTATATTTCTGGTGGTTCCTTTCAAACTGAAATTGAATTTGAAATTGAAGCACTGGACAGGGAAGGTTTTGCACTATGTTTGTCTCTGTTCTGATCCATATCTCCTCCATCACTATTTGAAAGAAAAACTTTGCAAGCTTAGGAACCTAAGAATGAGATGGATCTCCGCTTTTCCCATCACACTTAACTTTGAACAGTGGCTTGGTGTAAAATAAAACGTAGGAGTTCCAAATAGCTGAGTCCAAACTAGTTTAACCCACATTCTTTGCTTGTCTCTCTCTGATTTCAGATGATAACAGTTCCTCCCATACCAGTTAAAGTAGTTAATGAAGAAAAGATTGGATGGACAAGCATATCATGTCACAGAAGTGTAAGACATTATTATGTAAGATTATCATTAGGACATGAGAAGTGGGACTTGCAACCAATGTTGCAGCATTCCTTTTTAGTATGCTAATCAGCCATGCCCTTTCTCAGCCTAACCTATTCCTTTGTCCTCATATGTATTTAGTAGTCTTGGACCACTAAGGAGTCTCCAGAAGTTACTCACTGTGTTAAGTTGACCGATTAATTTCTTCCTCCCCGCAAAGTTTTCTTGCACTTTTTGAAACTTTGTGGTTTTCCCCAGGCATGCCAATGCCTTATTCTTGTATTTTACTTGCCCAATTTTGATTATAATCCTGTTGCTACTTGCAGTCTGAGATCACTATTAGAAAGAATGATGAACTCAGAGCAGTAAAGAAAACTACCATGGAATGTTTCCATCTGGCTTTTTACTTTTGCCATGCATGCAAATTTTTGGAACATGATCATTTCACAAGTTGGGCGCGATCGGACAAGGGAGGCCAGGATGGTTTTCCATGCTGGCTGGCCAGATGCATCAAGGCTTACCAACACAAATCTGTATCACTGAAAGCATACTGATAGTTTCACCCACAGTTCCCACTGCATCTCTTAGGACAAGCAAAGTGCCTAAGAACCATCAAGGAGGAAAGACAATATTGGACAAGGATATTCTCTTCTATTGAAGTATTGTACAATGTTATTACTGCCATTTTATTAATTGACTTTCTACCACATTTGGCTATCCAATGCTTAATTACCTGGTAGCAAAATGAGAATTATATCTAAGGAGATCTATATAGGCCAATCCACTTATAAGTCCCTCATTAATATAAAAGGACCACAAATAAAACTATTTTGGATCAGTTATTATTAATTAAAATCACTGTTATAATTTTGTTCTGGCAGCAGCTCTGTGATCTCTATCCTGCACATGCAGTTTTCTAACAGCACCCAATTTTAATAGAAAATTGTTTTAAATTGTAATATTCCAAAGCTATAAATATTTTCCTTTTCATGTGCTAATCTTTCAAATTTACATCAGTCTCCTTTCTTTTTCTATCTCTTCCTAACTCCCCTTCCCCTCCCCATCCCCCACACAATCATCTAGCTTTCTTGCAAAATACCTGACGACTTAAAACTACATTTATTCCTCCTGATCTGGAGGAGGTAGGGGAAAGCATGCATTGAAAATTGTTATTGTGAGATAATTTCACTTGCTCAGACATATGTTGCATTTTCTTTATGAGTGTGTGTGTGTGTGTGTACATGTATGTTCAAGCTCTTATACATCTTATACATCAGTGACATCTAGAGGCCTAAATTTTAGTTTCATAGCACATTAATTCCCTTCCCAGAGATGAACTGTATTTGGACTTCTGCCCAGATTGAAGAACAAAAGCCAACTTTCAAAAGAAGGTACAAGAAATTTCATCTGTCAAATTTGCATTCAAACCCTCACAATTGGCAGAAGTCCATCTTCACAAAAGATTATTGGTGAACGGATGCTGCTTGTGGATAAGAAGGAATAGCAGAAAGCAGTACTCTGAAGAAAGAGATGCAGTGGTAGCATTCACACAACATACTATGGCAGATCAGATGAAGATGGAGAGGCTGAAGTCACACAACATGGTAAGTTTGGTTAGTTTCAGTTTTGGCTACTGGTGTGTATGTGTGGTTTAGCATGTTGTGCAAATCCAGCCTGTTTGACTATTTCATGGTTCAATGCATTGTCTGAACCCAGTTAATGAGGTAATTTAGCAACCAAGTTAAATATGTTGTGTAAATGAAGACAGGCTGTTTGTTGACTGCCCTTCTCCAAGAAGCATATACTGTACTGGTGTTATTTTGAATAAAGATAGGATCTCAACTTTCACCATCATTGTATTCGCTTCATAGCATTGGCTTTCTTATTGGTGATATAATAGTAGCAATCAATAACAATCAACCTGCGATTGATAAGACAATGTTCTTTAACCACAGGTTAAATTCAGGAATTTCTTCTCCTCCCCAGTTCAGTTTTGTCAGGAGAGACATAACTGATCCATTTTTCAGCAAGAACTGTGGAGTCAAGGTGTTACTTTTTAATTGATTGATGTTCTGCATGTAGGTTTTTCAGCAAAGATAATCCTCTAGAGCAGTGTTTCTCAACCTTGGCAAATTTAAGATGTCTAGACTTCAACTGGCTGAGGAATTCTGGAGTTGAATTCCAGACATCTTAAAATTGCCAAGGTTGAGAAACACTGCTCTAGAGCAAAAATGATTCTGATCCTTCATTTGGGACTACAGTTATAAGCTATTCTTTCTCAAAGGAACATATCAGAAAGTGCTTTATTTTATCGATTGAAAATATCCCATCAAAAATCTATGTATTCTTTATTAATGGACAGCTTGAAGGTACAAGGAAGGTGTTATAAAGAAGGGTCTTTGGGTATTCCTTAATGGTTATTTATCAGAGAGCTACAACTATCCACAAATAATGCAATTAATTCAAATCTGTCACAATGTCCTCATATATTATATGACTGAAAAAAAACCAGGGTCCTTCTATACTACCACCTTTTTAGTTTACTAATCACACTCAGTAAGCTGATTGGGTCAGACTCGATCCTTTTTAAACAGATGGGTACAGAGAGAGACTGCATCTAGTCATCAGGGAATGCCAATGGAACGTCCTATATTAGTAAATAGAGGGGCCAACAATCAAGATTAGTTTGCAGTAGTTTAGTGGAATCCTAATTCTCATGATTGCCTTCAGTTTTCATCCAGAGGATTAATTTAGGGATCTCATAGGAGATAATGGTGACCCGTCAGGAATGCCTTCTCAACTCTGTTCAAAAGGTCAATATATTAGTTAATCAATATCAAAAGTAGTCTGATATGTTTCTCAGATACAGTTGGTGGAACTGTTCCATCTGCACCAGATAGTTCTTTCCAAGAGGACTTGATTATGAATTGCCAGAAAGCCTTAGGATCTGAATTCATCCCTGCCAGCTACATAACTGCACTTTCCTCTTCTTTCCTTTTATTATTTTTTTCAACTTACAGAGGAAGCTCTGTGCACTTCCTTAAATGCCACAATCAGTGCAACTCTGGACAAATCATTTCAGATTTAGATTTGACCATGGCCCTAAAGTTGTTCTTTCCAATGTGGAGACCTAGTATATCTGGAATATTGAAAAATAGTTCTTGGTAGGGATATAATGCCCGCTTAGTACCCTTGCCATAAATTAGGGATAGGAGGAAACATTGGGCAAGTTTCAAGATCCTTCTTCTCACTGAAAGCAACATTTTCATGCTACTGAGTGGCGCTCAGCAAGTGTCCTGACCTCAAGCCAGCCAACTTTCCCCAAACGGATAAGAAAGAGCACTCAAAATGGCAGCTGGCTGATGCTCTGCACTCTTCCATGTACTTTCCTATGTTTGTATTTCTAGATGAATGAAAATAAAAAATTAGCTTAATGGATCACTATATAGGGATGTAGGGAAGCTACCCCTCAGACCAACCAAAGCAAGAGGACCATCAGCATAGCACCACAGCAACTTCAGGAGGGGAATAGAAGCCCCAAGAGCTAGAATAACATTGGACTATTCAGCCATGGAAAACTGCTTGTTCCATAGCTTCAGATGAAATGCTGCAAAACATTTTTCATTGTGTTTCCTCTGGAGCTGGAAGTTAATCAACTCAGTATGCAAAGTCTATCGGAAACTCCACAGTGATGGGGAGATCTGCTGTGGTATATGGAAGGGCCTGCCAAAACTGTGTATTAGTTTCACCACTGATTTTTTTTTTCCCTGGGACATCTAAGGGGGAGATGCAAAGCCACTAAGCTACTATTTTCCTTAGAGGACCTAAAGCTCAAGAGCCAGGAGAAAAGCTGAGACAAATTTTAGTCCAATTGGGAAACAGAGCTGCAATACGTTCCTTCAATGCTTTACAGAGGTTTTAATTATATTGCAACAGAACCAGTAATTAATCCCTTCAGCTCGCCAGGCTCCTGATGCCATGACAACACAGGTTGGGACCTATTTTCAAGCTGGCATAGAATCCTCATGTTTAAATGTCCTCAGATAGACTCGGTGTCAGTTATTAGCAAGGTTGGGCATCTACAGAAGCCCCTGTGACTATAGGTCACACCCATCCCACCACTGTCCTGATATTGCACGCATCTTGGTCTCAAGTCACTGTATACCCCCTGAAAGAAATTGAGTTAATCTGGCAGGCATTATCTGTACTTTTGGATGAGACAAAGTCACTTGGCATTACTCCACAATAAATGGGCCTTAACATAGATCTCTTAGTTCAATGAGTGATGTTATATTTGGCAGCTACCTGACAGAGAAGGAAGCCAAGTAGTTCTGATATATCTAAAAGCACAGCCATATCTACTGAGTAAATAAATACCTCTGGGAGATTATTGGAGAATGATTGGTGATATCAAGAGCAGTTCTGGACAGAGGGCTGAGGGAACATCATTATTAGAAAAGGAGAAGGATTGTGGTAGATGAGATCCAGCCATTATTCCATTCTTAGGACTACCAGTCTGGTTGGTTGGTTGATTATGTGCCATCAAGTTGTTTTCAATTCCTAGCAACCACATAGATAGATTATCTCCATGATGATCTGTTCCTCACCTGGTCTTTCAGATCTTCCAAATGTGCACTCATTGCCACTGTAACTGAGTCCATCCACCTTGCTGCTGGTCATCCTTTCTTTAAATCAAAAACATCTTCTAATCCAAGGGTAGATGCATGCTAGATATTACCCCCAGCAGCCTTAATTATTGACCATATTTCCTTAGGAAGTTGGAATTCGTAATTCATCAGGATTTGAAGTGCCACAGGTTGCCTTCACTTGAACTAGCCATATGCAGAAACATCCTTCTTTTTCCCCTCTCATCTTTTTCTAAGATGTAGAACTAGTGTGGACCAGGAGATTTGCTTAGAAGAGTTTTAGGCATGTAGAGGAAGCTGTCTTATACCTAGCAGTTTTGTACCATATTATCTGAATTGCTATGATTCTCCAGGTGTTTGGGATATGCCTTTCCATCACATCTGCCTATTCATTTCAGGCATGAGCACCATTTTGTACAAATGGAGAAATATGTGTATATATTTTCCAGACTCCAAGATCTCCAAGTAATGTGTTAGGACTTTTTTTGCCTTTTTAAATTGTTGTTGATCACATTTTGGTTTTAGAATGAAACTTCAGAAAGTAAAGTAAGTCCATGAAATATGGTGTAGGCTTGCTGTACCCATTTTGCTTGTTATAGGCTGAAGAACTACACCTAGTCTATATACTATTGGCTGTGGGTTGCCTGCCCCTGGCTGAAGTGGGATGCCAAGGAAAGCCTCTGAGACCTTGTCATACAGACATGTCCCACCTATGAAGTATGCCCCACTTTGATAAGCATAGGAGAGCCTGATTTTTAAGGTATTTGGTTTACCCCATTTCTTTTTTCTGATTTATTGACCAGATCAGCATAGATCAACCTATTACTATCTGGCTGACCTCATAAATACTACTTGGTAAATTACAGACTTTCATGCTGTACATGCTAGAAAGAAATTAGCCCTGTTTTTTATTTTATTTTAGCTCATTATAAGAAAGAGCTGCAGCAAAACAAAAAACAAAAAAACCACCTGAAGTTTCTGTATCATGTCCTGAATGCAATGCCATTAATAAAATAAACACACTTCTATAAAACATTAGAATTTGCATTGCAGCGTGATTTTGTAAGCAAGCATATTATCCTAAATGCAATTTTCTCTTGGGGGAAATTTACTGCTTATTTTATAGGATAATTTGTCTATAAAATAAGTGCAAGTCTTCTCAGCATTTCTTTCAACATCTGCAAATTCTACCAAAGGAAAGTTAGCACTTTACTTAATAGAGCCATAGCTTAATATGACTTGTGGGGTTTGTTTTGAAATGCAAATCTAATAATTCAGGACCCAAAATGGATTCCAGACTGCATTTCAGAACATAAAGAGATTCTTTTATTATAAAATAATATTTCCTTCAGCCATGTCTGCTTTGGTTTTGGGGAGGGTTCTGGAAAGGGGGCTACTTGTATCTCCCTGAGATGCAAAACTGCTCCAGCTTTGGCCTCCCTGTCAGTTTGCCCAACAATAGTAGAAATTAAATAACTGAAGTGGTTGGTCAGATTTCCAACCCATTATAGCTCACTATCTTATTCTCCAGCTAAGCTTTTTCCAGCACAGAATTAAATGGAGTTTTCCCCTCATCTGTGGATTTTCCTGGAAGCTGTGGCCCCATCTCTGTGGTATGGGGTAAATATGGGGCAGAACAACCACCAGCCCCCAGGTTGGAATAGCAAACTACTTATTTCCAGCACCGATCCATGAACCTCATTCTTAAAGGCTTGTAATGGTCTGTGAGAATGTCTTTGAGAGCCAGGAGGAGGACGAAGAGGAGCAGCAGACTAGACAATGGTCAGATAAGAGGCAACTTAGCCCACAGAAGCAATGGGGCTGTGGAAAACATCTCAGAAGAGACCCTCCCTAGTATCTTGGACTGTAAAGATGGCGGGGGGGAGTTGTACTTTCAGACTTGCAAGGATCTGTTACTGTAATCTTATAATAAAGGTAGTGTTGGTACTCATGGTTGGAACTTCTTGCCTGGACTACCTCTAAGGGCAGACAGGCTTGTCAAGAATAGGGGAAGAAAGGGATGGCACTTGCCACGAAGAAAGGAAGGGAGGAATGGGGCCAGAACAACCATTTATGTTCTCTTCAAAAACAAAAAAAACACAGCACAGAGGAAATAAATATAGCTCTGCATGCCAGTCTATGTGTCTAGGTGCAAATGCAGAAGATGACAAACCCAACTTCCCCAACATCCCACTCTAAGAAGCATATGCTCTTTTCTTTACTTCTCAGATTCCTACATCTGGAATAATAGAACGCTTCCCTTGCAACTTTGAAGTTGCCTACCAATACTATGGATACCTAGGCGTCCTTGCAGAAGGTGGCTTATTTGTTTTCCCCACCATGGCATTCCTAAGTATAGCACTTTTCTGTAAAAAACTGACTAGCAGTCAGAACAGAACAGAAAGTAATAAGGTGCAGATGAGGTCACGGGATGAGAATCCGGTTCATTCCAAGTTGTAGGTCCCTAACTGAGCTGTAGTTAGACTGAACTGTACTGCACTGTAACCCCTTGCACATGTGGAAGCTGTGCCAATCTGAGATTGGCATCACCATCGCCACCCCTACCTGTGTCCTTCTCATACCGAGAGGTTCATGTGGGGCTTGGGAAGGTAAGCCATGTAATCAGTTCCTACTACAGGAGAAATTCTGCAAAGACCGTTTTACAGCATTTCCTCTTTGGCTTTGGGGCAGAGTTTTCTCTTTTCTTGCCAGAAGGAGAAAATCCCCACCAAATTTTCAGAAGCAGGACTTCCCCTTAATGGTCTATTTGGGAGCTTGAAAGGAATCTTTTCAGAATGATGGGAATTTTCTGCTCAAAAACAGTCCTGCAGATATTCTCTCTGCTGCCATCTCCCTTTTTTAATCACTTCTGGCTGCTTCTTTATTTCCCACTTTTTTGAATTAGTCATATCCTACCTATCCAGTAATTACATACTACTCATGATGCCTCATCTGACCTGTTAATGTCACTACACATCAGTGAATAAAATCTCAGCCAGGCTCTGTGGCTGTTCTGCTATAGAGGGCAACAGCAGAGCTAATACAAAGAACGTGACATTTCAGCATGGCATGTTGATAAATCATTGAAAAGGGATACATATTATTCAGATACAGATTATAGTGTTTATTGCAGTGCAGGTAGTCCTCACTTACCAACCATTCATTCAGCAACTGTTCAGAGCTGTGATGGCGCTAAATAAGACTTATAACCAATCCTCGAAGTTGCTGCCATCACAGCATCCCCATAGTCACGTAATCATGATTCAGGCACTTGGCAACTGGCACACATTTACAATGGTAGCAGCATCCTGCTGTCACGTGATCACCATTTGCAACCTTCACAGCTAGCTTCCAACAAGCAAAATCAATGGGGAAACTGGCAGGAAGTCACAAGTTGTGGTCACATGACATTGCGCTTATCAACCTGCGGTGATTGGCTTAATGACTGCAGCCAGAACTAACATCGTAAGTCAGTGTGGTCACATGAGATTTCACTTAACAACCACACTGATTAGCAACAGAGTTGCCAGTCTCAATTGCAGTCAGTAAGTGAGGACTACTTGTATACCTTTATTCTCCTTTTCTATTTAACGTTAGCCACAGAAAAGTCTCATACATTTTAAATAATAGGAAGGGTGAAGAGTCAAGGCTGAACAAGAGTCAAGTAGATTGGGGCTGTCTATATGTATGGTAAATACATCAATAAATCAGCAAGGTCTGAGAAGATCCAGGTTCAAATCAAAACTCAGCCATGAAGCTCACTAAGAAATATTGGAACAGTCTTTCTTTCTTAATCTATCTCAAAGGGTTGTTGTGAAGATAAAATTAGTATATATCAAGGTTGTACAACTTTTTTTAAGCTGAGGGCTGCACATTTGGCCTTTCACTGCTGCTTTGGTCACCGCAGAGAAGTAGATGGGGCAAGACATAATCTCAGTTTGATCTAAGTTTCAGTTAATTTTCAGTATGACTGAAAGGGTTCATTTAAGCCTGGTTTCTTCAAATTGTGATCCAAGAGGTCTGCAAAATAAAAATTATTTGCCAGATATTGAAGATATTTGCAAAAATTTAAAACAATATCATTCTTCTCATTATTATTTATTTATTAAAAATATAGTTTTTTCATGAAAAATATCTTATTTGTGTTAATATCTAATGGTTTTAATATTATTATTTTTACATAATATTCTATGAATGTGTCAATTTTAATTTTTAATATGATTTTGTTGTTGTTCAGTCGTTAAGTCGTGTCCGACTCTTCGTGACCCCATGAACCATATTGCGCCAGGCCTTCCTATCTTTCACTGCCTCCCTGAGTTTGCTCAATTTCATGCTCATTGCTTCAGTGATGCTATCTATAACCCATACAAACAAATGCTCTTTTGGGGTCTTCCACAATTTTTAAAAGTGAGAGGGGGCCCTGAGAGCAAAAAGTTTAAGAAACACTGATTTAGGCTATCAGATCCAACCCCTGCTATATGCAGGAATCCATATTAGAACATCCATGATAGATGGTGGTCCAGCCTTTGCTTAAACCCATCCAGTGAAGAGGAACTATCTATTTCTCTGCCTAAACAGTTGTACTGTCAAGCAGTTCTTACTATTAGAGTAAATAATGAGTGTTTTCTTAATGACATGATTTTTTTTTTACTTTCCAGTCCAGTCTGCAGCCCTGCTATTCATTGGTGGTCTCCGATCCAAGTACTCACCACCCCCAACTCTGTTTACTTTCTCAGCCCAAGCAAGGCAGTTTTTTTTTTTAATTATATACAAGTAATATAATTTCTCTCCACAATAATTTACTATTCTGTCTCATTAAAAATTACAATAGGGTTCTTATCCTAAGGTTTTGAGGGTTGCATGAACCCTCAACCCTCATACCCTCATACCCTAACCCTAACCCTAACCCTAACCCTCTGTGATGCAAACCATCTTGAACTTCTAAAACAGAGGTAGATATAAATACAAATCAAAGAGGATGGTGTTTGGCTCCATCCCCTTGGTCTTTTCTTTACCATCTGGGATTATTGGTATCCTTATGTTGTCAAGAGCAGGTTGGAAGCTCTACATGCAAAGGATCTTTCCAAGAAATTATTAAGAATGTCTGCAGACCACAGTTATACACATATATAGTGGACCTTTCCCTAGGAACATATAGAAGAATGTGGTGCTGGATGAAATAGACACAATGAATAGCCATCACCACCAATTCATCCCTTTTTTCTCCCCTCATACAATTCCAGTTACCATAAAACATGAATGCCTAAAAAGAGGTATACTCTAACTGGTGTGCAAACAGTAATAAATAATTGTGGATTGGCTCTAGTTAGAAAAACCCAGATATAGACATCTAAGCCAACGTTTCACAGCTCTGATTGGCATTATTTAGGCAATATTTGGATATCTCCCATCCAGTCTTGTTTAGAAGCAGAGCAGTTAATTAAAATTGTTCCTCAAGAGTACAGTAAATACAATACATTGTGAACAGTTCCAAATTCTCACAAATATCAGAGCAGTAAAGGATACTGTTGAAAACTTTGGAGAATTGTACAGAGGAAGAACAGGCTGGAAAGAGAAATAATTAGAAGGCTACTAGAGCACAAGGCTGACTGAAAATAGGAAATGAGAGAAGGCCAAATAATAAGCCTAGTCTGGTTTATGATGAGAGCTTGTTTGGCTGACATTTCAAGCAGGGAATTCTGTTTTTATCAGACAGTCTACAAGGCAAAGAGTTTTCTTGTCAAGTGTTCAGTGAGTTCGCTAAGTTCAGTGAATTCAGGCAACAATACATCCAAACAGCACAACAGTCAAGAATTAGATAACAAAGGCAATTCCAGAAGGTGGTGTTTAGACTACCCATGTAAATTTATCTTCAATGGACCATTATTCAGGACCACTTTTCCTCTTATTCTGATATACTTATCAGCTCCTAGCTTGGCTTCCATAGTTTGACATGCTTAAGGAATGCTTGTAGTAACTGTTTATCATGTTTAGACTGAGAGTTACTGTAACCATATGCTTGTATGAGATCAATTTCCAGGGAGTACCCATATTAGTTTGTTGCAGCAAAAAATAACAATGGCTGTTATGATATCTGAAAGCTGGGATGGGATGAATCCAGCCCACAGGCCTAAACTAATCAGCCCATCCAGCCCTTCAGGCCTTGGATAAGCCCTGCTTCATCTCCAAGACTTTCTCCACCCCTCTAAAACGAATATATGGGTTTTCTTTCTTTACCTCCCCATTTATTTCAGTAAAGGTAGGTGTATTTGCATGGTACCTGCTGCCCCCCATTTTCCATATTTAGCATTAGGATCCCCATCTCACTATCTCCTCCTCTTCTCCATGAACTTCACAAATAGAAGGGATGATATTGATTATCCTCTCTGCTTTTCAACGAAAAGAAATATACATTCATAGATTTCAGCAGAAGCTGTCTTTGTTTTCACAGCCTACATTTTAAACCAGTTTGGAAATACATATAACTATGTTCTTCCCACATGCCAATTCTGTGTTCTACAGCCCTCTCAAGAGGAAAAGGCTAGGCTTTGGAAGCAGACTTGCTTGCTTATGAGGAGACACAAAGATTTATTTGACTGAAGAACCATTTGGTGTGTCTGCTGCTGTAGTAAAAAGGGAAAGGAAGAATATTGGAAATAGATTTATGAAGACATGTCTATGGCTAGGAAATTACAAATCCAGATCCCAAACAGAAGAAAGATGGAACCACTGAACACAAAAGAGATCAAAGTAAGGATAGGAGGTTAACGAACACTGCGAACCATGTAATTTCCATTGTAAAAATAATCCTTCATCCTGCAAAGGGCACATTAATTGATCCTATCTTCCTATCAACAGTCTAATAAAAAAAATCACTAGATTTTAACATTTTTCTATTTTAATCTTTACTGTTAACTGACCTAAGTGCACTATGGCTAGAAAGTATAGACAGAAACAATATATGAGTAAGTTTGACAGAAAGAATTATGGCATGGTGAGGAACACTTTTTTTGCAGTCTTTTGAAATATATAAGCCAGCAAATCACCTTAAGGACTCCAACCATAAACTGTGGCTTGCAATGCTCTTGAATCCTCTTCTTCTTTTTGAAGGAACACCCCACCCCACCTCAGAGATTCACCATCAATAAGTTGGAATACTTTCCCTGAAACGAAAGAATAATGCCTTCAGGACTTTTGGGTATGACATGGGTGAACAACTTTTTTGGACCCAAGAAATAAATCAGGCTACCAGAACTCAGTTTGTGTGTTGCCAAATTTTGGAAGTATAATACAGACTCCTATAGGGATTTGGAAGCTAATTGGGAGTCCTAGTACAAAGAGAAATAGACAATAAGATGGACAAGGCAGAGAGTTCTACAAACATGAATGGTGCTTGAGAATTAGATATAAATTCTCTTTTTCTTCCTAAAACTCATTAACTTTTAATGCAATTGGTTGGCAAGATATTCTGGATGAAAAGAGAGGGCTTCTTCAAACTCCACATTGTTCTCTTATAGGATACACTTCTACAAGATCTGGTGATGAGCATTCATTCTGATGGCTTTAAAAGAGATTAGAAAAAATCGTAGTAGTTAAATCTAGCAATCATTGCTAGTCATTCCGGTTATAGAATTCAGAGGCAGGATGCACCTAAGTGAACCCATTCTGGAGCATAAGAGGCCCATGGAAGAATTTATGCTGTGGGTTCAAGGGCCTTATATGACTGGCTAGTCTCTGGGGAGAAGAGGAAGAAGCTTTTCTGCCATATTTGTGTTGGCCCCATGAGAAACAAGATGCTGGAGTAGTCTGATGCTGATTAGTCAAGATGCTTTAGTACGATGCACTAGAGTTCTTCCAATATTCTAGTGCCATTTATAAGTGCCATCACATACCACAACATGTCACTACTGGACCACATTGAATTGCACACTGAGTTGTACACTGTGCAATTGCATACTGAAATCACACTGCCAATGTGTTTATTTTGCTCCTACTGAGATCTCAGTTGGAAAAGTCACAAAAGCACCATGCATGCGAGGAAGTTTACTTTAGCCATAAATGAAACAGAGAACTGGACACATTTTCCCCAGCACTTCCACTCTGATAACACTATCAGAAAAGGGGATTCATAATAGGAGTCTAGGTGCCAGCAGGATTCTATTCAGTGATGTCCGTCTTTTGTTTTTCTTTTATTCACTAGTTGTTCATTTCTTTCAAAAACCAACAAAAAGGAAGTATTTATCAAGAGCTTAAACTGCCCTGTTCTGATATTCAAAGTGCCTGTTAAGATCTTTGTAGCCAAAGACCTTCTCCATAATCAGACAGGCTGGATTTTAGCCAACATTCCATGAAAAATGCTGTAGCCCCAAATAGCTCTACAATCATTTACTCCTATGGCAATTAATGGGGCATAACACAACTTCAGTGCTTTGCAACTAATCCAGGGATGGGATCTTCAGTATGGCAACCAGAGTGCAGCCAATGCACATGAGATCTGTTACTTGGTACGGGCCAGATTCTATACCAAGACTTCTTATAATTTTACAGTATTTTCTTATTTAAGAGAGAGAGAAAGAGGGAAGCTGGTAATGTGCAGCATAAACCACAAGCTTTCAGGATTTTTTAAATTTTATGAACACTTCTAGTTTCATAACATTTCATAGAATATAAAAATGATGTGCAGCTGTAAGCCCATGCTTTGTTTGGAAATACTATCACTTGCTCTGAAAAAAGAAGAAAAAAAAAATCAGGGTAACAGATACTGTTTAATGGGAAGAATAGGACAGGTAGCGTTCTTGGTAAATGGATGTGGCAACCATTTTGTGAAAGACTCCACATGTGCTTAAACTTCCAGATATGCCTACCAGCCCAAAATCTTAGGAAGCCCTGATGGACAGCACTGGTGGTATGAATGGCACTGTCCTTGGTTTCCGATTCACTTTCCAAAAGAAGAAAAGAACAGAGAATGCTTGTACTCATCAAAACATTCCATTTTATTCTCCAGTTCCCCCCTCTCTCTCTCCCTTGATTTCCATTTTTCCCATTGAAAATACACAAATATATTTAAGGAAAGCATTCCCCAGCAGGGGTCCTTCATAAACTTCTACGTAGTAACCTTTGAGGAATGGGGGGGGGGGGGAGAGACCTTCAAAATGCTGAACAAGCCACCTTAGGAGAGGATATTTGTGGAGATACCAAAGGGTTCCTGGATGTTTTGAGTTTTATCCATTAAAATGGGAACATTTACTGAGCCAAAAACAATCATATGTGTTTCAGATTAAATTTGGGGGGAATGGAAAATGGCAGCTACCTTCTCCCACTCACCAATGTTGGGCGGCAGCAAGTTGAAAGACAAGGTGAGGGTGAAACTCACGGCTTCTGCCTGAAGCTTTGTAAGTGGATGCTGGCTGATGACTTTTTTTTTTCCAGGTTGCAGAATCACTCCAAAATGTTTGGCCACCAAAGGAGCTACAGGTGGTAATAGGTTTAGGGCCCCTCTACCAGCTGGAAGAGGGCCCCACTTCACAGCCAGTAAATGGCCTACACAGGCAGGACACTCTCATTCAGCATTACTTGGAAATTAACATAGTAAAAAAAAAAAAACTGAAAGCAACTGAAAATATTTTAATGCCACCAAAAGTATAACAGGCATGAATTAATAATGACTTTTATGCTCTCCCTTTTTTATCTGCTGCTTCTCCTCTCTCTCTTCCTCTTTCTTCTTCCTATTCTTCTCCTCCTTCCTTTTTGATGCATCATCTTTGTCCTCTGCCCTTTTCTCCTTCTGCCTGTTCTTATTTCCAGGTATTAAACACTGATTATGTGAATTGGCTTTCAGTAGAGATATGCCAGCATCATGGTTGGTGACACTGACAGATGGATAAAGAAAAGGCATGCGTGAAGAACTGTGAAAAGATGGGATGATTCACTGGAATGCCATTAATTTGGAGAATTTAAAATGTGACCTGCCCCCTCAGAAGTGAGTCACACTTGAGAAAAGACTTGGAAAGATGTGATAATTCTGATTGTTGTTTCGTTTTCTAACTCATCGATACTCCCTAGTTGAACCTCCAATTCTTATCAAAAGAAAACATGTTCTTCCTTAAGTTATGTTCAGTATCAGTGTCAGTTGGTTTCCATGGAGAGGGAGAAAAAAAGAATTAAGCTTTCGTTCACCATGTCAACACATAAAACCCTGTACTACATTTTACACTGCATAGATGTATGACCCATATCTTCATTCTCTGTTGTGCAGTTTGCAAGATGCCCTTAACTTTATCTTCATGCAAGTTTTCCTGTTAGAATTCAATATGTTAAAATAAAGCTCTTTTAAAGTGTGCCTTGTGGTGCATACTAGGGAATGGCAGGGTCTATCTATATCTCACCTGTGTCAGTTTTCATTCAAGCATTCATTCTTAAGTTCTGTTTCTTGCATTGATCTATGATTAAAACAAACATGAACATTTCTACTCTTCTGCAAGGCTGCATGCACTTTGCCCCAAAATACACTTTTTGGTACGCATCTGTTCCTATAAATACATTTTATAATGAATAACTGTTGTAATATTTGAAGAAGTGCAGAAATCAAAGGATAACTGTTCTGATTCACATATTAGTCAGGGAAATGCAAATTAAGATGGTTCATTTAATCACAGACTAATCATAACTTTTGAGCATCCCTAAGGTAGATTATTCACCTCCCTCTTCCCTTTCTCTTCATCATCTTTCCCTCTCTTTCACCAGACATTTGCATCATGCTGCCTCAACAGTAGCAATCCCAACTGTGAGTCTTAAAGTCTAACCATATAGGATAAATCAAATGTACTGGAGGAAGCTTATATAGGTGAGTATTCTGTCACCCAGTAGCCAACAGGATGTGTTTGGGATGCTCACAAGTGGGACTGGAGAGCAATAGCCCCCCTTCCCAGCAAACAGCATTCAAAGCATACTGCCTATGAGTCAGGAGTTATTGATAACCTGATCTTCCAGGATCCTATACAGGCCCCTTTTATAACCATCCAAATTGACTGCCGCCACCACACAGGCTGGTAGTGAATTCTACAGCACAGCTATATTTCAGTATGTATGGGATGAAACCCCCACCCCAACCCACCCCCAAGTCCTGCTGTGCTGCCTCATCATTGCAGGGGGTGTTCCTGAGAGGGATGAGTAAAGAGCATTGGGAGTGTACGACAAAAGTATATATTCCCAGCAGGGTCACCCAAGGTGTGAAGCTGCCCAGTTAAAGCAAGTAGGCACCCATATTGGGCAGCAGCAACACAGGAAGATGCCAGAGGCAGATGATCGCTTCAGTGACATTGGCAAAGGCATCAATTCATACGTGCAGAAGAAGGCAACAGTAAACCACTCCTGTATTTTTACCAAGACAACCACATGGATAGAAAATATAATCTATCTATGTGGCTGCTAGGAGTTGAAAATGACTTGATGGCAAATAATAAAAAAATTAAAAATGGGATGAAAAAAAATTTCCTTCTTTCAGTCCTGAAAGATTGTGAGTTCTAACAAATTCTCTAGTCACATTATGCTAGGTATGATTTTACATATTTCTATCATGTTAACACCTGGTGATTCATAAGTATCCAGCAGTCCTTTGAGTGTCCTGGTCCAGACAGTTTAGGGATTGAAGATTAAAACCAGTTTTTTGGGGGTTTTTTGGTCTCTAAGGAAACATCTGGCAGCAAGTCAAACTCTTTGAGGCTATCTTCTGAAACCTATCCTCCAGTGTATGTCATCTCCCATAATTCCCAGCCTGGACGGTCATCTGGACTGTATCAAGTTGAGGATAGCTGCTGTAAGTACTGGCAAGTTTGGAACAGCTGAGAACTGATTAACAAACTTCTTTGAATGAGTTGACAAACAAATGGTATTTCTTTATTATTTCTATGTTTTGGAAATATACATACAGTATATGAAGCACATTAATTATTTCTAAGTATTTATTAATGTCTTCTTTGTTCTTAATAATGCAAGCATTATACTGAGTGACAATTCTATTAAGAATATCCAAGAATATTTTAGTTGGAAGAAGCAGAAGGAATGAGGATAATGAATGAAGAATGGAGAACTAAAGAAGCAGATTTAAAAACCAAAGAAACAAACTAGGGTTGGCAAAAGAAAAACCCATCCTGTAAAGTCAACATTAAAAAAAGAACCTACTAAAAATAAAGAACATGGTTCTGAAAATATTATATTCTAGTGGCAGGCTCTGTAATAGGGATTAAAAGCATGATACAAGATTGAAAATCGTAGGGGGGGAATGGGGCAGCCACTCACACAGTGGAAAGTGAGGAATTACAACACCCAAAGGAGGTCCACAACCAGGTAATTTGTTCAAGAAGGTCCCTCTCACTTTCATTCTTTATCTTTGCTCTTTGGACTTGTGCTGTTTTTCTGTTTTTGGATTATTCTTTGTTTTTCAATGTTTTTAACAACTGTAAACTGCCCAGAGTCACTAGGAATTGGGCAGCATGTAATTTTAATATATTATTACAGTTGGTCACACAGTCAGCCAGATGATGATGATGATGATGATATTGCTGTTGTTGTAATTTGGTTTTGTTTTTTTTTAACTAATTTGAGTTATTTTTGCTGTTTTTGGTTTTAATTCATTGTCAGCTGCCCAGAGTCACAGCAGAGAGATGGGAGACCATATACATTGCTTAAATAAATAAGAAAAGTAAACAAATAAATAATTAAATAATCTGGCCCTAAGTTATACTGATGAAATATAGAAAGTTTGAAGTAATTATGAGTAGAGTCCTGTGAGATCCATTTATCTCTGGTCCTCAGAACAAATTCCTGGGCCCTGGAGTTTTACATTCTAATTGAACATCTTTTGGACCAGGTTCCATTTATGCATCTCAGGATTCTAGTAAGCAAAAATCCTGTTCTAGAAATAGAACTCACAAGCCCAACAACTGCCCAGCCTCTGTGCAGTCAATACTAGATACATAGAAGATCTCCTGAGTCTTTCTATTAAGGATAGATAAATGAAAGAACCACTTCTCACAATGTCCAGTTACCAGTAATGATGAGGATGGCCCCTATAGGTCCATAAGTGCCTCTTCCTACCAAAAAAATGCAATTAAAGTAAATTAAAAACAATAATTGGATGTACTTTTCTTTCATCAGAACCAACTATCTGAGGCAATTGCTTCACTCTTTCTTAACGAAGTTGTGTGTGCATTCAGTGTTTGACTTGGAATCATTTAATTTTATACTCATTTAAAAGTCAGTTAAATTAAATGCATTCAACTGTATATTTATTTAACAGTTAAGTTCAGTTGAAAACTGTCCACTCTATCAGACTAAAATTATAGTTTGGAGTGTCTTGATAATAAGGGCAGAGCTCAACCTGGAAAAGGCTTTTTACTCTGCTTCTAACCTTTCCAAAATGATCTGGGCTAGTTTTTTTGCTACTTTGCAAAATGCCTACCTTGGATTCTCTTAAGGAAGCTGTGTTTTCTCTGAGCATCCTTTCCTGATTTTAATTGCTGTTCCTGCTGGATCAAAGTGGGTATTTTTTTTTTCTGGGCATGCTTACAGCAGTTCATCAGCTCTTAGGAATCTCATGCGAAAAGCCAATTTCAACAAACCTTATATGTGCATTGAGTTATACACTGAACCAACCAAGTCAAAGGGATGTCACTCTAATTTTATCAGTTCCATACAGCCCTGAAGATGACCTTTAGTGAACACGAAAATAGTTTCCTCCATAACAGAACAGAGAATGATACTGTTGCAGATTTATCTGATGAAATTTATTTGACCCATAGAAATCTCACTAACCACTTTGTTTATCTTTCCTTTTCACAAAAGCATAGGAAAGAAATATGATACCATGCCTCTGATGCAGAAAGAAACCACAGTAAAATGTACGTGTATTATTAAATGCAGATACAAAATCTAAATATAGTTGTTATTCCCTTTCATTCATAGGGTTCTGTGGATTCCTTGGCAAAGGGGACCCTGCAGAACTGTAAGTACAGATTATCAGGCAAAATGCTCATGTTTTAAAAGAGGTCTAAAAGTGTGCAGCTACAAGTGAAGGATGGAAAGATTGTACTGCAATGCTAAATGGTAAGATCTTTGCTAAGCCTGGAGCCCCTGGATCAGTGAATGATGTAACACAGGCAGATATTCCTGGTTTCCTTCTTTGCAATTATATATACTGTATAAAAAAAATTCCCTCTCTCTCCTATGGGTGGTATGTGTCTTCCTCAATCTCAGGACCTCTACCAGAGGCCTGGGAGTGTGAGAGGGTTCTGCGCAGTATCTGAGCTGTTCCTAGCACTGCACTCTTCTGGACAGAGCTCTGATCTTGTTCCTGGGATCTGTTGGAGCCACTCTCCCAGCTTAGGAGTCTCAGCCCTGAGTGCTCCTACCACCACTTGGACCCCTTTGGCCTTTATCTCTCTCTCTCTCTCTCTCTCTTTAATCATTCATATATATATATATATATATATATATATATATATATATATATATATATACACACACACACACACACACACACACACACACACTAGATAGATAGATAGATAGATAGATAGATAGATAGATAGATAGATAGAATATACATGTCTGTCTAGCTAGCTAGCTATCATTTATCTATCTCCTTTTTTACAGGTCCTGCATGCTCATTGCACATAAATTATGGATAGGGCTTTGACTGCATGGTTCAATCCCTCCCCTACCCCTCAAGACACCCTTGCATGACAGAGTTGCAAAGGTGGAATGCGTCAAAAATGAGATTAGTAGAGGGAAGTAATTGTTGCATAGAAACTTACAACTGGTAGTAAGAATTCCAGGCTTCATTGTGAACCATTTTGAAAGGCAACTTAAGAGCACCAGATAAAATACATCTCATGTTTTCAGGCAGTTCTTAAAATTCTAGTGTGTATTTGTTGAAACATAAATATTTACAGGTATTTCTTGTCTCCTGAAATTTAGGGGATATATATCAGCCAAGATGATTGTTCCTATTTTTATGGAAAAGTCAACTGTATTTTGGCAAGAACTTATGAAATAATAACAAATAAATACATAGCATAGCAGCAGCTGTTTTAGATCATGATTGTGCCAAAGTGTGTGTTTATCTTGTTTAGAATATGACTTTGTCCATCTTGTAACACTCAAATGCATTTCACACGAAGCAGCATTTCCACCAAATGAAACCTGGTTCAGAATGTGAAAAGATTCTGCGAAGGCAACATTTAGCAAATCGCATAAATAAAAAGCAATAGGCTCCATCTTCTGATAGCTACCAGAATCACTAGGCTCCATGTCTGAGATCCATCAAAATCATGAAGTTCCACTCTCCAAGCACCTAAAGAACTCCTGGGCTCTTTTCTGACTTGAATGCTATATTCTTTCAAGCACACATCTAATGTTTTCTGGCACCGTCCTCAGATCCTTTAATATGTTCATCCTGTTGTTCCTTCTCCAGACATCTTAAAGTATGTGATATCATGGCCCCTGGTTCAATCCCTAGATCTCTTCAAGAATTTATCCCATGGTAAACAAGACTTGACAATTTTATTACTATCTATGAAGCTGATGTTAGCTATTGGAAGTGGGAGCATACAGTATGTACTCTATATGGAGGACAAATAACCAAGTGTCTCAAGGAAAGCCTCCATCAGCAGCTCTGAAACTCAGATCCAGTTCCTTCCCCTATACAACTCTTCAGATCTTTTCATCTAAGGCATTATTCAATGGGTCTAAGAGAACCAAAGGGGCACACTAGAAAAACTCTTAGTAAGATGATAATTACAAGTCACTGTGAGATGAAAATACAGAGGTTAAGATGTCAGCTGTGTCAGAACAAAGGTTTAAATGGATTCTTCTAAAGATCACTATAAACTCTTTTCACTGTTCAATTTCCATTCTTTATGCACTTCACAAGACTGATGCACAGATCAAACTTTGCAGAAGTACAAGATGTATTTAGGAGACATTAAAAGAGAAACACAGTTAATTTCAAAATAGAGGAAGTAGATCTCTAGAGATCCAAATAACAGGAGAGAGAGATTGCAGTTTGTAAACAGCAAATAATAAGATGACAAATCTGAATTATTCATATTCAAGTAATCTTCTGTGAATCATCACAGGAGAACTGCAAGCATTTCTCAACTAACTCACTCTTACTCTCTCTCTTTTAACAGTTTGAATGACTGGTGACATTTATGTTGAGAGTGACATTACAGTCCCTGCTTCTACAATTGCCCTGCAAAAAGCAAAAAACTGGGACAAGTCAATATTTGTATTACCTGCTAAGCAAAAATCTACCTCTTAAAGCTGGGGAGGCTGGCTTCAAAAGGCATAAATTATTCATGGCAAAGCCTCAGAAGCAAGCAGGTCTGCAGGTCAAAGCAGGTCTCACTGCTTCAGAATAGGGATGAGCAGACCTATTCTAGAATTCCAATCCAGCAATCTTTGGATCATCGAACATATCAACCCAGAGTTCTCACTTGAGGCGCAAATGACCAGGCTCAAATTATCCTACTTCAGACACATTATGCAAAGTCCTAGCTCTCTGGAGAAGGCTCTCATGCTGGAAAAGGTGGAAGAAAAGAGAAGAGGACAACTAGCAGCAAAGTGGATATAATAGCAGCAATGGGTGAACCATTGGAAGAACTGAAAGACCAGCCTAAGGACAGATTGTTGTGGAGAAAATCTACCTATGTGATTGCTTAGAGTCAAAATGACTTGATGGCACTCTATCTATCTACCTATCTTTATTCCAGCTTTCTGTTAACTTTGCCAGGTCTTTCAATATTCAGGAAAGAACTCCTACTTATCTAGGGATTCTGTTCATTTTCAGCCCTAATTACTTTTGAAGTAGCATTAGGAAAATGGCTATCTACACATGATTAAAGCATGTTGCATGTTCTATATGAACATGCAACATGCTAGAACAAAAATACGGTATACACATTAGGAGTTTGCTTCAAACACTGACAATTTTCTGCAACTGCCAAATACATTGAAATATTATAGAGTGAAGAAGCTGCATCTAATGCCTTCTACAAGGGTATTTGATTATGTAAGCAACATAAAACAGTTCCACCACCAGAAATGTAACTTGTATCCTTTCTGTATTGGCCAATGATAGAATGTGCTTTGACTGTAATGTGCAATATCTTCTGATAGAAGATGCCACCCAAAAAAAAAAAAATTCCCACACCAAATAATCCAAAGGAGCAGAAGTTGGCCGGCAGAGTAAATATGAAGACATGATAATGCTTATCCTGCAGCATCAAAATCAAATGTCATATTATTTAAGAAAGAAAAATAAGAGAGGAATAGAAAAGAACACTCTGATCTTGGAGTGCAAATGATCATCCCCATTGACAAATAACATGCTTGCTGAAATGGCTGGCAAAGAAAATGTGTGTGTTTTTGAGGAAGCTGTTGGCAGCAGCAGATGTAGCAAAGCAGGGGGTGTCACCACAGGAAGTGTAAGGCCTATCTAGAGGGGGTCTGTCAGTGTGTGATCTGCAAGGGTTAGTGAGCACATTCCAATTTCTACATAATTAACCTTAATTCAGAGAAAAGAGGCAAGTGATCACACTTAGAACCTGGCATATCCACCCACTCTGCTCACTGGCTATCTGCCTGGAACATGCAGAAAGAAGGAATGATAGAAAAAGAGGGAGACTGAACAAGATGCCTTCCTTCTCTTGATGAATCATCAGAGTAAACAATGTGAACATACGTTATTAAACATTTTAATTCATAGTTTTACCCCAACAGCATCCAAATGGTATAGTAGAGGTTTATCGCTGAGCAGTAAAGGGCATGCTTTCTATCTAAGGCAGATTTTCTCTGCCCTTTATAAGTGCTTGACTTCAAGGCCATCTTCTCCCTCCAGCATTTAGGTACCAGGCTGGGGAAGGCTAATGGAGGATACCCCCCTCTGCAACTTGCAGAAGCCATCAGATTTCATTCTGCCGTTCTGGTCAGCTGGGCCACAGATGGCTCAAGATATATTGCTCTTGGAGATGGAACAGCAAAATTGAGGTGGAATGGTGGAAAGAACTAGCAGTCTACTTGCTATAGTTTGTTTTTTGAATTTATATGCCACTGAATCCTAATTGACTTGGGGCAGCTTACACCAATATAAAACCCAATAAAACCACTATAAGATCAGCAGATCAGAATAAAATAAAACTACAGTAAATATTACACAATAAACTAACTAATGAATTAACTAATTAATTCCAGATTAAGATTGTCAACCCTTCAAGATAGGCCAGGTCAGAAAATAGACTCCACAAGAAATACTGGACTTCTTGATATATTTTATTGATATAGGCTGTAATAACAGGATTTTGAAAGCTTGACAGTGTATACCAAACTTCTCTTCTCTTCTCTTCTCTTCTCTTCTCTTCTCTTCTCTTCTCTTCTCTTCTCTTCTCTTCTCTTCTCTTCTCTTCTCTTCTCTTCTCTTCTCTTCTCTTCCCTTCCCTTCCCTTCCCTTCCCTTCCCTTCCCTTCCCTTCCCTTCCCTTCCCTTCCCTTCCCTTCCCAATACCAAACAGAGTCAAGGCAGGGTCATTTTAACTTTCTGTCTAAAGCCTTCTTCCCCTCCTAGGCTTAGTTCATGTTTTGCTAACTACCATTACAGTGCTTCTTCAAGGTCATTTTTGCAGTTCTCTACACAGATAGTGCACAATTATTCCTCAAAGACCCTTCAGAAGACCTTGACCTTCACTTTCTTTCCAGAAGGCCATCACCTAATGAAGAAGGCTGTTCTACACAATAAGGGTGCCATATTCTCGTTTCATCCCCCCTCATCCTCACAAAACTGAGAAATCACAAGCAGCTTCTCCTAGAAGGATACATCTGGATGGGTGACTCTAGTTGCAGTGGGAATTTCTGAAGGTACCCAGGTGTCAAACTATATAATGCTTTCATACGTCAAAACTAGCACCTTGAATTACACTTCTAAACTAATTGGTAATCAAAGCAGGGCACCCAAGAAAATATATGAGTTGCTGTATTTTAGAACAACAGTAGTTTTCAGGTGATCTTCAAAGGTAGCTTCATGTAGAGCACCCTGCAGAAGTCTAATGCTTTGCAAAAATCTGGTGCAATTCTTAAAGCAGTGGCATCTCTTTTTTTGAGGCTTGTATGGAAGCCTGAAAAAAGTCATTGTGTTTTAATAAATAGCAGCACTTCTTCAAAATCTTTTTCAAAGCATGCACAGCTCTACTGGACATTGCTAAGCAATTTGCTGTAAAGTATCTAATTTTTAAAAAATGGAAGCTTGTTTGGAAGTATCTACTTTCCCTGGAAATTAGAAGGCAGCAACTTAAGCAGCTAAAGTGGGTATTAAGCTCACCAGTTCACCTTCTGGTAAATTGGTGTTTTGTGATTGGCCATACAATCTCATTATCCTGTACTACATTATTCTCAACACACAGCACTTCTTTTATCCATGTGCCATTAGATATTGGATCTGCAAAGGGGTCACAAAGGGCTGTCAACCTTAAAATGTTTAGCAGTTGTTCATAAGATTAGAAGTTTGGAGGATGTTATTTTTGTTGTGGGTCAGTTCATGACCTCTTCATGATCTAATAAACATCAGTTCGCGAGGTTTGTCCATCAGTAACTACTTCTTTAAGTATTTGGAAGTTTCTCTTTATGTCCTCTGTGATAGTATCTGGCCACTCGATCTTTTGTCAGGTCAAATTATTTTTGCCTTTGCATTAAGTGTCCAAGTATATAAGATGTACCTTCATTGTTAGTGCTTTCACTGACCAGTCTGGTTTTATTTTGTCTAGTATTGAACAATTTCTTCTTCTTGCAGTCCAGGGTATTCTCAGCAATCTTCTGCAGTGCTCCAATTCAAAGACTTCCATTTTTCTTCATTCAGTCTTTTTGATGATCCAGCTTTAATAGCCATATGCTGTATTACCACTGGGTAAACCATGACCTGAAAAATATGTACTTTTGTCATTAGTGTGATGTCACTGCATATTACTATTTCATCTAGATTTATAGCAGTCTTTCTCCAAATTGGGAGATATCTCTTTATTTCATGGCTAGAAAATGATTATTCTGTCAAATCTTTTATAACACTTAGGTATTCTGATATGGCTCCCAGGAAAATAATGGAAGATTTCCTTTTTGAAAAGGCTGTTTGGAGTTTGGTTGCCAATAGGCTCTGCTTTCTTACATGAAACCATTTCTTCCTTGATATGCACATCTCAAGACTCATTAACAACTGCTAAGAGAAATGCTGTTTTGCACTCACTTTGAGCCTCCTGGTGGAAACCTTCATAGTTTCACTCTTTCGAAAAAGGACAGGAAGAACAGCTTCATTTGCCTTATGGAAGTTTCCTTTTCTTATTTTTCTTTGCATGCTGTTTTACAGAGCTTCCAAATTTGAGCAATGCAGGAAATGGGGTTCAGGAAAGCTACTTAAGCTTTATTTTGCAGGCTACATCTGTGTAAAAACTGCTGCTGTCAAATCCTGCTGGGCTGAGCTCAGAACAAAGGGGGAAAATACATTGCATCATGTTCCTTTCTTCCTTCTCTTTCCATTCTGCTTTTGGCCTGCTGCTGTACTTCCAAGCTTATTCACAGGAAGGTGGCTAATCCCTGGAGATGTCTGCTTATCAAAAGAAGTCAGAAGTTCAAATACTTCTCAGTTTGCATCTGTCAGACTATCACAACAGTTGGTCTGTAATGTTGTCAAGAGGTTATTTGGGGCTATAGGCACAGAGGTATGAGCAGGCTTCAGCTCTGCAGGTACTGTGTATTTGATTTATATAGCAATGGATCTTCTCCATGTTTTACTTAGTAATAAAACCAGGAAGTCAGGTAAATCAGAATTAGAATCCCAGACATTGTAGGTCTTTAAGAAAACAAGCTGCATGGAGACATAAACACCAAAGCAGAGTACATGTTTAGGAAAAGTGTATCAATTTGTACCAATAATTTTACATGAATTTACATATACAGCCTTCCAGATGTTTCTAAACAGCATCTTGTAGCACCCTCAAATATTGGACATGTGTGATGGGGATGTTGGCAGTCACAGTTCAGCAAGAATTGGAGGACTTCAAACTGTGCACTTTCAGTGGCTGTATCTTCTGCCCACATACATACACGCATACACACCATAGCATGACCTGAACATCTACTGTATACTTGAACAAATCACCCAGAAATGTACAAATACATATTTTTTTCAAAAAAAATAGATATTGCTATCTGTATTGGTACAACATGGACAGAGTTTTTCTGTTATCTCCCTGCCTCTAATAAATTTCTTTACTTACTAACTAATCCTCATTTACCCAATATGTTCCAGGTATTTGTTTAATAGGGCTAAGAGAATTTCAAGAAATGCAGTACATAATGTCAAACTTCTGGCAGAGCACAGCAAGAAATCTCTATGCTCCGAGAAGTTATTCCTACATATAGGAAGTAGCCAACAACTAAAACTTCATGCAGTTGATACAGATAAATAAGTTGTTTTACTGCAGACAAGAAAAAAGCCTTAAGTATGCAAAAGATCTAATTTGCTATAGAACACAAGCGTCAAGCCCTCACTTACTTACTTACTTACTTACTTACTTACTTACTCTCTCTCTCTCTCTCTCTCTCTCTCTCATTCTTTCTCTGTCTATATATAGAAGGGAAGAAATCCCACAGAACTCCCATTGGATAGAATGCACAGGATGGCAGATTCTAGACTGAGAAAACAGACCCAAGCCGTGAAAGATTTATGGGTCAAATTCAACACTTTACATTATACTCAGAAACCTACTGGCAACCAGTGCAATGCCTGGAATACAAGTATCCCACTGCTAAAGCAGCACTCGCCCATTCACAGTTTCTAAGTAGTCTTCAAAAGCAGTCCTAAACAGAGCACATTTCAGTAAACCAATCTTGAGGTAAGGAGTGTGTGAGTGATTGTTCCTAAGGCTTCCCAGTCCAAAAACGGGCCGCAGTTGGACCACTAGACAAAGCCGGTCAAAGGATTCTACCTGTCAATCAAGCAAAAGCCATAAATCCAGGAAGACCCTCAAGTCATAGCCTTTTTCAGAGTGGGAAGTGAGGTTTCAGTTGATGGAAATAAGTGCAACAGAAAACAACATCAGCAATAACACCATCCCCCAACTTCAACAATAAGTTCAAAACCACCAAGAAGATAAATTTGAAATAAATTATCAAGCCCTGAAAACAAGGTAATAGAAACCCCTTTCATAGAAGCCCTTTTTAATGCGAAAATTATAACACAGATTTCAGCACAGCTTTACAGTAGTCAAATTGCATACCTCCATTTCCTCCAATCTATGTTTTTCTGCTGACAGCTTTTCCAGTACACCATTTTTGCAAGAAGCCTAGCATAGCTGCATCCTGCCCATCTTTGAATTTGTAGAAATAGAGCCCTATGCTTGGAAGCAGGTGCAAATTAGCATGTAACATTTACTGTTGGTGCAAACACAAAAAATGTAACTGTGTTTGCATGGCATCATTGAAATAATCTGCCATGGTGAATATTTCACCCTTGAACCAGAGGCAAGGGTCAGACCATGGTCAGATGAGGGGGTAGCATCTTCCAACAGAAGTAGCTCAAAAATAAATTATAAAATAATTTAAATATATATAATATATATATCCATCCATCCTCAAGGATCATGAAAATAAGGCAGAAAAACAGAAATTCTTTCACACCTAAAGAAAATATTCAAGGACTAAAGGACAGATTTCAGCATAGTATTCATCTAGGGCAGTGTTTCTCAACTTCAGCAACTTAAGGACTTCAGTTCTTCAATTCAACTTCATTGCATGGAATTCTGGCAGTTGAAGTCCACACACCTTAAACTTGCAGAGATTGAGAAACAGGGATCTAGACTGTCTGCCAAAAGAAAAACCTATTTTCATAAACAAACATAGAAAGCTGCAGACAATTTGCCTATCAAGTTCAGTAAAAGCAACAGCTCTCCAGGGATCTCTTCCAGCTCTCTCTTCAACTATCAGAGACTGGCCCAAGAACATTTGCATATAGATCGCAGGCTATGCACCTCAGCTATTTATTTATTTGCTTATGTGTTAATTTGCAATACTACCAATGCACCCTAATCCTGAAGGACTGTGGGCATGCAATATAAATATATCAGGTTCACCAAAGGAAACACCCCATATCCTTTTGTTTTTCATTTATATCCATTGTTCTTAGAAGAGAACAGTTAGAAGACAATAAAAACAGTAGCCTGGTCTGCACTTAACACTAAAGCCATAGTTTAGCATTATGAGTTTTCACATAGTGCACTTTTTCTCCTCTCTTCCTCAGCATGACAACAGGGAGAGTGGAAGCATTGCTTCCAGTTTCAACCAAGCAGGATCTACTGCAGCATCATGGCCTCCACATGTATTAGTCTACATGTCCCATCATTCCTAACCAGCACACCTTTACTGGCTGCAGACCCTAACAGTGAGAATCATCTGAATTGGCTTGTGTCTTACCTAGTCATTTAGCAGAAGCTAGAAAGCAAAGTTTTCAGTTTCTTTCCTGCTGAATCCTACATTTCTTCTGCTAAATACCAAACAGTGTAGACCAAGTAATTTAGCATTTGAAAAGCATCCCTGATTTATCCATTAGACATAATAAGCATGGAGCTTAGGGCCTAAACAACTTTTGGGGTCTACAGAAATGTTTTAAGTTTTTAAAAGTTAAAAAAAGTTTTAAAAAATCATGAAAATTTGAAAAGTAACACTAAAATCCAAATTTGTATATCCTAAAATTAAATATATTTAAGATATTATTACTACTTTATTATGTCTATAGTGTTACTTATTCCCTGTGACTTATTGAAGAATATAGGCCCAGGACCTTTATGACCCCAAACTTTCAAATAATTACTGCAACAAGGGCCTGTGAAGATAAATGTCTAGGGTCTACAAGAGTCTTAGTGAGGCCTTGTTGAAAACCTAATTTACGCTTTATCCTTTCCCATGCTTTTAATGGGAGGAATTTTCCCCTCCAAAAATATTCCATAAAGAATGGTGAATATTGTTCCTTCCAACCTTTCCCATCAACCAGCAGAACTTTAAGAACCGTTGACCAAATGACAGAGTTTATCAGTAATTCTGTGAATATAACTAACGTGAATGTTTAAAGTGTGAATAGCAGCCTTGGGAAAAATTGACCAGTCTAAGGAATGAAAATGGGAATGAACCCCATGCCAGTCCCAATAAAAATTCCTTATCCAAGGTTCTATATCCATTAAAAGGGAAACTTCTGGGGATTCCCAGAGTTGTGTTCCTGAAATACAAATAGCAGTTTCACAACTGTATTTATTCACACATCCATTTAATTTATTTATAGGGCCACCCAACTCAAGCAGTGTGACTCTGGACAGCGTACATCAGCAAACAAACAATAAACCAAAAATAACTACATAACACTAGAAACATACCCAATATATAAAATATAAAATGGTGACCAAACACAATATCAAACTATCAGAGACTTTACTCAACTGGACCCAAATGCTTGGGAATATCATGTTCATACAGCCCCCTCTTAAAGATGCTCAGGTCCTGCTGTGTTTGCATTCAGACTATTAACAATCTATCACATTTGACTCTGAACAAAGAAGAGTCTTAACCCTTCTGAAAAGAACAACTTACTTGCTTTACAAACCTGGTAGCATCTGCAGCTGGAAACCCTGGGACTTTTTGGAGGGATTAGGGAAAAGCTTCAGAACTGATAACGCTGGTTAGAGATCATGCAAGAATCATCTGCTTGGTATAAGGTAATCGCCATGAAATGTGAATGAGCATTTGGAACAGATTGCTTAGAATAACATGCCAGTTTCATGAAAAACCATCTGAGTCCCTTTGAATAAAACAGTTAATGAGTGTACAGAAATGTTTCACAATGAAAAGCAGAGATATAGCAAGAAAAATTCATGAACATTAACTCAAAACGTTAAAAGCCCACCCCTCCTCCCCATCCCACCACTACATAAATTCGTGCGGAACAAAAAATGGAGGATTGAACAAACAAACATGTACAACCGTGATTCTGTTCTACGGCAGGTTCCATGGGGGCCCAGTCCACAAGCTCACTAATAGGCACAGGGAGTTGCTTGGGAGTTGCACTGAGTAACAAATCTAATAAATAAATAGATTGGTGAGTGCACAGCCATTTAGTACAATAACATCATATACATCATGATGTCATCACATAAATGAAAAAATGAGCATGTGGAAAAGTGAGATTTCAGGTTAAATTCACATTCACATTTCCTCCTTCAGGAAAATAGGCATTTTGTAAGTACTTTCCACAATGTTTTGTAGTAGTCACCATTTGCTTTCCCACAATGCCCCACAATGTATAAGGTAAATGAGAGATTAAAAATGGTAGCCACGTTGCCAGTTTATATATGTGTGTGTGTATGTGTGTGCGCACACACCCCTACACACATATATATAATGGCTTGACTGGGAGAGGAAAAATCTGTGCTACTGTGATTGCTAATGCTGAACTGAGATTTTCACATGAAGGCATATGTGAAATGCAACAGAATGTCTCTATTTAGAAACTGTGTGGAGAATTTCAAGAGGCTATTTGCAAGTATTAAGAATATATCCTAGGGTTGGTATAATTGATTGCCCTTAAGGGCTTATACATGACATATTTCTAAGAATGCAAATTGGGTGGGAGGGACATTTCAGATTTTCATAATCTGAAAATTACTAAAAGCGTTGTGGAAATAAGAATTTCCCTATTTTTAGAATTAATTAAAAGCCAATCAGTGTTTGTACATGATTCACACTACATTGAGAAGGTTTTCCAAATTGATACATTAATTAAAAAACACAGCTATCCCAAGCTACTTTAAAATAAATATTTTTGAAATTAATCTTTCCCCACCATTTCCCTTACTGTGCAGCAGCTAAAAACATTTTTAATATTAAAATAAATGTGATTCTTTATTTCCTTTTCCAATCCAAACACAAAACTTCATCGACAATCAATCAGCTCTTATTTTATCAGCTGGTTTGCATTCAAGAAGGAAGCAAAACGTGCCAAGATTTATGTCCCTAACAGAAGAGTAAAACCCTTCCATTTTCTGTCGACCACTCAACCTCTTTATGAAACAAAACAATTATACCCCATCAGTGGTTTGGCAGATATATCCCTGACTTATGGTAAATGATCATATAAAAAAAAAAAAAAATTAATGCAGAACTTCAGTAGATTAGCAATAGAAGATGGTGCTTGACAGATTTTATTTCAGATAGATTTTGATCATGACCAGTTTCATTCCAGAATCAAGGGATATCCACTATGGAGTCAGCTGCCTTACCAAAAATCTGAATGAAACCAGAGGTGTCTGTAGGATCAGAAGCCTTCTTCAAAATGATGAAAACAGCATCACATTGTTGCAGTGCAAACTCCTCCCCTTTTGTACATGCATGCGTTGTCACAAAGCACCTATAACAGGGGAGAAGCTTGTGTCACAATATCATGAAGTGGCTTTCATTATTTGACACCCTCTGCAGCCCATGTGTGAAACAGAAATATATCTGCTTCACCACCTCTGCTTCCCTTAATATATGCCAATATATATGTCCAAACTTGGCCACTTTAAGATGAGTGGACTTCAACTCCCAGAATTCCCCAGCCAGCATGTGGCCAAGTTTGGACAACACTGCTATAATAGGAAACAAAATATTCACTCATTGGCACATGACCAGCAACAGAGCTATTTAGAGATGAGATAAGCAGTCCATCTTTTCTTTCAAACCATATGATCCAGCCAGCTCCTTGTTTCTGTAAAATCAGTGAACCAATGAAATAATCTCAGGACTGAGCTTAAACACATAATGTGCCCATTCCATTGTAAAAATGGCCATTAATTGTGCAGGATTAATGAGCTGGTTACAGATACAGATGTTCATATATATTCTTCCAAGATGCCCAACAAGAATCTGAAGCACCCAGTTCAAACACTTAAAGGAAAATAATAGTAATACTAATAATTACTAAAGCTGCAACTTAGTAGATGGAAGTTGAAATATTGACTAATATTGTTTTTGATAATACTACTTCTTCAATCCAGCTGAAGCAATATTTTTCACAATTTTTCTTTACACTTGAAGCTGTACAATCCAGTTGAAGCTGTACCTCTAACTTCATTATTGTCATAGTGTAGATAATTTGTCCTCCTAGCTTTCAGTTTTACAACTGTTTTTCTGAACTCCAAATCATATTATACGGTCTGTCTTTTTTCTCCTCCATTTGTCAGTTTTCCACTAAAAAAAAAAAAACCTCCCTAAGAGAGTTGTTAGACAGTCTAGCAACATTGTTTTTCTGTTTGGCCTGGACTTAGCTGGAATGACTGTGTTGGGAATTTTGTCCTGGTAATTTTCATTCAGTTTTTCTAGTAGTTCAGAGGGGAAAAAATGGATCAAATTATTACAATGTCAGTTGTACACAATGACCTGATTGTTTGAGTATCATGCAAGAAAGTCAATAGAGAAGCTGAGTACTGAATAGTTCACTGGCCCACAGAGTTTAATAGTCTTTCTTAATGGAAAAATATAACTCAGGGCAGTGTCAAATAACATAGATAATGAAATTTGGAAAGAAACAGGCATTGTCAGAAAACTTAGAGTAGTTCTATGATCTTTCTTTACTTTTAAATATGTATCCCATTGATAGTGTATTATCAACAAATTAATTATCTGTGAACAAAGTTTAGGGATCAACCCAAATTCTTGTAAAAATCATTACGCTGTAGTTGTAGGTGTAGAAATTGGTCTGGTGAAAAAGCAAAACACTTTCTGAGGAAGAACAAGCAGCAGTACACATGGATACAACTGCAATGTAACTTGCAGTTGAACTCCACAGCCTGGGAGCCAAGAGTTTTCTAGCTGTTGACCCCATCCCTGAGGTATCAGAGAGAACATGTTGAGGAAACATGATCATGACCATCATCACCAGAACCATCGTCAGTGGATTAGCATTTCAGTTTGGTGCTCTTGAATAAGATCTGCGCAAAGGATTACCATTGCATTGCCACGACTGACAAGACATATCTTCATACTTCACATCAATTAGTCTGGTTTCCTATCTCATAAAGAGTTAAGTCCCAAGATCTAGCGCAAGTACAAGTTAACTGGGGCCAAAGATTTCACATTTACTGCAGACAACAGAATATTTAAGTGTCCTTGTTGAGGGAATAAGTTATTTTATTTAGAAGGAGGGAGAGGTGAGGAAGTCAGTATTTGCCAGAAGTTGAACCTTCCTGTGTTTATGAAGAATAATGTTATATTCTTTGCAAGATGCTAATTCCTTTTTGTTCCAGGTCTGAGTCAGCCCAAATTGACCTTAATAAACACAGCCAGTTCTGCTTTTGGGATGTTGCTGGCTCATAAATGAACAGCACAGTTTTAGTCTGTTGCTTGCCTACCCCCTGCGCCTACCTCTTTAATGTTAAGGTTCCTTATTCAGATTTCCACAATACAGGAGAGGTAGTCAGACCACACACACAAATGAAGACTCTAGCTATCATGGTCTGCAGCTATCATGGACTGCTGCTATCAAGAGACCTAGTTCTACGTATCTGTTTAATAAAATTGGTCCAAAGCCATTTCATCAGCTCTAATGGAAATGGAAAGTACTTCTTTCACTTTTCATGGGCTCACTTGAATAGCCATGTACCCCAATCACCACTCATGTATATTCTGAATCAAAATAGGATGGAAGAAAAGATAATTGAGGTGAAATGTCTTCTAATGGGCCATACTGAATAACATCAAGTAGAAAAAGTCTTCTTGTTAGGGTTCACACCCACTAGAAAGTGATATTCTATCGCTTGAACTGAAACACCACATCTATATAGTGTCTTTTCAGCCCTGCTTCTCACATTTTCTATGACTGTGCAGTGCATCAGTTCAAAGCATAAATCTGGTTCTAATCTTCTGAGCAAAAAAAAAATGATGATCTCAGTGGCCTTGGGCAGAGACTAGTGAAGTGCCTATTGTCCGTTCTTTTTTATTTTATGCTTCACATCTTGCAGGCATTTAGCTGTAAGCTGAAAAACAACACAGAGGTACTTTCTCTAAATGTTTCAACCTCCTTTTCTTATGTTAAGCCTTGTGATTCATTCAGACTGGGGCTCAGAATACAAAGACCATCTGGTAGTCTCTGTCCCCTGGTCACAGAATTTTTGTAATGATCCAATTCAAGCTACATTGTGGTCTGAATTAATAATGTCAATGTTATGGGAAAGGGCCTTAATTTCCAGTTCTTAGACCAGATGTAGGGAAATCAAACTGTGACTTCAAGCCCGTGATTAGGCTAAAGAGTTATCATGGTTGGGAATTCCTGCTCTACAATTTTATTAAAGCAAGTCCTTTACTAAGCTAAAATTCTGTACTCAGGATGTAGTCATGTTTATGTAATAGAATTCTGTCCTTTATCTAACAACCAAGAAAGGAAATCACAATTAATCATTGTAGATCTATGAGTTATCCCAATAAGACAAATGGGTGAAACTTAAAAAGGTTTGTGCAGGGGATAAAGTTTTATGACCTCCTAGGTAAAAAGCAAGTGAAGGAAGACAAGGAGAAACAAGAAATATTGTTCAAAGAAACTAGTCCTTTCCCTCCCTAGTCTTTTCCCAACACTAAATATCTGTTAAAGTTGCTGTTTATACAATTATATAGAACCTTGGAGATCTGGTATAGGGAAAGTGTTATATCCCATGCCTAGTACACTGTCAAGAAGGACCACTGACCTCCCCCCGACACACACCTTTGAAAGCTGATATTTCAAGTTTAAAGAGGAAAGAGATTGTCTCTGTCACCATATTTATTCAGCTGTAGCTCACTATTCAAACATGGCCCTACATTTACCCAAGCTGGTTTAAAATAATTCTCAGTGGCATCACAATACATGGAAATACATTTTCCACTTCCCAGTTAAGTGCTAAAATGCTTTATCTTTCTTTCCTCAATTCATTAGTCAAGAGTCAATTCCATACAGTGAGGATATGCCAACTCTGAGCTATACATATTCAGCAACCAATAAGGACATATTCTCACTGGGAGTTCTGCCAGCTACTGTCAAACACGATTAGTGGAAGATTAAAAAATAAGAACAAACATTCCTGCTGCTTGTGCCTTGAACTTAAAGGAGAAGGTAAAAATGACAGTCCTATTACAAAGCAATGCTTTAGGCAAGAGTAGGTCTGTCCTTGCACTTAAATTCTTGAAAAGACTATCTGTATGCACCGAATTTTGTACAATTACAGGTAGTCCTTGCTTAATGACCATTTGTTTAACAACAGTTCAAAGTTACAACCGGCTCAGAAAAAGTGCTTTATGACCTGTACTTACACTTACAACTGTCACAAACTGTCACACCACCCCCTGCAGTCATGTGATCACAATTTGCGACCTTTTTTATGATGGTTGTTAAGTGAATCATGTGGTCATTAAGCAAATCCAGCTTCCCCAATGGACTTTTTTGTCAGAATTTGCTTAATGATCACGTGATTCACTTAATGACTGCAGTGATTCACTTAACAACTGTCATAAAATGGTCATAAAATTGGGTCTGGTCATGTGGTGACTCGCTTAATGATCACCCTGCTTAACAACCAATTTTTCTGCCCCTATTGTGGTAGTTAAGTGAGGACTACCTGTATGTCACTTACAGATACTCTGTGCTTATGGAGAAATATCAGCCTGGGTGGGATGTTCTCTTAAAATATTTCTCCATTCTGTTGGACTGATTAAAATTCCATCTTGGTTATTGTTGTGAGTAGTGTTGTCCTACTTCTCCGAAAATCAAAATTCCTTTGAGCCATAGTTCTTATGTGGGACACCAAAACAATCTAGATAAGTTGCAGCTAGAAATCTTGGATTTCAGCAAGGCAGAAGAGGACCTTAGGACATTATTCAGCTATTTGCTTGAAGAAGTGAAAAGTTCAAACTAGGCAGAGAACAGGGATTCTTCATGCAGACAGAAGGTAGGAAATGGACTGTACTTAGGTTCATTTTCTTTGGATTCAGATTCACAGAGAACAGTTTGCCTTAGAGCTTCTGCCTCAATGCATATTGGATAAAGAGAGACCAAATTGGGGTTTCATGCAAGGCTCCCTTTTCTCTCCATTTTGGCCTTCTGTCTTAGGGCTTCTTACCAGACACAATTCTACTGTTTTTCCAAGCAGATACAGGAAAGTTGTACAACTAGCTTTTACTGCAGAGAATTAGGAAGCCAAAACAACTGAATAACATCAAGTAAAAAGTTTTCTTGCAAGAACCCTAACTACTAAAAAGAAATGACAGTTCTTCTATCACTTGAAAACGACATCTAGATATTGTTATAAACATAGGTCTTGAGGTCATCAGGGTATTGATCACTACAGTTAGATTGCCCTAGTTGATTGGTTTCCTAGTTTCTGGTCTGATGCCTTAACTACTACACCAAACTGGCTTTCTTCTTCAGCTTAAGGCAGCTTTTGTTTCTGTAACTATTTCTGCATAGTTTCTCCAAGGTCATCTCTGTGGCTCTTTACACACTCTCTCTCTAAACTGCAACTCCCACACAAACATGGAGGCTTTAATTTTCCAAACTCGCACACTGTGTACACATATTAACCTTAGTTACTTTTGGAATAAAAATGAAATTTAATATGTACAGCTATGGGCACAACTAGACAGTTATTATTTGGAACCTCTGAAATCTTGGCAAGAACTTGGTACTAACTATAGTGGGGATTCAGTTGAAAATAGGCAGCTATTTGGTTGTTTTAGGGAAAGAAACTACAGTTTGACTCTTATTTGTGTGAAAAATTGACTCTTGGAATAATTATTTATCAACAGCAAGTAAAAGGATTTTGGAAAAAGTAGGCTGAAAATGGAGGTAACACCCCATTTAATACTCTTGCTCAGCTAATTGTGCTTTTAAGAGTTTTGAGAGGTTACAAAAAGAAAATAAGTTACCTAAAACTGCTGCATGACAATATATTTCATGAAAACATTTTTATGTTCTCAGTTTGGCTCTGATATGTTGGAAGTCTTGGAAGCTCCTAGGATTTCTAGTATATTAGACAAAGTTTCTTTAGAGACTAAAAAACTATTCAGTTTTATCCATAACTGGATAACATCATCATGGAGAAAATCTATTTATGTGGTTGCTAGGAGTTGAAAATGACTTGATGACACATAATCAGTCAATCAAATTAACACATTTGGCATAAAGAATCGGAGTTCCAATTCTAACAAATCAACGATCTCAAGTTTTAAAAATCGTTAAATAATTTTCTTATAGTCTTCTGCTAATTTTTCAGATCTGTTTCTCATTAACTGTTGGTTCATACTTTCCTCACTTTCTTTCTTCCCTTTCTAATGCCCAAGATAAAGTCCAGTTAATTCATCTTGTTCTTTCCCATATCCCACTGAATAAGAAGCTAGTACATGTAAAGATGGGACCCAAATACATTACTGCTCATTTATTTCAGCCATAACAGTTTCAGGATTCTTGTTATATTATCTGTGTTCCTGTACAGTTTAGGAAACAAAGGGCAGATAAAACTAGTTGCATCTACAAAATTTCAGTATAAATAATACATACTGATTGGACTTTATTGGACATCTTGACTGCAATGCAATGTTGGCACAGCTGCCTATAATTAGTGGTCCAGAAAGAAGCAAAAACTGTATGCTTTTCTATCTAGACATTCCTTGTGAGACAAATAGCCCAAGAAAAACCTTTCAAATGATCAGTAAGAGCCTGTTTCTAAGCTCTTCAGTTATATCTGACAGCTGCAAGTTTGTTTCAAATGTTGATCGTGCTTATACTTTCTGTTTTGATGAAGAGTGAAAACAGAGCGCTGCTCATCTAATAGGATATGTTTACCCCCATATTATACTGCTTCATGTATGTTCATGTTTAAGGGAACAAGTCATATAAGACAAGATGTAATGCAAAAATCCAAGATGGACAAATGTGGTGCTGGAGAAGACTCTTAAGAGTCCCCTGGACTGCTAGGAGGTCAAACCAGTCAATCTTAAAGGAAATCAACCCTGACTGCTCATTGGAAGGATTGATAATGAAGCTCAAGCTCAGATACTTTGGTCACCGAATGCGAAGAGAGGACTCTGATGCTGGGAAAGATTGAAGGCAAAAGGAGAAGGGGACGGCAGAGGATGAGATGGTTGGATAGCATCACCAAAGCAATGAGCATGAAACTGAGCAAACTCAGGGAGGCAGTGAAGGACAGGAAGGCCTGGCACGATATGGTTCATGGGGTCATGAAGAGTCGGACACAACTTAATGACTGAACAACAACAAATGAGGGATAAGCAACAAGTACTTGTATTAAACACTGGAAACCTCTTATGGACTTTTTGCTGAAAATGGGGAAAAAATAAACTGATGATTTATGGATTTGCTGATCAAAAAGGGTTGATTATGGGAAGAAGAGAATAATGATGTAATTTTAATGAGGGAGGAGAGGGGATAGGTTTGTTTGTAACTGCTGTAAAGATCAGAAGTTGCTTCTTTATTTATCTTTCTTTTTCTTCTATTTGTATTTAGCTTTTTTCCTTCTTAGCTATGGTTGAGTCTGTCCATGTGTTGTGAGATTAAGGAGTTTTCATCATTTCATTAAGGACTTTCATTAAGGAGTTTAATCTCACAACACTTGGATAGACTCAACCATAGTTTCAATTGGGAAACTATGAGCATCATAGACCAAGCTTAATCCAAAACTGCTAGGGAATTCCTGGTAGCCTGGCATTCAGACAAAGCAGCCATCGATAGACACATAGAGATAAACCACATTTACACATTCAAAAGAGACAATCAAAAAAAGCTAAGAAGGAAACAAAAAGACCAGAACACATTCTCTCCAGCAGACAACACCCAGATAAGCAGGAATTAACATCAGTCAAACAATCTAGCAGAAAACAATACCGTAATCAAGGAACTACCAAGGAGAAAACCAAAACCTCACCAACAGTGGCAGGGCAAGCCACTGTATATAACAGGGAGTAAATCCCATGTTCACCAGCACTGATGATGTTACCTAGTTGGGTAGTGAAACATCTTCAAGGAAACAACTAAGCTCAGAGAGCACCAAGGGCTCCACAGTTCAATCCTAGCTACATATACTCTCTTTTATTGGATTGACAAGAATTCAAAGCAACTGGAACAGATTCCGAGAAAGGCAGTGAAGATGAACAGAGGATAGAAAGTAAATGAAGGAATCATGCATGTTTCACCTTCAGAAGTCTAAAGAGACGTATGATGATGGTTTCAAATATTTGTAGTTGTCTTCAAATACTTAAAAGCATGTCACACAGAAGAAAATTAAGACCTGTTCTCTATCATTACAGAATGCAAATTACAGTATAGATTTAAGTTAACGAAAGCAGATTCTGAATGAATGCTGAGAAAGGCTCCCTAAGGGTAAAGCCATTCAAGAGAGAAATGGTAGCTTCCCCCTTCACTGATGAGTTGAAATAGAAGCTGGACAGCTGTTTAGAATGCTTTAATTTGGATTCCTCTACTGAGCATAGGGTTGGATGTGATGGTTTAAATGGCCCCTTTCGACTCTGTGATTCTATAACTGTGACAATCATAGTACCAAATGATGGACTGTATTGGACTCCATTGAAAAACCCTGGCTCACACTACAGTAGGTAATACCCTGGGGAGAAGGACTAATATTAAATCAGGTTGATAGTGGAGATCTGTCACAAAAGTGGATTTGCACATAAAGTGACTACTTTAAAAAAAAAAAAAAGCTATGGAGATTCTCATGTTTGCCTATTATGCAATAGGAAAACAAATCCAAGCAATTAATAAGAAACACATATTCTATAAAACATGAGTGGGAAATTTTTGATAGGCATGTCCATTCATTTTAGTTGTGTTGATCTCATGTTTAGGTGTATACTGCAGTGCATCTTCATGGGTTTCCCACCTCAGACAGTGAGAAACTGCACCTCTAAGCTTCAAGAAACACGATCAGAAGAGGCTCTACAGCAGGATTTCTCAAACCCGGCAACTTTAAGATGTATGGACTTCTACTCCCAGAATTCCCCAGCCAGCTGGCTAGGGAATTCTGGGAGTTGAAGTCCACACATCTTAAAGTTGTCATGTTTGAGAAATACTGCTCTAGAGCACAGAAGGAGAGGAGTTTAGGTATCCACAAGCTGTCTGTTCAAAGCATTAATTCAGCATACTTTAAACAAGGAGACAAAACCTGCATAATATTGCACTGCATTCATTTGATAGTCATTTTTAATTTCTGTTATTTTAATCGAATTACAGTAAAATTCGCAAAGACCAAACTCAACATGAAATGCTATTTGAACATATACTGTTGATAAAATCATCACATCTAAAACTATGAGCAGAGTTGTTTTAGCTGTGATACAAAGTCAACAGATGGTAGGATTTATATATAGGGATTTATATATAATCCAGGTAAATGGGACATGGGACTTTCAGGACAAACTTTTATTATCAGGACCTAAATAGCTGAGTCAACAGTTGTGAGAAAAGCTCTTCCTTCTTTTTTTCTTGATGCGAACTTGATTAATATGTCATTTGAACCAATAATCACAGCAATTTTGGCTCCCCCTTTTTTTAAAATGTAGGGTTTGTCCAAGAGGCTGGCGAGGATCCCAGCCTCTTTCATGTGGGTTGCACTTTTTTGTAATCCAAAATCTGGATTGGGTTTGGAAAACTGTTATACAAGCAGCTTTTCCATTTTCATAATCAAAGGCTTTTATTATATTGTTTAATAACTTAATTGTCCTTCGGTCATCATGAAATCTTTGCTTAGAGCATTGCAGAAGGCAGTGGAGGCAGTTCGTTTAGTGGGGAGAGAAAAATAAGAAAGCAGAAGGATAAGGGATCAGCTTGCTTCAGCCCATTCTTCATATGTCACTGAAATTAACCTCTCTGGCTGTCGAATGGTTTTTTTTGTTTTTGTTTTCTGATTTAGATGCCAGGATGAACTTGCCGACAAAGATCCGCATAGTCAAAGCTATGGTTTTTCCAGTAGTAATGTATGGCTGTGAGAGCTGGACCATAAAGAAGGCTGAACGCCGAAGAATTGATGCCTTTGAACTGTGGTGCTGGAGAAGACTCTTAAGAGTCCCCTGGACTGCTAGGAGGTCAAACCAGTCAATCTTAAAGGAAATCAACTCTGATTGCTCATTGGAAGGATTGATAATGAAGCTCAAGCTCAGATACTTTGGTCACCTAATGCGAAGAGAGGACTCTTTGGAAAAGACCCTGATGCTGGGAAAGATGGAAGGCAAAAGGAGAAGAGGACGGCAGAGGATGAGATGGCTAGATAGCATCACTGAAGCAATGAGCATGAAATTGAGCAAACTCAGGGAGGCAGTGAAAGATAGGAAGGCCTGGCGCAATATGGTTCATGGGGTCACGAAGAGTCGGACACGACTTAACGACTAAACAACAACAGCAAATGAACTTTTTATTACCCCAACCTTCCCCAAAGGTGCCTTCCAGTTGTTTGCACATCAGTTTCCAGAATTCCAGCGGAGGAGTGAAGACTAATATATTCAGAAGGCCTCAGTTTGGGAAAAGCTATGTCAAACATGATTTAAAAGGCACTGGAAGACATATTAGTAACAGCAAGAAATGTTTTCGTCCTTCTCCAGTAGTTCTAATGTTAAAGATCTAAGAATCTGGAAGAGGAATGTTCAACACTGTTCCTGAAATAGCCCACATCTAAGTAATATGCACTTACAACTGACCTCTTCTACTTGAAGTATTTGAGGTGAGATGGACAACAGCTGCTAAGTACAACTCTTCTTTTTCGTAAAATAAGACTGAAACAAAAAGCAATACAAATATATACACTTTTGCTTGGGTTCGTGATCAGGAGAGCTCTCAAGTTGAACTAAGGTTCTGCTCATATGTTTTATGCCAAATTTGGATTTGATGTCAAGTCATGATGAATATGAGCTTTCAGTGATCTAATGGAGAGAGAAAATTTGCTGGTGACCTGACAGTACCTCCAAGGCAATCGGTTGGACAAAAGAACAAGGTGCAGAAGAGCAGCTGTGCTGAGGCTTTGTTTGTTTTGCAGCTGTTTGCATCACCTGCAGTTTCATACTTCGCAGCTGCTATCCAAGGAATATTTTGAAAGGAAAGGGGCAAATTACTTGTCTATTTCTATTTCTTGACATTTTCATATTTGTTCCCCCATAGGTCTGTTCTGTCCCATTTTTGCATTGGTCTGTGAAAGTTTATGTACTTCACATGCAAAATATTACATGTAAACATGTATTTGAAAACATTTCCTCTTTCAAAATGCACATTTCAAAAGGTACCAGTCATGGAGTTTTTGTTTCTGGACAGAGGGCCTTCTCTAAACACATTGGAAATGCAAAGAGTCTGCACATTTTCCGAGACATGTGGATCAAGTAAGTTCTGATTAGAATGAGCAACGGTCAAATTTCTTGAAACTCTCTAAGTTTGGGCTATTGATAGCTTATGCATGATTTTCTTCTGCATCGGTCCTGTGTGACAGATTTATACATTAATGAAAAAAGACAGTTGTAGAATAAGTATGATAAATACCCATCATACTCTTATTTCCTTTCTTGGTAAACTATGTTATGCAGAGCACAGAAAAGGAGAAAAATATGAAGGCTAAGGAATTAAAGGGAAGAGGAGAGGAGAGGAGAGGAGAGGAGAGGAGAGGAGAGGAGGAGAAAGACAAAACTAATTTATGCCAACACCATTCATTATACCTCTTGAAACTTTTCTGTTCCTGCAAATAATCCACGCCTCTACCGTATGCATGCATTGCTTCATATGTTGCCTCTTCTCCCTTTCGTTGTTTAAGCTTTTCATCTCTCTTTCTGAGGATCTCATCAACTACATCCAGCACTGACTTTTTCAGTCTTCCCCTTTCTCACAACCCATTCATTCTTGCTTTATATTTTCGGTCCGCATTCATTCTGCTTGCATAACCAAACTACAGTGGTACCTCGGGTCACGAACTTAATTCGTTCCGCGACTCTGGTCACGACCCGAATTGGTCGCGACCCGAATCACATTTTCCCATAAGGTTCAATGTAAATACGGTTAATCCGTTCTGAACCATATGTATTTTTTTTTTAAACCACAAAAATATGACACAAAGTACAGTACAGTACAGTATGAAGAGAGAGAACACTAACCTTGCTTGAGGCATGGAGGACAGGAAGGTGGGTGGGGAGGCAGTTATTGTTTGGAGGGAGAGTCCCCCTCCCTACAGGAAGCCACAACCACATGTGTTAGCAGGGAAAATGGCCGCGGATCCTGTTCGTCACCCGATGCGGAGTTCGCGAATGGAAGCAAAATTTTGCAAACGGTGCTGTTCGTGACCCGAATTGGTCGTGAACAGAAGCGTTCATGACCCGAGGTACCACTGTACCTCAATGAACTTCTTTCATGCTGGTCACTCATTTTTGTATTACATCTGTTTTCATTCAGCATGCGTTCGTTCTTGGCCCTATATTTCTTATTTTACCACACACACTTCACAGATATCCCATTCCCACTTCATTCAATTTACTCTTACATTGCATCTAAAATGCTCCAGTGTCAATTCCAATAAAGTGGGTGGAAACACTAAATGTATTTATAGTAACATTTGTTACACTTTTACTGTTCAACATATCACTATCAGCCATCATTCTCTTTTATTCTTGAGACTTCAGATAGCCACTTATTTTTTATGTACTCTCTCATCTCATTCCCATCCATCTATTCATGTCACCTAGTGCAGGGTTCCTCAACCTCAGCAACTTTAAGATGGGTGGACTTCAACTCCCAGAATTCCCCAGCCAGCATGGGGGAGTTGAATTCTGGGAGTTGAAGTCCACCCATCTTAAAGTTGCTGAGGTTGAGGAACCCTGACCTAGTAGTCTATTTTCCCCCAGGAGTGCATTAATTCAGAACATTGCATGATTTTTCCTAAATCTTATCTCTGGGCCTTCTATGAGTGCCATTAACTGGAATATATCAGTCCAGGGATTCCTACTTTCATTTGCATCCCCAACAATGTAGATAGCACCAATTTTAGCTTATTGTTTTTATTTTGTTTTTAATCGTTAGCCATCCAGAGTCATGCATTTGAGATGGGTGGCCATACAAATTTAATAAGTAAATAAATACATTCTGACTTTCTGACATAGAGCTTAGCTTTTCATTCATAAGTAAATCTACACCTTTAGATTTCCTGCATCTGTTCATCAGCTCTACTCATAATATCAGAACGTCTTCATTCAGATCTACTACACCTTTTTCCTTTTACTTAATTTCACAGAAGCAAAGCGTATCTGTTTTTCTCTCATTTAATTTCATGCATTAATTCATGCTCTCTGCTATTTATTCCTCCTAGGTTCCAAGTATGAATCTTCCATAAGACATAATCATCACTAGATGGACCCACAGATATTGACCTCTGCCACTTATACAGGCTTTGGTCAATCAAGGCTTCCATATAACACTTTTTTGTACAAGTGACAAGATATAAACTAGGTTACCAGCCTTATCTATTTCTGTGTCACATACAGGAGTCCATGTTAATGGTAAGGACAGAACCAGTCAGTTTTGCAAATCTTAGCCAGAATGACACAAACACAACCTAAGCCCAGTTTTACCCCAAGTATGCTCACAGTGTTCTATGCATGCTAGTAGGATCTCTAATATATAGACTACTGTACAAGCCAACATACTGCCATCAACATCACACCAGCTGGAAAATTTGTGCAAGATATTGACACATACTCAGGATACAAAGAACAAATAATAGATACAGAATGCAAAACAGAATATTCAAAAATTACTGAAACATGAGAAATACATGTAAAGCCCTCTTTCCATCTGTGATCTAACAGGGGTTTCCAATTCTGGCTTTTCAAATGTTGTGATACCTCCATTACTTGACATGACCCATGCTGAGTAAAGATGGTACGACTTGAAGTACAACAAAAATCTGAGATGCCAGATTGATAACCACTGATACAAATTATCTTAAGGTCCATTTCAGTCAACTATTCTGGGATTATCCCATTCTTCAGTTTCTGTTTTTCTATTACAGGATTATTACTAGGACAATTTCTCTGAGAATTACATCTAATAATGACGCTGAACACACCTGAATTATTAACTGCCGTCTCAGTTTTTTATCAAAATGTGCATTCTGATAAATGAACTTCTGAGGTACAAAAATGATACCTGACTACTTCTGAGTGTGTTCAAAAACATTAAGTAGAAGAGGTTAGAGAAACTTAATTATGTTAAAGAAAAATAGCCTGAAAGTATCATTAGTGGAAGAAACCAAATTATCTGACTTGAAGATTTATGAATTTGGGGGAGGTAGTTGTTTGTGTGAAATCTTGATTGAAAATTCTGGAATAATTAAATCAAGCCACATGTTTTATACATGTATTACAGCCTGTATGAATTCTCTTCCCTTTATGTTGTGCTTGAAAAGTATGGAGGAAGATTTGCCGAGAAGTTACTCTAAAGTGTTTACTGTTCTTGTTCTGCCTTTGTGGGTACAACACATTCACCTTCCGTGTGGGCGATGATGAGAAGTTTTTTCTTTTACTGACCTTCTGTATGTTTGCTTTTAACTTAATGAAATTTACAGCCAATAACCTAGGATCATTGTGGCTCTCAGCTGTGACAGTTGATCTGCGCTACTTTTTGGCAGTAATGAAGAAATGCTTTTCATACATATATTATTTTAGATCAGCTCAAAGCATCCAGAGCTATAAATCAGACTTTAAATGAAGGTGAGATTTTGGTAGGAGAGGGAAGGATAGATTTAACAAAGTCTAAGAACTTGCTTTTGGATAAATTCCAGGTTTAAATGATACAAAAACAGGCCAATATATTTTAAGAGAGTTAATTCTGATATTTATGGATTGTTTGATTCAAATTTAATGCTCTTTTTCTTTCATGGAAGGCAAATTTCAATTGTGGAAGGTCTCTTAAATTTTCCACTCTCTTTCCAGGAAGTGAGGTTGCCAATGAGATCCTTGTGAAGTTTTATATAAAAGATTGCTTTAGATTAAAGCATATAGGGAACCCTTGGCTACTTTATTCATAAAACACTGCCTTCGTGATACAGTACATGAAATATGCTTGATCCCCATAAAAGCAGCAGAAAAACGTATTATCAGAAGGAACAAATACACGTGGGATTATTCTCTGTACATGTTTACATCACTACCATGACTAGAGGCTAGTGCTGAAGACATTTGAGTGCCAAAAATCTCAGAATTAAACTTGTGGGTTCTCTGTATCACCCAATCAAGGCTTCACAAGAGCAGTAGTTTTCCTCCTCACTTAGTTCTTGGGATGGTTCTGATGAGTTGCTGCTGTTTCAGTAAAGCCAATCGGTTGCAATTACTGTTGTTTAAATAAGAATATCTGACGTCTTTCATTCATGCATAGTTCCATCAGATTTATTTATGTTCTAAATACTTGGTTTATCACAGCGTCGTCCAAGCCTAGAGCAGACAATCTTTGTTCCAGCCTAAAATTCACTCTGAAATCTTTTATTTAACAAACTAGCAGTGGATTCAGTGATCTGAAGTCATCTAAACAAATCAGATTAATCCATGAGAAGCCAGTGACCTCCAAAGTTCATCCAGGTACATGAACATTAGTCACCCCTCTACAAAGCAGAACAGAACTGTAGAATAAATTGTTTACTCTGGATAAATATGGTGCAAGTCATTTGTGAAACAGCAGATCTGCAACTTCTCCAAACTTCTTGCTTGTTTTGGGTATTTCAGGCACAATTCAAATGTTTTATTTTTTAACATTGCGAGCTGTTTCATTGGTACCCAAATAAATGAAAATGAACTTTTCAGTAAAGAAATTACTCAACAGCATTCAGCTTTTTCTTTTTTCTTTTATAGTACATTAGCAAAGGTCAAGTAATGGCCAAAATCAAGAAATAGGTTTTAACAGAGGTAAATCTAAAGTGCTGCATTCAAGTAGCAGAAAACAGATTGTTTTACAGCAGTACATATGAATAGAATTTAGCAATTTTAATAGACTACTAACTGAATGTGAATCAGCAATGCGTCTTTAGCTTAAAAGGACACCAGGAAATCTGACCATGGAACTCTCAAGTTATACCTAGTTTAATATCAAAAGGAGATTAACATAAAGAGAGGTTTAGTAGAAATAATAGCAAGTAGTTGATCCTATGTCTCAAATAGGGTATAGTTAACATTTAATATCTCACAACTAGGAATTCACATTCTAGTCTCTCTGTAGAACTGAAACACCTGCATATTTTTGTCTTTTCTTTTTTTCCCCCTAGTATATGTAGCTTTGCATACAATTTTGCCTACTTAACCATTTTTACATAAGTATCCCTACACACAATTTATATAAAAATATATATCCCACCCTTCCAATGCAAATCCGTCCCTCTTTTTAATATATACTTTTTATGGGCAACATTCTCAAATGTATGCTTTTTTTTGGATCATCTTTCCAAAATATATGCTATTTGAATTGTTTACTATGTCCAGAACAAGCCAAAATAGGCGGACTGGACATGGCCAGCTTAGCTGATCTAGCCAAGCTGAGAGGGCAGACCTGGTTAGTACATGGATGGGAAACCACTAGGACATTGAAGGCAAGAACGAGAAATCAATCATCATCATTATCATCATCATCTTAGAAGAATGTCCATATTACTGGCAAGAAAACTCTGTAGACCAGTGTTTCTCAACCTTGGCAACTTTCAGGTGGATGGATTTCAACTCCCAGAATTCCCTAGCCAGCATAGTCCACCCATCTGAAAGTTGCCAAGGTTGAGAAACACTGCTGTAGACATATCTATGAAGATGCCAGAAGTAAAGCTTATCTCAAGGTGGCCTTCATTTTTATTCACTGCTTTTACTCTGCAGTCTGAGGGAGTACATTTTGGGTGATTTGTTCTCACTGAACAATAGGACAGACTTCTTTTATATCCCTAGCTAACGTTTATCAACTGTCACATTTGTTAATAAGTCTTGCAAAGCAGATTTCAGATCCTGGGACATGTCCACTTTATTGCAAGACAAACGTGGGGAATTGTCTGTTCTTGAAACAAACAAACAATTCTGGTACTTTGGATGGGCCTGGAAGAGGAAAGAAGTCCTATGGGATAAATCCAGAAGTAGGCAGTATTTAGTACATCTGACGATGTACAGATTTTAATAAGGCTTAATTGATCTAATAGTTACCCCAGGCTTTTCTACACAGTTCATGCAAATACAGTACATGTATCAGTATCTTAGTGGCCAGATTTCTATAATAAAAAGGACAATTTTAAAAGTGACGATTTGGAGAGAGAACATGTAGGAAAGAAGAGGTGTTTAAATCTTTCCATGCTTGTTACTTCTTTGTTCCAAATCTATTCTCACTAGCCACAGAGCTCCAAAGCTACTGAAAATTCATTTTACTTGACAGTTGCAGTCATCTTAGGTAACTATTACCACTGTTCAGTGTTGACTCAGACATGTGCATGAAGACATGTACCTTCTTCAACATATGTATGTTATCAAAAATATGCAACAAAAGAAATTGCAGCTCCCTTATTGGTTGGTGCCATCTTCATGTGCATCCTTCAAAATACCGAGCAAAGATGCCATGTTTGCAATTATAAATTGTTCATCATCTTTTCAGTGTCACCACTTTATACACAAACTTCTGTCCCAAGGTACCAAAATTAGTGGCCAATTCAATTTAAATGAATAGAAATAGAAAAAGCAGCAAATCTAGAACTGGAAAAAAAATAAACTCTAAATAAGCCCTGGCAAGTCAGGGACCAAGGCACGGAGCAGCATTATTCCAAAATGGCCAGTCCCTCAACTACACTTCTTGAGGAGGTAGAAGGTTCTATCCACTCTCTTCGCCAGGTCAGAGATGATCAAGGGGCCCCTTTTTGTGACAACATGAAAAATGGCTTGTCCATTTGAATTAATTGATTAAGCTGATTTGCCAAAAGATTATCCTTCCATTAGCCAGCAGAACAGAAATGAATATAAATATTAATGACTCACAAAAAATATTTATTCATAATGTATTTTAAAAAATAGGAACATGTGCCACTGAATGTCCAATGGATGGATTATGGAACAATATAGTTCAGCAACTGCCATGTCCTCACCTGCCTTGAGAACTCTATGCTAGGCCCAACTCCATTGCCCCTTGGCTTCCAATGAGAAATAGGAATCAAGCTGCAAGGCAGATTTCTAGAGCCATCAACTCCACCATTTAAAAGATTTTTCTGAAGGTTTTTAGGTCCGTTTGGTTGCTTCTGTGATCTTTGCCCAGTCTACCAACTGAAGTTGCAAAGAAATCGTCCACAATGCACTGCAATCAAATTTTGCCCCTGAGAAGTTCTTGGACTGCAAGCATTAGTGTACAAGGGTATTTCAAGCAAGGTCTGCATGCTTGAGACCTGATTTAGAAGCACTGCTTGGGACCCCAAAAGTGCAGCACTTTTCTGCTACTCATTAAAGCAGCCCAGTTTTTTTCTGGCTTTCATGCAAGCCTGAAGAAAGGGGGTTACTGTTTTAATTTTAATTAGTCCGTTCCTTAAAACAGCAGCATTATTTGCACAGAAGGTTGAAAAAAATTGGACTGCTTTAATGAATAGCAGAAAAGTGCTGTACTCACTCAAGTCCAAAGCACTTTTTCCAAAACATGTTTGACGCATGCAGAGTCCTATTTCATGCCAACAAGATAACAAAGCTGTGTGCAAATTTTTCTGAATGTTATCCAATGTTTAAGTGTCAGCTGTTCCTGTTTCCAATATGGAATTATTCCAGCTGTTTATATGTTTTTTAAAAAGTTCTGCTTCACTAAGATGAGCCCCTTATTTATTTCAAGTAGTTCTAACTCAATCTTTGGGCTACAATCCTACAAAACTACATACAAAAAATGAGAGGCCATGTTATACAGATTACTTTCTGGGGTATCAGCGGGAAGGGGTCAAAAAAGTCAAGATACCACCTGCAGCCATGTAATCAAAGCCTCCCCTTTTTTACATGTGTCATGCATGCAGTACACATAAAGAAAGGAGGGGCTTCCATCACATGGGCACCATTTGGACTTTTTGCCCTCCCCCACCCCCCCAGAACCCCCTGATCGCTTTATGAAGTCGCTTTGGAAACATACTAAGCTATGGTATCATCAGAGAACACCATAAGGGTCTTTAAGTCCTTCAAAGGGGAAAAGTTTAAGTCACTTGGAAAGAAATTCCATGGATCTGGAACCACTGCATAAGCCACATGGATGAATGAAAAGTCACTCTATACTACATTCTGAAACTAGCCATCTAAAACAGATTATTCCCCCAAGCAGTCTGGAAAGATGGGTGGCAAGATCAGCGGTATCAACTGCTACTGACAGTTCCCCATTCATCCAGTTCCAAGCAAAAGACATCTATCACAGAAATCAAGATCCTTTATGTAGCAAACGTAGCACACAACCCATATCTAAGATTTAATTATACATATGGCAAAGCGCAATTTTAAAAAATTCACCTACAGTCTCCAGGGAATGGAAAAAGCAGGAAAAATATAGATTTAGAATGCCCAACTGAAATAACTAAGAAGCAAAAAAAAGGGGGGGGGGGAGGCAGCTTAGGAAATGTTTGTGGATGCACAAAAAGCTTTCAGCTCAGTTTAGAGTTAAAAGGGGCATGTAGGAAATAGAACAAGGAGGTATACCAATAATTAAAAGGAAGTAGTAAAAGGAAGAAAAAGAAAGAGCTGTGTCTGCTGCTAGAAGATAGTAGGATGATAGATGACCGGGAGGTTGCAGACCTCCTAAACTCCTATTTTGCTTCCATTTCTTCCCAGAGGAGAACAGTGTTCAGATGCTTTAAGCAGAACGATTAAGAATAGAAGGGAATGTCAGCCCAAATTGAGTAAAGAAGTAGTTAAGGAGCACTTAATTTCCTTGAAGAAATTTAAGTTTCAGGACCAGACCAATTACATTTGACAGTCTTGAAGTTTGTGAATATCATCTCAATGGCCCTTTCTTTGATCCTTGAGAGAACATAATGCCAAAGGGCTGGAGAAGGGCAAACGTTGTTCCTAGCTTCAAAAAGGAGAAAGAAGGACCTGGGTAACTACAGATTGGCCAGCTGGACAAATACTGGACAAAATTCTAAAACAGGTTATGAAGCAGTTGATTTGTGGGCAGTTGGAAAAGAATGCATTGTTTGGCACGTTCCAGCATGAATTTTTCAACAATAACTCAAGCCAAACCAACCCAATATCCTTTTCTGAGTGACCAGTTTAGCTGACCACAAAAATGTTGACATAGCAGAGCATCTTGCATATTATTGTGGATTGCATAGGCACTGAAGTTTTCACATGTTCCATGATCTTGTCTTTGTTCTTAATGATTGTTCCGATAGTGGAACGATTCATGCCATAGGAATGTGCCACATTTACCATCTTCTCCTCCCCCCCATTTCCTTTAATATCTCCATCTTCATGAGCATCGTAATGAATTGCTACTTCTTCACGCTACCCCCCTCCCCTTCAGGACTCTTGCGTTTAATTGCAGACATTTGCATTTAATCAATTTGCAGTCGCCACACACCAAACACAACCGAACGTGTGAGAAGTCAGGACCAGAAGTCGGCACCAGAAGTCAGGAGATGGCAGGAAAGGGTTAGTTTTTGGCGCACTTTCTCCTGACTTCTGGCCCAACTTCCAGTTCCAACTTCTGGGTCCATCTTGTTCGTATCAGCTGAAGTTCATAGCTTGGAAGTTCGTATGAAAGGGACCTTCTGTATTATACAATAATACTGTTCCAGCTTACATACAAATTCAACTTAAGGACAGACCTTGGAACAGAACTTGTTCTTAAACTGGGGACTACCTGTATTTGTCTTCAAGTATCTCTGGAAAAGGCTGCAATGCTGGGAAAGGTAGAAAAAAAGAGAAGAAGAGGACAACCAGCAGCAAGGTGGATAAGCTCAGTTACAGTGGTGATGAGTGCACCATTGGGACACAGGTTAAGGATAGATCGTCATGGATAAAATCTATCTATGTGGTCACTAGGAGTCAAAACGACTTCATGGCATGTAAACAATCAGTCCATCTTCAAGTATCTGAAGGGCTGTCATGTGGAAGACAATAGATTTGTTTCAGAAGAAAGGTAAGAAAGAATTAGTTTAAATAGCAAGGAAATCAATTTTGGTTGGAAATCAGGAAGAATTTTCTAGTGGTAAAAGCTGTTCAACAATAGAACAGATTGCCTTGGAAAGTAGTGGATTTTCCTTTGCTAGAGGTGTCTGAACAGAGGCTGGATGGCCATCTGTGGGGATGCTGTAATAGTAGATTCCTGCACTGGGCAAGGGGGTGGACTAGGTGATGTCTAAGGTCCCTTCGCATCTTTACATTCTATGATTCTATTAAACTCTTTTGGAAAAAGAGTCAATACCTATATTCTATCAAACATAGTGAAAAGTTGATCAGTCATTTATTTTGTAGCAAAAGTTGTAGCTGGACAAGAAGTTTTATATACCGTATTTTTCAGTCAATAAGATGCCCCCATGTACAAGACGACCCCCACTTTTCCAACCCAAAATTAAGAAATCAATATTTTAAAGATAGTGCAGAACACATTTTTATTTAGTAATTAGTTAACATTGACCTGATACACTCGGTGGGAGGAGGTCCAAACCGTCTCTCTGCAGCTCTATTTCCATGCTCTTTTGCATAACTGATTACATTCAAGCACGAGTGAAACTGCCGATAGCTTGTCTCTGCAAACAGACTTCCTCTAATTGGTTTGTTCAGCATCAGCTGACATCAGTTACATAAGGCTCGTGATTGGAGGAAGTCTGTTTGGGAGACAAGCTATTTCACTCGTGATTGGAGGCTAGCAATAGGAGGAAGCCTGCCTGCAGAGACAAGGTATGGGCAGTTTTGCAACCATGCGGTTCTCTCCTCAGCTGACTTCCTTGAATAAGATGCCCTTCAATTTTTAGGGTAAGGATTTTAGAAAAAAGTATCGTCTTATAGTCAGAAAAATACGGTATATCTAGAATTATCTATATATTTCTAGCATATTCCTGCTGGTTTAAAAATGGCTATCATCATCATCATCTTTAATAATACATGGTTTTGTTTCCTCCAGAAGCACCGGAAATTTCATGCAAATTCCATATGCTGACAAGCTGGAATGAGTCAACGCATTTATGTTTTTTTTCCACTTAAACATTTGAAATATTATCAAAAGGAAGGAGTAGAAGGAATAGGATTTGTTATGCTTTTTTGTGGGTTTATTCATTCAGAAACCCACATTGTCACACCACAGATTCGGCCTGTCATTCTGATAGTGGTAAACAAAGCAGGAAATCACTTTTAAAAATCAGTATGGATTTCACATTTTGCTTTTTATTTTATAAATCAACCCCAAGCTGTATTGCAAACCATAAGAAAATATATGATTTATCTGCTGTTTTTAAAGCATTTTATTAGTTTTATTATTGCATAAACATCATATAAAATGAGATCAAAAATAGAGATGCAAGAAAATATAGTATAATAAAAATTACATTGTAACACAAGAAGTGTTCAATGGTGTACTCTCCCTCTTCCTTCATTTTTCCCAACCACTTACTACTTATTTATACTTTGCTTAAAACTTTTATAGTGGTTGCTTATCTCCATTTAAGTCATTTCTTCAGTTTTTTTTTAATCAATTTCTCTTTTCTTCAAAATTTTGAATAGCTTGCCTTGCTGTATAATATGTTATGATGGAGAAAAATAGATGTAACACACAAAATGGAAGCTGCACCCCCTTCCCCCGTCTTTTGGATGTGACCAGGGTGAGACCTATCTCTTTCCTTTGCCTAATCCTATGCGACCCAAATGGCCCTCCTGGCTCCAGACAAGCCCCGTGCAATCCAGGCTGAACCAAAGAATAGAAGCCTTGCTCCCCCACTGTTGTGGTATGTGGGAAAGACCTTGGGAGATGGGGCAAAGAGATGCTGCCAAGGGAACGGTTAGATAAGAGACAGCATAGCCTACAGCTGCATAGTGGGCAGAGCAAGAGGCTTGGAAGAGACCCTCTGTAGTTTCTCAGGCTGTAAAGGAGACAGCAGGGAGAATTGTACTTTCAGACTTGCAAGATTCTGTCAATGTAGCTTTACAATAAAGTAGAATTAGCTCATCTGGTTGTGATTCCTATCTGATTTACCCCATGAGGCTGATACCCACTACAACCCTAATAAGGGAACTGCAACATAGTAACAAGGTGGGAATCTGCAACCTTCCATCCTGTATCAGGGTCCCAACAATGTTCTATCTCCTTTCCCCAGCTCTGCTGCCCTTCCTTCTATTGTTTTGCTGAACAATAGAAATAACCTCAGATACTCGGACAAGGACCCACCTAGCTTGCCCAAAAGTAGCCAATCAACCCCTAAGATTTCCTGCCTTGTAGCCCTCAAGTTCTATTCAAATCTTTGCCTTCCCATTGTTTGGGATTCCTCTTTCCTGTGAAAGTGGGGAGCCAATGATTGTTGCAATAAATGTGGCTCATTCTCTTCAGTGTTGTACTCTGTACTTTTGAATTTTCCATGATAATGTTGCATGCAAGGGAGTCATTCCTGCTTGATTTTGATTAGACTTCTGTTGTGAATAGTTACTTTCTCCATTGCCACATATTCTTCAGTTTTGGTCTCCCAATCTTATACCATCAGCAAAGTTTCTTTTTTCCAGTTATTTTCCAGCCAATTATTTTTAGAATTCCATGAATGTCTTGATGTATTTTTGAAATGTTTTATGTGACCACCTCATAGGATAGAATGTTCTTTTTTTGTTATGGTACTTGCAGCATTTATTGTTACAGGATTTGTCCATCTTGGCAATTGTCAACAGAGTTATATAATATCTATAAAACATTTAATACCAACTTTTCCTTAAATTATAGCTTGGAGTAATTCTTCTAAAATTATTTTTTCCCATAACACTTCCCATTGATCTACTATGATTAGTTCTTCAGAATTTTGTACCCATTTTATTATGCAATTTTTATTTGTTTTGTCTCCATATCTTATTTTAGTAACAATTTATAAATATGACCTAATAAGTTATCTTGGTTTTGCATAAGTATTTCAAATTCTGTTCCTTCTCAAGTTTCCTCTTTCTTTTTTAAGGTTGCTTTTTATCTTTCTAATTATTTGCAAGTACATTAACCATGGTAGGTTCCTTTCTTCATGGAGCAATTCTTATGACTTTAATCTGTTTCCTAAATCGGAATATATCATATTGATGTATGTGATTAAATCTTTCTTACTGTAGTTGTTCTTAGAATAAAAAGCATGTGATGGTGATGCTAATGGTGAGACCGCAGGACTTATACTTTCTTTTAAAAGATTTGAAATTTTTAACAAACTTTGTATTATCATGTGTCCCTTCAGATTCTTTTCTTGTTTTGTTTCTTTGTACATAGATACCTATGGAGTCCATTAGCTAGGCCTGCTCCTTCAATAATTAATGTTTTACTTTCCTGGAATTTTATCCATTCTGTTATACATAATAGACAGCTTGTCCTGTAATACAGGCCAAGATTAGGAAATGCTTCTTTCATTTGAACCCTGCACGATTTTGAGTCTTATTCTTGTTTTTTCCCACTCTATATAGATCTATTAATTGATCTTTGTCAGTCCTGAAAATTGTTGTCTGAAATTGGAATTGATTCCATTTAGGGAGAAGCATAAACTTTAATACATAAAGACGATAATGACCCAAAGAGACCTCAATCATACAGGCCAATTTTTATTAAAAATTGATATAAGATTATTCACCACTATATTGGCTGAATGTGTAAAAAATGCATTCCTGAAATTATACATATAGGCCAGACAGTTACATTCCAAAGAGGAAGATGATGGACAACAGCAGTTTTGTTATAAATGTATTAGAATATATTAATAAGAAAAAAAGGCAGTAGTATTTTTAGATGCAAAAAAAGCCTTCGACAACTTGGAATGGACTTTTCTACTAGAGGTTCTAGGAAAAAATGAACCCCAGATTCAAAACTTGATTGGGAGCATATATCAATGGCAAAGAGCAAGGATCACAGTGAATGGAACACTTTCTGTATGTTTCTGAATATGCAAAGGCTGTCCATTTTCTCCTTTATTATTTGTAATCACTTACATGTCCTGGCAGACAAGTTCCAAGAAGATAAGCAAACTATCAAGATCAAAATTCAAGGAGAGGGATACAAGATTAAATGCTATGGAGATGATATACTACTAACAATTATGCAACCACAAAACTCCACTCAACAGTTGATGAAACCAACCGAAGATTTTGGCTGCATTTCTGGATACAAATGCAATGGAAAGAAAAGTAAGCTAATAACAAGGCATTTCCCTTCCAAAGAAAAACACTTCGTGAAAAAACAGACTGTGAGATAACAAAAGATTCAGTGAAATATCTAGGATTCTGTTTGACAGGATGCAATAAAGATATATTTCAAAAGAAATATAACAAATTATGGAAAGAAATAAAACAATATCTTGAAAGGTGGAAAAGTTTTAAACTTTCTTGGCCAGGATTCTTTGTGGCAATAAAAATGAATATATTACCCAAGATGAACTTTTTATACTGTTGAACATACTGTGGTGTCTCCTAATGATGTCACTAGTACAACTAAAAAGTTCCATTAAGCTCTAAACAATGGATTCCTAACCGAAATGGATCAACATGATAAAACTGTACCAAAAACATACATTCTTCTCCTTCTACTTCCTCTACTGTACAGATAACAAATGCTTAATTGAACCAGGAAAATACTATAGAAAAAAAGAGATAAACTCACATAACTTGCTATTGATCTGAATATATTTGGATACATTTCTATTTGTCAGGTTTTTTAATCATGGGAAGTTGCTCAGTAGAGTTATTTCCAGAACCAAAGCATCATTTGGGGGGTCCATATAAAACTTACAAGATGAGCAACATACACATGTATCGATTCTCACCCCATATTTCAAACTCATACACTATTGTTTCTATTCAATTCTAAAATTACTTTTTCTCTGTTTACACATTCATTCATTCAACTTATTTACCACTGAATTCAGTAGGAATTTATGCCCCAGTCTGGGACTACCTTTTTTCCCCATGTTTCAACTTCTCCCACATTTTTTTCTCTACAACATTGTGGTTTAACATAATATTCAACTCGAACAAGAGTTCTGCAAAATTTACCAACTATTATTGTTCAGACTAAAGATGTTAATACGCTAATGTTTTTATTTGTTTAATTCTGATGGATTAGCATGACTGAAAGCAATAAACCAATTCACTTTAAAACTGTATTTTGTTTGTTTTTTCACATATATCAGGCTCTATCACCAGTAAATCATAACAGCAGCATTAGCTCCTAATGCCCCTAGGATTTAGTCCTTGGTTATTGTAGCACTTTCTTTTTCCCATTGGCTGTGTTTTCTTCATATCTACACCAAAGGAAATCTGCTTCTTTTTCAGGGAAACAGGACCAAAAGAAAAAGAAATGCCTTCTACTTATACAGATGTCAAGAATGGTGTGGTTTATCTTCCTAGAAGCATGATGGGGTGGGCAGGGTTGATGTCAGGGTCCAGTTGGACACTTGATCTTCCACCAGCAGAACCAAACTTCTGAATCTGGCATTTCAGTTGTTGAGGAGCCAAGTGTCAATCCTGAAGGACCAGAAAGTTATTACCATCAGTTATGACCAATTTTTGAAATCTGCATAGAATGTGGAAACAATAGGGCTAACAAATCAAGGTGCTTAATTCATGTTGGCTGCAGTCATTCATATGGTCTTGTTGTCCAAGCCTTGGTATTGTTTAAAGCAGTGTTGTCCAAACTTGGCCACTTTAAGATGGGTGGACTTCAACTCCCAGAATTCCGGGGAATTCTGGGAGTTGAAGTCCACTCATCTTAAAGTGGCCAAGTTTGGACAACACTGCTTTAAAGTGATGGTGTCACAGTGGCCATAAACAAAACCACCTGCAATACTCCAGGATTTCAAATTATATAACAATGAAAGGGAAAGGGGGAAAGGAGTAGCTATAAAAACAAAAGTCAGGTAGACAAGATCAAAGAACATGAGTGTTTGGCAAGAAAAGTTTTTTTTTTCAGTTAGTAAGACTGTATATGCTTAAAAACTCACAAAAAGACATCACTTCTCTCCTATTCAATAACGCACCCTGAGTTTTCAAGCTTCTATACTAGTCTGAACAGGCTGTTGTTGCTTTAAAGAATCCCTTAAATTTATTGCAGTCCTCAAGCAGTGGCATCTTTTTTCAGGCTTGTGCAGAACCCCGAAAAAAAAAAAGTCAGCTGTTTTAATGAATGGCAGAGAGGTTATGCTCACACAAAGTCAAAGGCACTTTTTCCAAATCATTTTCAAAGCACGGACAACTCTATTAATTCGTTTATTTAAATTATGACATGATTATAGGAATGTATTTCTTTATCATTCCAACTTAGCTGCCCATCTCATATGTATGACTTTGGGCAGCTTATAAATAATTAAAAGAAATACATATAGAAACAACAAAAAAGAACAATACAACAGTTTAAAAACAAGAAAAAAAGCAACCGAAAAGCATATAGAAAACCATCATAAAATACATAAAACTCGCAGCCCATAATCCCGTTAATCAAAACAATCAATACAGCCACTGCACTGGCTCTACCACACTGCCGGGTCCCCATGCCCTTTGGCCAAACCATGATTTCAGGGCCTTGCAAAAAGCCAGCAGGGTCAGGGCCAATCTGATCTCTAGGGGGGAAGAAGTTTCACAGGGCAGGTGCCGTTCTATTAGCTACTATTCAGTATCACTTTGTCCTGGGAAGATAATACAGGCAGTCCTTGGTTAACGGCCACTTGTGTTAGCAACCATTCAAACTTATGACGGCACTGAACAAGTGGTGGTTACAACTGGTCCTCGAAATTCTGGCTGTCCCAGCACCCCTGTGGTCATGTGATAATGAACTGGGCACTTGGCAATTTGCTCACACTTACGAAGGTTGCAGTGTCACATGGTCAAGTGACCTTCCCTGCCAGCTTCCCACAAGCAAAGTTCCCTCCCCAGACACTCATGCACCCTTCTGTACCCTCTCCCACCCAGGGGCAACTATCCCAAACCCCACCCTACTCACGCCACACCTCTCCAGCCACCCATACACCCTCTCGCTCCCTCTTCCACCTGGTAGCATCCACTTACCTGCCTGCTCACAAGCCACCTGGGACTTGCAACTTCCTGCCAGCTTCCCCACTGACTTTGGTTGTTGGAAGCTGGCAGGAAGTTCTGAGGAGGGGCTTGTTTAATGACCCATGATCCTCAGTTAATGATGGTAACGTGGACTGCTCGTCACTAAGTGATGAGGTCACATGATGTTGCACTTTACAACCGCAATGCTTAATGACAGAAATTCTGGTCCCAATTGCCGTCGTAACCCAAGGAATACTTTTAAGTAAAAGCCCTAAGTGAAAAACCATTCAGGAATTGGTCTTGAGATGAGTCAAGCTCTGTAGCTACATCAGCTAAAACCTCATATATCCAGTAGCACCAAAGCTCAAGAATAATATGATACAGCTGTCCCTAGGGATTATGGGAACTGAAATCCAACACATCTGGAGGGCATTATGTCAGGAGAAGGCTGATAAAATACAAGCCCTGATCCAAATCTTTGATGCTTCCATTGTGGCTTACTTGGGTTTCATGCAAAGTCTCAAACCATCCAAAAAGAAAAAAAAACAACACCCCTTCTAGACAAGCAATTTGACTCTTTCTCAGGAGCCCAATTCATACCTTAGACAGTGTTTCTCCACCTTGGCAACTTCAAGAGGTGTGGACTTCAACTCCCTGAATTCCTCAGCCAGCCATGGGAGTTGAAGTGCACACGTCTTGAAGTTCCAAGGTGGAGAAACACTGCCTTAGGCATACGCCTGGCATGGAAGAAGATCGGGCTGTTTGTCTTGCTCCAATATTGCATGCCGGGGCTATATTAGCCACCAATGTCTGCACTCAGGTGCTAACACAAAATATCAAAGGATGGAGTCATACTTACTTTAACATGGGAGTGTCCCATATTTGTTTAGTTGTGTGGATTGAGCTTCCATTCTGCCTAAATCAGCAACACTGTTCTCAAGTGATGTAGAGAGGTCATCACAGAAAAGTGAATGAGAGCAGAATGAGCAGTGATGGTAAAATACATCTGCATTTCCAATATTTGAGCCCAAAACAAAGAGTGCTAGCAATTAGGCAGAGATTTATTTATTTATATTTATTTTATTTTTATATCAAATTTGTCACTGCCCATCTTGTTAAAAAGCAACTCTGGGCAGTTTACAGAAGAGATAAAATCAATTAAAATACAATGTAAAACCATCTTAAATAATTAATAAATAAATTCCAAGGGATGATAAAATTGGCAAACAGTGATGATAAAGGCAGGGTGGAATACTGGGAATTTTTGGGAGATGTACAGGTAGTCCTTGCTTAACGTCCACTCATTCAGTGACAGTTCAATGTTATGACAGCACTGAATGAAGGGTACTTACAACTGGTACTTGTAGTTGCAGTCTTCGTAGTGTACCTGTGGTCACATGATCGCAATTCGAGTGCTTGGCAACCAGCATGCATTTATAATGGTTGCAGCATCCCATGGTCACATGATCACCATTTGCAACCTTCACTGCCAGCTTCCAACAAGCAAAGTCATTGGGGAAGCCAGCAGGAGGTCGCAAATAGCAATCCTGTGACCGCAGGATTGTCAGGCCTAGCCCAAGGAACTCCAAGAGACAATGCAAATTCAGCCCAGCTATGTTTATTAGCTACAACCTCTAGCAAGAATCTTCCTAGACTGAAACCCCAGCTCCCAAAGTCAGCCAGCCACTATAGTGTGAATTCCTCAGGGAGGTGCCAGTCTCATCCTCTTGTTCTTCCCATACTGTTCTGGTGAGCTAAGAAAATGTTTATCTCCCTGAGCCTGGCCTTCATAATTCCATTCCATCACAGGGATGCTGCAAATGCGTGGGATTCGCCTAACGACGGCAACTGAGACTGCTGGAATGGCTGTTGTAAGTTGGCGTGGTCATGTGACGTCATGCCTTACAACCATGTTGCTTAGCGATGGAGTTCCTAGTCCCAATTACCATCAGTAAGCAAGGACTACCTGTACAGTCATCCTAATTTAGTGTCACCCTTGGAAACTTTACCCACTTCAGTCCATTACTAACCTATCCTTCATGTAGATTCTCCAGAAGGTATGAGACCCTAACAGATATACAAGTGGGAGTAATTAGCCAAGCCTGCCAGTACAACCTGTGTCAAACCAGGATCCAAAGTCAGACTGAAAGAAACCTAGAAAGCTCACTGAATTTTAATTCATCATTTGCATCCAATTTAACCTGCATTCTGTCTTTCTGACATTGTCTTATAGTTCCAGGCACATTGAGAAAACTTTGACTAGTTGTTACATTAAAAAAAAAAAAGCAATAGGAACTGAAGTTTTCCCCAGCTGCAGCTCTGTTATGAATAAATGATTACAAAAAATAATAGAGCAGCCATGGGAAACTTGAATCAAATCCTTGACAGGAAACTTTATACAACATAGGGGCACTTTTGACTTTCTTGCTGTTTGATCAGATAAAGACTATTTTGCTTCTTAGCTCAATGCCTCAATTCATTTGCATTTCTAACACACTCCTTCACTGCCATCAGCAACCGTAGGAAAAGCCTCATATCCCAAGTGTTGTATTTCAAGAGCAAAGGCATTGCGAAGGAAGTAAGAAAATCCCATTTTGCTCAATATATAAGAATTTTGCTGCCAGGCAATTGCTCACAGTGCAAAAGAAAGTGACACATAACCAGAGTGGGGGTTGGCCTGGGATAGCGGGGGAACATTAAGAATACGTAAGAACAGCTGTAAACAAGACTAGATTTTTTGCAGCTGCTATCAGAAATACAGTAAATCCTTGCTTTTTTATAGGCTGACTTTTCAGGCTTTTGACGTTTGCCAGTTGAAGATCCTTTGCACATTATTGGAGGATATACACAGCTGATGATGGCTCTGGGGCCTACTCCTTTCTATTCTAAATAATGTAGGAAGCTTCAAACTCACTGACATCTCCCAAAAACTAGATGTAGACGGGAATTTAGACCACTGGGATACTATTTCTATACTTGTGAGGAACTCTCAATCTAATTTTCAGCGGTGCCACCATTCTCTTCTATCAGTGTTTCTCAGCCTTGGCAGCTTTAAGGTGTGTGGACTCCAACTCCCAGAATTCCCCAGCCAGCTGGCTAGGGAATTCTGGGAGTTGAAATCCACGCATTTTAAAGCTGCCAAGGTTGAGAAACATTGTCTTATATGATTGCTACCCTATTCAAAAGGAGCTCCCAACTTCTGGGAGACAATGTGAGGTGAAAAGAAGGACATGCCAGCATGAGCAATGGTAAAAAAAATGCTCAGAGTGAAAGTCCAACATCTGTAAGGCCATATGCTGCCCATCCTTGCACTGAGGCTTGACTTAATCTAACATTTTTAGAGAAAATGTTTAAGCAGAGCACTTCATGTGGATTTTATTTAAAAAGGCATATTCACATAAACATACATGGAACAGAACAGACCGTGGGCTTCTGTGAGCATCTGCAGCACTGTAATAGCGCCAGTAATACCACTGAAGTTGCCTCTAGTTCAGAAATCCCCAAAGGAGGTGAGTGGACTTCTTCCAACGGGACAGGATTGGAGCTGAATTATGTGAAGCCAGTTTCTGCAGACCAAAACTTCAATGGATGCCCTCCAGATGTATTGAACAAACGCTTCTGGAAGGCTTTCATTTGGCAAACTCTGATGTAAAGCTAAATCTTCCTATTTCAACCTCAGACACATATGCAGGAAAGAATCAAAATGTCCTCCTCCTGGGGGGCCTGCAGGGGGTGCTTGACTTTCGCAGAAAAGTACAGGAAATGAAACTCACCAGTCAAAATAACTAATAAAGTCAGAACAGGATTCAAAATACAAAGTTTAATATTAGCTTGATGTAAAAGGCTGAGGTTAATTAGGAACACCTTGAATTCTCCAGCATAAGATAACATTACATTTCAGAGGATTCCATATGTTAATCTGATACAACCTTGATAACATCTGGCATCAGAAATGAATCAAACAAGTTTCAGTTCTCTTGTTGCTTTCTGAATCTTAATAGTCTTTTTCTCAATTCTAAAAGCTGGTGAAACTTTAAAACTCTAACTTTGCCAGCTAAACAAATCAATATGACAGATGGAATTTCTACGCCCTGGGTTGTTTCATTTTCACCACTTCAAACATCATGAGAGATCTCTGCTCCATAGAGTATCTTGTGGTCTCAAGATATTTCCTTTCCATTTCGCCCCCTCAAAAATGTTTTCCAACATCCTGCATTACTTATGGGACTCTCTCCCCAATTGCTTCTACCCATCCTACCCGGTCTGGTAGGAGCAGCATGGTCCAGGTCCATTGACTGAGGAATGTTGGTTAGCCCAGAAGGAAAGCCTTTTCTGCCCCAGCACCACCTCTGTGGAACATCATTCCACCTGAGATTAGACTAGCTCCAACCCTACTGGCCTTTTGTAAGACTCTGAAAACTTGGTTTTGTGCCTGAGCCTGGAGCCCTGGTCTCTTGGTTTTGCTGACGGTTGTTTTTATGTGTTTTTGTTTTTATATTGTGTATTTTATTGATTTTTTCTATTTTCTTAGAAACCACCCAGAGTCACTTATGTGAGATGGGCAGCTATATACAATGAGCAAATAAAAATCCTAGCCTTGATTGTGCAGACAATCACTAGCCAAGGTCTTCAGCTTAAAGTCCAGACTTTCTCAGTCAGTCTCAGAAAATAGAGCTGGTTCTTCATCACTGAGGTATGACTCAGAAGAGCCTTGGCCCTTAGACTCAAGCACCTAGCAAGTGTTCCTCCCTTCAGAACATGGTCACCACATTTATAAGTAGGTCTGGGCAACTACTTATCCCAAAGAAGTGGAGCAGCTGTTCCCCATCTGATGCTGTCCATATATACTGGGATCATAAATCTTAGAATTCCAGCCAGTAAAGCTTTTAGGATATCCCACCATATGTGGACAATACCATGATGTAGCACACTTAACTAAAGTGTCTGGCCATGCCCATGTGGCAGCCATTTGTTGAACAGGGGAGGCTACTCCTAGACAGTTCTTTTGTGACACAGCCTACTAAATCTATCCACTGGGCCAAAATGAAGTGACCTCTTAGTCACTTCTTGGTTGGACCAGTGCAATGTACTCTGCATGAGGTTGGCTGGGTGCACCACAGTACACCCGTGTAACACCTCCACTCTGCAAGCCGCTCTGACTCCCAGTGGCCTTCTAGAGATAATTCAAGGGGCTAGTTGTTACTTATAAAGCCCTACATGACATAGGGCCGATTATTTGCAGGACTGTCGGTCCCCAACAGTTCTGCTCATCCCACCGGTTCCAACAGGGTGGGCAGACTCTAGGTCCATTCCTTAAAGCAGCGTCACCTAATAGGATCCAGAGGCACGCCTTCTGTGTCACAGTACCTGCCCTGTGAAGCACCATGCCCCCCAAAGATTCAGATGTCCCCAGCCCTGTTCTGAAAAGCTTTAAAAATGTAGTTATTCTCTCAAGCATTGGGCTGGGATGTTAGGCAAACTCAGTTGTATAGTTGTATGGTTGAAGCAGGTAAGTTTTCTGAGGACTTCGGCTGCACTGTATTATGTCATTGTTGTGGCTATGTTTATCTGACTTTGTGATCTTTATGGTTTTAATGACTGTTAGCTGCTCAGAGTCATGAAAGCAAGATGGGCAGTCATGTAAGTTATATACATAAATAAATTCTGTATATACTTGCGCATAGGCCCATCCTCAAATAAGCTGACCCTCAAATTTTTAACCAAAATACCATGACAAATGCACCACCCACGGATAAGCCAACCTGCATTTTTCATGGTATTTTGGTTAAAAAATTCTAGGGTCTGCTTAGTCACGGATGGGCTTATATGCAAATGCATACAGGTACTTTAAAAAAGTATTACTGTATATACCAGTGTTTCTCAACCTTAGCAACTTTAAGATGTGTGGACTTCAACTCCCAGAATTCCCCAGCCAGCATGGGGAATTCTGGGAGTTGAAGTCCACACGTCTTAAAGTTGCTAAGGTTGAGAAACACTGGTGTATACTCATGGATAAGTCCATCCACAGATAAGCCAAACCCAGTTTTGGGGGTATATTTTGGCACCTAAAATCCTCAGCTATCCACAAGGATATATGGTAATATACCCTTGGTTTGCAATATTCCCTGAACAGCAAAAAGTTACAAGGTCCCAACACTAGCCAGGCTGCCCTTAAAGGTGTTATCTTCACCCTGGGTAGCAAATACTTCTTGCATATGGCTTCAGCCCCAGCCTTCTGTAGCCCAGCTCTTTCAGCAAGACTTGAAAAGGACAATTACTTAGTAAGCTGGGGATCACAAATACCCATAATTGCTGATTATGGCCCTTTCTAACACCAAAAGATAGAGAGTTTAGTTAGAGTTAGAGGCTTTAAAAAAAAATAGAACACCATTATGTATGCACATAGTAGGTTTGCAGGTTATAAATATTACAAATAAAACAAACAGAACTCATCTCCCCTCTCCTCACAAAACACTTGCCAGTACCAAGCCGCCCCAAAAGCTGAGATGAAAAATATCCGTGAGTAAGAAAGTCAGTTTCAAAATAAGGACAATCACGTTACAGGACACTGCATAATACAATACAGAAACCAATAATATCATTATTGTGTGAAGCACCATTATTGTCTTATTCGCTACTGAAGTTCCCACTTTATTATTCTGCAAAGGCCCTGGCACAGAAGAAAAGTGCAGTTTTACATCACAACAGTACTTACTAAGATTAAATTGGAAAGTTCATTATATAGTGCCCTTTGAGAAGTCAACTTGAGATATTTCAAACATAATTTAAGCTTGAAGCACTTTGTTCCAGTAACTCCTATGACTCCTTCATCTACTTTATTCTGCAGTACCTAGGAAAGACATGGAAAGTCACATGGGCATATAAATCTATCCTCAAGTAAATTAACCTCTGACCTATCAAGTTTAATATTGCCTATCTGTGCTGGCAGCTGAGCTCTTTCCTATCACATGGGATCTAAGAGTGTGAAAGTTCTGTGTGCAGAACAGAAGCCTGACCAGATCAAACCACAATCTTTCCCCTAAGGAAGTTAGGAAAAGACATCTTCAGATCTCAAGATGTGTAGCATTGAGGATGTCCTTATAGATTGGGGGGCACAACATTTTTCAATCTTAGGGCCACACTCCAAAAGTAGATTTAGGAGGAAAAAAATGCATTTTTGATTTAAATGTTATTCAGTTTAAATTAATTGAATAAAATGACAATCAATAGGATGATAACCCATGTAATTAATCAATTTCTCCTATTACATTTTTGAAAGAGTCCTGGGATATGTCTAAATGTTTTTTGGGCTGTGTATTGTTCAGAACTGTTGGGTTCTGCAATGGCTTCTTGAGGAGGGAGCACATCACCACCACCTTCCAAGCAAGCTGAATCACTCAAGGATAAATTTACCACCACATGGATCCAATCACTTTTCATCTCCTGGGAGGCCTTAACCAACCAGGAGGGGTGTGGTTCTAATAAGCAGAAGGCCAGGTTAACTGTCTTGAGGGCCCTGTCCATTTTCTCAAGAATCAGAGGATCAAACTCTTCCCAGATAACAGGACAAGACTACACCTTGGTCAACTTGACCAGACTAGCTCAGTCAGAGTTTAATTCAGAGTGGATCTGAGTGACTTTATCTGTCAGATAGTCCAGGACTCTTGAACCTGTGCTGAAAGCACAAAGTTTTTATGGGAAGGGAAGGGGAGGGGAGGGGAGGGGAGGGGAGGGGGTTGCTCAGATATTGTCACTAAGAGATTCTGATAACCACAAACTACACATGCTCTGAGCTAAGTTGAGGCTCATCTGGTTCTTGTTATTTTTGGACCAAGCAAATTTTAATGTTGTATTTGAGCATATAGTAAAGGAGGCTGAGTGATGAGAACACAGAAAGAAACTACAGTGGTACCTCAGGTTACGAATGCCCCTCCTTACGAATTTTTCAAGATACGACCAGCTCCGGCCCCAAAAATTTACCTCGACATGCGAACTCTGCCTCGAGCTACGAACCGGATCCGCGGCCATTTGCCCTGCTGCCATGCGGTCGCGGCTTCCTGTGGGCAAGATCGCGGTAGCAAGGAGACGTTCGGTGAGGCTTGTGGTGTGTTTTGTGGCGTTTGGAAGGTTTTTGGTGTGCTTGTCAGCATGGCTCCAAAGAAAATGCAGAGCAGGCTTGACAACTGTTTAACCGTATGTATTTACATTGAACCTTATGGGGAAATTTGCCTCGTGGTGCGACCAAATTCGGAGGGCAGATTAGCCGTATTTACATTGAACCTTATGGGGAAATTTGCCTCGTGGTGCGACCAACTCGAGTTGCGATCAGAGTCACGGAACAGATTAAGTTCGTAACTTGAGGTACTGTGAGAGCTAGAGAGGAAAGAGTTAAGCGCATTCTCTTATCCCCAGAACAGAGAGGTAGAGATAAGAGAATGAGACTTGCACCTCCCTGAGGAATGCAGGATGTTTGTCGGGTGACTCTGGGAATTGCTTTCACTCTGAGAAGATTCTGTAACGGGACTGAAGCCAATAAACCATGTTGAATTGAATCTGTACTGTCTCCTGGAGTTTCCTGGGCTAATCCTGACAGGTACCACTGTACATGGTTTTTAATTATTAAAAATTATTACATGCAATCTCTGTACTGACCTGATGCTGCAGAATATTATCAGTATAAAGACACCTCCTTTTTAATGATAGAGTGCATAAAAGCAGTGGTCATGTCAGTCTATTAAAAAATGCAACATCAGTCATGCACTAATTTATGCCATTTTGCTTGTTTATAATAAAGGATTTGTCCTTCAATAGATTCTTCTATCTTTGTATAATGTAGTGGCATTCATGAGCTCATAAAATCTATGATGGATTGAGATGGACTGTAGAAGTAGGCACACTTTTATTCTGTAGCTACCGAGTATCCAACAAGTCCTTACAGCTGATTGAACACTTCATTGCTTTCTTTAGTGTATTCAGACATTCCTAGTCTTGGTAATAATGGGGAACCTTTTGTTATATCACATTAACAACTGGCACATTTACAAGCTATAAATATTCCAAATCATTACCACCTAATATAGAACCTAATTAAGAATCCATATAATAATAGTCAAATCACTATGCAATATATTGTTGATAGTCCTCATTATCAAGACAACCATTAAGCAGCGGACGTATTAAGAAGACTCAGCAAGGACTTCATTAGCAGGACATCTAAATCAGCATGATAAGATACAGGCAGTCTTCAGCAAAAATAACAAGCATCCATCTTGGGCATTGCTACTTTCTTATTAGTGCTTAATTACCAACCAGTCTTCAAGACATTAGCTTTGAAATACTTTTTCTTTATGTCACATGTGTGGAAACTGCCCTGATTAGGTCAAGAAAATGAAGCATAATTGTCAATGCTATCCTTTAAAGAGCCACAGAATCAGAGTGCTGAAAAGGATCCAGATCCAATTTCAAGGTCTCATGAAACCCCTTTCTTAGCATTCTGACTCTTCCAGGGCCCCCTCCTCATCATGCCATACATGGACTTCTTCATCCATGTTCTGCAGTCCTCTTCTTTCCTTACCATGCAGCATCTATTCTCTGTCTTCGCAGCAGCCCAAAGTCCAATGGTAGCTGTGACAATTCAGAGATTAGCAGTCTCCACCTCTGCCTCCATCCTGTACTTCTATTGCTACCCAGTGGCCAACAGACCATATAGCATCACTTTGGGCCTCCAGGTCCAACTCCAGGTCCTTCTCCAGACACAACTTTCCTCTGACTTTCTCCAGCTTCCCAGTAACCTCTTGCATTAACCTTTTGTTTTATTCACCACACTAATTTATCCAACCCTACCTATCACTTCCCTACACCTCACAGCCTTTCATCACCCCCAAATCCTCTACCATACTCATTCCACTCCTCAGTCTCTCTATCCCAGACAGAAAACCATTCTTTGCTCCAAAAATACCAAAAAATCCCATTCCTACCACCACCTGCCATATCTGATAGACCTCACAGGATATCATCTTAAAAGAGAGAAAGGCATATCTACAGAATGTATCCAGTACATTCCAAATTTTAAAAAAAAATGAAGAAAACATGACAAAAACGAGGGAAAAGTGAGAAAGGATACAAAACATGTCTTTTGTACATGTCATAAAACAAACAGCACAATGTTAACATTTCTGTTAGGGTTAATATTTTTATATACTGTTTCAAATCTCAGGAACAGTATGATCCATGGAAAAGAAATAATTCACAAGATATCCATTCTTAGACTTTTCTCATCATTTTATTCATGTGTTTTTCATTTGGAATCAGTTGGGAAATCTTTTGCAATTTTGTCTGGGTTGGCTTTAAAAAGACTGCCCATACCCTGATGACAAGTCAGACAAGCCAATCACTGTCAGGGCTGGAGGAGGTATTTCAATTAAACCTTTGTGAATTACACATGTGACTTTTCACAATGTTTTCATTAATACAAACCTAATGTGGCCAAGACCCTTGTGGACAGGGAACTGAGGAGCTGACTAGTGAGTAACAAAGCAAACACTAGATTCTCCAAGATGTAGAGAACCTGCTAAAGTTAATTCTCCCCAGTCCCTTGAGCATTCAGGGGCCAGTGTTAAAAACAGACCCTTTGGAGCCTCAGCAGCCCAAACCAAAAACTGAAAGTAATGTTCAAAATAAAATGTTTAGCCAAGGAAGTAAACAGAACTGGTAGCAGCAGTTTCAGGCTTGTTCTCCTGCTCTTGCATCTTCCAGCCTCAGCTATAGCCATATGAGCAACTCCTAACTTGGGTAGTTTCTGGATCCCTCTTTCCTCTGAGGAAGACTTTCCAGCTTGAGGAACAGCTCTCTTCTCTGCCTGGGCCACGAGACGAGTCAAAGCCAGGCAGCGTAGAAGGGTAGGGAAGGTAGTTTTGTTTGTACAGGCCTAATAAGGATAACCCAGCAGGTGCTTTCACCTTGTTATTCTCCGACATCAACCTTCTTCACCAATACCACACTCACACGTAGAGCTTCATCAGAGCAGCCTTTATGCTCAGCAGGTACTGAGTCTGCAGATACTCATACTCTGCTGCTGTGGTTTACTCAAAAGGAGGTTGGTGTTTTCCCTTCACCATACCTAGCTGAATTTCTTAACTTTTTCATATTCTGTGACTCCCAAGAGTATGTCCACAGTATGAGAAATAGATGTTACTTATTTGTTTATGATGAAATTCATATGGCTGCCCAACTGGACCAACTGCAACTCTAGGCAGTGTACAATCAACCAAACAAGTAAACAACAATAATAATTTATTAAATGTATATGCCACCCAACTCCCAGTGACTCTGGGTGGTTTACGAATAGTTAAAACCATTTAAAAACAAAGAAACAACACAAAAAACAGAAAAGCAACACAATCAAAGAAACAAAAGAACAAACCACTACAGTTAAAACAGCAACAAAATTAAATTATTGTTCCTAGTAAGTAATTGTACTGCTTGCAGCTCTTTTAAAAATTTAAAAGCCTCAGGAAGAAAAGAGGGAGGCAGAGCCACAGATAAGCAGCAGAGATGAAAGCCATAAGAGGCTTGAAAAAGTGTCATGCCAGTATATGAATGAACTGCTGTATGCAAATTCTGCCCAAAGTAAGAGGTCCGGCAAATTGTCCTGCTGGCAGTCAATACAGCAACAAAGGTATTGCTGTGAAGTAGCATTAGTTCATTTCATCTTGCTGTTGGACTGTAGATGATGGGTAGAGAATAAATGGATCTGAAGATCAAGTACAGTAATTGGAACAAGGCTTCCCAAAAACATGCTGTAAATTGCATCCCCCTATCTGAAATGAGCTGATTAGCCATGTTTCTATATCAGAATACATTATCAATAAACAACTTGGAAATTTCTGATGTAGATGGAATGCTACTTCAAGGAATGAAATTAGATATTTTTGTAAACAGATCCATGACTACCAAAATAGCAGTCAGGCTTCCATCACTTGGGAGGTGGGTAATGAAATCCAAAAAGACTGATATCCCAAGGGTCTTTTGGAGAGAGGAAAGGGTGTAACAGCCCAGCTGGCTTGGTAGTTAAAGTTTTGGCATGCAGCAAATGTGACAAGTGGAAAGATCAAACATCAAAATGTCCGATGGCTTGATTGTCATGACAGAGTTTCAAGACTTCTTCCCTGATGGAATGAGGAATGTGCAAATAATTGTTATGGAGCAATTGACTGCATTCCAAGAAAAAGGGGGAAATTATCAGCAAGGATTCCCTGAAAATAATGCATCCAAGCCCATAGATATGGGTCTGGCTACTCCAAGCTCACTCATTCATTAAACCAGGAATATGCCTCCCTATCCTTGAGGTCCCAGGAATCCAAGTTGGTACAGTGTGCTCAGTCTCAAGTTTCAAGACTATGATTAGAGATGGGTTATAGGAAACAAACTATTCAGTACTGTGAAAAAGAGCATTGGCTTGCCTGTTATGGTAAGCTAGGATCATAGATTATATAAACATTTAAACAAAAGAAAACCTGTGTCCATCCAATTTGATGCTGCATGAGTTTCTAAAATGTTTGTAGATGTTCTAAGATTCCCAATGCAGACTTGGATGAGATACGCTGAACCTTCCAAAAGATATCTCCAGTGTTATGGCCAAGAGTTTCTTATTAAAACATCATACTTTCTTTCAGCCAATAAGAGCAGGCTGGAATAAAAGGCACAAGGCAATATATATTTTCTATTGTGAAGGAGAATAACCCCTAAGAATATGTTTGCATCACAAAAAACAGAATAAAACGTTTGGGGTCTAAAGACATAGTAGAGACTGAATGGGGAAAGCCTGCTTCAGATCCTGGAAATGATTTCTGAGCCCCTAGAATCCACCGAAACAGTCTCCTTTTTTGTGGCACATTTTGCAAAATCCAGGTATAAACCACCTGTAAAATCCACAAAATTCCCCAAAGCTCAGTGTATTTTTGACATTCCTTATCTATTCTTATCATTCTGACCTATCAGAATAGAATGGAATTTGATTTCCTAGGAACTATCTGAATGCCTTCTGAAGAAATTTTATAGACCAGGTCAAAGACATCAAAAATGCATTTTTCCAGCTTATGGTACAGCTTTTGTTTATGAAGTCCTGTCAGAATATTCCTGACATGTTCCATATGGGCAGCTGGAGATTCTGAAAAAATCAAAATGTCATCTAAAAAATCACCACATATGAGTCCACGATGTCTGCAAATATTTAATTCATGAATGTCATAAATATCAAGCGACAATTTGAAAGGCCAAAGGGTATCACAGTGTATTCAAGCTTTCCATAACACACATCCAAGGTCATTAAATATTAATGTCACTCCTTCATATGCAACAAACTGTAATCCCCTCTTAAGGCCAATTTAGTAAAAAATACTTGCATTTGGTAATTGTTCTAGAATGCCAAGTATTAGTGGAGGCAGCTTGTGATCCCTAACAGTAGCAGCATTCAGAACTCTGAAGTTATAAACCAGTCTTAGACAGCCATCTTTTTTTCTTGACAAAATGGGAGCAGAGACAGGAAATAAGATGGTATAATAAACCTTTTATGGAGGCTGTCATCAATATATTCCCTTAAACAAACCAACTCATGTATAGCTATAGGATGTAGGGACCAAGGTCATGAGAGTTTCTACTGTTTCCGAAATTGATAAATGTTTCCTGGATCTCCAGTTCCAGTTGCCTGATAGAGACTAAAACAAAGGCAAACTGGAACTGCCCCCACTTCCACTCTTTTAAAAACTTACCTGAAAGAATGGGGAAAGTTCCCTCTCCTGATTGGTTGGTTGCTTAGAATTCAAGCTTCCTTAGTTAGATAGTCTCTACCCATTATCTAGATTGTCAGGTTAAATTTGATTGGTAGATCAAATCAAAGCTTTCTTTTAACTATTTCATGTCTAAACCTCTTGGTTTAGATAAATGGTAAGTAGGTAGGTAGGTAGATAGATAGATAGATAGATAGATAATCTCAGAATGCAATAACACAGATATTAGCTCATATCACAAAGCGTTCCCTAATATTCAGCTGCCTTCCAGATTCCTAGAATCACCAATCAGCTTAGTTGCTGATTCCATACTGGAATTCTAAGAATTCTATTTAACTCATCTGAAGGGTGCCAGGTTAAGGAAGACTAGATTAACATTGGAGCAGGGATACACTCACTAGTCTCTGCTCCAATGTTTCATTCCACATCTCCACCTGGAACCTCCCAACTTACTAACTGGGACACAGCAGGTTTATATCATTAAGCCCTCCCTCTCTTTTTTAAGACCCCAAACACCTTCTGGCTCATGAGATTAAAAATTAATCTTGCCTTTCAAAGTCTAGCACGTTGTGTTTTACTAGGAGCTAAGACCACCTAATTAGCACCAAGTTTTGATGAAGTTATGCTTATTAAAAGGTGTTGTTGAGAGTGATAAGAACAATTCTTCTAGAGGCACAGCTGTTACCAGATTCAGTTTTTTTAAAGGATGGCTGTGATCTGCTGTAATGAATATGTGTATTTCTATTCCACCACAATACATGCCAATGTTTAGGTCCCTAGATCAGATGAAAGAACCAAAGACTTCCTAAACACAAAAAAGGCACTGAGAAGTAAAGACTTGCTGTCCTGAGCTAGACCAAATTCCATATGGACTGCTTCTGTTCAGACTTCCAGATATACCTTTCCAATTTCTGTTGCAACTGGTTGCTGCCTTCTCTCCCCCCTCCCCCCCGACACACACACATACACAACAACCCCACCTTCAAACTAGCCACTTTGAACTATTTTGTAAATGCTTCTATCTCTGTAGGAAGCCTTTCCCAACCTGATGGCCTCCAGATGTACAGGACATCAATCTCATCTGCAACACATCTGGAGGGCACCAGATTGAAAGAGTCTTGTCTATTTACTAATATTTAAAACATCTTAGAAAAACTCTCTAGCCTTTCCAAAAGCTGTCTGATTTTCCTCTGTAGCAACTAAACTCATAACCTGTACACAACCTGTACATATTATGAGCAACTGTACTCATAATAGTATAGAGACAAATATTGTCTTTCGATACAATTTTTTTTCCAGATGGCCTAGCTATCAACACACCTAATTTCTTTGCATTTGTTGAATATATCCCTTTGGCTCCAAAGTTAGGTACAGGAATCCAAGGACCACAAATGGCTCCCTAGAGCAGTGTTTCTCAACCTTGGCGACTTGAAGATGTGTAGACTTCAACTTCCAGAATTCCCTAGCCAGCATGAAGTCCACACATCTTCAAGCTGCCAAGGTTGAGAAACACTGCCCTAGAGGCTTGAGTGCAGACCTCAAACATTGCCACAAATTGTAATTGTAATGTGATACAAGAGGGAACGTTTGTATTAACTCTATGGTTTAATATAACTTAATTTAGTTTTAAAGTTAATCAAAGTTAGGGGGTTTTTTTCTGGTTCTATCTCCTTTTGCTGGGTGACCCCAAATGTGGGCCTTGGCCCCCAAAATTTGAGGTTTCTCTGCTTTAGGACTTTCAAGGAAGACTCTCTGAATTACCTGTTTTGCTGGGGCACTTTGCATCAATGTGCATCAATCAATGGACTTCAATCAAAAACTGAAATAAGGTTAGTCTGTTAGTTTGTTTTTTATCTTATCCTGAAGATTTAAACTGATTCAGATGAAGAGGTATCCCCTGGTCTGGTTTGAATCTATATCAAGCTTCAGTTCTGACCCTTAAGCAAGACTAGTTAAGAATTCCCTGGAAGGACCATGCCTGGCAGACTTTGTCTGCCTACAGATATGAGACTCATTAAGTCTCCCTGTTATAATTTCATGCCTCTCTGAAAATCCAGAAGTAATGTGAGCTGTAATAAGGCTAAGAATTAATTAATTAATTGATTCATTCATTAAAAAGATATAGATGGCCACCCATCTCACATGTGATTCTGGGCAGTTAGTAATTTGACTTATCAACAATAACACAGGTAAATAAAATAACAATAATAATCAACATAATACATTGGTGTTCAAGTCTGAATCAAAAAAAAAAAAAAACACCTCCCCCAAATATGCATATCATATAAACCAGGTTCAACGTAACATCCTGGCTCCAGGATTTAAGGCCTTGGGGAAAGCCAACAGGTTGACACTATCTAGATTGAAGCGAATTGTGTTCCATGCAGCAGACACCATGGCAGAGAAAGTGTTTTTCACAGTCCCATTAGATGATACTACCTCATAGAGGGAACCCAGAACATGCCTACTATGTTAGATCTGGAACAGGCAGAAACAGTTGGAGACAAGTGGTCCTGTGAATAATCTGATGCTGAGCCATGAAGGGTGTAAAGGTGATAACCAGCAACTTGTATCATACCCAGAAGGCTTGTGGAAGCCAGTGCAATTCACAGAGCAGTGGTGATACAGTAATGCACCTGAAACTGCCTGCACCTCTGCATTCTGGACCAATTAAAGTTTCCAAATACTTTTCAAGGGGATGAAAAATACATTGCAACAATCCACACAAGAAGTGACTAAATAAGGCATAAGTAACCACGAGCAGGGCCTCCTGGCCTAGAAATAGGCACAATTGGCACACAAGATAGATTTGTGCAAAGGCTATCTCAGCTATAGCTACCATCTGCCACTTGAGTAGGAGCTGCAAATCTAAGAGGACCTCCAAGTTGCCCACCTACTCTTATGAAGGAATCAACCCTATTAAGTGTTAAAGTTGGAAAATCTCCAGATCCAGGAGGCCTCAAAACCCATAGCCACTTGATTTTCCCAGGTGAAGCTGAAAGCAATTCTTCCCCATCCAGTCCCTGACAGACTCCAGATATCAGGAAAGAATCCTGACAGCAGCACCTGGTCACCCCAGCAAAGAGATTTACAGTTGAGTATTATTAGTATAGTGATACCTCACACCATGTCAACAAATTACCTCACACAGAAGCTTCATGTGCATGTAAGGGTAAGAGCATGGAGCCCTAAGTATCCTGCAGACTATGGGCCTAGAACAAGATCTCTTTCCTCCCCCAACATTGATTGGAACTGGCCCTGGAGGAAGGAGAACTACCACAACACTGTGCCTCCCACTTCCAGCTCCCACTTCCGATCCCTGAAGCTAGCCCATGGCTGGGTATAAAAGGCTGCTGAGAAATCAAGGAGAATTGGGATAGATGCACTGCCACATTCCTGGTCCAGAGGTCATCCACAAGTGCTGTCTCAATGCTATAATCAGGTCTGAAACCCAATTGAAAAGGGTCCAGATAATCCATTTCCCTAGGGACCTCTGGAGCTGCACGCCAACCACCTACTCTAAAAAAGGAAAGTTGGAGACTGGATGAAATTTGTCCAGGTTCATTGGATCCAGCAATGGTGTCTTGAGGAGAAGGTTGACATCACTGCTTTCAGAGTTGGAGAAACTATCCCCTCCCTCAAATAAGCATTCATAGCCACACAGATCCAACCACTGTTACCTCCCAGGAGGCCTTAACCAACCAGTAGGGTCATAGATCTAAAATACGAGTGGCCAAACTCACAGTTTTTAATATAACTGATAATCATTATTTCTCCTCTAGCATTTTCTTTCACATGAAAACACAATATGGAGCATTAAGTGGAGTTTTCTTCACTCAGATTGCTTTATTTACCACTGCAGAAAAAAAGATAAGTGTTCCCTTTCTTTGCAAGTGAAAAAAACAGCTGGGGTGTGGGAAAGGTTTCTGGTGGAAAACCCACTGGTGGCAGAAGCATCTTTCCCCTTAGCTTCCAGCATCCTTACTAGAAAGAAAAGGAAGAAAAGCACATGTGATGGAGCATTCTTGTAGTATCAGCAGGGACATCCACAGGGGGTGTTAAAAAATGTTAAGAGGGCAGCCCAAACCACAGAAAGATCCACCTCTTTCTTATGTGAATCGTGACCCACATAAAAGGGGCGGCTTTTCAAGGTTGAAGTCATGGCCACGATCTTAATGCTTTTTACCCCCTCCCCAAACACTCCTGAGTAAGAGCCGAGGTCAGATGTCCATTTTACTGGGCTCAATGCAACTTATTCCCAGGCAAATATACTGTATAGGAGGCAGCCTAAATCACCGGGTGGGCTTTTCTCTTCATTACTCATTCGAATGCTTGTGTTTGTTCCCAGAGCCCTTTGACGCCACCATGCACACACCCAAACACCCCAGAGTGCTTGGCCTCCATATCTCTTTTGCAGAAAACATAAAGAAAACTGGTTCTGTAAGAAGGAGAACACGTTTTGAGTGTATAGTTCTGGGTTGTTTTGATTATATTGCCTTGGACGAGCTTTTTCCTGCAAGATATTTATCGGCTGTCCAAGCAACAGTGAATGACAGAGCAAAAGGATTTTGTCATCACAAAACAGCTAGCAAGTATTTCTTTCCATCAACTGTGTATTTTTCCAATCATGGGCTGTCTTGTACTGCATTTCACTAGAAGACTTTAGAGAATTTGGATAACCGTATCCAGTTTAATTCAGTTGCAATTTAATTGCACTGAAAAGGTTGGAACAGGTGTTCTTATTAAACCTTTCAGTAGCCTTTGATGCCATATTCTTATGGACCACCTGCAGGGGTTGGGAATTGGGGACACTCTTTTGCAGTGATTCCACCCCTTCCTTATCAGGCGGTTCCAGCTGATGGTTGTGAGGAAGGGGAAGTTGGCTCTGTGACGACTCACTCGTACTACAAATTTTGGTCCTTTCCCCTGCATTTCATTATCTACCTGAAGTCCACTGGGAGCTCTCTCAGAGCTCCTCAATAAGTCAAAACACACAGGAAGAGGCCACTCTTATTAAATACTCTATGTTCCAGAGATCAACCAGGTGCTCAATTTGGCATCTGCAAGGTTGATGGGAGAATCCCCAAAACCCTCTGGAATCCATCAGGATCAATCAGGCACCTGAGGTGGGCCACTCTAATCAATCCATCCACATTTTGGATGTGGAGGCAATTCGATAGTGATGACCACAGATAAGGACTAGCCTTTGGCTAATTTAAAAGAAAAAAGGTGGTTCAGCAGATTAATAGAATTTGGTCGAAAATATTATGGACCAAGGATCATGAGCTGCCTTTCTATTAAAATCTTCTTTTCCAGTGAAAACATTTTGACTGCGTCAAAGACTTGATTTCCAGGAAAGTTTACAACTATCCAGAAAGATTGCATCAACATTGAACTGCCTAAACTAAACATGAATGAATACATCCCAAAAGCCTCTGTAAAAATGACATCTATGAATCATGTTGATTTAAAATATAAACAGGATATTGCTCTTTCAACTGTAGTACTGTTTACTAATATGCATGCAAGTAAACTGAACAGTATTTTAAGGTTAACTTAGGCAGCAGCAATAATTCTAATTATAGTACTCTTGCATATGCTTATAGCACCAAAGTTTTCATCACAGATTCTTGATTCTGAAGCTCCAATTTTATCCAATTTTTGTGTGCTAAAGAGATTTGTCTTCCAATTAGCTTTCAGTCTATAAAATCCAACTCTCTTTGCATTTCCTTGAAATACTGTACATCTAAATGAAGGCTTCCTTGTGTAATGGCTGTTGTATAGGTATGATGATAGATTGTGGTCAGGGGCTTCACGGGTAGGGGAGTGTAAAAAAAATCAAAATGGCAGCTACAACTACAGGTAGTTCTTAACAACCATTCATTTAGCAACAGTTTGAAGTTACGATGGCCTCGGAAAATGTGCTTTATGACTTGTGCTCACACTTATGACCATTGCAAATCATTGCACCACCCCTCACAGTCATGTGATTGCAATTTGTGACCTTTTTTATGAGGGTCGTTAAGCAAATCACTGTGGTCATTAAAGTGAATCACATGGTCATCAAGCGAATCACGTTGTCATTAAGCAAATTCTGGCAAAAAATGTCCATTGGGGAAGCTGGATTCACTTAATGACATGATTCGCTTAATGACCATTGTAAAAATGATCATAAAATTGGGTCCAGTCACATGGTGACTTGCTTAACAACCGCCCTGCTTAACCACCACTCTGGTCCCTATTGTGGTTGTTAAGTGAGAACTGCCTGCATGCAATCAAAACCCCACCTGTTTTTACATGCATCATGCATAGGATGCATGTAAAAGAGGTGGGGCTTTGAATGTGGCCCTCTTCTTGACCAAATCTGGGCTGCAAAATTCTAGATAAATAGTAGAAAACTGCAAAGGAATTTAAGCAACGTAACATTGTATTATCTATTCAGAATACAAATGGGATTCTAAACTCATCAATCAACCATATTCTAAGCTGATTTACCCAAAATCTTTATCAACTGAATAGTTCTTTTACAGAGAAGTAGGTTTACCAGATTTATCTCAGAATCATATTACTAATTTAACTTCACTCCTCTCACTTCAAGAAATAGTCACTACAATTAAAATCTCTGAAATTGGGGAAAACTCCTGTCCCTAATGGTTGTTTTTGTCTCCTAGATCTATAGTGCAGATTTTTGAAATAAATCCCTGCCTTTTAGTTTTAATGAAGCAAATATCATATCTTGGGCAAATACTTTTTCTAGCCATAGGCTTATTTCCCTGATAATTTGTTGCCCTGGTTACCGGATCTCTGAGCTCACTGAAAGTGCTGGTTGTCACCTACAAAACCCTCTACAATGTAGTACTGGATTACACCAGGCATAGCCTCACCAGTACTGGATCTGTTCATTCAGTAAGAATGTTGCAAGAAAACCAGCTTGAAGTCAACATTCTATGTGGGCTGGGTAACCAGCCTTCTCTGCTGTAACCCGTCTTCTTGTTTTATTTATAATATAATTTCCAGGGTCCTCCCCCCGCCACAAACTCTTATGCTGATTAATGCTAAGACTGATCCCTTAACCCAGCCAATCCTTTAATGATGTTTTATGCATATGCCACAGCCATTTTCTTCTTTTGATGACCACCTGATCATGCATCATTGCAATTCACGGTATGTATGAAAAAAGAAGAGGGATGTCTGTACACATCCATAGAGATGATCTTGGGGACACAATACAGAAACAGTAAAAAAAAAAAAAAAAACATGTTTTAAGATGAGGAAACTAGGACAAAAAAAAAATAAATCTCAAACTGGTTCTGGTTTAAGTCCATGAGATATGAGGGAGGGAAGGGAAAACACAGTGAAGCTTTCAGGATTCTGTCACTATAGCTTATCTCCACAGTTCCAGTCCAACTTCTGGAGTCTGTTTCCTGACCTGAACTTTGAAGGGTTGACAATGACAGAGTGTTTTTTGCACCGGTGCAAATGTGTGAGGGTCTTTTGGAATTAAAAAAAACATTGGAATCACTAGTCAATTAATTAGAGATTATTCAAAGATAATCAATTATCTCTGGTATTTATGCAGTCACTGCAAAACAAGCAGGAAAAAGACCTACCTCTTTGCAAAGAATAGTAACTCCCCTGAACACCAGGGCCCCAATTCACCCTGGCATTAATGTACCACCTACCATATTTTGCACTTGTCAAGGGCACTGAAGGGCATTATTTTAATACACAATTTTATACTCTATGTATAAACATACATGTGACAGTGCAGTCTATCTTATTTCTAAAGGGTTAACTTACTTTTGCCTTCTAAAGAGCCCAGCATTCCCCCACCCCATTCCCTTTAGAAGCAATTAGCCAGCTGCCTGACTTTCTTTGAAGCTGTAAATTAGCTCTAGCTGCCAAGAAGAAGAGACCTTGTAATTCCAAAGAAAAGTTGCAAAGAAAGGGGCCCTACATTCCAGCAAGAGATAAGGAGGTTCTGGTACGGTATTCCCTTGGTAACCAGAAGAAAAAAGTTAAACCTAGATTCACCTCTTTAGGACCCACCTTTGCTCCTCCTTGGACCATCCCAAAAATCCCTTGTATGGATGTGGGGGGATGTACAATCTGATTACATTTGTAAATGCCTATAAAAACTCTGTCGTCTGCTTTGCAAGGTGTGGTTCTTCTCAACACCTTGCCACGGTGTTGACTGAGCCATCCAGAATGTTTCTTGGCCAATAAAACTTCTGTTAGCTAAAAAAGCCTCGTCTCAAGTTCTATTTGGTTCTCTGAACTTGGGTAAACAAATAAACAAAGGCTAGTGCCTAACAGCAGGAAAGGAGAAAACCCTTACTGTATTTCTTAAAAGCACAAAATAGAGTAGGAAGAAGTACCTCCCCCAACAACCGTTGCAGTACTGCTAGTGGTCAGCAGCCATGACCAATGTGGGAATGGTGCAAGAGTGCAAGACTGCAGAAATGCCCTCATAGCACCAGACAAGAGAAAAACCAGTTCAATCCAATCTTGCTGGTAGCGCATTTCAAAAGCTAAGATGCATGTATTACCAAGCTGAAATGCTACAGATAGGCTCTTGTGCTGGTACTTGATCATTCTTTTGGGAGGGAAGTCCTTGGCCATCAAGATGAATGTTCGTTTTAAGATGTTATTGTAAGATACAAAGAATGCAGCACACCAGAGCTGTAACATTATCTGAAGTTGACAATCCATTATTTACCAGATGTTAATCTGGGAATTACAAGCATAAAAATGTTTCCTCTATCCTCACTCACCCATACGAGTAATCACGCATTCTAAACCACAACTGGTTAACTAAACTCATCTAAACAAAGAGTTATCTTTGATCATGATAGCAATAATTGCAGAGTAAAATAAGTCATAAGACATAATGCACCTTTTACAAAACCGTAGCTTTAGCTCCACCTGGTGGTTAACTGGATCTCATTCCCTGATAAAATGCAAGAGTATCAATGGCCAGAGATCAGTTCAAAAAATTCCAAAGCCTTATCAACACCACAAAACAGTAATTCCTAAAGCTAGAGCCATCAATCTAGCAACTATAGATACAATAGTTCTATTTATATGGGAAGTTAGACCACCAAGAATTTAATTTTCTAAACTGAGAAAATTGATGAAGGTGGTTTTAATTTATCAAACTTTGAAACATTATTTCTTTTATTGTCTATTATTATGTGGAATGATAATTTAACTGAATTCCAACCTTTAGGGGCTGAATTGGAAAGTTATTACTTATTTCCATTAAGATCTTGGCAACTTCTTGGATGATAAAACAAAAGGAGTCTTTTATTTCCTGGTTTGAGAGCAGCTAGACATACTTGGGCCCTAAAAATATAGATGTAGATTAGATTTTAATGCAAAGTTTCATAATTATTTAACTTTAAACTTTTTTTACTTTAATGCTTTTTTTACTTTAAAAATAGGTAGTAAAATGTTTTGTTGGGAAATATGGGCAGAATCTGGAATGGTAATTTTAAATCAATTACTTTTGAATGATTGCTTTAAGGAATGTAAATGACTTCAGATTTATTTCCCTAATGCACAATAGTGGCAATATAATTGACTCAATCATTTGATAGTTCAATGTAGATCAGATCCCCTAATCACTTCAAAATAACCTGAGATGCTCTCATTTATGTGAAACTGATTTCATATCTTTATCAGAAACTTAAAAATAATTTTAAAATTGGAATTACTGACGTTTATGATTTATAGAAGAAAAGAGTTGTAATATTCAATAATGGAACAGCAATGGATACGAGACTTAACAAATGTTAAATTTGTTCTTTGCACTTAAGGTGGAAATTAATTCATCAGAATATTTTGAGTTTATTGGATGCCCCAAAAAATCTATCAGAAAGGATGGGCTGTATTCTTGGTTGACGATGTAAGAAATTTGGGAACATGTTAACCCATGTGATTTTGCTTTATCTATTATTGGTTCCTTTTAGGAATAATATTGTAACAGATAAGTAGATTAGTTGGTAACATTGTCATATTAAATATGTAAATGCCATTTTGAATTATATCCCACTTCTGAAACATGCTGTTTTTGTGGGTTATATATAGATTATTCAAATACTTTTGCATTTCTTATACTGTTTTTGTAAAGCTGCCTATCGCCATGTGTCTATTTTAATGGAAAACAAGTTTTTGCTTTGTGTCATCCACAGGAGAGAAAATCCAAATAATGTGTATTTCTTTTAATCATGATCAGTTGTAGACAGTTACTGCTATTTCCTCATACAGGTGATCCTCGCTTAACCACTTGTTCAGTGACCATTCGAACTTACGAAGGTGCTAAACGAGAACATAACCAGTCCTCATAATTATGATGGCCACAGAATCTCTGCAGTCACATGATCACGATCTGGGTGTTTGATGACCAGCTTGCAATTATGACGTTGCAGCATCCTGCAATTAAGTGATTGCTATTTGCAACCTTCTTTGCTGGCTTCCTACAAGTAAAGCCAATGGGGAAGCTGGCAGGAGGTTGCAAATGGCAACCATGTGACATCCTTGCTTAATGACCTGCTGTGATTCACTTAACGAAGGCAACTGGAAGTGCCTGAATTTCTGTTGCTAAGTGGTGCAGTTGCGTGATATCACACCTTACGACCATGTTGCTCAGCAATGGAAATTCTGGTTCCAATTACTGTCATTAAGTGAGGATTATCTGTAGCTACTTTCCACCAACATTTTGCATGTCTTACTAAGGTACGTACATGTATCTACTTGTTGTAGTTTTTCACCATTTATGTATAACTTACAATTGTTCAACCCATTTTCCCAGGCATCTATAACTATCTTGGTATTTGATAAATTAATTTTCAGAATCCATTGGAGATACGGACTTCGTGAAGTACAACTTTTGTTACAACAGATGTCAGTGGGCCACCACTTAAGCGTACAATAATCTCTTTGGATCAACGCAATGTTATCATTTTCTTTGTACCAAATGTCAAAACTGATTGCTTCAGTGGCCTCTAATAAAGCTTTGCACAAAGCTTTGTACAAATATTATACTGTTTATCATTATTATATTTCTGATGCATATTCCACAATGCATAATACAATTTAACATTTGCTGCAAATCATTTGGGTTCTCAGCCAACATGTCATCATCTGCATATGCTCATGTCCCCAACCAAGGTACCTCTATCAAAAGCATTTCTTCTACATAGATCTGTTCATACATTAAACCAAGGTGACATCATAGATTCCTTCTCAGTGTTAAACATTAAGCATTCCATTTATTCTCACATATGCTTTACTTCCATCACAAACCACTCTTACTCATTCAGCAACCAGCCTCCTTACTCTCAACAAAGTATTCCGCAATTCAAGCCTATTGACTTTTTATATACTTTCTCTACATTAACAAATATACAATAAACTTTATCGTATAGGGATCTGCAGGGATGTGGGGGGAAAAAAATTCAATAACCTGTCAAATTCCCCTAGACAACCCTGCATAAAACCACACTGCACTACCCAAGTCTTGCTCATTGTCACCTCTTGTATCTCTTGGAGGATTTTGCCAAACAGCTTCCCAGGACACTTAACAAACTAATGCCCTGTAGTTTTTGTATTCACACCTTTTCCTGTCTAGAGGGAAACAATAACTGCATTCTTCCAATGATGAGGCACAGATACAGTTGCCTCACACACACACAGCCATTTCATAAGCAAACCACATATATTTCTCTGGTTACACAATCTACATCTGCAGACTTAACATTTTTTTTTCCATGTTCTCACCAGCATTTATGCTTCCTTTTCAAAAAACGTTTTCTTGGATGCTAACATTTACATCATACGCATCCATATAAATCTCTAAAGTACTTCTTCCAACATTCCTTCAAGTTTATCCTAAAGCATTTCACCATGTTCGTTTCCATTCACTTCGCTGGAGGCTCCTTGTATAGCCCTCTTCACTCACTTCCTAAACAATGTTTTCTTTCCATCAAAATTGCTCAGCATCTTCTCTGCCTATTTCAATCTTAACTGTTCCTTGTTCTCCTTGCACCTACTTTTTTCTTTCTAGCCATGTTATGCAATCATTCTCTCATCCTCATTTTTTCCAGCCATTATTCTGCTTTTATTTCATCCAGAGCTCTTCTACTTTTTCATTCCACCTAGTGTCTCTCAAAGAGCGGCTCTTTCAAGAGAAAATGCTCTGGTTTCTGTGAAAGTATTGCTTTGTATAGCTGAATCAGACAATTCATTTTCAAAAATCTTAACTGTTGCAAGGGTTTATAGGCAAGTCATTAACTTTTATAAGGAGTTTCCACAGAGTGGCTCTGCTTTCCATATAAAAGCTGAGACTGGATAGCAAACCACGTAGTGCACATTATATAAAATTTATAGGGAAAGATACTGCATCCATCTTTACTGCTGGATTCTATACACCTAATCAGGAAGCTAGTGTTCTATTTTAGATTCAGAAGAACAAACCTACTTGTTGTGCAAGCAACACAAACCAGTCAAGATTGTGAAAAAAAATGAATTATCTTGAATAAAGGACTATTTACATAAGCATATTCAGTGGAATGTTCCCAGATTCTAAGAGTTTTTATTTTGTACATGCTGGATAGATCCAGCCCAAGAAATAAACTTTCTGCATCTGAGTAATTTATCAAAATAATGTTTATTTTCCCCACAAGGATCAGCACCCATTGTGGAGGATCCAAATTCCTGGGTCTTGCAGCATCCAAATAAAGCTTTTGATTTACACCACTTCTGTAAAGTTTGGAACTGAAGCAAGTCTTTTCATAATTACTGTAGTATAAACTGCTAGAGAATTACTGCTATGTTTCAAGAAGTGGAACTGTAACAGTTCAAGAAATAGATGTTTTAGTGCACTTTTGTCATTTTTAGCAGACATGCTACTCTGCATATTGTCTGTGCACAAAGTGAACACTAGAAATTTCCACTGTAAAATAAATCTGCCTCAGTGAGCAACATACTGAGTCAAGCTGCCATTTTATCCCTTACGCCTGCAGAGTTTTAAGACAAAACTTTGCCAAATATTACATAATCTTTTTTATTATTATTAAATGAGAAAATCTCATTCTCTTACATTGTCACATTGCTAGTCAGAGAAATGCTGCAGTGATGAAGAAAGGCAATGTGGGAAAAAGTTCTCATTTCTACAACATCCATTTACAAAGAAATTAAAAATCATGTTCAACACAGCTCATTAGCACAACAATCTTAGGTTCCTTCATGAGGAGTCCCAAAGATCCTCCTTCTACTGGTGCATATCACTACATAAGAGTATAGTTCTCCTTTTTCAACAGTTCTTAAATTGTATGAGATGCAATACAAATCTTCAACTCTTCACACATCATCATCTGATGTGTCACTGCTGCTTGTCTCTGTATCTTCATTTTCAAGCGTTGCTTTGAAAGTGCTGTTTTTCCAGGGACCGAACTTGAAGTCACAGATGAGGCCATTTTTTAGAATACCATTTTTTCTAAGGCCATTTTTTTGTAACTGAAATGGAAAACAAATAGGATTAGCAGTCCTAAAATGGCAAAGGTATCTTGACCTGTTTAGTTTTATACTTGGCAACAAAATATAGCTTGATATATTTTGAATAGCAGAGTTTAGTACAGGTAGTCCCCAGTTTAAGAACAAGTTCTGTTCCCAAGGTCTGTCCTTAAGTCAAATTTGTATGTAAGCTGGAACAGCATTATTATATACCATATTTTTCCGACTATAAGACGATACTTTTTTCTAAAATCCTTACCCTAAAAATTGAAGGGCGTCTTATTCAAGGAAGTCAGCCGAGAATCGCATGGTTGCAAAACTGCCCATACTTTGTTTCTGCAGAGAGGCTTCCTCCTATTGCCAGCCTCCAATCATGAGTGAAATAGCTTGTCTCCCAAACAGACTTCCTCCAATCACGAGCCTGATGTAACTGACGTCAGCTGATGCTGAACAAACCAATTAGAGGAAGGCTGTCTGCAGAGAGAAGCTATCAGCAGTTTCACTCGTGATTGAATGTAATCAGTTATGCAAAAGAGGATGGAAATCGAGCTGCAGAGAGAAGGTTTGGACCTCCTCCCACTGAGTGTATCAGGTAAATGTTAACTAATTACTAAATAAAAATGTGTTCTGCACTATCTTTAAAATATTGATTTCTTAATTTGGGGTTGGAAAAATGGGGGTCGTCTTGTACATGGGGGTGTCTTATTGATGGAAAAATACAATAATACTGTATAAGTAGTATTGTGTAATGAACTCAAACCATTGCATATTTAATTCAAATCGCTGTATTTTTAACTCGAATTTTGCTACAATAGGCTCTGTTCTTAACTATGAGTCATCTGTAAACTGGGTGTTCTTAACCCGGGGACTACTTGTACTTCCATTTTTAATTTAAGCATCTGTGAATGTTTGTAAGTATTTTGTTGATTATTATGCGGTAAGCCAGGATTTAGGGAGAGTTTTTTCACTTAGGGCTGAATATAAGAATTAAAACATCCTTCTAGTGTACAAATTGAAAAAACCCATTCAAATAAGGAATGATAATCACTACTCTTCTTCTAATCTTGCTAGGAAGGGCAAGGGTTGAAATACAGTGGAACCTCGGTTCACGAATTTAATTTGTTCCGCGACTCCGGTCGCGACCCGAAATGGTCGCGACCAGAATCAAATTTTCCCATAAGGTTAAATGTAAATACAGTTAATCCGTTCCGACCCCAAATTTGGTCGCCAACCGATTTCTGGTCACGACCCGAGTCAAATTTCCCCATAAGGTTCAATGTAAATACGGTTAATCCGTTCTGAACCATGGATTTTTTTTTAAAAACTGCGAAAATATGACACAAAGTACAGTATGAAGAGAGAGAAAGCTAACCTTGCTCGGGAGGGAAAATGGCCGCGCTTCCTGCTTGGAGGGAGAGTCCCCTTCCCTACAGGAAGTTGCGACCACGTGACACAGGAGGGAAAGTGGCCACGCTTCCTGCTTGGAGGGAGAGTCCCCTCTCTACAGGAAGTCGCGACCACATGACACGGGAGGGAAAATGGCCGCGCTTCCTGCTTGGAGGGAGAGTCCCCTTCCCTACAGGAAGTCACGACCACGTGACACAGGAGGGAAAATGGCCGCGCTTCCTGCTTGGAGGGAGAGTCCCCTCCCTACAGGAAGTCGCGACCACGTGACACGGGAGGGAAAATGGCCGCGCTTCCTGCTTGGAGGGAGAGTCCCCTTCCCTACAGGAAGTCGCGACGTGACACGGGAGGGAAAATGGCCGCACTTCCTGCTTGGAGGGAGAGTCCCCTTCCCTACAGGAAGTTGCGACCACGTGACACGGGAGAGAAAATGGCCGCGCTTCCTGCTTGGAGGGAGAGTCCCCTTCCCTACAGGAAGTCGCGACCACGTGACACGGGAGGGAAAATGGCCGCGGATCCTGTTCGTCACCCGATCCGGCGTTCGCGACCAGAGGTAAATTTTTGCGGCCGGAGCTGGTCGTGACCCGAATTGTTCGTGAACAGATGCATTCGTGAACCGAGGTACCACTTTACAAGAGGGCAACCTCAAGTTTAATGAAGTTCTAAATCCTAAGTCAGACCAGATGGGAAAAAATGTGGGAGTAAATTGTAATTAAAGTAGTTGAGTAGGTAAAAAGACTCAGCTGTGCGTGGGGGCAAGTAGCTCACTTGTTTTGAACCTGGAAAGTGGCAGTAAAACTTACACGGATATCTGGTTTTTCTTTTCACTTCTGTTTGTCATAACAAACATAACAATCTCCATTGCTATTATTAGCTTAACATGGGACAGGCACTAGAGAAAGCCTAATGGGATAGGGATAGAACAATTAATTGCTACAGAAGTTGAAAGGAAGAATGGCAGACCAAGCAAAATGGAATGTTCACCACCATTCTGAATAGTTAGTTGAGAGGCTAAACTATTATATTTTGCATTTCAAATTAATGACTATATTTCCTTGTAATAGGGTTGTGCACACTTCAAAAATGATTACAAAATGGTACTTTGCATCTTGAAAAAGCATTACACTATCTCCTATTGATTAAGACAGCTATGTCTTTTTTCAGGTTTCTTTAAAAGTTACCTTAATGAATTCATTAAATTACAGTGAATGTTAGCAGCAAATTGCTGGTAACAGTAGTGCAACCGCCCAAGGCGAAAAGCATGGTACAGTTATATGAAAAATTTCACTCTATGTAAAGGTTTTTTTTAATTTTTTAACATATGTGGACATAATATTTTATCTTCATTCAAATGGTATATAAAGATGATATAATTGAACAAAAACTATGAAAAACTGACTTTGCAAACATTTATTCAACAAAAAACTAACAGATATATCATTTTCTTTTGTGGAAAAGGTAAGTATTCCCTTGGCTCTAATACCTGGTATTGCTCCCTTTGGCAGAAACAACCTCAAGTAGTCATTTCTTATACCTTTCTATCAGTCTCTAATATCAATTCATTTTTTTTTCCTCCCACTTCTCCATTAAGATTTTTTTCAACTGTGAAATGTTTGAGGGGTTTCTTGCATGCATAACCCATGTCAAGTCACCCCACACCATCTCAACAGGATTTAGATCTAGACTTTGACTTGCCAATTCCAGAACCCTCCATTATTTCCCTCCCCCCCCCCTTCCTCCAGCCATTCCTTGGTGGATTTACTGGAATGTTTGGGATCATTTCATGTTGCAAGGTCCATTTTCAGTTGAACTTCAATCTTGTGACAGATGGTCTCACATTATCCTCAAACTCCCTCTGGTACAATGAAACATTCATAGCAGATTCTATGACGGTGAGCTGCCCAGGACATAACTTTCCCATCACCATGCTTTACAGTTGGTATCAGATTCTTCTGATAAAATTAGGTCTTTGGTTTTCGCCAACTATGTCTCCTGGTGCTGTGCCTCGTCTGTCCGGAGCACATCATTCCAGAAATCCTGGTCTTTGCCTAGGTGTTCATGGGCAAACTTTAGTCTTGCCCTGATGGTCAGCAAAGGTTTCTTCCTGGCACACCTCCCATGTGGATTGAATTTGTACAGCTTCTTTCTAATGGTAGACATTGACATCAATAGTAGTGACAGCTACTTCTAGATCACATGATGAAATTCTGGGATTCTTAGAGACTTCTTTCAGCATCTTGCGTTCTGCTCCTGGGCTGAACTTGCTGGGATGGCCTGGCCTGGGCAAGTTGGCAATTGTTTGAAATCTTCTCCAGTTGTATGATGACTGATGTCCAATTGTTCGGTGATCTTCTTAAATCCCTTCCCAGACTCATAGGCATCTATAACCTTCTTTCTGAATGCCTCAGAGAGTTCTTTTGATCTAGGCATGGTGATACCACACACTTCCACAACGAAGAGCAAATCAAACTACAGTGGTACCTCAAGATACAAACGCCCCATCTTACGAAAATTTCAAGATACGACCAGCTCCGGCTGCAAAAATTTACCTCAACATGCGAACTCCGCCTCAAGCTACGAATCGGATCCGCGGCCATTTGCCCTGCTGCCACGTGGTCGCGGCTTCCAAGAGGAAGTGCTAATGAAATCTGAGCGCGAGGACAAAAGCCCAAGGAAAGCAATGCAGAAAGAGGAAGTGCTAATGAAATCTGAGCGCGCGGGGGGGGGAAGCTCCCGCTCCCGGCTGTGCGTGCACGCTGATATTGCTTTCACTGTGCTTTTGTCGCTATGGAGAAAGGAAAAAGGAAAAGGAAAAGCCATTTGCCCTGCTGCCACGTGGTCGCAGCTTCCTGTGGGCGAGATCGCGGTAGCAAGGAGGCGTTCGGTGAGGCTTGTGGTGTGTTTTGTGGCGTTTGGAAGGTTTTTGGTGTGCTTGTCAGCATGGCTCCAAAGAAAATGCAGAGCGGGCGTGGCAAGAATAAGGCTTTGCAGCTAAGAGGCAAAGGAGAGAGGAAACCCCTGAAGGAGATCTCCCTGAAGTCCCTTTGGAGGGGGACTCTCCCTCCAAACAATAACTGCCTCCCCACCCCATTCTCCCTCTTCATACTGTGCTTTTTTTCATGTTTTTGTGGTTTAAAAATAAAATGCATATGTTTCAGAACTGTTTGTATTTACATTGAACCTTATGGGGAAATTTGCTCTTTCCTTTGGCCATAGCCCTTGGCCTGGTGATTGCTTTCACTGTGCTTTTGTCGCTATGGAGAAAGGAAAGAGCGCGGAGGAATCGGGGGGGGGGGGAAGCTCCCGCTCCGCTGTGCGTGCGACATAAGCCTTTCCCCCCAGCGCGCTGATTGCTTTCACTGCGCTTTTGTCGCTATGGAGAAAGGAAAGAGCGCGGAGGAATCAGTGGGGGGGGGGGAAGCTCCTGCTCCCGGCTGTGCGTGCGCGCGACATAAGCCTTCCCCCCCATTGCTTTCACTGTGCTTTTGTCGCGCGCGCCAAGGGCTATGCACAAAGGAAAGAGCGTGGAATTAAGAAGAATCAGCACGGGGGTGGGGAAGCTCCCGCTCCGCTGTGCGCACTACATAAGCCTTCCCCCCCCCATTCCTTTCACTGTGCTTTTGTCGCGCACGCCAAGGGCTATGCACAGAGGAAAGAGCGCGGAATTAAGAAGCAGCACGGGGGTTGGGAAGCTCCCGCTCCGCTGTGCGCGCTACATAAGCCTTCCCCCCCCATTCCTTTCACTGTGCTTTTGTTGCGCGCGCCAAGGGCTATGCACAGAGGAAAGAGCAAGGAATTAAGAAGAATCAGCACGGGGAGTGGGGGGGAAGCTCCCGCTCCCGACTGTGCGCGTGGGAGCCTTTCTCAGATTTCATTAGCACTTCCTTTTTCTGCACTAGGGCTGACTAAAGCGCGCCTGGGGAATTTCGTAGCCATGCAACGCCGGCTGACACATTGAACCTTATGGGGACATGTGCTTCAGGATGCGACCAAATTCGGAGGGCGGATTAGCCGTATTTACATTGAACCTTATGGGGAAATTTGCTTCAGGATGCGACCAAATTCAGAGGGTGGAACGGATTAACCGTATTTACATTGAACCCTATGGGAAAATGTGCTTCAGGATGCGACCAATTCGACTTGCGATCAGAGTCACGGAACGGATTAAATTCGTATCTTGAGGTACCACTGTAGATGGCTGGGGTTTAAATTAGACAGGTTCCTCCCAGATCCACTCTAACAATATTCTAATCATTTGCACCTGATCTGGTGCACCTGATTCCAGTTTTAGGTATCTGACGTAGTGATAAATGTAGGGGTATATTTACTTTTTCCACATGCAAAATTTGCATTTATGTTTATTTAAATTATACACTGGACTACAAAATGTAAATGGTGCATGAGATTTGTTATATTTATCCACTTTATCTATCAATATTGTCGAAATGAAGATCAAATATCTGTACATTGAAATATGTTGAAGTTAAAAATTTCAATGGGGTGTACTTACTTTTTCACATGACTGTATGTATACTTTTATTTAGACTTAATTTTAAAAAATCCCAAAGCCTGTCCTCAAAATCAAGCAATCCTACAAGAGCCTTGTAACATTCACTGCTCTATCTATTCTAGTTCTCTGTCACCAAATATGCATTTTAGGTGCAATTGGCAGGCTACTAAAAGATTGCCCATTACTGATTTACTGTAACATGCAAGCAGAAACTTTGTTTCTTCCTCTCTCCTCCTCATGGTCTAAAATTGGTTTATTTAGCAATTAACTAGAGTTCATCTAAAATTAATCCTCCTGATCCACATGCGAAGAAATAACTGGAATGAGATCTAGTGAAACTGAACCCTGGTATATGTCAGAGGAAGGGGAAGTCAATGGCTTTTTCAGGTTCTTTCAGCTTGCTCATGTGCTGCTGAAATATAATTCAGCAATGTGTGTGAACCCTTACAGAATTTCACAATGAGACGTGTAAAATACAATAGATCAGGCATCGCTGGCTTTTGAAACCTGCCAATGTTATACCATCAACAGGATACAGAAATTACTTTAGGAAATATTAAATAGGTATTCTAGTCTATACTTTGCGCAAGAAAATGTTTCACTCTAAACACTCATTTTGTGCTAATTTATCTTACCTGTTCACTAATGACCTGAAATTCCCTCATTTCATCCTCAGTTAGTGGGGCACAAGTGTCATCATTTTCACTGTCTTCCTGCCAACCCATTTCCTTTAACAACCTTTTAAAAAAGGGAGAATGATCAATATTTTTTATTACATTTATATCCTGCCCTTCAATCAGAAGCTAAAGGTGGCATACACAATGCTCCCTCTTACAATTAATCTCCACTGTAACAATTCTGTGAGATAAGCTGAACTGAGAGTCATATTACATATTAGATGTATGTACTAGTCTGAGGCTATGTAATACTCTATAATGGTTCTCAGAATTCAGTTACCTGAAAGAGGGACAGTTACATTTACTTGCAAGACTTTTCTACTTGGGGCAAATCCTCAAAAATTCATAGACCTGTAGAAAAGTACATCTGCTTCTCTGGCTTGATATTTTCTCCCTCATGTTAAACACATAGTTCAAAAGTATTTATAACCATTTCTTCTTATTTTTTCAAAGACAGATTGTAGAAGGCAGGAAACCCTCTCCCACCCCTACTCTTTATTTCTATGGAGCAGTCCATAAGTAAACTGAACTACATATCAGGGATTTAGTTCTTTAAAATATTCTAATAAATTATTTTATGAAGCATTACATTATGCTCAGAACTAAGAAAAATGCAGACTCCTGATCCTATTTTGGACCATATAGTTTCTGTTCATCTTGAATTTTTTTAAAAAAATGAAATAACCAACTAAAATAACAATGTATATAAAGAAGATAAATTATTCTAATAAATGGGATATTTTTAAGTTATGGCCCACAGAAAAACAAGGCTGATTTTACATGTCTGTCTGTTCTCCAGAAGACTATAGAAGATTATGCCTTTTTAATATTTTTCTTAATTAGGTGAAACAAACAACAAAAAAAGCAAAAACAATGGAAAGGGATATATATACATACTTAAAATAAACTTCACACTGAAGTTGAAGTAAAAATATGATTATAAAAATAATTTAGAAAGGCAAAACAAACCAAGAAAAGGAAAAGAAAAAAAATTATAGAAAAAAGCATTCTAGTAGCCCCTCCCCTTTTTTCCCTCCAGCTGCTAATTGCTACTTAAATATTTTTTATACTACGCTTTAGACATCTGCAATTATTGCTCATTTCTATTTAATTAAGTTATGTTCCATAAGAAATCCTGTATCAAAAATGATTTGACTCCTATTAAAACAACTTAATCCTGTATAATAAACCTTAACAACCTTCCTTCCCCTGCCAATGATTAAAATGCTTTTAATAAAAGCAAAATACTTACCGATGTTCTGCCTCAAGTGAACTTGAAAGGACATCAGTCTGTGGAAATGCTGAAGACTGGATCATCTGCTGAGTTATTGCAGCATTTCTATTCTCCTGAGGAATATCATTTTCAAAATTTCGGTTTACGTCCCTCCCTTGGTGGCCACTGTTGCTGTTATGCAAATTAAATTCATCATCATCATCGTCCTGTTAAAGAAGTCACATATCTGAGTAAATTCCAAAAAGAAAAAAAAAAGATTTACACACAGTAAGTTGTAGACAAATTCATACATCTGGAAAATGCCAAAATTAGGAAAGGCTAAACTCTGTCTCTAGGAATGTGCAGATATTTGGACTGGACGTGGGAAAGTGCTTTAGACCCAACATACATGTCCTTGCTATATCCAATAGCAGCACTTTAAAGAAACTGTGTCTTTTCCTGGTCTTGCACAATCACTGTGCAATCCCAGTAAAATATGTGTTTGAATTCAGTAGGCAGTAAGGAAACGGCACTCACACCAGATCAAAAGCACCTTCTCTGCTTTATATGTGAATATCACATACCTCTACAAAGAACTTTCTGCTAAACATTCTGATACCAAATGTAAAGCAAAGTAGTTCATAATTGTTTTAACTGTTTTTACTTGAATATCCCAAAACTAGGTTACTAATGTCTGGCAAAGGACAATTTATTATTCTGCTAAAGCTGGGATCATTAGTATAGCAATTACATGTGCTAACCCTATTTGCTTTTTATTTTTCCATCAGTTTCTCTTCACCACTTCACATTCTTCATTGTTTTTATGTACAAAATACCTCTGAGCTCCAAAGAGACCCCATAAGCTTTCTCAGAGGTATGTTCATCAGCACAGAAAAAAGGACAAAACTAAACAGTACTGCTGCTTGCTTTTACAACCGTTGTGAATGCTTACAACATGCTTTCAAAACTCTAGCTTAAGAAAGTCAAGGACCCCTGAGCTAAAGGCTAGGTTAACTGACTAAGTAAAATCACACATATGCTGCTAATTAACACACCCACTATTATGTGGATGCTAAACATCACAGTGCTGAAGATGTCTGGTCAGAAACATTGTGGCTCATTACCACAAAGTTCCACAAAGGACTGCAACCATAATGCTTTATGCCTAATTACTGATATTATGCAGACATCATATTTTTATTACTTAACATTTAACTGGAGTTGTTTATTATTGATGCTATTCTTTATGGTTTGTATCCTGCTTTAACGCTTTATTATGTGATAGTTAAATGCTTTATCACATAATAAACTCTATTAGGCACCCTAACTTCCTTAGAGATGACAGAAAAATAAATAATGAGAAACATATTCCCTGCACGATTTGCTGTACCTTCTCTTGCTCAACACAGTTTCCATCGTGTTCTTCTTCCACTGGATCCCGTTTCAACATCTTCAAAAATTCACTCTTCTTATCAGTGCGTGTTCGTGTTAATTTGGTTAAGCGAGGCTGGCCAAGTTTGTCAACTGGAGATAAGGAATTTGACCGATTACACTAAGGAGAAAAAGAAAATTAAATGTAATGAGTGGCAAAAAAGACATTGTTCTTGTTTAGATAGTAGCATTGTAGTTAACATAGTTTCAGTTTTTCCATTTAATTTTTCAAAATTGTAATAGACACACACTTTGCCAAGCAAAAAAAAAAACCTTACAGTACCTCTTTCACTGAATTCTGTGATCCAATAGGCTTGGTAGTAGATTTTAAAGCACTAAAATTTCCACTACCGTATGCAGAGTCATGTGGAAATGAAGGCCCAGTTTTGTTCTCTTTTGTTTGGCTTTTCCACTGTGTGATCTAAACAAATCAAAATAGTATTTTTGAACTTTGGTTGATAAGTGTCCAATAATACCTTAACTGTTCTTTATATTTACGGTCCTAAGCAATATAATATACTGGTATTTTAAAAGAGCAAACACGGGATTGTCCCTATACTGAGGAGAAAATCAAAGGAAGAGTCAGCAATGAATTATAGGCATTCCCATAACAAAGACAGAGTAAAACTAAGTTGATAAAATACATGCAATTTCATATTACAGTACTATAACAAAATAAGAAAAATATTTTTATTTTTTATTTATTTTAGATTTCAAATTTAGATATTGCCCATTTCACAAAAAGTGACTCTGGACGGTTCATAATAAAACAGCAATAAATTTTAAAATACAATAAAAACAATATAAAATACAATAAAAATAGAAGAAAAACCAAACACATACACAAATAATATCTTCCAAGATGCTGATGGTCAGTAAAATGTTAACATATGGGAGCATCTTCAAGGTGCTAGCCACCCCCAGGCTTGGTTGCCCTTTTGTGCGCCCCATGCCAGTTGGCAGAGCCAGGTCTTGACTGCTTTCCGGAAGGAGAGAGTTGGGGCCCGCCTCACCTCTGGGGGGGGGGGGGGAGTATTCCATAGGGAGGGAGCCACGGAAGAGAAGGCTCTCTTTCTTGACCCCGCCAGTCTACATTCTTTCATCGACGGGGTCCACAGCATACCCTCCCTGCCTGACCAGGTGGGACGGGTGGATATTGCAAGAAAAATCCGTAAGATTCCCACTTTTCAAGCTTTACTGTACTTTTCAACAGGAAGATATCCCCCATCCTCACCCCCACTACTTGTGAAGTATGTGGGTAGGTGTCTTACATTCACTGGGAAAACTAGAAGGCATGTTGAAAAAACAGTGAATGGGCAAAGGTACAAATGGCTGCAAAATCTGAGATGGAAAAGCACAGCTGCCTTTGAAACCTAGCCTGACAATTAGCCATCACTTGGGAGTGCAGGGAACACTTGCCTGGTGAACTAAATGGTTTTTGTAATGTTTAAACAGGGCTTCTCTTCCTCTCCTATCCATCTGTTATTTTTCCATCCAGATTTGTTCCCCGCTTTTTCTTCTCCTTTCTAGCACAACCCACTCACTCCATCTCCGTTCTGGGTTTTTTCCCCTTCCTTCTTTGCTGTTGTTGCAGGCGAGAGTGACTTCCATGTATATGAGAATGATTGGGGAATCAATCAACTTTATAAGCAGAGTATCCAATTTATAGGCAATTTTAATATGTAATCAATTTTTGTCTTCTTTTTTTGAAGTTGCTTCTGGCATGCAGATATACATATATGTATGCATACAGTTGGAGTTGGAGGGAGGAATCTAGAGGATGGGTTTCAGATGGAATTGGCAACTCTACTTTGAAAAAGAGGGGAAGCTGGACTTTCATCTGCCTTTATCAGTAAGTATAGTATTTTTAAATCTTACCTTTGCTGGTGGAATAATAGGTTTAGGAACTAAACCTTTATAGACATTCAGGCCAGTTCCATTCCCAACCAATTGTGGTGAATGAATATTTCCTCCCACAGGGAATCCAGATATCTGTAAATCTTTTGTATTGCCCTTTTTAATAATCAGCATTCGTGGAGATCTAGATTTAGGATTCAGAGGATATTCTATGAAGAAACAAAAAAGATATTTCATTCTAGATCATGGTTACATTGAAATCAGTTATACAGTAGTTCAGGGCCAGATGATACAGTTATCAAAATACTTTAGATAAGGTATATGTGTTCAATGACTTTCTGATTACACCTAGGCACAGCAAGTACTATGTCTAAAAACACAGGCCTTAATAATTACCCTCCAATGTATGAGTGCCAACAGATCACGAACCAAAATGGTAACTCAAAAACAAGAGGAAGGTCTTAACACTCTTGAAAATGATGGTGTGTAGAAATACTCAAAGAAAAAAAATTAAAAATCCAAACCATTAATGAGAATGAAGCATGCACAGCAGCCCTGCAAAGCAGACTGTAGGCAATGCAAAATAAAATAGGGAAGAATGGGCTGAACCTCTAGGCAGTGATGATATATTGACACATTTTGTTGCAAATCTCACATGCTTATTTTCAGTATCAATATCATCTTGGTTTTTAGCAGGCAAACACATGAATAGTCAAAGGAGGACATACACACATGTGCCTAATCGTGTATGAATAGCAGCTATATACTAACTATGATACATGGAATATTAAGAACTATTAGAAAAATCAAGATATACCAAAAATTTTGGGAGGGGCAACTTATGACCCCCCACTTTTTTTTTTTTTTTTTTTTTTTTTTGTGGCAGCATGAAGCCTCCAAAACCATTGTGGAAAATCAGCAATATAGTTGCCTGTTACTGAGACAAAAAAGTGTAAGCCCCAAAATAGATTTAACTTTTAAAACCCCCTAAGAACATTCTCAAAGGCTCCCAAGGACTAAGGAAAAAGCCTGAAAAACCTAATCTAACTAACCAATCTAACACATATATATACATGTACAGTACCACAGTGCAATGAAATATTTACTTTAAACACAAGGCAGCATTACAATCCAAAATCCCAAGTTACACATATTATTTCAGAGGCACTTGCTAAGAAATTGGTTAATATGGTTTGTGGACATTTCATACATGCATAGCAGTCTTTAAAAATGAAATGTGTTTAATATTTTGAAAAAATAATAATTTTGTATTAGTTAAACCAACTGGGCGGTTTAAGGTAATGTAGCACTTTTAAGAATTAGTGATATTTATATTTTATCATGGCATAAATGTATCAATACTACTTTCATTTACAATTATATATATATATATAAAATAAAAAAAAGTTTTCAAACATTTTAAATCCTAATATTCTTACCCCAAACACCTTCAGCTAATGATTTATTCTGGTTTGTTTCTCTTTCATGTTCAGGATTCAGGGATGGCTAAAACACAAATCCACAGCTTGATTAGTTTAAATTCTATTAGAAAATGTTTTGTAGTTGAGATCTCATGTTCCAGATTTCAAGAAGCATTCTCAAAGAACTCTGAATCAATAAGAGGAATTGTGAAGTTGGTAAACTAACCACACTAGTCAGATGAAAAGTATAAACATAGTCATGCTATAATCAAAATGATTTTATATTGGCCTGCAAGATAAGCTTCAGGTATGAGAGCAGGATGGGACTACCATAATGAGGTTAGTAACCACTGCTGTTAGTGGTAGCATGGTTACTTTCAGTTGAGAATATTTCCTTGAGGATGAGGTTGGATGACAGGACACAACTCCCAAGGAAATCAGTTCTTGGAATTCTCTTAAAATGAGAACATCTTGCCTTTAAAGAAAGGTGGCTATGGCAAGAGCAGATATTGCTCTTTGGAGAGGTGATACAGTTACATCATGGTCAGTGTTGAAAGAGTGGTAGAAAGCACAGAACCTCCTTTAGTCAGTGATCCAGGGCTTAGAACTGGATATGAATTAGATCCATCTACCTCTGACATTCCAACTTCTAAGGACCTTCCCAGCATGGGGGTGGGGGAGCAGCAAGCTAAAAGACATAGGATTGGTAGATTGTAAGGCTGTAATTCCCAAAGACCCTGACCACTTCCTCTTCTTTCCTCTTGGAATCCAATCGGGTTGTAACAAGTTGTGACAGAAATAAATTAGTACCATCTAATTGGATGGAAATCTCTCTGGGGTTTGGGGGTGATGGGGATGATTATATGTTCTAGAGGGGTATAAGCTGCAGTGATGTGTACACTACTGAACAGAGGGCAGTAAGGTGGTAGGTTATGTAGCCCGGGTAGCGATGCTGCATTTCCAGAACTGCCTTGACTATCCTGGGGGATTTCTTGTCATGTTCCACATTTGGAAATGGCTCAAGAATGAATAGCTGCCAAGGAAACAGGTAGATTGTTGCCACTCATTCCTAGTAACAAACAGTTCTCTCAAAAGAGATCCAGACAGAAGGAGCACTGAATCCCTCCCCCAAAGAAATAGCTACATAGGTTTCCACTTAATTTTGTATTCAATAAATACTGTCAATGTTAATTTTATACCTTTCTGTGGCTCAGAACTAGGATATGAAGGGCCATTAACCCATTCAGATTGTAGGCCTTTTTGTCTGTCCCAACAATCTCTGCTAAATGCAGAGATACGGACTAGAGCAAAGCTTTTTTTCAGTGGCTATGGAAGACCCTTCTTTCCTCTTTCTGGCTTTCTACTAGCATAGCATTTTCCTTTTTTAAGACATAAAGCAACTGCTTCCTTCTAGAAATGATTTTAACTCACTTATATGATTACAGAAAACTGATGATATAGTAGACCAATTTTCTGGCCAGACTTCCTCCTGAAATAATGGAATCTGTTAGGATTTGAGCGGATGGGCTGGCAGAATAATTGGCAGGAGCAGCAGCAAGGCCCTAAAATGGTCAGGGGCCTGAGTGGGACAATCAGGTGCTGTGGCAGAAAGAACAAAATGGGTGAGACAACTGACAACAATGGAAGGCCCTGGCTTGACAGAAGGAACAGGGGGAATGAGAGCAGCACTAAGTAGGCCCTAGAAGAATTGGTGAGTCCATTGGGAAGGCACTGGGATAATCAGGGGAGGGGATGGACAGACTGGTAGGAAATTCAATAGCAAAATCAGGAAGGCCCTTGGAAGATATGAGGATGGGTGGGCTAGCAGGATGCCTGATGCATACTTTTATATGATGGGTTTTTCATGCATGTGCAAAGCATCTTTCAGATTTAATGGTCTTTTGGGTTTAACGGATACCACTTTCACCCAAATGGTCCATGAAATCAAGGTTTTACTTGCATTTTCTATTTTTATCTTTCTGTTGCTTTATGTTTCAAAGATTGATTGTCAATTTATTTCTTTAAAGGTTATTATTTAACTAAAGGCCAAGTTAATATATACAGGTAGTCCTCGCTTAACACCACCAATTGGGACCAGAAACTCCATCATTAAGTGACGCAGTTGCAAGTTGAAAAACCATTTGACCACACCACTTAGCGATGGCAGTTCCAGCAGTCCCAGTTGCCATAACTAAGCAAGGACCTCATGTCTCTGTAACTTCCAACTTCCTGCTGGCTTATTCATTGATTTTTCTTGTCAGAAGATGGCAAGGAAAGTTGCAAATCACGATCACGTGACCACAGGGACACCGCCGGCTGTATACGCAAGGACTGGTCGTAACTATCACTCGTTCAGCACTGTTGTAAGTTTGAATGGTCACTGATTGAATGGTCGTTAAACGAGGACCACCTGTATTATATTAATCATATTGCTTGCCATCAAAGGCAAGCAGGACCTTCATCTGGATCAAGACTGAGCATATAGTGAGGGCTCAAGCCACAGAAGGTGACAAAGGGTGGAATGCACTGTATCCAGAGAACTACGTTAGGCTATTTAGACAGGAAAAAAAATGCATTCAAAAACAAACTTCATGATTGACTTAAAATACAGTTTAGACTTTACGTTCTTAGCCACCATGGGTTCACTGACAAAAGGCATTTTTTACTGAAAAAAGGGAAGCACTATAATAAATAGCATTTAAACAGTAAACACTAAATAGTGCACAAGTAAAATCAACACTTCCATTAAATCTTAAAGAAGTTTTAAATCAGATTGTTCAGCACAGTTCTCCTGATGTAACATACTCTCAAATCTAATTTACTTTACAGCTCATTCTCACTATAGAACTGAGAATGAACAATTTCTTCCCAGTATCAAAGACCAAGAGTAATTCCATGAAACATTTTAAATAGTTTCCTTCTGCAAGTACCTGAATGCACTATGATAAACTTACAAAATCTTCAGCTTCAAATTGTTTGGGTTCTTCCTTGCCTGTCTTTTTCAAAGTCTCACATTCAGATGCTTTGTTTTCCTGCGATCCTTGGCTTTTTACAGACTGAAAGCTCCTGGTGCGAGCACGTGAACCTCCATTATGATATCCTGCTCTGTAGTTTGAATTTTCTGTTCCATTTCTGCCTTGTGAACGCCAACCATTTCTTTCTTTTCTTCCTGAATGCCCTTGAATAAGATTTAGAAGATTAAAATCAAATTGCATGCTGTGTTGCACAGAGTTTATTACAGGAAAATATAAATACAACATGTTAACTGAACATTTTAAACTAGTTCAGGCTAATAACTGAATCTACTTTACTTATACAAATTGAGCCTTTGGACAATATATAACTCTCCAATGACAGCATGTAAGTTTCCAGAAAGGAGCGAGAAACAATAAAAATACTTGTACAACCATAATATAATAAGCATAATGCATCTACTGGTTTTAATGTGTTGCAGAGGACTCACAACTATGCTAACAATATTTCTTTACTTAAATACTAATAGGTGGAATGAATAAACTACTTAAATATTGACTCTATATAGAAATAAAATATTTTCATGCCTTATTCAAAGAAAAAAATTACAAACAAACCTCCATTTGAACGGCCACTGTTAGGATCCAATCCATCAGAAGAGTTATGCCGTCTACGATTAATTTCATAACGATTCTCTGTCCATGAAAAGGTGCTGGAATGTTTCTCAAAATTCAGTGATGACTAAAGGTGAAGACAAAAATTATATATCAACAGCACCAAATTAATCAACACAAATAATATCATGTAAATTTGCAGAGGATTGTAACCTAGTTTCAATACCCAGCTATTCTACTGCAATCTGACCCTTACCACATAAATATTATCACATTAAAAAAAGGAGGTTAAGCTGTAAAATATACTACCTAAATTCAAATATTCAAACCATACTTAAGACAGCTATTGTAATGTCTTATACTCTAGCATAAGTCATTCAACCATAACCCTATATGACATTAAAAAGTTAAAAATTACTGTTGAAAAACTGCTAATAAAAAGCTTTATTATGAACTATGTTAGGAACTATTATATTATTATCTGAAATAATATAAAAAATTGGCATACAGAACAGAAGACACAAAAGGTTTCAAGCAATTAAGAGTTTTGAGAAGGAGGGAAGATTTAGATGCTGAAACAATGGATGTTAAAAAACCATAAATTTAGAATATATTTCTTAGCACAAATAGAATTTTAAAGATACTTTAGGTGTAAGGATGCAGAGATATGCCTACAAAGACATATTTGTAGGAATACGTGAACATACTTTTATTTACACTAATTTATCTTAAATATGAAAATTGACAACTCTGTATGAAAAATACTTTTTTTACTAAAAAGTAAATCTTATCTCATGTTACCTACTGATGACTAACCAACTAAATATAAAGCATAAATTATTGGGTTAATATTTCGTTGGAATACTAAGTGCCCAGAGGCAGAGAGACAGTGGGCTCTCCAATGGAACAGCTCAGCCTTCTATTTCTTTTTTGGATCAGATTATAAGCACTATCTTACCAAAGAAGCTTTGGAATACTGATATTCAGGGTTTACAATGCCAATGTACCCGACCTCAGTACAACACATCGTACCGTGGAGAAAACACTGTATGTATATAGCACTTCTTGCTAAGAAAGCAACATTTTGATTAGGAGGATCAAGGCAGCACAGATCTGAATTGATCACTTTGCTTTGATGTGCAAAGAAAAACATTGGAGCTACCTCCAGCAGGGCGCCATGGCACTTTGTGCAATAGCTTCAATTTGTGCTTAAATCAAGACTTCAATCAAACCAAAATGCCTCATTGAGATTTTGCACAGCTGAGGACTTCCAGGGGAGGTATGACAAACTGAAGATGGCTCTGCAAAAGTGGAGCTGATAACTGTTGCAAAGACCAAGGATCCATTGAGACTAGTTCCCTGTAACCTTTCTGAATAAGGAGAGGATGGGAGATCACCCACACGTGCTCTAGACAGCTGCTCCTCACAAGGAGACCGCAGGACAGCAGTTTTCCGTGGGTTTGAGTGCCGGGAGACAACAGAATCAGCCACCTTGTTCACAACCGTGGCAGAGACTTTTAAAGGACACTAAGATTGCGAACCTCACTTTCTAATCACTCTCAGAAATTGCCTATTAACTATGTTAAAGCTATTACAGACCTTTGGAACGATAGGTTTAAAAAGTCTTCATTGGGTGAGTTTATCTTCAACTCTGAACAAAAGAAAAATTAATTACAAGCTTAAGAACTTAAAGAATTTGAAATAATCAGCAAAAAGCTAAATAAGATTTTGACATAACAAAGTTATAAATGGCTTAAGGGTCCAGATAAATTTGGAGTATTGACTTTTACTATAAGACTTTGGAATTAACTATAAAAAATAAACTTCTCATGGGAAACAGACTTATTTTGGTTATCCTGGCAATTGCAAGTCAGAACAAAAAATAAGTGATGATTTTAGAAACTGGACACTAGATCCTCTTGGGACTAGTGGATAAACAGTTGAAAAAAGTCATAGAATATTGTTTTTATATATGATAACTGCAGCAAGATTATTGTGTACACATAGATTACAAGATCTGGCAGCATCTACGACAGAGGAATGGTTGGTGAAGATGACAGAACTTGCTGAAATGGCCAGACTGACTTGTTTGATTAGAGAAAAGATAATATCTACGTTTATTGGTGACTGGAAATCTCTTTTGGACTTTCTGAGTAAAAAAAGAAAAAATGAACTTATGATTTATGGTTTCGATTAGATAGAATAGATTACAGAAAGAAAGAACATAACTTTAGAGAGAGAGGTCAATTTATAACTGTACTTATAACTGCTGTAAAGAAGATCAGAAGTCACTTCTTTATGTCTTTTTTCTTTCTTTTCTATTTTTCTGCTACTTTTTCTTTTTACACCTTTAGTTTTTTTCTTTCTTTTTGGTTTCTTTCTTTTCTCTTTAAAATTTTCAATAAATTATATTAAAAAAAAAGAAACTGGACACTAGAGGGGACTAAAGATATTAAGCATAAGGAAAAAAACACACAAAGCCTGATGTCAGTTAATACTGGGACTTACAGAATGATACAAAACATTATAACATCAGAAATATTAAAGATCTTTGAAGAATGGAGCCAGAAGTTAGTAACTACAATATCAATGCTGTCAGTAATGATGTCTGATTCTATGGATAGACTATGTCTAAAAGATGTTAACGAAGGAATGACAGATGTAGAACAAATTTTATCTGATAAGATAGAGAAAGCAGAGAATGTGGAACTACAAATGACAGGCAAGAGAATGATTTGGAAAAGGATGCTTTACTAGATATACAAAAGAAACTGGCTAGTTTTAAAAATTAAAAGGGAAATACAAATACAAATATACCAAGAGAATGACTTGGAAAATGTCTTATTGGATTTAAAAAAGAGGCTTGTTAAAGCCTTGAGGAAATCTGTGCGATGGGATAAACAAGAATTGGAGAGAAATCATCCAACAACAATATATATCTGAATTAAAAATTAAGACTGTTAGAAGTAAAAAAAAAAAAAGGAATATAAAGTTGGTATATTTGATCAAGGTTAAAATAAGACATTTTGTTGCAATGTTCTGGCAACCCTTTACAGACTTTTTGCTTTTTTTTTTTTTTTTACAGACATCAAGATTGAAAAGTTGATGTTTTATGGATTTGCTTATAGATAAGGGATGGGATATGGGATAAAGAGATATCTGTTTAACCTTATGGGGGTGAAGAGTTATTAAATTTGTTTATACTTGTGATAATTTTGGAAGTCACATCTGTCTGTCTATTTCTTTTTATTATAGTCTCTCTTTTTCATCTTTTTCTCTTTTGTACCTTTCATTCTTCTCATTTTTTTCTCTTTCTCTAAGTTAAGTTTGCATTATATTTTACTATTGCATAATAAATAAAAACCATATTTGAGAGATTTTGTACAGCTGATACTGATGCAGAAATTATCATAATGTATATACTGTATTATGCTAGCTTACTGATTCCATACTGATACTGATATAATATGCTTGATTGATTCTGTAATAGGATATTATGCTAGTGACAACAAAAATAAATTATTTGCTTCAGAAAATGATTTACAGATAAATCACTGTATGCATAAGATCTCAAGAGACACACTTTCTGGGAAGTTTAATAATGTATTTCAAAATTATTAATGGATCCCGTAACTGGTAAACTAGAATAGTGACACATTAAATGACTTTTGAATACACAGCTATAACTAACACAGAGCAGAGCAAATGGTTTCCTATTGCTAGCACAGCCACTAAACTGAGGGCATACCTTAAAATAATATAGACCAAAACCATAAATAACAGCCATATCATACCAGTTTGGATTATCTGTTGCTATGAGCACGCACACTCAAACCATACTGTGTGGTTAAAGTTACCTGCTATACAGAAAGCTAAGCCACTTGTCATTATTCCTATATTTTCATGCTTAAGTCCTCTGTAGTAGCTCTAGATAGTCACGGATGTGCTATTATTCAGTTTTCCAAAAACATTAGTTCTACATACAGTCTACCTTTTCAGCACATGGTGGAGCTAGTGTTCTATTAATCTTGATATTGCAATCAAAGCAAGTTGCTACCAGTTTATTGATTTATGACCTTTCAAGCTGTAATTGATCTTTGGGCTAATGGGAGATGGAAAAAACCTGATACCAGGAATGGAAGTACACATGTATTCTATTGTGTTAACAAAATCAAGTTAGAATTTTACCTCAAGAAAATATACCGCATTCATAAAGTTAAAAATCTAGCCACAATGTAAATTGACTTTCAACTTATTTTCACTTTGTTTCTTATATTCCTCCATACCCAGTGAAATTTTGCACTGAAAGTAATAAAACATTTATTTGTCAGTTATAAGAAATATTAACACTGGAAGCATTTACTTCAGCTATAATAATATAGTTCCCCATGGAAGTGATGCTAAGAATCCAAATTCAAAGCAGAGTGGTTAAACAGAACATTATTAAGAAGTAAGAATTGAAGTCTAGGTTCCTAGACAAATAACCCAAAAGGTATGGATAAGTATTTAAAAAAACACCAAAACATTTTAATTGCAGTTTTTATGCTGTTTAGTTTAGGAGATTTTTTAAAATTAGGCTGGGCAGAATTTCTATATTGCACAAAACATCTGGGTTAACACCCAGCACCTATGTACTTCCTTGAAAACCTATTCTGGATGGCTGTGGTGCCCACCAGTGAAAAAGAAAGGGAAAGGGAAATCTTCTTATGCTAGTAATTTAATAAATAGCACAAACAAACCTTTGATGATGATGGTGGAGTAGGAAAATTAAGCCAGGCTGGAGCAAAGTCATGCTGCGCCATTTAGGTCCAGTCTCCTAATCAGTGAAACAAGGCTTCAACACCTCATGACAATACCTGTCAAAAAAATGTAATGAGCTTTTATGCATGACAGATATTTTAATCCTGGGGCAATTAATGTAACAGAAAATTTTTAAAAAGCTAGAAACACTACTAAACAACACAAATGCATAACGTACTTTACATAATGCATTTGGAAAAGCATGTTAAATGAACAAACACTGAGACCTTATATTTTAAACAAGAGAAAAGATTTTAAATGCCAACCATTTTTAATACTGAAATCATTAAAATTCCCATTTTTATCTAATTAAAAAAGATTTATATCAGTATCCTGGTAGATGATGCTTGTACATGTAACACTTCCTATACAAATGCTTTAATCAAAAGTTCCCATTATGCAAGTAGAAGTGAGGAGAAAAGAAAAGGAGAAACTCTGCTTGCATCTTCAATTCATATTGAACAAAATGGTTTTAAAAACCCTAGATGAGTTCTCAATACAATTATTTGCACCTCACCCACAGGTAAGTCGCACTGAATTAAATGAGGCATATTTTGAATCAACATGTAGAGACCACAGTATTTGCATAGCCCAAAGTTAAATATAAAAAGCCTATTCACAATTGCTATTGTAAATAGAAGGTAATCCTGGGGCTATAAGCTAGATGGGGAAATCACAAAAACATCCACCTTGAACTCCTAGAGGAAAGGTGGGATATAAATCGAACAAAAAATAATAATAAAACCACTCCCATATTGTTGCCAAGAAAAATAAATGCCCACATAGACACCAAGAGTTGAAATCAAATCAACACTCTCTATCATAACTTGAGCAACACTGAGAGACCAAAATTCTGGTCACGGAAGAGATAAAAATAATGATCACTGATTTAACCTCCCCCACTCAAGTCTAAAGAAAGTTTCCAGCATTTTTTATTAAAAATCAGCCCCAATTAATTTACACTGTGGTATTTTCAAAATTTTAATTATAAATCCTGCCCAAAATAGGACTTAAGCAATGAAGCATTGTTGAAGGATTCATAAAAACAAACCCAAATTATCCCATCAGTTATTATGCATTCTACATTACGTAAATGTAGGCTCCAAAGCACAGGCAGGCTGACATTATAACATTAAACTTGAGTAAATATTGTAGCTTTTTCTTAAATCAATTATCCAATAATTACACCAATACTTGAAACCAGCAAATCTGTCACTGCCCCAGCTAAGACTTGGTATTCCCCTAATATAATTTGCAATGCTACTGCAAAGTTATAGTAGGATTAGAAGCAACTTTCTCCTCTCCTTACAGGTCTAATTTAAGAAAAGAACAAAAGCCTAGCAAACTCAAAAAGGGGAAGAGGAAGAGGAATTTGTCAAGGAAAAAAGGTTTCAGTCAAATGCATTTCTAAAAAACATTTTACAAATATCTGTTTTTCTGCCCAGATTTTCATCCAAATTTTGTGTAGGAATAGTTTCATAGGTATACACACAAACTGAGAAATAAATCCAATCATATTCACAATAGTAATTCTGCAGCCCGAAAACTGTTCATGAATGTTTGCTAAACTTCGGGATATTAACCCTACCTTTTAGCAAACGGAAAGTATTTTCTGTCCCTCTCTCCCTCCCTTCTACAGCAAACTGCCAGTACTATTTATATTACAATGCCCTCTTCTACTACTTGAAATATAGACCAGGATAATGCTGACATGAAAGAGTGACATGAAACATCAAGCAGTGATATAATACAGGTCTATTTTTATTGCTTCAGTAGTGGCTCTTCATTTGACACACATCAAATGAGATTGAGCAGAGATTGTAATGCAATGCCTAGAAACTATAGCACTTCCACACATACAACCTAAAGTATGGATCCAGTATGTAGATGACACCTTTGTTATAATAAAAAAGGAACAACTAGAGAAGACACATGAAACCATCAACATCATCTTCGAAGGAATAAAATTCACCAGAGAGGAAGAAAACAACAACACGCTACCCTTCCTGGATATCCTCATCAGCAGAGGAAACAACAGCAAAATAGAAACCCAAGTCTCTCCGAAGACAACCCACACTAATCAAGTACTCCATTACCAAAGTAACAACCCTATCTTCCACAACAGGAGCTGTGTAAGAACATCATTCAAACGAGCACAAATGCATTGCAGCAACCCAGAACAGTAGAAAAAGGAAACAGACCACCTATACAACATCTTCCAATAAAATGGATATCCACGCAACTTTATCAAAAAGTGCCTGACCACTCAACCTACTACAACACAACCAACACAAGCTATGAAGAGGATAGCACTGCCGTACATCAGAAAAGTCTCAGAAACTACCAACAGATGATTACAAGCACATGGCATCTCCTCAGCACACAAACCAACTAAAGCCCTCCAAAACGTCTTAAGCAAGCCAAATGACCCAGTAGCCCAAGAAGAAAAAACAGGAGTCATCTACAACATACAGTGTAAGGACTGTAACAACCACTATGTAGGACAGACGGGCAGAAGGCTTGCAGAGCGCATCCATGAACACCAACTAGCAGTCAGAAGACATGACGAAAACTCCTTCATCTCACAACACATGGACAGACTTAACCATAGTTTCCACTGGGAAATTGTTAGCATCTTAGACCAAGCTAAATCCAAAAACGGAAGGGAATTCTTGGAAGCTTGGTGTTCAGAGAAGGCAGCCATCAACAGGCACATAGAGACAAACAACATCTACGCACTATTCAAAAGAGACAATAGAAAGAAAAACAAAAGACCAGAACATCTCCTCACCAGCAATCATCACCCAGATAAGCAGAGATTAACACCGAGATTACCACCAGACATACAAGCAGTAAACATTACCTTAATCAAGGAACTACCAGAGGAAAAAAATAGAGCAAAACAAAACCCATACCCCCACCAATACTGACAGGACATGCCACAATATATAAACAGAGAGCAAACCCCATTCCATTCTAGCACTGAAGATGTTACCTAGCCGGGTAATGAAACGTTTACAAGAAAACAACCAAGTTCAGAGAACCCCAAGGACTCCACACACATCAATAACAAACATGAAAAGATTCCCTCTCCTCAAGAATGCTTCCCAACCAAGGTAAAAAGGTAATAGGCTACTATAAAATATTAAGTAATTTTAAAAAGATGAATAGATTGTAAGAGAAACTGCAAAGCAGGATATTGGGCAGACAGATAAACTCTATTAAAGATAACGTGTATAATTTGTTTCATAACCCCAGCTTGACAGTTTTGTTTATAGACCTATCAAGCTCTGGCAACCAACACTGAAGCTGCAAAATGGGAACAGATTTTCTCCCTGCCCTAACAACTGGCAAAAGCCTGTTATTTCTTTCAGCTCTGTACTTGCTGAACATAAACAGAAAGGCAAAACAAGCTGTAACTTCTGAATTGCAGAAGATAGAGGCAGAGTTTTTCTGTGTGCCTGCCCTATTCCTGCTACCCGTTTCTGACAGGGACCAGAGTGAGCTTCTTGGCACTTGCTAATTGGTTGAAATGCCAACTCTCCAACTAGGTATATGCTGCTCCCAAGCTAGAGGTGACAGAATAGCTTTCTTTCCAACATTGTACTGAATTTCTCAGATACAATATTAGGTTAGGGGAAACTAGTGGACTGATCTCCAAAGCGGTCTAAATATATCAATCCTGTTCATAATTCTACACAAAAATTTAAGAGGCAATGTTTTTACAATCAGCTTTGTTAATAATTTAGCAGTGTTCAGAAATAACCATAAAGAAAATAAAAATTTGTGGTCAGTACCAAATCTATTTTCATCTTCTGGGGCAACCTTTGTGATAAATAAAGGTGCAATGATTTGGAACTAAATGATTTTTTTTTTTTTTTTGCAGGGGGGACAGGGACTCTGTTAAGCAAACTCCCCTTCAGGTTCAGTGACCTGAGCATGGTGAAAAAGGGGAGTTTTCAATGCCAGATCACTTGTGCTTTTCTATGTTTTGAACAAAAGGACGTTCTTTTCTCCATGCACAGAATGATTTGGCCAGCCCTGAAGGGCATGACTCCACTCCATGAAGGGGGAAGTCTTGGCAGGAAAGAGATTTCCTACAAAGCCCTTTAAAAGGCTTTGAAAAAAGAAAAAATGAAGCAATTGTTTACCAAGGACAATTAGCAGAGGCTGCAGGAGTATGCTCATTGTTCATAACCACTAGGTTATGCAGATTTCATGCACCAGGTTAAGATTCTACATATTGAAAAAGCCAAGGACCTTTTTTATACAATACTAAGTTGTATATAGCAGATTTCCATTTATATTTTTTTAAAAAATGGCTCAGTATAAACTCCGTTTAAACACACACATATATATGAATGGATCACTCCAATTAAGTCTTACAGCACTCTCATCAGAACCTCTGAATTCTGAGTCTTCATATAAATTATCTTAGCATTTAGATAATGCTAAAGAATTTAGATAGTTCTTAGATAATGCAAAGAACTATCTAAATTCACACAGTGGAGTTTTACCACTGAAGCTAAGCAGATTTTGTCTCTGAACTCATAAGGGAATATCCTGCAAATGTCATGCAAAGTACTTTGAACTACTCAGAAGAATATGCTATAAATATAATTTAATTAAACAGAATATGCTACACCCATATGGACAAAAATTATCTTTACAGAGAGATTTATCTTATTTCCAGAGCAGAATTGTCTTTAAGACTGGTAACATTAAGAATATTACCATACTGAGTTAATGAAATGCTACTATTTGTTTATGGTTTCTATTATCTATAATATTTAAAATCACATATTGTAAGGGGACAGTTAGACTCAAGACATGAAGACATTAACACATGCAAATTCTTTATGTTCACACATTGGGATTAGGGACATTTATTCATGGAACTTTATTCTTTTATTCTGTTAACCACACATTTTATCCCTACATGCACACCAGTTTTTATTTTACTTTCTTTACAAGTTATCTCTTAGCAGTGCTTCCAGATAAATTAAGAATATTTTAAAAAAATAAGACTTGGAACCTTAAAATAGCAATGTATTAAAAGCCTGGAAAAAGAACAGCTTCATTTGGAATCAAAAAGGTAACAATGTTGGTGCCATGGAAATGTTTTACAGAAGAGATCCTCTTGTTGCTGCTCTCTCTTAGCTGGTAGGATATCTAGAAGACATTCCCTAAAATGACTTAGAGAAAGTTGTAAAGATTGTTTCTTTAAAAAATATAGGCAGAAATTCTCAGGTTGTGGAAAAAGGGTGGCATTATCAAGGCTATCACATATGTTAGCTTCAGTGGATGAATTTAAATCAACATTCCCATTATTACTATCTCATATATTTCTTGAAGAGGCAACCTGAATGTTAAGTTTGAGCCAAAATGTTAACAATTCAATTTTTACAACAAAACTATCCATTTGTTTTTAAAAGAATGAAGTGAACAGTTATTCTCTGATATGGTTTCCTGTGACTAGCAAAAGGTTTGTGAGATTAAATATGGGAATACAGAAAACTGTAATTGATGATTTTGCTTTTTCTTTTCTATTACTGTCCATCTTTTCCATAAGAGCTTTTAAAAGCATTACCATGTCTATTCCATTAAACTTATTTTAACTAGGCTAAACATGCCCAGTTCTTTCAACCATGCCTCATAAAGCTAACTCTCCCATCTTTGTTATCAATCTCTATCACATGCATATAGGTACAAAGTGCAGCTCCCAAAAATTCTCACATACTTCTGTTACAGCTCCTTCAAAAGATGCCACCAAGATATATTCTGTAATGAGTCAGATGGAAAAAATACTGTATTACATATACATGAGTATTAATAGCATTTAATTTTGAATTTATTAAATCAAATTTATTTTTGCAATGACCCTATTAACTTATTGCAATATAGCTACCAGTGCATTAATCAAAGGCCAGTTGTAGCCCTCTGGCTATAAAAGATTGATTTACATGGTTATGAAGAACAGATATAAACAATCTTCTTCTAAAAATACAGCATCTAGAATTGAACACAGATGCATTCTAATCAGCACTGGAAAATAGATACTACATTCTATGATCTGGGCCCTATAATTCTCGTTATGTTAAAACTGCAAATTCATCTTCAGCTTCTGACCTACTATGATACTAACTGAAAAAGAGCAGCACGCAGGCCAAATCTACCTCATCCTATTACAATAGTATTTTTAAAAATATAGGGCTTTGTCTAAGACAAAATCAGTATTGACTCTAACCGCCATTGTGATCTTCTGCAAATTTAAGAAGCACTTTCTCTGTACTGTAACTCAAATCATTCATACACACACACACACATTAATGGATCAGTCCAATGAAGTCTTACAGCACTCTTGCCAGAACCATTAATGAGCAGTTTACAGAATGCAATTACTTAAAAAGCTGTAGATTTATCTACAAGTAATATCATAAGGTCACATTTTACAATACTGTCAGGAAAGATATATTAAGAAATTTTCTCAAATGATTTGTTTAAATTAACATAAATCAACCATATTTCAATGACCTACCAAATCATATTTTTAAAAGGAAATTCAGCTTTGTTTAGCAAAATTTTAATGTTAGCATTTTGATTATAATATCTGTTACCTGTAATGTACAAGTACATGAATATTGAATTCCTTTTTCCCTTTTCCTAGATTATTCCAGTGAGCTTATGGAGGTATCTATTGAATCAATATTGTCCCTCCTAAAAGTCAATTTACTGTTCATTAAAATTGAAAAACTGGTGATAGTTCATTGCAAAACAATGAAAACACTAAATGATTCATATTACATAAAATAATAAAACATGATAAATTAATATATTTATTCATTTTTGAGACTTATAAGGCTGCCCAACTTGAATTGCATGACCCTGAGCAACCTACAGAATTAAAAACAACAAACAAAAAAACCCCCACCATATACAATATATAACTACAAAATATGAAATAGTGACCAAGCAATGTAACAAAACAACCAAAAGGGGACTTTCACTCAACTGGTCCCTAAGGCCTGGGGGAACAGTCAGTTTTTAATGGTTTCCCTAAAGACCTGCAGAATTGGGGCCTGTCATATACCCTGGGAGAGGTTATTCTAGAGAACAGGGGCAACCACAGAAAAGACACACTTCCTACACTGCAATAAAGTGATTAATAAAATGAACTAATTGCAGTATAACTAAAATTATTAAAAACTAACCAAAGCATAACAGCAAATTGAAAACAGTTAACCAATTATACTTCCTTCCACCAATGCCTGAGGAAACAGATGGGTCAAGAGTCTTACAAAAGCCAAATAAGATCGGCACCAGGCAGAGGGGGGAGCTCTTCCACAAGGACAAATACCACAATACAGAATGCATGCTTCCTGGGTCCCATCAAATGACATTGCTTGATGGAAAGGACTCAAGAGCATGCCAGTTCTGTCAGATCTGGGGGACAAGCAGAACTTATGGGATACAGTTTCATAAATAACCCAGCTCTGTGATATAAAATGTTTTATAGGTGATAACCAGCATCTTGAATTGCACCCCAGAAGCCAATGCAGCTCACAAAGTAGTAAAGTAACATGGGTGTATTGAGGCGCACCCATAACTACCTATGGCACTGCATTTTGAACCAGTTGCAGCTTCTGAGTGGTCTCCAAGGGCAGCCCCATGTGGAGTGCATTGCAGTAATCCAAGCAGGATGTGACTAAGGCATGGCTGGCAATGAGCAGAGGCTCCCAATGCAGGAATAGGCACAATCTGCACATAGATGAAATTTGTAAAGGCTTTCCTGGCCACATACTCTTCCAGCAGGAACCACAAGTCCAGGAGGAGTCCCAAATTGTGCACCAGTTCTGTTGGGGAATCCAACTAAAGATGGAGAATCCCCAGCATTGGGGGGGGGGGGGGGGGGGACTAAAACCTACAGCCACTCAGTCTTAGTATGGTTGAGCCAACACCTATCCCACTCCAGTCCCTCCCAAGCTTCCAGGCACTGAGACAGAACTTGGACTGCATCATTTTCTCAACCAGGACAGAGATATAACTTAGTATAAACAGCTAGTGATGATATTTCACCCTATGCCAGCAAATTACTTCACCTTGTGTTTCATGTCATGTAGACAGGGGTAGGGAGGGGGCAGAACCCCGAGGATCTCCACAGAGCATGGAGCTAGGGCTTAATCTTTCCTCCCAATCAGCAGAGATTGGAACAGACCTCAGAGGAAGCAGAAGAACCACAGCAACTCTGGGCCCACTATTCCTATCTCCCTAATTTGGTCTATTTTTTTACTATTAAACAATTGAGAGAAAAATTGAAGAGAGAGCTAAAATATAAAAAGAATACAAGAGTAAATTATAAATAGTAAAGCACAAATAATTAAACAAGGGATCTAGAATGTCATAGAGATTAGTTTTCCAATACATCTTTAATTACTCAATTATAAAAAAAATCACTTTAAAAAAAACTAGGACTCACTATTAAGCCTTAAGCAAAGAATATATATTAGGAACTATGGTCAATACAGTATAAATCATTGACTGAAATTATAAGCTATAATAAATTGAATTATCCCATGAAGTCAAAATACAGACTCCATATATAGAAAAACTGAAAATTTGCATTAAGTCCAGAAATGGTTTCTAATTAGAACTGAATTATTAGATTTACTTTTAAGGTACAAAATTATTCTGGACATCAAAACATATTCCCACAACTTGGTAAACCATTCTTCCAAGGAATCAAACCACCTTTCCAGTAAGAAGCATATTACAGTGCATTCGGAAAGTATTCAGACCCCTTCATTTTTTTCAATTTTGTTATGTTGCAGCCTGATACTACAATCGTTTAAATTCATTTTTTTTCTCATTAATCTACACTCAGTACCCCATAATGACAAAGTGAAAACGGAATTTTAGAAATGTTTGCAAATGTATGAAAAAGGGAAAACTGAAATATCACATTGGCATAAGTATTCAGACCCTTTGCAACAACACTTGAAATTTAGATCAGGTGCCTTCCATTTCTCTTGATAGTTGCTGAGCTATTTCTACACCTTGATTGGAGTCCACCTGTGGTAAATTAAATTGATTGGACATGATTTGGAGAGGCACACACCTCTCTATAGAAGGTCTCACAGGTGACAATGCATACTGTATCAGAGCAAAAGCCATGAGGTCAAAGGAACTGCCTGCAGAGCTCAGAGACAGGATTATTGCAAGGCACAGATCTGGGGAAGGCTACAAAAAAATTTCTGCTGCAATGAAGGTTCCCAAGAGCACAGTGGCCTCCATAATTCTCAAATGGAAGAAGTCTGGCACAACCAGGACTCTTCCGAGAGCTGGTCACCGGGCCAAACTGAGCAATTGGGGGAGAAGAGCCTCAGTAACAGAGGTGACCAATAACCCGATGGTCACTCTGACTGAGCTCCAGAGATCCAGTGTGGAGATAGGACAAAGTTCCAGAAGGACAACCAACACTGCAGCCCTCCACCGATCTGGGCTGTATGGCAGAGTGGCTAGACGGAAGCCTCTGCTCAGTGCAAAAGACATGAACGCCCACTTGGAGTTTGCAAAAAAGCACCTGAAGGACTCTCAGACTGTGAGGAACAAGATTCTCTGGTCTGATGAAACCAAGATTGAACTGTTTGGCCTCAATTCTAAACGTTAAGTCTGGAGGAAACCAGGCACTGCTCATCACCTGCCCAACACCATCCCAACAGTGAAGCACAGTGGTGGCAGCATCATGCTGTGGGGGTGTTTTTCAGCAGCAGGGACTGGGAGACTGGTCAGGGTTGAGGGAAAATTGAATGGAGCAAAGTACAGAGATATCCTCAATGAAAACATGTTCCACAGCGCTTAGGACCTCAGACTGGGCTGAAGGTTCACCTTCCAACATGACAACAATCCTAAGCACACAGCCAAGACAACACAGGAATGGCTTAGGGACAACTCTGTGAACGTCCTAGAGTGGCCCAGCCAGAGCCCTGACTTGAACCCTATTGAACATTTCTGGAGAGACCTGAAAATGGGTGCCTGCCAACAGTCCCCATCCAACCTGATTGAGCTTGAGAGGATTTGCAAAGAAGAATGGCAGAAAATCCCCCAATCCAGGTGTGCAAAGCTTGTCGCGTCACACCGAAAAAGTCTTGAGGCTGTAATTGCTGCCAAAGGTGCTTCAACAAAGTACTGAGTAAAGGGTCTGAATACTTAAGTACATGTGATATTTCAGTTTTTTCTTTTTAATAAATTTACAGACATTTCTAAAATTCTGTTTTCACTTTGTCTTTATGGGGTACTGGGTGTATATTAATGAGGAAAAAAATGAATTTGAATTATTGTAGGAGCAGGCTGCAACATAACAAAATTGAAAAAAGTGAAGGAGGTCTGAATACTTTCCGAATGCACTGTATCTCTTCACTCTCCAGAACCAATAAATCCTTAACTGAGCGCCAAACATTTACATATTGTTTTGAAGTAGTATGAAATACTAGAGTTGAACACATAATGAGATGGTGCTATATATATGTTTGTGTGTGTGTGTGTCAGAGAGAAAAACAGAGAGAAAACGTATTAAATTCAGCTCACCCCCCAAAAGCAGAAATAAACCACAAAGTCCATGCTAAGATTTTGGAAACAAAAAACAACAGTGTTTAAATTTGCTGAGATTCTGAGACAGATACAGGTGGCCCTCATTTAACAACCACTTGTTCAGCGACCATTCGAACTTACGACGACACTGAACGAGCAGTAGTTACAACCGGTTCTCATACTTATAGTCATCAGAGCATCCTGCAGTCATGTGATCGTGATTTGCAACCTTCCAACAATCAAAATCAATGGGGAAGTAAGCAGGAATTTGCAAGTTGCAGTCACATGGTTTTTTGACCACTTCATTGCTTAATGACAGTTTCTTATCCCAATTAGCGTTGTTAAACGAGGACTACCTGTAATTAATAAGACAACGTGCCACCAATTTTAAATACAAATGTTTCAGTTCCATAAAAACGAAAAATGATCTTGGAAATACCATCACAATTTGTTGTAATGCTAAGGTATAATATTTTTGTCCCTGTGAGTGTTTTAAACTAATGCCTCACTAAGAACTTCTGAAGTTTTTTTTTCTTTTTAATTTGAAAATCTAATGAGCAGTTTGGAATTTTGACATTCACTTTCAAATATGCATCCAGAGGAAAATGATATACATATCTACTTGGTTAATTTATTAAGTTGCACCTGAAATTATATGCATGTGCTTTTCTTCTAATTAATACCAAGATTGTGTAGTCCTTTGGGTTCAACCTCCAAAAACGGCTTCAGAAACATGAATATTGTACCTTTCTGCAACACCCTAGCAGCTACGCCTTTTCCTAGGACTGCACAGCTGCCCACCAAAGCAACTGCATGACTCTGGGGAAAGACACAGCTGCTTTAAAGTGTTGCAGAGTGTTATATGAACACTCTAAAATGTTTATTTGAAATCAAATCCAAACCATTGCATAGTCATTTTCAAGAATACCAATACATGCCCTTCTTTCTAACCATTTCATGAAGCCTAAATATTAAGATTTATACCCCAACCCAAAGATCCACAAACTAGACTGTATATTTATCAGAAAAGTTAAAACAAAGGGAAAGGTTTGGTTTGAGCAATTGGAAAGGTGCTACAGGAACACGAAAATAAAAAGTTGTAAAAAGGAAATTCAAGCTTAAATTGAACTTACCTTTTAATCTGTGAAATGTTATATATAATTATGTATTCACTAAAGAAAGTTTTTTGTTAGATTTAATCATTTAATATCTGATTTAAGGCTTTTAAGTATCTAAATTTGTGACTGAAGGAAATTATTTAAAACTACTGTTTAAGTACTACAAAGTATGCTTTAGTTATTAAGTATAAGTAATTTATACTTAGAAACAGAAAAAACACACAAACCACAATAAATGCTACTTACTTCTGAATTAGATTGCTTTGTCCATCTTATATGAGGTAGCACTGGATTCTGTTGAAAATAAACCTGCAAGGAGATTTAAAACACTGAAGCATTAAACAACCAAGCATTAAACAATCAAAATCTCTGTTTTCACTAAATTGAAGCTTTGTTGTTAATTAGAAATATAAACCAATATAAATTTATAAGTCACTATTAATCAGTTCTTTTGAATATGTGATAGATATCAAATTATTTTACAGATGTTCTGGAAGCCCAGTTAAAATCTAAGAGCGAATCTTATTTTGTACAAGATTCCACACATAAACAGAGAAACACCTTGCCTTTGGTCCCATGCAGCACCAATTATCAAAATTACGACAAGACTCTGGAAACACCCCATCACCAATATAACCTAGATAGGGAAGAGACTATTAAATACCACCATTATGGAGGCAGACAAGTTTCCACATTTTATGCTATCTAAACAGGGTAGCAAAAAGAGGTTTTAATAGCAAATCTTTGTAGAGCGAAGTCTTATACACTCAAACAACTTGCTAGGAGATACAATGCTGCAATGCAACAAATATTAGCTAAGCTACAAACAGGAAGATGCTTCTTTTCTATGAGTCTACAGCTGCTCAGCAACTATGTCCTAAACACATATTTCAGACATGTGTTCATATTTAATCATGACCATCTTCTCAAGAAAGAGGGATCATTGTGAAACAGATTTTCAATCTCTGCAAGCTGCTCTACAGCTCACGAATATATCTAGAAGGTGCAAAAAGGGCTAGTGGAAAATAGAGTGTAAGGGCAAAAGCGGTTGTACCAGCAGAAAACTTCCTAAAAAACAATAGCTTCAATCTTTCAGATTAATAAAATTGTTTCTGTGTTAACATTATCATTACATCCCAGGTGGTAGTCTTGGCGTAGAAAGGTTACAGTCATAACTTCCTTAACAGCCACACTGGAATGTCAGGTTCAACTGAGCTAAAAAAAATTTGCACCCTCTCATACATCCGGTTTCAATGTCAATAATTTGCCTTATTAAACCTGTTTCTCAGGTTAGACATTACAGGACATTGTTTTAATATGTCATAGTATAAATATATGTGTATGGAAAAATTGCAAGCAGGGAGGAGAAAGGCATAAAATTTGTTTATTTGAAAACTTGCCAAGGATTGTAGCATGTGAATATGAACACTTTATTTCTGAACACCAACATTATTTAAATCTAAAATATAACAGAAATTCAACTTGAATTCAGTGTGATTTTAAATATTCATGCATCAATCAAGCTGTATATTTAAGTATGCAATTTAATATTAAATGTTGCTCTGAGGAAGAAAAGTTGCAATAGTAGTGTAAGCAAGCAACCTCAGTGCACTTAAGTCTACCAAAATATGAGTATTTGGATCAATACTTACAAAATCCAAGAGTACTGCAGAGATTGGCATCAACCTTCCACAATTAGTTTTCCAGTTTTGCTTCCCTTGAAATATCCTGAGTTCCTTAATGATACTACATCTGTAGCAAAGAACAGCCGACTCTACAAAATCAGCTACCCATTCTTCACATGTAAGGACTCTGCAAAGTTATTTCTTGAAGTCAGACAAGTCTGATTTTAGTAGCTTGTTTTCTGAAGTTTCTTCACTTTCTTATTCCATATATTTCTCACTATAATGAGCATCAGCTCTAGAAAAAATAAATACCTCTTTTATGGCATAAAGAGAACAAATTCCACATCTGAAACGAGGTACATTTCTAAGAGTTAATTCAGGCATCTGCACACAGCAGCTATCTCAATATTTCCATATTGCTTCTTTACATAAAAAGCAAATGCAAATGAAAAATAAAGTTCATTGTCTTCATTTAGGAAACAGGGTTCATTACAAGCAGCAATACCAATCCTCCTAAAAAATTTAAATAGTAGTAGTTGCCATCAACTATAAGCAAAAAAAAAAAAAAAAACTAGAAGCCCCAGTTAATATAATCTTCCAGATATAGTTGACAAAATGAGTCAGTCTGTCTTTCCTGAATTTTGTGAACTGAAAAATAAAAGTGAGTTTTGAAAGCAATACGCAGAGCCTAAAAAGTTTATATAATTATCCATTCCATACGGGCAAAAATTAGTCCAAGGTGTCTTCAATGAGAAGGGGAAAATTTTCAAAAGTTCATTAGATTTTTTGGACTAGGTTCTGAAGACTTCAGAAAAAAGTGAAGCAGAAAGTGACTGAACAGATCGATTCCATGGCAGTAAATATTGTCCTTTCAACTGAAGTGTTTCCTTGTTTAAGCGGAGGCAACGCAAAACAATTAGGCTGACGTTCAAAACTACAGAATCACCTAGAAAAGGGAGAAAAGAGACAAGAGAGAGAGACAAAAGACCCTGTAGTCAGTTTTCCTTTCTAAGTAACATCGAGAAGAGATGCATTATTAAATATTATCCAAACCATTCCCCTACCTGTGAACAAGAAAGGTCTAGGCGCACAAACACTGATCATGCGTGCTGAAATCAGCAGCAAAGGAGGTCGGGGAGAATCTCCCACACGGTGAAAGAGTCGTGGCTACAAACGCAGCACCATGGGAGGAAGGCCACAGGAAAACCGGAAGGATAAGGCTTTCGATCAAGTTCCTTTATCCAACGAAGTACAGAACCAGAGCGAACAATAGGAAGGTAGGGGAAACCAAGAGGGGCCCACGGTGCGCGCTTCCCTGACAGGAAGCATCAGCGACCCTTCCCCCGAGAGCTTGCTTTCGAGGCGACGCGCAAAAGGCTCGGGTTGCAAGCCGCCGGAGCAAGAGAAAGTAAAATCCCGAACAGGGGGAAGAGCGTCGGGAGAAAACGACCCCGCCGCTTTCACTCGCTGGGCCCAGAAGAGCGCGCACGGTTTCCCCCTTTTTTCTTCCCCCCCCCCCCGCCCATTTCGGACTCCCGTAAAGTAGAACACAAGTCCTCGCTTCCTCACCTGGCTCCCTAAAATTTACGCTGAAGAGGAATTGCTAGTCGCCTTCCCCGCAAGCCCTTCTCGGACGTTCGTCTGAACGAAGCTGAGGCCAGAGAGCCGTGCCTCGGGTTCAGAGGGCCCCGGGAGGAAGGGGAAAGGGGCGGAAAGGCCACACTCTCCGGCCTGGGGCGGGCGGAGAGAGAGACTTCGGGACGGCAACCACTCCCAAGCGAAAGACTCTCGCTACCCCGGAGGACTTTGACCCAGCTCTCCACCCCCGCCTTCCCCGAGGACGTGCCTTCTCCGCACAGGTTTCCGCCGCCCCCAGGACGCAAACATTATTTCCTCGCCACTTTTTCCCTCGGCCTACCGGGCGGACGAGGCAGCCGCGCGGGTCCCACTTACCAGCAAAGTTCCCAGCGAAAGCGGGATCCCGAATTTGAAAGCTCCTTTTGCCGCCGCCGCCGCCGCCTCTCCCCCGCCGCGCGTACAGCTCCTCGCACCAGTCAGTCCGTCCCAAAATGGCGCCGCTCCGAGCCGCAGCAGCGATGCCCCGCGCTCAAACCTCGCGAGAGTTCAGCAACGGCCGCCACCACGAGCCGGAGACGCGACGGGGAGGGAGGAAGGGGGGGGCGTCAGAGAGCTTGACGACCGCGGCGCGTAGGGCGGGGGTAGGTCCGCGCGCCGTCCAAAAGCTGCCGGCGCGAAGCGGAGGGTGCCACCCCCGGAGCGGGATGAGCAGGACCGCCCGCTGGCTCCAAGAGGCCCAGAACGTAGTTTGGTGGACGCTTCCTGCGCTTCTAACGCCTCCACCTCGCCCGCGAGCACCCCCGTGTGACGTCACTGGGAACAATCCCGAACTTCCGAGAACTGGCAAGGGGGAATCCCCTTTCCTGTCTCATCCAGCTGGAAGCAGGGAATCCCCCCCCCCCCCCCCCATCCTATCAGCGGAAGCCAACATTAACCGTGAGCTAGTCTTGTGTCTTCGCGGGCGATGTTTGTCCAGGACGACTTTCTTCTCGCAATAGCACCGCCTAATATGAAGCCAAATCCTGCAAGCGTAATTGTTCTCCGAAGAAGAAAACGAGCGCTCAGGCGCAATCCGAAAGCAGGAGAAAAAAGGAACTGTCCTCACTAGCTAATGTCTCGAGACCGGTCCGATCTCAGAGATAAACGACCTCCTCTTCTGGCTGATATCTTCCTGCAGCTCCTCAGCGCAGCCTAACACACGCATCTACCTACAGCGCATCGACACGTAGGACCAGAGGCAAACCCTGTTAAATTCCTTGACGGGCATCCTGGTCGCTACCGACCGAACGAGGGAGTTTCCTAGACCTCAGGGTCCCAATAGAAGCGAATATGCGTAGCTCAGGGTTGAACTGTGGAGTCCTTGGGGTTTTCTTGCTTGGTTGTTTTCTTGCAAACGTTTCGTTACCCGGCTAGGTAACATCTTCAGTGCTAGAATGGAATGGGGTTTGCTCTCTATTTATGTGCTGTGGCCTGCCTTGCCAGTGCTGGTGTGGGCAGGGGCTTTGTTTTGCTCCTCTGGTAGTTCTTTGATTAGCATCTGCTGCTTGATTGTGTGCCTGGTGGTGACCCTTGCTTATCTGGGTGATGATTGCTGGTGATTGATTGCTTGTGAGATGTTCTGGTCTTTTGTTTTCCTTTTTATTGTCTCTTTTGAGTAGTGCGTAGATGTTGTTTATCTCTATGTGCCTGCTGATGGTTGTCTTCCCTGAACACCAAGCTTCCAAGAATTCCCTCTCGTTTTTGGATTTAGCTTGGTCTAAGATGCTAACAATTTCCCAGTGGAAACTATGGTTAAGTCTGTCCATGTGTTGTGAGATGAAGGAGTTTTCGTCATGTCTTCTGACTGCTAGTTGGTGTTCATGGATGCGCTCTGCAAGCCTTCTGCCCGTCTGTCCTACATAGTGGTTGTTACAGTCCTTACACTGTATGTTGTAGATGACTCCTGTTTTTTCTTCTTGGGCTACTGGGTCATTTGGCTTGCTTAAGACGTTTTGGAGGGCTTTAGTTGGTTTGTGTGCTGAGGAGATGCCATGTGCTTGTAATCATCTGTTGGTAGTTTCTGAGACTTTTCTGATGTACGGCAGTGCTATCCTCTTCATAGCTTGTGTTGGTTGTGTTGTAGTAGGTTGAGTGGTCAGGCACTTTTTGATAAAGTTGCGTGGATATCCATTTTATTGGAAGATGTTGTATAGGTGGTCTGTTTCCTTTTTCTACTGTTCTGGGTTGCTGCAATGCATTTGTGCTCGTTTGAATGATGTTCTTACACAGCTCCTGTTGTGGAAGATAGGGTTGTTACTTTGGTAATGGAGTACTTGATTAGTGTGGGTTGTCTTCGGAGAGACTTGGGTTTCTATTTTGCTGTTGTTTCCTCTGCTGATGAGGATATCCAGGAAGGGTAGCGTGTTGTTGTTTTCTTCCTCTCTGGTGAATTTTATTCCTTCGAAGATGATGTTACCTGAAGGACCGCCTCGCCCCCACGATTTCAACCCGTCCCACCTGATCTCACAGAGAGGGCATGCTCCGGATCCCCGCGGTAAAAGAACTTCGATTAGCGGGGTCCAGAAGGCGGGCCTTCTCTGCTGTAGCCCCCGCCCTTTGGAACATCTTGCCCCCAGGGGTGAGACAGGCCCCCTCACTCCAGGCCCTTCGGAGGGATTTGAAAACCTGGCTCTGCCATCTGGCCTGGAGCAGGGAGGGAGGATATCAGAAATGGGGTTGGCTGGCCCCTTAGCGGCCTGGTGTGGGCTCTATCAGCCTGTTGGATTTTTTAGCCTTTTTATCTTTATCTTTGTAAGTCTGGTTTTTATAACTCTTAATTATGTATTTCTGATTTTAGTTTGTTGTAAGCCGCCCAGAGTCCCCCGTTGTGGGGAGATGGGCGGGGACAAGTCTATTAAATAAATAAATGAATGAATGAATAAAATGTTGATGGTTTCATGTGTCTTCTCTAGTTGTTCTTTTTTTATTATGACAAAGGTGCCATCTACATACCAGATCCATACTTTAGGTTGTATGTGTGGAAGTGTTATAGTTTCTAGGCGTTGCATTACAATCTCTGCTATGGGTCCTACCAGCTTATAGGCCAATCCCAGAGCCTCCTGGCAAGGAGCCGAGCCATGAGGAGCTGTGTCCTGAATGAGCAGGACTCCGAGAAGTGACAATACCTGAGCTGGGATGGAAGAGAGGCATATCAAACTCAAATCAGTCACAACTCCTGACTGGGTGTAGCCATGCCTTCTCTTCCTGGTGATTTACAGCATGAATCTCTGTGCTCGAGAAGCACAAACTGGAAATGAATGCAAAAAAGGTGAAAGGGAGACTTTTTTCTCAGCTTTCAGTTTTAGGGCACTTGCACCCCACAGCCTAAGCTGCTGGTCACCCAGGCTGCTCCAACCATTTCTTAAGCCACCTTCAGAAATTCCAGTCCAGGCTGCAGTGTGGCTGGGCTATGGCTTCCACAAGGTCTGACTGATCGTTCTCTGCTTCTTGTCCTTCTCATCTGTGTAGGAAGGGTAAGCCTCACTGGCTGGCTCCTGTGTGGATCAGTCTACCACTGCCTGCTTTTTCCTTTTAGGGACTGTTCCCTCCTCACTAGTCCTGGTGCCTTCTGTTTGCCTTCCTGGATGTTTGAAACATGGAACCCTACACACACACTCCCACATTATTTCCTTTGACACAAACTCTTTTCCCTTCTGGTACTTGCATTGCTCTGGTGCTAGAATAGGGAAAGCCATAGGGAGCAGGTTGGTCTTTTGTTCCTATGTTCCCCTATAGGTCCGTAGAAACTTTGTAGCAAGGAAGAATTGATAGTTAGGTTTCATCAAAGCAAAGCAGCAAAGTCACTACTTTCAGCTTAAAGATGTTAAACAAAAAAGGGAAAGGAAACTGCGTGGTACTTTGGGCTTAAAAAAACAAGGTGGGCAGTGAATATTCGATCAGGATGGGCAGGATGTTATCTGTTGTATAAAGAGCAAAAAAACCACCCATCAGAATGTATGAAAAATTTCAATTTTAATGGCCAGGTGTAAGAATATAGAAGCTGTTGTGTACTGGGCAATTTTATGTAAATAATTTTTATAATAATAAAAATAATCTTTAAAAAGGAGGGGATGAGCAAGGACAAGGGGAAAAGGGCATCGTTAAATAAATGAGCCATGTTTGACAAACTTTTTTGAAGTCTTTGAATTACTTTAACAGTTTGCTTGCTTGCTTGTACAACAGTTTCCACTGCTGGTAAATCAGGCTTTGCACTCCCTATTCTCTCCCCCCTTTTAATCTCCAAGCTCAGTTTCCTTGTGAAATCATTTCAAAACTTCATCCCCTGATGCTTTATAAAACACTCTGCATCCTGTCTGAAAACATCTCCATGCAGTAGACAAGGAAATCATAGCAAAGAGCAGATATTTCCATTTCTTTGCTACAAAGAATTGCAAACTGGACTAGTCAGGGAAACTCATCTCTCTGATTCTCCCCTTCTTGACAAAAGCCCTACAGGATTATATTCTAGAGCAGCGTTTCTCAGCCTAGGCAGCTGGGAAATTCTGGGAGTGGAAGTCTACACTGCTTAAAGTTGCCAAGAAACCCTGTTCTAAGGCAGAATAAAATCCTCTGTCCTTTTCTAGGCTGAGAAAATGGCTCCATGAGGCAAGGAAAACTGTGCCATCAGTTGCCACCTTGCATATTTATTTCTTCCACTATCAAAAAGTGGAGGAGAGAGGGAAGAAAAAGGGAAAGAAAGAAACAAATCTAGAGGAAAAGAAAAAACTTACATGGGTTACATGGGTTGAATTTTAAGTAACTTATTCAATTAGTACTATTAGTGAATACCATTCAGAGAGGCAGAGGAGGGAGCAGGAAAACCTGGAGAGAAAGCATTTGTGCTTGGTAGTTTGCATTCAGCATCCTGTGCAGACACCTGGAATAGTTGAGCATAAACATTTTTTGTGGGGTTCAAATAATACACTGGGCTTAAATGCGGCTGGCTAGTTTGTTTCTTAGCATGCTGTGTTAATTCAGGCAATTGGATTACTAGAGTTAGCCATGGGTTTGCATTTTGTGTATAGTAAGAGGTGTACATGGTAAACACACAAAAAGCGAGGAACTCCAGAACTTAGGCCAGGTGTTTCAGCAGCCATGAAATCAGCACTTTGAAAATACAAATTGTTGGTAGAATGCTCTAGTCTGTAGTAGGTGCCCTTGGTAGTGAGTTAAATGAAACATTTATAGACAAAAGGTAGCTATTGGCTAGATTTACACCCCTATTTTCAGGAGCTCAAGACGGCATATATGGTACTTCCTCCTCTAATTTGTCTCCAGACCAACCCTGTGGCATAAATTGGGCTGAGAGAAATTGTCTGATCAAAGAACCAAGTGAGCTTCCATGACTTAGGATGGACTTAAGCCTGTGTTGTCTTAGCTTAGCCACTACAGGTAGCCCTCACTCATCAACCACAATTGGGAGTGGCAACTCCATCACTAAGTGCCATGGTTGCTAAGTGAAAAATCACATGACCATGCTGGACTTACAATGTCACTTCCACTTCCATTGTTAATCAAATCACCATGGTCATTAAGTGAGACATCATGTGACCACAACTTGTGATTTCACTTCCATGTTCTCCATTAATTCTGCTTGTTGGAAGCTGTGATGGTCATAAATGCATGCCAGTCGTGAAGTGCCCAAATGGTGATCACATGACCAGGGGACACTGCAATGGCCGTAAATGTGAGGACTGGTCACAAAGCTGTTTTTTTCAACCATCGTAACTTTGAACCTTTGCAAAACAAGGCACTATACGGGCGAGGACTACCTGTATACTAAACTGGCACAGACATACCACTTCTGAAAAAACAAATGGCAAAAAGCAGAAGGTAGGTAGTGCTCACTTATCAACCACAATTGGAACCAGCAACCCCATCGCTAAGCAATGCAGTCATAAAGTGAAACATCACTGACCATGCCTGGATTATGGCAGCATTTCCGCCTCTGATCGTTAGTGAATGACATGCAGTTGTTAAGCACAACATCACATGACCACAAATTGTGACTTCCTGCCAGCTTCCCTATTGACTTTGCTTGTCGGAAGCCAGCTGTGAAGGTTGCAAATGACAATCATGTGACCATGGGATACTGCAACCATTGTAAATGTGCACTGGTTGCTAAGTGGCCAAATTGTGATCATGTGACCACAGGGATGCTGCAACAGCCACAGCTTCAAGAACCAGTCATAAATCTCCTTTTTCGCCATTGGCATAAGTTCAAATGGTTGCTGAACAAGCAGTTGGTAAGTGAGGACTACCTGTAAAATGTTACATTTTAAGAAAACAAAAGCAAAAACACTTTCTTAAATAGAAAGACAAACTCTGGCTGTGTGCACATTGAGCCAAAATGTGGGGTGTTTAATTTTGGCTTTGCATGTTTTGTGAATTCAGCTGCTATGGTTTCTAAATCATCTTGTGTTTTAACATTATAGGTCATAATTATCCAATTGCTTTTGCCACTATAGACCTGATCTGTCCCTGAGATCACTAGTGGAAGTCCTGCTATGTGTATCAAAAAAATCACTGAATGCCATCTAGCAGCTGCACGTCTGCAGGCCTTCTCTGTGGTGGTACTGGCACTCTGGAATGCTCTCTACCACAATCCTAAACTCAGGAAGCACCTACTATAACTTGCTATAGACACCAGTTGAAAACTCACCTGTACACCAGGCCTTCCTGATACGAATGTTGGACAAATGTTTTCTTCACCCTTTGAATGAATGTGTTTTATTGAACATTGTTTTACATATTTTAACATATTGTTTATCATGCATTTTATTGCTTTTCCAAAATAAGTGACTTGAAAATGATTCAGTATAAGAAATCTTATCTAAAAATATTTAGTACAGTACTAACCACTAAAGATGATGCTATATGGGAACCTAACCAGTTGTGATTCATTCAATGAGACATAGCATGATGTATAAACCCAGTCTGTGAATTAAAACAGATGGAAATGGGGTTTGGAGAATACTCTAAAAAAGCCCTAAGACGACAAAGCATTCCCAGGGAAAAATGAACCTGAATACAGTTTTGTTGCGCTAAGTCTCAGTCATCTGTCTCTCTAGAGCAATGTTTCTCAACCTCAGCAACTTTAAGATGTGCGGACTTCAACTCCCAGAATTCTGGGAGTTGAAGTCTGCACATCTTAAAGTTGCTGCTCTAGAGATTCTAAAAATTTCACTTGCAGCAGAATCCTCTTGCATTTTCTAAGCTAAGACAAGATGGACTGAGGAGGCAGGAAAAGGGGACACCATTAGTTAATGCTGTTTGCCTAAATACCCTACTTTTTTATTTTTTTTACTTTTTACTATCAAAAAAGTGGAACTCCAATGGGGCAGAGTGGCATGAGCACAGGAAGGGCCAGGGAATACTACGGTAGCTTAGTGCATACAGCAGCCCCCAGGGAGTCCTACAGGCTCTATCCTCCAGAAAGGGTTTTGCTTGTGCAGATTAAAAAAATTACTGGGACAGGTAAAAATATCTTACAGCACCCACTGTTAGCTTCCTGCTAGTAACTGACCCCCGTCCACATCTGGGTATGGTCTGTTAAGCCAGATTCATCACACAATTTAGTAGAGTACTTGTATTCTCCTAAAGCAAGCCAAGGGTTACTTGGGTACTTTCTTAGAAGGACAATAAGCAGACAGCTAAGAGAACTGAGCAAGAGATGGGTGCAAACAGAGGAGAAAGCAGTTGATAACTGGACAGGATAAAAGAGGAAGAAAAAGGGAAAAGGAACAATATGCAGAAATAATAAGAGAGGCTTTGGTAGCCTTTGTGATAAACATGCTGTAATTAAATACTCAGAAGAACTTTTGTTGATGTACCTCTAAGCAATTTCTATCCTACTATAGCTTGAACTAGTGTGACTAAACAGGGAGCAAACCCACACACTCACTCACACTGATGATGTTACTGCTTCGAGTAATGAAACATCTGCAATCAAACAACCAAGCACCAAGGGCTCCACAAAAAGATATTTCCTGAATATAGGTTTGCATCTTCCCCATCATGATCCTCCACACAGCTGTGTTTGCTTTTCATGTGACTGTAAGAAAAATAATTTCTGGTTCTTGGGGTTTCATACATTCCACTCGAGGATGTTGGCTGCATTTTGTACACCTGCTACCCAATCCAGGTCAGCATCTGCATACAGTACTAAGCTGTTTCATCAAAAGTTCAGAAAAGAGCAGCAACTTGATATTTTCTCTGTGTGTGAAAGAATACATGCTGAAATGTATTTAGTTAGTTGGCTCTTGCTCTTTTTTTGCCTACCACTAGTGATAAAATCTGGTGTCCAGAAAGTTTTTGCCTGATGGCAGATAAATTCAGACAAACCAAAACTTATTTTTTTGCCCACTAGTGGTGGGAGAGAGGGAGGGGAGGGGAGGGGAGGGGAAGGAAGGAAGGAAGGAAGGAAACTGGCTTTTCAACAGGTAGCCCACAGACTTATTACTTTGGGGTTTATTTCCTCCACCCTCTGAATGGTGAATGTTGCAAGCAAACATTGGCTGCTCATGAAAAACTAAGCAGGGGAGCTGGCTGACTACTTGGGATAGTGTAGATTTGAATGGAAAACAAAATCCCTAAAGAAGGCAAAGCGTTTACTGTATGCATTTTCCCAAGGAAATTACACGGAGACTACCTGCCTACCCAGTCTCGACCAAGCTCTGTAGAGAAACACGCACAATTTCCGGTTAACAGACCCCCTAACAGAAGCTGCACGTCTCTTCCACACACCCCACGTTCCTCCTTGCAACCAGCTGTCAGGGCACTTTCGCTTTCATTTCCCAGGATGCAAACCCGTGGTGCTGCTGCGGTGCAGGCAAGAGAGCGAGGAAAAGACTGCAAGTTATTCCAAGTACGGGAGCGCAAGCTAAACCTGGTACGAGAGTTAAATGCCGGAGAAGGGGAATCAAGGGTGGGTTTAGGGCCGACCGAAGGCTCGCTCCCCTTCCTCTTGCTCTGGAATAGCTAGGGAGCCGGGAAGGAAGGGGGTCTTTCGAGATGCACGGAGGGAGACCCGGTGCCTGGCGGGCACTTCACTGACGCAAGAAAGGGCGCGCCCATTTTCGACGGATCAGAAGGTGCAGGGGAAACGAGCCCCCGTCCTAAACTTCGACCCCCAGAAGGGCTTCGAGCGTCTGCTGACGGCTGCGTCCTATTACCTTTTACGCGCTGTGCTGCACCGAAGATGCGTGGCGCGTTTCTTCCCGATGAATGAAGGCGCGAATCTCATTCTGAACTTTATGATTCAGAATGGAAAGGTCCAAGACGCCGCTCGTTTCTTCCTCCGTCCCCCAAGAGGAGCAGCTCGTCGGGCCGCCGAGATTGGAGTCCCCCTCGGTCCTTCGGATCACGCACCGCCCTGACACGGGAAGAGACGTGGTCCGCTGTGGGCAGGCCCTGGGAAGGGAGATAAGCAAAATGGGATTGGGCAGGGCTTGGAAAGCGAGATCCATAACCTAGGATTCCACCCGACAGCTTTTGAAAGTGTCTTTTCTTTTGGAGTTTGGCTGGTTGGTTTTGTTTTGGGGGGAGAGGGGCGTCGTCATTGTCTCCGTTTAGACCCGAGGATCTCGCACTCGCCCGTAAGTATGACAGAGTGAAACCTTTCCACTGACTTCCATATCAGCAACAAAGGAGGATGGAACTGGGCTGGTAAAAAGCCTCCCTAAATGAGGATTGCGATCCAAGGGGTGAAGCCTTTCATTACAGCCCACTTTTCCGGCATCCTTGCCTATCCAAAGAGCGTCATCCAGCAGAGAAGAACATAGGATTTAACACCCGACACTTGTGTACTTAGATAGTTACTATAGCCCAGTGTTTCTCAACCTCAGCAATTCTTAAGATGCTTGGACTTCAACTCCCAGAGTCCCCCAGCCAGCATGCAATGGAATTCTGGGAGTTGAAGTCCATGCATCTTAAGAATTGCTGAGGTTGAGAAACACTGGTATAGTTCAACGGTTCCTGTGAGACTGGAAATAGGGGTAACTAAAATTTTCAGGATTCTGAGTGAAAGAGTAAGACTTGCTATTCCCTGGGTGCTGCATCTTCATTTCCCCTAATCTAGAATGCATCCTCTGCTTTTCTGTTTCATTTAAAGCAACACTTCCAAGTGTTTTCTGATTCTTTCTGATACAGAAATATTTTATGCACTAGAGTGTCAAAGAACTAGTTTTATACCTGGCATGGTTTTGTGAGCACTGAAACATCAGCCTACACTAATGTTGTAATACCTCATTTAGCTGGCAAATAACCTGATCTGCCAAGGTGTAGGACAGTGTTGTCCAAACTTGGCCACTTTAAGATGAGTGGACTTCTGGGAGTTGAAGTCCACTAATCTTAAAGTGGCCAAGTTTGGACAACACTGGTGTAGGAGCTCAGAAATCATGTCACTGACACCATTTTGAAATGTTTAACATAAGTAAACAACTAACCACAAGCTCTCAATCCTTGCTAATATTCTGCATGCCTTGTCAACAGTTTAGTAAGCTTACTATGAATAAGTACCTGTTTTGTTATGCTTATGCCATAACTGGTGTGTGTTCCATTTAAAAGGGTGTTGTTTTCATGCTTTTAAAAGGCCTTTTAGTTCCATCATCTCACGGTAATCCAAAACTAAACCCAATATGGAGAGAGAGAGGTTAATAAGGACTATTTGGAGTGTTTAACCTTATGAAAAGTTCTTGGTTCTGCCGGAGAGTTTGAAGTAATATTTATAGTATCCATCGTGGAAGTCACAGATGTTTGGAAATGGGGGTTAAAAAGTAAAAAATACTAATTTTAGCTATGTTAAATTGTATTAGTTCCTGAATTCAGGAGAGGGTTTAAACAATACAGTCTCCTTTGAGTTAAACACAAATATGGCTGACCTGATGAATGTATTTATGTTGTTTTCTTAACAAAGTATGGAAGCAATTATTATCTTATTCTGGCATTTCTTTTGACTTCATAGTCTAGTATAGAAGTGGGAATTCCTGGTGGCCTCCCATCCAAGTACTAATAAACCCCATCATGCTTATATATTTGAGATCAGCCAAGGCAGCTAGGTGTTGCCCTCTAGCTGGGCAGGAGAGGGAGAGATAAGCTTTAATTAAAAAAACTGCATTGGAAGGCACAAACTCAATATTTCTCTGTCTTTATTTGTATTGGTCAGTATTCTGAATAATAGATATTTCCACAAATGTTTATAACACGAACTATGAGCTCATTGCTCAGCAAATAGGAAGTTAACTCCCTTCTTAATTTTCAAAACTATTGCCACCCACATCAAATGCTGGTATTTAGGCTCCATTAAAGTGGAATGCAAAGGAGTTAGACAACTGCTACACCCTGAGATTTGAAACTTAGAATGTATAATGGACAGAGAACAAACTTGGCAAGGACTAGAAGCTTTTCTTTGCAGCTGTGATTGTACCTTATGTATCCCAGGGCGACTGTTTCTGCATCCCCCCTCTGGAGAAAATGTATTACAGCCCTTTCCAGATTTAAATAAAATCTGTTTATGATTGAAGTATGTGAATGTATAAACACATGGGTTCCATATACCATATATGTTTATGCTAATATACATGTGTATACACATTTAAAGGTAATGACTATAATTTACTCAGAAACACAATACATCTCACCAAAGTAGATGAAAATGTTTTGAGGTGGCCTGTTAGTGGGGTCAGTCTGCCACCCGTTTATTAGCCTTTGATGGACAACTTGTGAGGCTCAGCCCAAGAACAACAGGGAAACAGTCCAGCTGAGTTCAATTCCTTTATTTGCTTACACCACATAGACAGAATCTTGCCAGACTAAATCTGTACTACTGCAATTAGTGGATATACCCTGGGAGAGTCTAGGGAGTGGCTATTCTAAACCTCTTACACTTCCTACAGTCCTTCTCTGGACTGTGTTGTGTCTTGTCTCTCTGCCCTTCTGGCTGTCCCTTCTGCTCTCTTGGGCAGTGGTACTCATTTCTATTATTTGCAGATTAATATGGTAGGTGCAGAAGTTTGGACCCCCTTCCAGTTGATTTCAGTGCTGCTCTTTTTTAAAAAACAAAAACAAAAAACTAATAAGGACCAACAAGATGATCGACCCATTAGGCCTACAATTATCCTTGTGAAGATAGGTCCACAGATAAATAATCAACAGCCATGGGCTCCTCTAAGCAGTTATCAGAGTACTTGAGGATTACTTACTCTTACAGAAGATTACTTACTCTTACAAAGCAGGGAAAGGCTATAAAATACATAAACAATTCCAGCTAGCAATTTCTATTGTGAGAAACATAGCTAAGAAATGGAAGTTAAATGGAGCTGCTGAAGTCAAGACAAAATCTGAAAGACCAAGAAAAAATCTCTGCTAGAACTACCTGAAAGCTGGTCAATTCTGCAAAACAGAACCCACAAATCACTGCAAACTACTTGCTGAAAAGCTTAGCTGACACCGGAGTAGTTTTCTGCAGGTCTACAGCACAGCAGTGTTTCTACAACAATGATTTGCATAGAATGGTCCTCAGAAGGAAATCTTTCTTCCTTTCTTTCCACCTCATCACAAAATTCATTGTCTAGAATATGCAAAAGGAAACTGAAATGTTTTGGAACAAAGTGCTTGGACTGATGAATTAAAAGAGGGTTAGGATTAGGCTACAATCACAAACATTTAGAAAAAAAAAGGTGAGGCATTTGAAGAAAATAAAATATTGCCAACCATTAAGCACCAGAGTGGCTCTCTTATGCTTTGGGTTGTGTGGCAGCCAATGGCACAGGTAATACTAGGCAAGTGATGGGAAGAATGGATTCAACTAAATAACATGTCCTAGAAGCTAATGTCTACACTCAGTGAACAAACTGGAGCTGAAAAGATGCAGATATTTCAGTAATGCTCCAAAGAATCTCTACAAATCAACCATGAATTATAGGAAAGAAAAATAAAGGTTTTGGTATAGCCTCTACAGTTTCCAGATTTGAATATTACTGAAAATCTGTGGCGAGATCTCAAAAATGCGGTAAACACAAAAGGCCTAGTAATAACTCTAAGCTAGAAGAGTCGTACAAGAACAAGAGGGGAAGAAAATCCTAATGCCGGAATAGAAAGACTTGATCACCAGGAGGAGGAAACATTTGGAAGATGTTATTTCTGCCAAGGGAAGAGTTACAAAGTGGTAAATGAAAGGGTATCCAAACGTATGCACCTGCCACATTCACTGTTTTCTAATTCTGAATCTCTGAACAACTGCTCATAAAGAGTAAACATGCATTCACATTTGTAGAAAGAAGCCATTTATAGTAACTTTGCACCATGTAGGAGATGTGTCTGCTTCCATTCATTTACAGATTCATTGAAACACACTATTTGACCAGGGTGCCTAACATTTTGTATGCAACTATCTATATATCCATCCATCCACATCATTTTGGTCAAATGACATTTCTGGATAAACTGTGAAGTCAAGATTTCCATGCTTCATAAAACTTATTTTTAGAAATTAGGAGTGTGCATTGGAGTCAGGTGAATTCTGAGCTGAATGGGCTGTATTGCACCATTCTGTAACTCCAACCAAAACAGGATCTCTGAAGTAATCAGCTCTGGGTAGGGACTTTAAAGAGGCTTCCACATTATCCAATGCTTTTGAATACTGCAGAGGGAAAGTCAGTGTATCTGGGACCAACATTACCTTGCCTTCTAATTAGCTAGTGCTTTAATTGTTCAAAAAAATTTACATACACAATTGCATTGTAATATGTTTAATAAGTCCATAAATGTCAATCAAAATTATTATTTATTTTAGAGATTCAAAATCTATTGTTTCCCACCACTTCTTCCATTAGTGCTTCTAGACTTTCAAAATACATTATGCAGCTAGTCTGTCTTTTCTTCCTCATTTTTTGTGGAAAGAAAAAAATACTTAATATACTGTATGATAGAAATAAAAATGTAGGGGAATAAATAGAATACTCAGTGAGTAGGAGTACAAGAAGGATATATGACCCCTTGGTTGCGTAATGTGTTAATGGATAAATGTATAAGGAATGTTTGTGGTGACAGAAGTGTATTGGTTGTGGACAAGAATGTACATTTACTTTTGTGTGCAGATGATGCTGGATTGTTGGCTGAGAACCTGAATGACCTGCAGCAAATTAATACAGTTTAAGAACATTTAACAATAAGATAGTTGTGCTTGACAGGGAAAATAGAATTATTGCAAGCTATGTATAAATGGTGAAACAGCTAGAGCAAGTAGATGAATTTGTATATCTTGGGAAAATGTTGACAAAAGATAGGGAAATAAATGGAGAAATATTGAATGTGTAAATGCTGGGAGAAAGATAGTTGTTAATATGTGGCCTGTTCGAAGGAATATTTGTTGAAAGAAGCAAAAATGTCTTTATATAAGAGTGGGCTTCTGTTAACTGGAAATGAGAGTTGGATATGTTAGGAGAAACATAAGAATCAATTCGGTGGGAATAGGGTACTTAAGACCTCTATGTGGTCAAACAAAAAGAGAGGTGTCAAAAATGACTATGTGCTAGGATTGAATGTGGATTGGGTACAGAAGGAATGACCAGTATGAAAATAGTACACTGAGGTGGTATGGTCACACAGAGAGAATGAAGGAGGATTGAAGTGTAGAACAAATATATGGACAAAGAGTAAATGGATTAAGAATAGTGAGAAAATGGTGCTTTGATGGATTTGATAAGATCCTCAAAAACAGGTTTAAGAGAGCCAGTTTGGTGTGGCAGTTAAGGCATCAGGCTAGAAATTGGGAGACCGTGAGTTCTAGTCTCGCCTTGGGCACAAAGCCAGCTGGGTGACCCTGGGAGACCTCATGCTCTCTCAGCCCTAGGAAGGAGGCAATGACAAGCCACTTCCGAAAAACTTTGCCAAGAAAACTGCAGGGGCTAGTCCAGGCAATTGCCAGGAGTCAACACTGACTTGAAGACACAAAAAAGAAGACAGGAGGTTTGAAGTTTAAAAAACAAAAAGTAATGTATGAAGCAGTGTATAGATGAGGTTAAAGACATGATGATTTGCAAGGATAGAAAAGTATGGAGAGGTATGGTGAATGGTATTAGTGTAAACTAGCATTAGCTAAGTTTTTATTTCTTTTCATACCCTTTTTCCACACTCTGTATAATGTTTACCCTGAAGTGGAATAGTGTGATGGGTATGTATGCATGCATATATTTCATAGGAGAAAATGAAGCATGTTGAGTATGGAAACCAACCCACAGTCTTGCAATATAGTCTTATCCATATTTATCTGAAAATAATTTAGGCATCCTGCTACAACACAGGTACACCATTTGGCAGCAAGTACCACTTAACCCAGCAGAATTTAAAGTATTTCTAAATAAGGCTTTTATTTTGCATTTGAACAGTTTTTACAAGGAATCCCTATCTCATTTCCCATTTGTCCAAAGTCATTGGGAGGCTTACGCATATAATAAACAATAATTTGTAAATAATTTATAGTGTCACTCACTACTTCTTTCATTGGTGCTTGCAGAACAAAGGCTCTTAGCCCAATCTGTCAGAATATATTGCGTGCATTTATTCTATTCTTCCTTAATGAATTTTTGCAGAAAGAAAATACAGATGGGGAAAATACAAGAGGGCTCTAAGTGGAAAATGATGACCTCTAGTTCTCTGGTAAAAGCTCATCAATGAAGCAATTGTACAATTTATCTGGAAATACCTTTTAAAAACTTGTTAGATTGGTGAGCCCAGGGAAACCTGTGGCCAAACCCTCTCTTCCTCAAAGTCTGTGGCCAGGACTTAGTGGCTGGGCGTCTCACATCATCCTCAGCCACGGTGTGATTTGTTTGGTAGATCAGCAGGATGGGTGAACGCGTAGCAGGCAGGCTCGGACAGATGTTAGGAATGCAGAACCAGCTTCCCGGGGATCCTCGCCTCAAGCAGAGGCAGTGCGCAGGCATCGGTCAGGGAGTTGTAACGAGGAGCCCCGCGCTGGCCGGGAGGCTGGAGGCGACGGCCTAAATGGCTCCTTCCAAGTCTGTCACCATAGCTAGTCATGGTTTATCCAGAAAACCACGGTTAAGCGTTCAGCGCGGTGCACGAACCACCGTGCCGGGGCGACCGGGTGGGCTAGTCCCTTGAGGACCCCTCCCTCCCGCTGCCCCCCCCCCCGGCCGCCGCGGTTCTTTTATCTCGGGGCGAAGGAAAGGTCCCGCTCAAACTTCGCGAATGAGGCGAGGGGGTCGTCTCCGTCGCCCGGGCTGCGAGAGGGGAGTTCCTGCCTGCCTGCCCCTTCCCTCCCTCCCGGCCTTCCTTCGGGGCAGGTAAAGTCTCCGGGAGGATGGACGGGGCAGCGGCGCCCTCACCCCCTTCCTCTTCCCCACCTCAGCCGGCCGCCCGGCCAGGCGAGGAGGCCGCTTTCTTCCCCGCTCCTTCCCCACCCCGGCTGTAGCCCCAGTCCCGGCCGGGCTGCCATTGGCTTAGCGGCCCCATCCGGGCATTTGGCGCATCGCTGCTGCTCAGCCCGAGCGCTCCCAATATGGCGGAGGTGAGCGGGGAAAGCGGGTAGGGGCGCTAGGGTCCGGCCGGCTCCTGGTCGAGTTCTGCTGCGGGGCGGCCCCTCTCGGCCGCCCCGGCATCCCCATAATTCCCTCCCGATGGTCGGAGCCCCAGTAAGCAGGCCACGGAGGGCGGCTGGGGTCCCCTCGAGCCACTTGCAGCGGGGAAGCGTAGCCTGCGCGACTAGGCCGCGGCTGCCTCCGTCCGTCCGTCGGTCCGTCTGCCTCTAGCTGTCTGCTGAGCGCTCTGCCGGTCTCCACCCACAGTCCCGGGGCCGGGAGCGGAGCGGTCTCCTTTCTCCGGTTCCGCGGGGGTCGGAATTGGGATGGAGACGGGCTGGCTGGGCTGAGATGTGGAGGGAGGCGAAGAAGGCGGCGGAGCGGTGAGATTCTCCGACGGGCAGTCCGGATCTTTTGGTCGCTCCTTCTTAAGCTGCCCCTGTCACCTCTCGGGCGGGCCCGGCCGGGATGGGACTGGTGTCAAGGCCCGGGTCTCGCGTCGGGGACGGGGCGGAGGAGCCGAAGAAGGCGAAGGTTGGAGGGAGAGAAGCAACTCGGGGCGCTGAGTGCGGAGGGAAGGCGAGGCGAGAAGAGGGACTGAAGCAGCGATGGGGGGGTGGGGGGGGGGAGGCGATGGAGGGATGCTAAGAGCCGAAGAAGAGGGAAGAAAGAAGTTAGAGGGAAGAAAGAGAAAAAAGGTGGGAAGTGTGTGTGTGTAAGAGAAAGACAGATTGAATAATTAGGAGGGGTTCTTTAACAGGTTCCTTTTATAAGTCCTCTTTTTCCAAGTCTCTCTGGCCAGCCTATGTGTAACCTGTCTTTTTTTTTCCCCCTCCCATTGCTTGTTCCAGGCTTCCTTTGGGAGTTCGAGCCCAGGTTTGTCCTGTTCAGTTCCTTCTTCTGTGATTCCGGCAGTGGGAAGCTTTTGGGTACGGTTAAGGGCCAGGGTACAGGCACATCTATCAAAGATGTTTTATGTGTTCTCTTTAATATGTTACAATGATTACTTCCTCCTTCATCATCTGTTGTTTATGCTCAGTTTTTTATCCTAAAATCACTTGTTTGGTTCTTATTGAAAGTATTAAGCTCTTTGCAGAGACATTCTCCCCTGTAGAAACTCTTGTGGTCAGTTTCAAATTGTTCTGGATGTTGATTTTCTAAATAATATTTCTTGAATATGCAAGAGGGTTCAATTTAAAACATTGTTGAATAAAATTGTCTGCTGCTTCAGCAATCTGCAGACCCTGTGCTTCTTTACTAAGCATGATACGAAGTATGCTTACTTGGAAGTAATCCATTTGCATTACTTTGTATTTATGAAATGTGAATTAAAATTGCAGTCTTGATTACCATGCTTTTCAGTAGCAAATTGGAGTTACTATAAGGTTGTTAATGTGGCCTGTAGACCCTATAACAATGCACTCTTTTATTTATACAAATAAAAATAATAAAGTAGGGAATGAGATCCTCATTTGTATTAGCAACTTTCTGTTCACTCAGTGGAACTTTGCCATCTTTTCTTTATCCTTCAACCCCAAATACCTCCCCAAACCTCTTCCAGAAGTTCTGTCAACTCTTTGGAGTAGGTTTGGGGAACAGGGTTGCAGGGATAGTGGGATGCTCTGCTGGTGGATGCTGTTCCTTCAAAGGAAAATAAAAGCAAATGCAAACATATTTGGGAGTAAGTTTCATTGACATTAATTGGGACCCAACTGTCCATGGCTAGAATAGGCTGTGTGTATTCCTATACCTATTGACTTGGAGGAAAGCCCCATTGCATTGTGAAGCATGTATCCTTAATCTTAATGCTTCTTTAGCTTTCAACAACAATGTTGGTTGCTTTCTTTATGGAATATTAATGAACTAAACAGAAATGTAATTTCATGAGTGGAAATAGAAGCAGAATTACTTTTGTCAATGAAATTAAAGCATAATGCATTTGTCTTATAATAAAATCAAAATTAAAAATGTTCAGATCAGATATTTTACATACAACATATAAATGTATGAACAGCCTTATAACATGTCTTTGATCTACTTAATAAAAAGTACATTACATTTTGAAATGTTAATTAATTTGAATTAGTTTTTTGGGTGTAATCTTGGAATAAGCCCCTTTGAATTCAGGATGAATTCTGAGTAGACAAGGGTAGGACTATGCTATCAGTTAAGGTATTCTTCCTTAAATATACATCTTTAACGATATATGTAATATATAAATATAAAACAATTTCAAAAGTACTTAAAATACATTTTTCAGAAGAAATGTTAAAAACATTAATGTAATTACAATGCAGTGCTACACTAGAAATCTGATGCCTGGAGCAAGTTTGGATGGGTAAGATTCCCTCCACTTGCTAAGCATGATACTAAGTGTGTTTACTTGGAAGTAAGTTCACTAAAGTTCAGTAGGACTTTCTTTATGGGAAATGAGTTGAAAATTCCAGCTTTTTTAACTTGATCACCATGTTTTTCAGAAGTAAATCCACCTGATTGGACTGATAAGGTCCCCAAGATGGCTCACGACAGTAAGCACAGCCCTTGGTATGCCTACAGAAAACAATGTGATAGATCTGCTGCTGTGTTCCATAGACATGTTGGCCATTTGTATAAATCAATCTTGGATTCCCTGAATCCAAAGCATTTTTATTTCCCCAAACGGCCCACAGATCAGGTCCATCTGCTACATCTGCCTGAGGGTGGTCTTGCTATCGTCCATCTAGCAGGATGAGGAAGTGGCACATGATATCCCAGTTCACTCCCCTGTCTTTAAGATTCACCTGTACAACTGTAATATTCTGTACACTTTCTTGGGAGTAAGCTCCATTAAAATAATTACGGCTTACTCTGATAAGGACATCCATAGGGTTGTATTAGCTTTATAATCATGATCCAAATATATAGTTATTTAAGAATTTCCATCTTACAGTAGTATAAACTTCATTCAAGATTAATCTTCATTCTTAGATTAGTTTAATTTAAAAAAAAATGAGCAAAATCAACCAAAGTTAAGCATTATTGATTGTATCAATTTTATATGTTTTCCGCCAAGACTAAAGGCACTTCATAATGCTTAAATTTGGCTAGAATCTGTCCTACACATTTTAAACTCTTGAAATTTGATTATTAAATGTCACATACTTGTTCTAAATATTTCTATCACAATTGAACATATTTTTGTTAATTTGAGTAAACAAGGCTCTTTTTAGTGCCATACATAGTCATTTTCAAAGAAGGAAAGTTCTTAAAAAAAATAAGCTGTTTTATATTTTGTGTACATTATTGAAAATTATAGCTTGTTTAGACATGGTTAATTTCAATAGTTGCAGGTAAATTGGAGATTACTTCAGATATCTTTTATGTCCCAATGCAGGTACTTTGCATTTAATGCGAAATGTACAATTTGAAGGAATTCTGTTTACTTCCAGCTTATCAAAAACAAAAACCAAGCTTGACTCCTAGTGGTTACAAGGGCCCATCCATGCCACACTCTTGGCAACAGGATGGAATTGGGTTGCCATTGCCTTCTTACCTGACAATTTTTTAACCTTCCTGTCTAGCTTACAGCCTTGAGCTTTCTTGGTGGTCTCCCATCCAAGTATAAACCAGATCCTTCTTTGCTTGTCTTTGTCAAACCCACCCACTTGCTTATATGCATGATTTAAAAATGGCCATTCATCATCAAAATATGTTTCCCTAAAACCTGCAAAACAACAATGTTAAAACAACACCCAAAAGGGTGGCCTCAAGCCATTGGAGCAATATCTTCCAGAATTCCTAGTACTTCAGGGTCTAAAAAGATAGTGTTTCGTATTGGGCTAGTTCTATAAACACAGTGAGCTGTGAAAACCAGTTCTAACTTTTTTAGGTAGCTTTAGCTCTTCTTCCAAAATTTATTAGCTTTAGAATTTGAATATCTCTTCAGATAAGTTGGCTATTTTTTAACATTCAGAAGATAATGCTATTTTCCTGATCCAGATTCTTTTGAGCTTCCACATATAAACTATTGTACTTATACTGGTTTGAGCATATTCAATAGTTCATGGAATCAAAATCCAGTAGCTAGAAAAATTACATAGCTACATTGTATAGCTACAATGGAGTTAGGATTGGTGTAGCTTATGCTAGTATAAGTACAAATATGGTTATTTCAATTTTAATAGTTATTTCAATTTTAGTACTTTTGATAAAGGCTGTAATGAAGTCATTCTGTTATGTAAGCTGAACTTCTGCTCCAGGGAAGTCCCTTCACTACTCCAATAGAATTGTTTTAAAATAAGAAGCATTAATCTAATATCCTTTTTGATTTACTCTGCAGAATATACAGCTGTGCTTAAAATTCATGCCATGGTTGATACATGCTTATTTGGAGCATTTAATCTTGAATTTTGGTAATATGACATTTAAGATATTGGTACCATTTGCTAAAGAGATTCACGTTGTCTTTTTTAGTTGGCTCTTTGTCTTCTGAGGATCATGACTTTGATCCTACAGCTGAAATGTTGGTACATGATTATGATGACGAAAGAACTCTTGAAGAGGAGGAAATGATGGATGAAGGCAAAAATTTCAGTTCTGAGATTGAAGATTTAGAAAAGGTAAGACTTTTTTTCAGAGAGACTGCATCTAGAGATTTGTTCTTAAATACTGTTAAGAATGGTGCATTTTAGAAGTTTTGAGGAAACTTCATACCGCTACAGTGATATAAATCAGACCAATAAATAATTTCTGGGAACAGCTATTTAAAGAACAACTGGAAAGCTTATTTACATTAACAGTATAAATGAGGGTAAGCTATGTTAGTACAATTGCTTTCTGGAATGAAGTACAGGTAGTCCTTGACTTACGACCAGTCGTTTAACCACTGTTCAAAGTTATGACGGCCTCGGAAAGGTTGCTTTATGGCCTGTAAAGCAGTTCTAGCCATCATGAAATATCGCCCCCCCCCACAGTCATGTGACCACATTTTGGGCACTTGGCAACCAGCTTGCATTTACTACCAGTTGCCAAGCACCCTGCGATCATGTGATCGCCATTTGCAATCTTCTCTGCCAGCTTCCCCAGAAAGTCAATGGGGAAACCAGCAGGGAAGGTTGCAAGTGGAGGGGACAGAGGGGAGCTGAAATCCTTCTGCAGGCTGCAAGAACAGAGCTGAAATCTTCAGGATTTGAGCTCTATTTCTTCAGTCCGCCAAAGGATTTTCCCTCCATGCACGGAGGGAGGAGAAACCCTTTGGCGGGCTGCAGGAATATTTGAGAGTGAAAGGGCTGCCTGCCGGGAGGATTTCAGCCCTGCACGGAGCTGAAACCATCCAGCAGGCAGCCCTTTCGCTCTCAAAGAGCTGCATGTCGGGAGGATTTCAGCTCCGTGCGGAACTGAAATCCTTCAGCAGGCAGCTCTTTCACTCTGTCTGCTTAATGATCTGACAGATTGCTTAATGACCACAACCAGGAGTGCCCAGTTGTGGTTGTTGAGCGCTCAACGATCAAGATTCTGGTCCCAGTTGTGGTTGTTAAGCAAGGACTACCTGTATTAATTCCAAAGACAAATGTGATTATTATAATATATATCATTTGCATGTAATGAAACGTTGGTTGCTTTGTGGCACTGTGTTCATTGTTTTTTTTGTTAAGAGAATGCTTACTTTATATTTCAATGTTAAACTTGCAGACTAGATTATAAACTAACAATTCAAATTGTTAAGGGGATTATCAGTTTCAATAAACAATGAATAAGTATTAATAAATATCTTTACTCATAGCATCATTTCTCTTTAATTATTTAAACTATTTTGTTCCTCAATACATGTGCAAAACCATTATGGTCTTCTACAAATGGTAATTTATTTTCTCTTTATTTAAAAAAAAACTCAGGAAGGAAGTATGCCATTAGAAGACTTACTGGCATTCTATGGCTATGAACCTACAATTCCTGTTATAGCAAGTTCCAGCGCAGATAGTTCCCCAAGTGAACTTGCAGATGAACTCCCAGACATGACTTTGGATAAAGTAAGTTGCAAACTGCTTTATCTGTTGCACTAACATGCAGGAGATTCCGAGGTTTTATGATTATCATGATCCCATTCCATTTAGACATTAAATTCTTTCATTAACTGACTGTGAATCTGAAATATTTATTGCAATCTGACATTGATTTTTCCTTAAATTTTAGTAGGCAGTAGGTTGCAGTTCTAGGCATATTTAACTTGTAAGCAGTTTCCACAAAATCAGTGGGATGGAAATGTGAGCAAGCATAACTTTAAGTAGAATAGCAGAATTCAGAATGAAAAGAGAACATGTCTATAGTATTGAAGAGTTTTTAAAATTAGTTTATCAGTACACAGTAAGATATTACTTCTGTGAAGTAAACATACAGTAAGGTGCAGTATGACTCCTACATCAGGTACTGTTTCGTATAAGTTTTTTTTTTTTTTGTAAAGCAGGAAAAACATTGTGTACAAATTAACAGGGTTCCTATATCATACTAAGCCCCTAAGTCATGGTTTACAAACCACATTCATTGAGGTAATAAATGAAAACCAAAAGATTCCCCATTATGGATTAGAGCTATGGATGAACCCAGCTATTGTGTCTGAATTGCTAGAGAGAGAATATGAGGTTTCACATATACGCAGTACAAATGTTTTATATAAGGATTGAAGGTAAGGCTACTGTAATCTATTTCAGTTTTCTCCAGTTCTTTCTTAAGGATGTCTCAAATTAAGTCTCACTAAAGTAACAAATGAGATTCTAGAGAGAAGACTGCCTTTTTCTGCAAGCTTTCATATAAGAAATATCTAAAGGATAATTACTGGAGCTGTGCAAGGACTATCTGACCTTTTTTACAGCTAAATAATCAGCCTAAATCACAGGATAATTTGTTTTGAGAGTAGTTTGTCCAGCTTGTTCTCAGTTATTAAGTATTGTTTGGGAAACTGGAGTTCCAACTGCCCATTAGCTAACACAAGTGTATATATGTATATAAACTCATTCAGACTCTATCTATCTATCTATCTATCTATCTATCTATCTATCTATCTATCTATCTATGCACACATAATATATATATATATAGAGAGAGAGAGAGAGAGAGGGAGGGAGGGAGGGAGGGAGGAATAAAACTTGCAGGGAAATGAAAACATTCTACATGATGGAAGCATGTATTTCATAGAAATTAATGCAGAGGTTTTTGAACAATTCCTTTAAAGTAGCTTTTTAAAAGTACCACTAGAACAGGAAGAAATGCACAGGAAAGCTAGATAGCTATAAAGAGATGAAGAATAACAAATGTATTCCAGATTAGTGCAAAGGTCTTCAAACTAAGCTTTACATTCTGACTTTATAAAAAAAGTACCCATAGTTTTTGTTCTGTTTTGTTTTGTTTTGAGATGGAAAGTAATAGCATTTGCAGTGAAAAGGACTCTGTAGTGAGGTGGTTGTATGACATTTTACTGGAAAGTAGATTTTGCTCAAAGGAAAAGAGAGGTGACAAAAATTGGCTCATGAATGGCTTGGAGCTGATTGTTGGGTAAATTGTGGGAAAAAAAATAAAAGATTAATTCACTCATATTTTTCATAAAATAGTATAGTCCTTAAGCCAATCAGATAAATAAGAACAACCATAACAATTCCTGTAGTTTCTAAAGCTAGACAGAAGAAAGAAGTAAGCAAATACTTGAACTAAGATTCTCTTTTAGGTTATTTTCTTCACCCAGATTGAAAAACCCAATGTAATCTGATTGTAGTGATCCTGTGATAGGAGAACATTAGTCACTGAATCCAATCCATCTCTCCCCATCCAGTTGTTTTAGCACACTAGCAAGCGTCAAATGTTAGTATTAAAAATATTTTTTTTCTGTTTTCCATGCATTTTGCTGCCTTTTCATTCACATGCTGGGCTCAGAGACAGAGTTTATTGGAGGATTTTGAATTAGGGACAAGGCAAGTTAGGCCCTTCTGTTCCACCTTTGTTAATTTTCAGTATGACAACTTGAGCTGAAAAATCACCCTGAATTTGTCCCCCCCACCCGGCTCTGGATTCCTGTTGAATCCTCAGCTTTATTAGTTAATTCTTCCAGACATGAATGATACTAATGCTTGATTCTTTTGATTATAGGAGGAAATAGCCAAAGACCTTTTGTCAGGAGATGATGAAGAAACACAGTCTTCTGCTGACGATTTGACACCCTCAGTTACTTCACATGAAACAACAGATTTTTTTCCTCGACCTTTAAGATGTAAGGATATATAATCAATACCACTAATTAAGTGTATTGAAACTGTGAGACTGTTAGTCATCTGTCTTGGTCTGAAGAACACATTCTGCTAGACTTGGTGCATTTTCAAATTTAAGCATAGTAGTGCCTTCCAAGAATAGATTTTGGTTTATTTCTAATCCATTTTGTTGTACTAAGTGATATGGTTGTAAAAAGAAAGTTAAGAATTTAATTGGTATGGTTCTAACATGGTGCCAGGGTGAAGCTATGCAGAAGGACAGAACTGTTCCTTCAGAGGAGTATGATTCCATCTATGGCAACCAGTAGATCTGTGACAAGAAAACCATGCTATTTACAAGTGAATAGCAACTCAACTTTCCTCTGGTTTCATCTGAGCTTTTTTCTCCAAATCCAGTCCCTTAGAGCCTCCAGGCACTTGTTCAAAACATCCAGAGCATCTCTGGCATGGCCTGGAATGGCAGTGTATAATTTGAGTATTATCAGCATGCCGATGATACCTCACCTCAAACCAACAGACGACCTGTTCCAGTGTTTTCATATAGATGTTAAACAACATGGGGGAGAGGATTCCATACTGAGTAACTACAGGCTCAGTTGCTCTTCTCTCATGACTATTGACTAGAATTGCCTGCTCAGGAGTAGAATTACTCTAAAATTGTGCCTCCAAATCTCAGAAACTGAAAGGATAACATGGTTGACAATATTGAATGCAGCTAATAGGTTTGCATTTCCCCCTATCCATGTCTCAATGGAGGTCATCCAGCAAAGCAATAAATGCTATTTCCATCCTCTTACTGAGCCTGAATCCTGTTTAAAGAATCTAGATAATTAGCTTTCTTTAGGATCCTCTGTAACTGAGTCCATACCATGTTCTCAGCATCCTTCCCTAAGAAAGGAAGATTGGAAACAGGGCAGAATTTGTCTAATACAGGTAGTCCCCAGTTTAAGAATGAGTTCCGTTCCCAAGGTCTGTCCTTAAGTCAAATTTATATGTAAGCCAGAACAGTATTGTTGTATAATATGGTATAAGTAGTATTATGTAATCAACTCGAGCCATTGTGTATTTAACTCAAATCATTGTGTATTTAACTCGAATCATTGTGTATTTAACTCAAATTTTGCTACAGTACTCCTTTCTTAACTATGGGTCGTCTGTAACCTGGGCGTTCTTAACCTGGGGATACCTGTACAGCTAATTAATATGTTCCTTAAGGGCAGGCAGCATCACAGCCTCCCTCTGGGAACATTAATCATTTTCCAATCCAGGCAGACTTATCTTGCTTAGTCACACAGAGGAACTAAGCGGGGCATGGGTGCAGTCTGCAGGTGGTGCAGCCTATCCACTTACTTGGGTTCCACAATCCCAGATCACATTGCCAGATATCACCCAGTTCATCTCATGTGGTTCTACCCATCCAGACTTCAGCAAAAATGAGCAATTGTACCTGCAAAGAAACAAGTCTTAGAAAGTGTCATGAAATCTATTAAGTAAATGCAATTTAGAAACATAAGATTGCTAAATAAGATATTATTTAGGCAAGATGTTAGGGCCAGGATGTTAGATGAGCTCATCCTGGTAGGTGGAGAACACGTTGGTGTGCTCAAATATTTGTTTTGGTCTTGTTGATTTTTATTGTTGGAATACTGTGATTTTGTTTTTATTGTTGTGGACTGCCTGGAGCTACATTTCTGCAAGTTGGGTGGCCATATAAATAGGTAGGTAGGTAGCTAGAGTGAATATTTGTGGTTAATTATTTTTCTCCTTTTCAGAGTTTTATATATTGATTTGCTGAAGACAAAATGTGCATAAGGTTTGGGGGGGTTGCAATTTCCTTTTGAAAGTCACTTATAATCAAATTTATAATTCTACAGTGTTGGAATTAGTGGTGTGCAAAATGTTTCCAATTCTCCCACCCTTATTAAAAATGTTTTTCGGTGCTTTTCAAACCATTCTGGAAATGTTTAAAGTTAGAAACAGATGTTTTGGGCTCACACTGGGCCTCTTCTGGGCATCCATCATCCAGAATCGTCTGATTGGGGTGATATAAAAATTTAGTTACTAAATAAAATATAAAGCGCATAGCTATGTATATGGAGTCATCAGGAATTGAACTTGATTTGAGGAGACTTTGTTTTACTTCAATATTATGTTAAAATTATTAAATAATTTTCAGTCAACACTCTTTTTCTTTTGTAAAAAGCAAACACTACATGTGATGGTGATAAAGAATCTGATGGTGAAGATGTAGAAGTAGATACTGGTAATTCATCTGAAGATTTGCGGAAGGTAATTCTTAAAATTATCTGTAGTAATACATAAACTTATGTACATGTTCTGTATACTTAAAGACTGAAATTAAAATGTGTGAATATGTCCTAGAATTACATTTATTGCTGGTCTTAATATTCCAAAATTGTACTTGCCTTTGAAAGTGTTTTACTTCCCCATTTCAACTGTAACTTAAAGCAGGGTTCCTCAACCTTAGCAACTTTAAGATGGGTGGACTTCAACTCCCAGAATTCTAATTCATGCTGGCTGGGGAATTCTGGGAGTTGAAGTCCACCCATCTTAAAGTTGCGGAGGTTGAGGAACCCTGGTTTAAAGGGTAGGAGATCTGTCTGAGTGTCCTGATGGTAAAGGAGAGGTTTGTCCTGATCCCAGTATGAGCATGGAAATATGTGTGGGTTTGGATCTTGGGAAAGGACAGCATTTGAATCCTGGTCTTTTGGTTCACAAATATATATCATCTTGATGAGACATGGATTTACATATGGTGACAATGCTACATGTTCTGATTTTTTCAGGAAATAATGATTGGTTCACAATACCAAGCAGAAATACCACCTTTCTTAGGCAAAAATTGTGATGATGAAAAAGGTAATTAATGCTTTTTTTTAATTAAATGGTTATATTTTAAAACAATCATTTAAAAATATATTAGCAACTAAAGTAGAAAATTAAAACATCAACAGGCTGTTGTGCTGTGCATTTGAATACTACACATTTGAGTTCAGAAACCTGGTTGGCCACGAGGCATGGCGTATTTGGTTATCTTGGACTTAATTTATGAGTTGGTTTTGAGTGTTTAATGAAGTATGTTACAGAGCACTATACATACTCAAAAATTGCATAGAAGTACAATGAGGCCACATTTTAACAGGCCTGTTGAGAAGAGGGGTATCCGTTACTTCCAAATATCTGTTAAACATGAAAGAATATCACTGCATTTGTCATCTGTATAATGATGTACCATATTTTTCCGACTATAAGACAATACTTTTTTCTAAAATCCTTACCCTAAAAATTGAAGGGTGTCTTATTCAAGGAAGTCAGCCGAGAATCGCGTGGTTGCAAAACTGCCCATACTTTGTTTCTGCAGAGAGGCTTCCTCCTATTGCTAGCCTCCAATCATGAGTGAAATAGCTTGTCTCCCAAACAGACTTCCTCCAATCACGTGCCTTATGTAACTGATGTCAGCTGATGCTGAACAAACCAATTAGAGGAAGTCTGTCTGCAGAGACAAGCTATCGGCAGTTTCACTCGTGCTTGAATGTAATCAGTTATGCAAAAGAGCCTGGAAATAGAGCTGCAGAGAGACAGTTTGGACCTCCTCCCACCGAGTGTAGCAGGTAAATGTTAACTAATTACTAAATAAAAATGTGTTCTGCGCTATCTTTAAAATATTGATTTCTTAATTTGGGGTTGGAAAAATGGGGGTCGTCTTGTACATGGGGGCGTCTTATTGTCGGAAAAATACGGTAATTACACACTTGATGTAAACTAATGCCAATGATATCGTTTGCATCATGTGCGTAATGATATCATTACATAAAAGTTGTAAGTATATCATTTGAGGGTTATGTGGGTAGAAATACAGTTTGTTGCATCTGAAGTCTGCTAATTGGAACTTTAATTGTAGTGATAATAAACTATTCAGACATACATTGTTACTTTATCCATCTTTAGGCAGTCACTTGTCCCATTTCATACTCTCCTTAACCTCTAGCTAGTGAGTTTAAAGGGGGAACTATATTTGTGTTGAATTGAATGGGAGTACATGTTCTGCACAATTTAAAACCTTAAATAAATATGCAAACGTGAGTATAAATGAGAATATAGCTCTTCTTTATAGTATAAGACTGAACATGCTTATCAATAAAAAGGTAGTAATTACAATTCCATTTTGTTAGTTACACGTAGGTGGTATTTGAAGATGACTAAAATCAGAGACTTTCTGGACTGTTGATAGATGAAGTATTAGCATCTCAGTCACATCCCAACAGCTATCTTTCACATACATTGGACTACAGGTAGTTCTCGAGTTACGGTGGTAATTGGGACTGGAACTTCTGTTGCTAAGCAATGCGGTCATAAAGTGCAATGTCACGTGACTACATCACTTAGCAACAGCAATCCCTGCAGTCTGTGTTGCCATCATTAAACGAGGATCGTAGGTCATTAAATGAGCACCTCCTCGCAACTTCATGCTGGCTTCAAACAACCAAAGTCAGTGGGGAAGCTGGCAGGAAGTTGCAGATCCCAGGCAGCTTGCAAGCAGGCCGGTGGGCAGGTAAATGTCTACTGCCACGTGGGAGAGGGAGCAAGGGGGTGTGTGGGTGGCTGGGAAGGCACAGCATGAGTGCAGTGGGGCTTGAGGTGGCTGCTGTCAGGTTGGAGAGGGTGCATGAGTGGCTGGGGAAGGCATGCAAGTGACTTTGCTTGTGGGAAGTTGGCAAGGAAAGTCACAAATTGTAGTCGTGTGATTGTGGGACCCTGCAGTTGTCATAAGTGCAAGTCAATTGCCCAGATTCTGGTCACATGACTGCAGGTGTGTTAGGATGGCCAGAACTTCAAGGACCAGTCATAACCACCATTCGTTCAGTGCTGTCATAACTTCAGATGGTCACTCAGCGAGTGGTCGTTAACCAAGGACTACCTGTACAGCTTTCCTCATCCTCCCTAGTATGGGCGTTATAGTTCAAATACAGTGGTACCTCGGGTTACAAACGCCCCTCCTTATGAATTTTTCGAGATACAACCAGCTCCGGCCCCAAAAATTTACCTCGACATGCGAACTCCACCTCGAGCTACGAACTGGATCCGCGGCCATTTGCCCTGCTGCCACGCGGTCGCGGCTTCCTGTGGGCGAGATCGCGGTAGTAAGGAGACGTTCGGTGAGGCTTGTGGTGTGTTTTGGGGGAAATTTGCCTCGTGGTGCGACCAAATTCGGAGGGCGGATTAGCCGTATTTACATTGAACCTTATGGGGAAATTTGCCTCGTGGTACGACCAAATTCGGAGGGCAGAACGGATTAACCGTATTTACATTGAACCTTATGGGAAAATTTACCTTGCGTTGCGACCAACTCGAGTTGCAATCAGAGTCACGGAACGGATTAAGTTTGTAACCCGAGGTACCACTGTATATCCAGTGAGCACCAGAATTTGGAAAGATGCTTTATAGTTCCTTTGATTCAATAGAGCAACAATTGAAATCATCTCAGTGTAGGATTTAATTATTTAGAGTGATATTTTTTGAAGACAGCACTTTGAATTGTGCCAGAAGATGAGAAGTATTCAGTTCAAAACTTATTTTCTCTGTCTTAATTGAAACTGGTTAAAACTGAACCCATGCTACATTTGAGAATACAGAGTTAGGACACTTTCCAAAATTTTCCTGCTACTCTAAAATAACTCATGGTTATTTATTTGACTGTAATAAATAAAGCTTAGAGACAAATATTTCAATGTTAATTTTCAGTGCTGAATAAATACTGATATTTCCCCCAATTGCTCAAAATATTTTAAGTTTAATACTTTATTAAGGTACATGGATTAATTTCAGTATTCAATTCAAATTAAGTTCCAGTAATTTAACTGGAATATGACAGCTCACAAAAATGTATACCCTAACAGTATTTTGATTTTTGAAAAAAAAAAATATTGGACTTCATAACCTAACAATTTCAGCATATCTGAAGACCTCTCAAATCCATGTTTTTCTTCTTTTGGATTTCTAAAAATAAGAAACAAATAACTCCACATCATTCCAAGATCTAGGAAAATAATTTCTTAATGTTTCCTTTTGTGGCCTTCCGTAAGAAAATAATTGCTTCCAAATTTCTTAGGAAATCAAATAACATACAGATATATCAAAAAAACTGTTGAGAGAGGGAAGAATCAATTGCATAAAAGTTTGTTAATTCCAGATTAAAATATCAGAAACAGGTGTAGAATTCTAGCAAGGAAATGGAACTTATTATTTTCAGATACCTTTATTTTATTTTATACTTGATGATATAGAAAAATACTTTCAATTATTATAGAATTCAGTTTGATGCCTGCTGGAATTTTCAAAACGTATAAGCAGTCTTTTGGCTTCTTATTTGACTGTTCTTTCTTCAGAATAGGAAACTAATTAGAACTTGTTTTTCTTCATATATAATCAATTTTTCATGTTTGCATTACTCTCTTGTTTTAGATAATTATGTGGCAGACTTTCTACAGGCAACAAAGACTTTGGTAATTATTATTCATTATAATTATCTCATAATAAGTTGCAAGTAGAAAGTCTGCAAGATAAATATGAAGATGCAGGTCGCAACAAAATGAGATGCTTAAACATTTGCATAGATAAAAACCAATATAGTTCTTTTTTTAAAATGTTATTTTATTAAATTTCAAAAATGCTACAATTGATATTTTTGAAAAACAAATCTTTATAGTTTGTGGTGTCATATATATCGATAGCAAAGAGCTAGAGTATAATAATAGCAAGAGTATAACAATATATCTCTGCAGAGATATTAAAGAAGTTGAGTATGTGTAGCCTTAAGGACACTGAACAGAGATATCCCAGAGGAAAATCACAACCGGTTCTTTATCTTCCCCAAGTTGCAGGTCATAAAATGTTAGTTTTAAGGCAGATCCTTATAAATTGTGTATTTCTTTTTACATATTACTCTCCAGATTACTGGAGATTGCTGGCATACTGGAGAGTTGGTCTCATCCATATTTCAATATTTCTTAACAGCATATGAAAATGAGGACCAGCTACTTTGGCAACCTGATATTATTTCAGAAACTAAAGTTAAAGAGTACCTTTTTGAAACTTCTGTAAGAACTGGAAATGAAAAAATAATTGGCAGAATTCCTGATGGAATGCATACCCGGGACAATGAACAAGTATGTTTTAATCTTATTTCTGTACAATTTGCCATTCTAACTTTTTTTATGCTTATGTATGAGAAAAGACAAATGTTTGCCTTTTCTATTTTTTAAAGTTAATATATAACATCTTATTCTATGACTTTTAAGACATTTTAATTTTTTTGCTTTTTTCCATATACAATGTATATAAAGAGTCAAAGCTATTTTGTTAATAGAAGAATTTGTTTTGCTACTATTGTTTCAAAAGAATGGAGATCCAAGGAGATTCTGGCTAGAGAAAGGATTAGAAGAAAGCAATGTTCATTGATTTATCTTTTCCCAGTGGGGCATCTCTCACAATGTTCTAAATAATATTTTGTCCTTTGCTGCCCCCCCCCCCCACCCTTTTACTCCATGCACATAGGAAGTTCATTTCATTGATGGCAGAAGGAGGTGACTTTTGCCATTTTACCTTCTCTTAGTGATCTCTGGCAATCTGGAGAATTGAACGACCCTCCAAAACAGCACAGAAAGTAGTGTAGACAAGCTTCTTCCACAGTGTTCTACCGGTAGGATCTTTCTGCTGGATCAGCAGCATTTAGGGGGTGGAAGAAGTCTTTCTATTCATAGAAATTTTGATCCAACCTAGTATCTGTTAACACTGTACATTGTTTTATTTGAAGTGGATAAGTAACAATGTAATAGAAACATTTGACTGTAATGAGAATGTAGCTGCTGATTTGTGTATGTTCCTTTTTACTGGTTAAACAAGAAACATTGCAATCTCTACTAGGCACTCTATGAACTCTTCAAGTGTAACCACAATTTAAAGGAAGCTATTGAGAAATATTGTTCAAATGGAAAGACATCACAGGGTAAGTTCTCTATCAAGTGGTTAATGTTTTAAATAATCTTAAATCATAAAGTGCAGGAGTGGATTGAGATGATCATTTTATTCAGTACAGTTCCTCATTTTTTTTAGCAGCAGAACAGATTTCAGCAAAGTAATCAGAGTGATACAACAGTAACAGCTGGAATTCCATATAATTATATAACTGAAGAAGACATCTAGATTCTTGGAGATTCTGTTGTATAAGATTAAAGCTTTGATCTATAACTTGACTCCATTATGTTTTTATAGACAAACATTCAGCAATCTTACTTGATAATTGGTGCAACACTATTCAGATAGCAAGCAGGAATGGTTGAAAGAATGAAATTGTATGAAATATGCAATTATGTATGCATGACCTCATCATTAGATCTACGTGTTCTTCCCTGCCTATTGGACTTTTGCTGCAATTGATAGAATACCATTTCCACATGCAGTTTACTATTATTGGCTAAGTTCACACTTTAGCCTAAGCCATAAACGTACAAACCATAGTGGCTTCCAACCACAAAGTAAGCGAAAACCAAGCAAACCATGTTATGGCTTAGTTTGCTGTGTGAACTAGGCAATTTTGTTGAAGAGGTTCTCTTTATTTTCAAATGTTGGGGCCAAACGCCTGCTGATTTGTCAAAATATCAAATGTTCATTAGTTTCTCTATTTCTCTCCTTCTTAAGATATGACGGCTTGGACAGAAGAAGAATGTAGAAACTTTGAACATGCACTTCTGATATATGGGAAAGATTTTCACCTTATACAAAAAAATAAGGTAAGCAGGCATACAAATGATGCAATAAATGGTAAAGTTGTTAAAATTTGAGTAGTTGGATATAATATGTAAAACAACATAAACAGCGTACTTTTGTCAATTAGTTATTTGGTTTGTTAAACAAATATTTTTTATTAGACATTTTAGAGGAAATATGATAAACGGAAGGAAAAAGAATAAACGAAAGGGATAAAAAAGTAGGATACAAATGAATAAACAGGAGATTTACAAATGTTATAGAGATTATAATTTTCCAGTGTATCATTAATTGGTCATTTGCATGTGAAATGCCCATTTAGTAAATGAGTCAGACTAAATCTGACTCATGTCTAAATATTACTATTTTATACGAACATTAAATTATCACTTGAGACTTTTTGAAAATAAATCTACTGTGCAGAACTAATTAACAAAATGAAAGTACAACAATGTTAAGAATAGAATATAGCTTCAAATATAATCATAACATTTTAAAAGGACCTGGAAAATTAATGTTATAAATAGAACTACTCCAAAAACATTGACTTTATTGATGAAATTGCCCTTTGCTGTGGTTAGGTCACTTCCTTGTCAACTGTAGATTGTGGAAGCTCTGGTCTTTGCAAGAGCAGTGGATCAATTAGATTGGACTACTTTAAGCTCCTAATGGATTCAGGGGGGTTGCAGAGGGTCCTTGTGGATTTCCATACTAATTTGACAGTTCAGTCTTGCACTTGGTCAATCTGGAATACAGAGGCAGCCAGAGTGCTGGATGAGATTGTTCTAATAAAGTCTCTGAACCCAAGAGATTCTTTGATTTTCTAAGATAAGAGAAAATAAGTGAATGAAAAGACACCTACAGCAATAGTAGTGGAAAACCAGAAATGGATACCACCAAGTCCACATGGAAGTGATAAGAGCAGGGAAATGTCAGTTATTTTCTGTGATTACTGCAGCCACAGACTCCTACTTGGTGGCCTAATACAGAGTAACGTGGACCCTTTGAGGAAAGATAGGCAAGATAAAATGCCTTCAGACATACTGGAGAGTTTTGGGGGGCTTCCTGGTGGCTAAAGTCACTTGTATCCACTCTGGGTAGGTCATCAGTTACACAGATTCCAGTGTGCTAAGTGAGGCAATATCTTGTGTTATAATCTGGGATTCTTCGGAAGTTGAGCCCAAGAAAGTGGATGGAGTTCTCTATAGTTTGAATTCTGCCATCTGCAGGCTTGACTCATGCCCCTTCCAGTTTCTTTGGATGGTTAGGCAGGCCATGAGCAACTAAATCTGGAAATAATCAATGTCTGGAGGAAGGCATAGTGCTCCCTTCCTTATGTGCCCTTTTTTGGAGATGCCTTCCCTGGATCCAACTTTGTTTGATAAATTTTATTACATTTCCATCCTTCCCTTTTTAGAGAGACCTGTTGAGAATGTCTTAGCAAATCAGATACAGAGGTTCTTAGAGAAAATGGATTATCTGGATCCTTTTCTGTCAGTATTAAGCCTGATCATGGGACAGAAATGGCATTGATTGCTCTGGTAATACCTTTGTCATGGACTGGTTTGGGGGAATGTGGCCCTCTTGATCCAGTTAGACTCTGTTAACATTCAGTACCCACTGATCATTGTATCCCTCTGGACTGCCTCCTGGGGTTGGGAATTAAGACTACTATTCTGTGGTCATTCCATTCCTGCCTAAATGAGCAGTTCCACTTGAGGTCATAGTGGGGCAGAGCTTGAGCCCTTGGAAATACCATTGTGGAGTTCCGTGAATTTGGATGCTCTCCCCCATGTTATTTAACTTCTACATAAAACCACTGGAAGAGGTCATCCTGTGGTGCTGGCTGCCAGCCAGGCTGGCTTCCAGGAAGGGTTAGGCCAATTCACGGAAGTCATGGAGATCAATGGCATTAGCCTTGATGGCAGTGGGACTGCCTCTGAAGGCCATCTGCTGGGAAACAGGTGGGCTTCCTTATGCAGTTGATTGGTCACTATAAGAACAGACTGCTGGACTAGATGGGTCAGGGGTCCGATCCAGCAGGGTACTACTTACATTCTTACCAATATTTTCAGGGTGAGGTATCATCAATATACTGATAATAACCAGCTATAAATAGCCAGCCTGGGCTGAGCTCAAGATGTCATAGAAGTCCTGAACCAGTGCTTGTCAAGTTTAGTCATTAAGAGCCCATTGAGGGTCTCTCCCTTTCAAGGTATTTTAAGTATGGAGTAGGTAACTGGCCTTAATGGCAGTCACCACTCTATAGAATACTGTGGAATTATCTTACCCCACATTCTGCTATCAGGACCCTCTGCTGGGCAAAAGGCCTTCTGCCTTTGGTCTACTGGAGTCCAGGGCTATCCATCCATAAGGGGCAACTTCTGATTTGAATTCCACATCTTTATTAAAGATTGAATTACATGGGGCAAGAAGCAATGTAGTCTTCATTTGGAATGAACCGTAAATGGGAAAGAGGGATGTTTTCCAAAATCAGAGTTGTCTGTGGTTTATCCACAGCAAGGAGGAAGTGGTGATTTGGTGCTATATCCTTAACTATTGTTAGTCAGGGTAACATTTAATCATTTTAAATATGTCAGAAACTCTGATATCCTTCACTGAGGCATAAGAAGAATTCAAGATGCAAATTATTTGAGTCCTTTAGTGAACAGGAAAACTTATGTGACAGAGCAAAAGATTTCACCAGTTTGTGAGAGCAGGGCCCTTTTTCCCAGTTTATTGATATGCTCTGACATCATGACCAGTACTTTAGCTGTTAGATCCTGTACCTGGAGCCTGTAAGTAAATTTCTAGATATTAGAATAATTCCAGGGTAACACCTGAACCCCAGCACCTAAACATATCAGGTTATTAGTAGAACTCAAACGGCATCAAATCTAGTTTATAAATAACTGGGCAAGTTATTAATTTTTTTTAATTAAAGAAATTAGGTTAGGTTAGGAATAGAAATGTCTGCTGTATCAGTACTCCATAAGGTAATAGTCAGCATACAAAACCATATTATACTCTGTTGCCTTCTACTTTTAATACTTTAACATTTTGTAACAATACAAAGCACTTTTAAAATTTAAAACTAAAGGTGATAAAGGATACTATATTATTAATTATAAGGGTCAATATATAACATGATATAAAGAAGAAAAAAAAGCAATATATTGTTAATAGCTACTTATGGTCCAAATGTTGAATAAAACATTATTATCCAAGATCCAAAACTCTGAGATTTAATCAAATCTATAAAGAACTCCAGTGAACCATATTTAAAACCATGAAGCTTCATTAAGAAATATATTTTTAAGAGATAGAATAAATATTTTAGGATTTAGATTTTTCTTACACCCAGCATTGCTTTTATAAGAGTTAAGTGCTTTGGGCAAAATTCCAATCATATGGCAAGCTTTTTTAAAGATAGATTTTATCTGTATTTTTGCACTGTAAAACTGTATATCATATGCGCATACCACCCAAGCCACTCTGTAGGTAGTTCTGAATCCTGTGCTATCAATGGGGACAACTGTAGCTTTATACAACTGAATATGATTGCAATCTCCCTTCTGATTTTGCCACTTAATGTGATTATGAGTAGATGAAATTTATGAATGCCTGAATAAGATTTAATCCATATTTAGAAGAGAATACTTTCTACTGTTATCCATTAAAATATCCTGCTGAAGAAGAAGATAAAAACTGTTTTGGAACATGCAGTGACAAACATAAAGTACTTGCACAGAAAACCTCCATTTTAAGTTAGTAAATTCATTGTCTGCTTCTGTGCTAACAGTTGAGATGGTCCTTACAGAGGTTTCACACTGTTAACCTGGAATCAAACTAATAATTCAAAGCCTTCCAAGTATTTTACAATTTGCCAAGTATTTCTTGTATTCCTTCCCCCTAAGAATTTACCACAAATATTAAGGCTAACTCTTCCTCTCTTTAGGTGAGAACCAGGACAGTTGCTGAATGTGTAGCTTTTTATTACATGTGGAAGAAATCTGAACGATATGATTATTTTGCTCAGCAAACAAGATTTGGAAAAAAGAGGTACAACCACCACCCTGGAGTCACGTAAGTTTAAAGACCTTGGAAGATCTGCACTCGTGCTTAATTTAGAATTTCCCACCATTAATAGTGTGAGTGCATCATTATACCTTCCAAGTGGAATCTGTTAAATAACCTATGATCACTTTCTTGCAGGGACTATATGGATCGGTTGGTAGATGAAGCAGAAGCTTTAGGTGGAGCAGTTTCTTCAGCCATAATGTCAAATAATAGACCAGAGCCCATTCCTGATCAACAACTAAGCATCCTGAATTCTATCACTGCCAATGATTTGACAGGTAAATTAAAAGATAAAATCATAGTAAGAGGAGCTTACTATGACTATAGGTCTAGGAAATGGTGGCATCTTGTGTAACATCCTTATCTCTCTTCTAGCACTGACCAACAGCGTAGCTACAGTCTGCCATCCTACAGATGTGAACTCAGAAGATGCCTTCCCACCTCTGGACAGCTTGCCCCGAACAGCAGTTAATCATGTGCCTGTCGTAACAGAAGATTTGCTTAACTTGCCTAGTAATGGTGAAAGTGATTGTTTTAATTTATTTGAGACTGGATTTTATCATTCTGAATTAAACACCATGAACATGTGCAGTGAAGAATCTGAAAGGCCTGCCAAAAGATTGAAAATGGGAATTGCAGTCCCAGAATCCTTCATGAATGAAGTTTCCGTAAACAACTTGGGTGTTGATTTTGAGAATCACACACATCATATTACCAGTGCCAAAATGGCAGTCTCGGTGGCTGACTTCAGCAGTCTATCTGCAAATGAGACCAATGGCTTTATTAGTGCCCATGCGTTACACCAGCACACTGCCCTCCACTCAGAATGAATTCAAGCAGCAAATTAAAGACAGTGAATACTGTTGGCAGTTTGTGGTAAACTTGATGAATTGATCAGGTTTGCTTAGTCTTTCACTGGAAGTTTGAACTATATGACATCAGTGATGTCTTTATGTACAGAACTATATCTTGATTTATCAAGAATAATTTCACTTTTTTCCAATCCATAAATGTGGAAACTTCATATAATATCTAGCAGAGTTCGGGACTAAGAGAACGATGTGGTGCAGCTTTAAGCTCTGCTTCCTTTCTTTTTAAACCTATAGAGAGACTGCTGTCTCAAAACCAGCACAGAAGTTCTGAACTTATTAGAGTGGGTTTTTATTCTAGGTTGCTTCTGCCCTAATGGATGCAGTGGAATAACGTTTGTTTACAGGTACCAGTCCTGATCCTTGCTTAATGTAGCATTTAAAAAATAAATCAAAAGCAGGGAAACATTTCTTTAATTTAAACTGCACAACTACACAAGGATATTTTTAAATGGACCCTTCTGTCATCTGATATTAAGCCAGAGCACTTCACTTTAGAAAACCACAGATTCATCTTGATGGATACTAGCACAAAGGACAGTAGGAGCAAAGTCTGAGGACACGCTTAGATGCTCTTACAAAATTACAGGCCATGGCTACCTTACACAAAGATAGTTATACTGTCCAAAGGTTTTGTGTACTTTAATGTATTGGCTGAAACAATGTGTGTGGTTGGAGCTGGGGTGGGGGGATGTCCACACTTCGGAGGAATATAATCTGAAAACATCAAGTGTTATCTAACATTGCTTAAGGCCACTTAAGAGAGAATGGTACAGTCTGCACAGTTGAGGATTTACCACTAATGAATTAAATCTTGGGGTTTGCCGTTACTTCAGAACACTGCAGTTCAAAATAGCATGAGAAACTCTAGTTTAATAGATGGTGATGATGCCATAGATCTTTGAACAATTTTCAAGCATTGGTATAGTTTGTTTTTTTTCTCCCCCCTGGATTTATTCAGACTTAAGTACGTTAATATTCCAGAGAGAAACCTTTGACAAGATTGTTCTGTGTTGGAAGATTTGTGAAAGTTTACTAAAACTTTGGTTATCAGTTATAAAGCTTGCCAATTTTGCATTGACAATTATACATATTTTTCTTTAAACTGATTTTTAAAAGTATTTTTTTCAGTGTTGATAGTAAATTGCTTCATGGTTGTATATCAGAAAAAAAGACAGCTTAGTTAATACTTCAAAGAGAGTGTACTCTACATTTCTACAGACTGCATTAGCATCTTGAGTTTGAGCAACAGCAGAGTGCTTGGTATTCTCTATGGAATTGTGACAAAGGTTTCGAAGAGGTCCTCAAATAGCACATTTTAACCATTCTAGGAATTAGCACAGTAGATACATTAATGGTGATCTGTTGTAAAGTTTACTTCTGAAACTTGTCAGTCTAATACAGTACACAGTCAATAATGGGTAGCCTTGGCCCTGTGTCATATTCTAATACTTCCAGTCAAATTGTCAGCTTCTTGTTGCTGTAATTTGTGCTGAATGCTGTATCTTGGGTCCCCCCCCCCCCCGTTTTGAATCAACACATCTTATTTAATTTTGTAAAATACTGGCCATATTTTTCTTTTTGTTATACATTCATGTTTATGGGTTTACAGTGGCTGGTCTGTATAAAAATCATCACACAACATGTATGAATGCTTATACCAGTTGCACTTAAATGAACACACCCATTCTCATCAGCTGATGCAGTACTATGTTCAGTTTATCTATGCATTGCTGGGGTCTTAATGAAGACCGAGACAGTCTAGTTTCTCGTCTAAAGTTTTGATTGTCAGCAAGTTAAATGGACACTTTAGTTATTTAATAAAGACTTTTGACCAAAATTCTAAAAATGGTATGAGAGAACAATGAATTCTGGCTAGTTTTAATAGATTTTTAATTGCTGATCTAATTTAGCCTATTGGCTAGCTAGCTGGTAATGTTTACTTTTAATTCCTTGTTAAAATGAGGCAATAATTTGCAAGATTATGTAAATATGTACATTCTGCATATCTTTTTAGATATCTATTTCAATATTTTCTGACTACTTCTGTGTATAGTAACATTTTGTGCATGCTTGATGTGACATTCATAAATTTGTACCACTATGACTTTATTCATGTAAAATAGCTATTTATTGAATTTTTCTTTTAAAAGCTGGACTTAAACTGTTTCTCTCTATTTTAAACATTTTACTGGAGAAGTTGTTACTGTTTATTAAAAGAATTGTGTTTGAATCAGAATGAAGATGGCTAAATTGCAGCCATGTGAAAACTACATTGCATTGATTCATTGTAGGTAAAGCACAATTCTTCTAACAAACTGTGATGACTTCCTTGTTCATTGCTGAGTATATTCTCTGTTCTCCCCTGCTCTCAATCCCGTTTTGTATGAACCAAAAATCCATGGTGGGCAACTGCAGTTTGTAGATGTATCACTTACAGGGACTCCAAAAAGAATAGTTGATTCACTTGGGTTGCAACTGGTGCTGCAATAGAGCAATACTTCAACTTTTGTTAGCTATTTCATCCTCTCATTGATAGCTTTTTAAATGTTAATTTTTCCTCTTTTTATAGACAGACCAACCTTACTTAAAGACTGCACAATACTCTCTGTATACTGAACTCTGTACTGTTAGATTTTGTGCAGTTTTGCTTTTTAAACCAATAATCAGGCCCATGTTAAGTTCACAGCCAGTTGTGCATTAGTTACACTATTTAATTGAAACAAAATATTTGAATGTAAATTAGTAGATAGCCTGACCACTAGAAGACTGCCCAGTGTTACAAGCACATTGTCTATAAATGGGAAACTGTATGTGCAAAGAATCATGATTATGATTTCCCATAGGGGTGGAGTATTCTAGTTATTGCTTGAGACCAGTTGAGGACTGCAGTCCACCTTGAAGAAACCAGTCATGTCCATCATTCCTAGGTTCAAATTGCTTCACCCTGTGCATAAATTAGTGACAATCGCAACCCAGTTTTAGTATCTGAAGCTTAAGAGGAAGTTGCTATTGTCGCATTGGTTTTAATATTTGTACATAAACACTGATTTTTTTTAACATTATTTTGTATTTGTTGTACTTTAATACCTGGTGTACAGTTCCAGAAATAAATGTCTGGAAACCTTTTTTTCTCCTATGAAAGTTTTCATGCTTCTGCAACTTTATTTGTCCCTTTAGTATGTTTGGACGGACAAAGGTTTTAAAAATGAGTTATCAAATACTCCCGTTTGCAATCACAAAGAAATGGAAACTAAATGGTAAAGTCTATATTATTACTGTTGAAAAGAACATGGGAAAAAGAATATGCCACCTGCAATAAAGGATCGGTATGACCTGCTGTCAAGAGGAGAAACTGAAAGTGGTATTCCAACAGATCTCGATATAGAAAGCAGCATTCCTTATTGGCCAAGATGGTTCTATTTTGCTGCTTATATTTGTACTTCACCACATTTCACAGAGCATCTTTCTGTGCCATGGCAGTTAAGCATACCAGTAGATCCATGCTGTATCTCTTAAAATACTACGAACATGAGAGTCCCCAAGTCCAGTCTGGTAACTTTTTTTTTTAAGTGCAGCATCTTATAGGATAAAGCATTCATAACTAATGAGTTGCAACACCACCCTGCCCAGGGCTTAATTTGCTATAATGAAATTCCAGTGCTGTATAGGAGCAGCACCCACTGTAAACATGCTCCACTTTTTCTTTGCACGGCATGAATATGTTTGACAAGCTGTGGGCCGTATAGATTGTCTAAAAGCTTCCCTGAAGTGTTAATTTCTAATGTGATGGAAGGAATATTATTAAATAAATGGGAAGTAATCATATACCTCAACCCCAAAAACAGGATACATCCCTGCCTTATTCCACTGTATACATCAAGAATTCCCTTTTTTTTTTTTTAATTTAACTGAACTGGGGTGTTCTTGTGTATCAACTAAAGAGGTAAGCTTCATTAAATTTAATAGGAATAACATCCAGAGAAATGGGAATAAGATTACAGCCTAAAAATATTGAAGTGGACTTCACAAATACGTGCACTAAGCAATTCATGACTGAGCTATGAAATTGCAAAATCATAAGCTTTATAATTAGGCATTTGCAATGCAATTTGGTAAATCTGAATGTGATAGGTAGCACTCTATCATCAAAAACATTCTACAGAAAATATACAGATATATCAACAGCTATCAACAATATTAACTGCCTACAAGGGAGATATTAATGTAGATTAATGTTACAATCACACTGGAAAAAACAGTATTTTCAGAATTCTACATAAATTCCATAGCTTTAAAAAATAGTTTAAAATGGACACAAATCCATATCTACTTTCTTCCATTTTAATAGGTTTGTTTCCATTTCTTTTTAATGGATATCATGTAACAAAAACCACCTCAAAACTTTTATTTATTTGAAAGCAAAGTGTTTATCTACTCATCTAAACTGGTTTGGCCTTTTATTCTGCACAGAATTCCAAATCTCTGATGAGAGTAAGGATTCCAATATAATTTGTTCCTGCAGATATAGGTCTAGAGAATGGGTGGGGTGCAGCGTCCTGTTTTCAGAGTTTTGCAGGTGCAGCCTGGACATGATTTCTGCACATGGATTTGTTATTTCTGTTTCTGAGTGTCAGACATAAATACATTTTTCATAAAGGGGTAGTTATCTCACGTGAATGTTATCACATGCAACCTGTCAAGTCTATAAAATGTATAGCAGCTAAAGTTTAAGCACTTCTCTGGTTTAATTTTTTTTTAAGTATATTATATGGACAATCTTCTTTTAATAATATTAAAAGAAATGATAAACCATTCAAAATCCAAAATATGAGTCTATTAAAGGACAACAGAGGGAGACAAAGAACAACTTGGGAGTCTGTGCTGGATCTTGTTACACTGGGGAACTCTTCTTTATTTCAACTGGTGCTTGTGCAACAGGCATTTCCCAAAAAAATAAGTTATGTCCCATACTAATTAGCAAAGTTTAAATTTCAACCAAAGGTTCCAAATAGGCTGTCTCTATTAATAAACCCAACAAGGTTGACTTAGTAAATATATAGTAGCAGGCACAACCTGACAGTCAATATTTACTTGCATGTACCTTCAATAATTCTTTGTTAAAGGATACAACATTGGTTTAAATACCATAAAAGTTCACAGTTGACCATCAAGAAATAATTGTGTAATAGTTTGAAAAGAGTTCTTCTCCTGGACCAATGTTTCGGAGAGCTACCAAAACCACACATCTCAACGGCCTGCAGATTGAATATTGAGGGAAAAGAAGTTGGTCCTGATTATACATTGATTTTTTTTACAACACAAGCCATTTTTGCATATCTTGCTTGAAATATTTGACAATGCTTAATTATTTAAATTATTCCAAAATTATTCAAACATATAAACTTCTCACCTCTCTATTTCATGGCTATAGTTTATGTTTGGAAGATACTGTTTAAATTCTATAGGAAAACATTTAGGTATGTTGAATTCCTGATAGCATACGTTTGCTTCTTTGTCTGATGAAAAAGAGAAATATCTTAAATGAAGAAGAGATGCCTGCACATTAATACGCTTCTGAATTTATTCAAGTAAATAATCCCTTTGCCATCCAAGCCCTTCTATGAACATGGCTTTAGCCATGCAGAGGTAGTGACATTTGAACTGACAAAACCTTATAGACTACTCTCCCTTTGATGTAGAATGAACCTCCACCATTTGCAGAAACTACAAATGGAAACCCACTGACAAATTAATATTTAGACAGACTGAAAGCATGCACAGCAACTTCAATTTTCAAATCTAACCAAGGAGGAAAAAATGGCCTTACCAGTTGAACAATTATTAACATACTGTCCCACAGCCAATGGATTTTGCACAGCTGTTGTAAGCCAAAAGACATCACACATTTTTAAAGGGCCAATCTGATCTCTTTTGCTGCATGACCTGAATGAAATTATAACATTAGCCACAACGTACTATTTTGATTGCTTCTTGCACACATACAAATTACATTCACTTGCTAGAGCTGCATTACTCAACACCCATAGATCCTGTTTAATATTTGTAAAGTGGAGCTAAATATCTATTTCCGCAAACTGTAGCAGAGATGGTATGATACCAATGACTTTTTAAAGATTCTTTTAAATTAAAAGAATAGGAATTTGTGTGCTGTAAATCTGCATGCTGCTGCTTGTACCACTATTTTTTTCAAGAATATCTCCCTAGAATTTTTAGAGAATAAAACATGGAAAGTGAATGCAGTTCAGTATTTTGTTTGGAAAGATGACTTGCAGAGGAAGAAGCCAGAGAGAGAGACCATCCTCGGAGGCTGGAGGAAATTAGCAACTATGCCTTATTGTATAGATTATGCATCCATGTTATGAATCAACTAGCTCTCCATGGCAACCAAGGCAGGTTCTCAAAATTTTAAATGTCCCTAACATCAGGGACTGTATCAGAGGTCTGATAAGCAGAAAACAGAACATAAATTTCAAACAAGACCTTATACATAAAGTAGCTTAGGGCACTTCTCTGCCACCATTGCTTTTGTTCTACAAACTCTTAAACATGTATTGAAGCCAACCTGTGACTGTCTTTTTTGCTGGCCTCAGAATGCTGAGAACAAGCAAAACACAGCACGGGTCAATCAGCAGGTCCTTCAGATGAAGAGAGTGCAAGAAACTGCATTCAATTAGTGTCCTACTCTGAACTGCCACTCTGGTCCCGCTCCACCAAAAAGGTAAGAAAATAAATTACAAGAGCCCCTGTCCTTCTATAATTTTAATATATGCTGTAGAAATAAATACAAACAGCATTTTCCCCACCAACTACCTATTAGCAGTGGTCTTGACCAGAAATTGCAGCATCAGGAAATATGTGTGTTTTATTTGTTTGCTTGAATGTTGAAACTCTTAACAGGACACATACAAACACAAGTAATTCAGATCACTTTATCAAAACCGTACTGATTATTAACTGATTATGAGCCATAAAGTCAGTGTCAATACTTAGTGACTGCAAAGATAGATTTTCTCCAGGACGATCTATTCCTAACCTGGTCCTTCAGATCTCACAACAATGCACCCATTACTACTGTAATTGAGTCCATCCACCTTGCTGCTGGTCATCCTCTTCTCTTTCCTTCCACCTTTCCCAGCATTACAGTCTTCTCCAAAGAGCTAGGTCTTCACATAATGTGTCCAAATTTGAACGTGATCATTTGTGCCTCGAATATTGATCATGATCATTTGTGCCTTGAGTATTTCCAACTTCGGCATTCCAGTCTCTAATCACAAGCACCACATCTTGCTTGCATGTTCTGTCAATTTCAAATTAAACTTGATCATTAAATTCATCAACCGCTTCTTCTGCATCAGTGGTTGAAACATAAACCTGAACAATGTCATATTATAGGGTTGTCTAATTGATATTAATCAGTCACTGATTGCATAATAGCTAAGTGCTGTTCTTGCTAGATCTTTCCTAACTATAAAGCCAATGCTATTCCTTGTTTTTCATGTGAGTAGAAAACAGGTTGATTTTCTGACTAAAAGTGTCCAATTCTAGTCCATCTCAATTCACTGATGCCTAAGATGTCAATATGTAGTTGATTCATTTCATCTTTCAACTGTGTTGAACTTTCCCACATTCATGCTTCGTATGTTCCATGTTCCAACTCTAATTTGCAGTTTCAGATTTTCTTTTTCTGCACGGCAAGATCAGCAACTAGACATCCCGAAGGCTTTAAGCTAGCCACATCATAAACACCATTAGTACTCAGAAAGATCCTCTGCTCTTCCCCAGTAGCATGTTGAGTGCTATCTGACCTGATCCATAATCCAGCACTATATCATCAATCATTTTAACTTTAGTATCAAGGTGGTTTTCTTAGTAAAGTGGTGATCTAGGTGCCTACTTGCTTTAGCTGGGCAGCTTGGTGACCTTCATGCCTTGGGTGATCCTGCTGGGATTATATACTTTTGGCATACACTCCTGCCATTCTTTGCTCATCCTCCCAGCAATAGGTCCCTGCCATGATGAGGTAACATAGCAGGTTTTGGGGGAGGTCTACTGACTAACCCATATAAAAATAGTTAGGGTAAGATTTTATGCTCTTTGCAAGGTAATAGTGATGCTCTTCTGTTACAGGTACAGAAGAAAGACAATACAAACAGTGCATATTGGAGGACAGTCAGGATTATAGAAGAAGCCTGGTTGAGTCTCAAAGGTTGGTTATATATCCAATATCCTAGAATAATCTATCTAAAATGCATCCCCTAAACGCAAATGTCCATAAAACGAGGCCATATCTCCTCTGTTACACAGAATCATGATGCAACAATGTGCATGATCAGGCCAAGATTAATAACGGATATAATTAATCTGGTAAAAACACAGAAAAATGAATTTCTCTTTCCAGATGAATAGGATACATTTACTTAGAAAAAGCATGAGAGAGTTTTATTCCCATCTAGGGCCTAGAGTCTAGGCTACTAGCAGCATGTTAGGAGAAAGAGAAAACACATAATTCAGTATATTATAAAAGTGCAAGTTAAATAAAAGATTACCCAAAAAATAATATGAAATTAAATGGAAATAATCTTTAGTTGGGTAAATTGTAGATTAATGTGCTTGATGATAAAACCTATATAAAACTAGAAGCCTACTCTCATTATATCCTGAGTGAAGTAAAAAAACAAAGGGGATGAATAATGTACTGCAGCTGTCCCCAAAGTTCAGGCAAGATGTACAGGTAGTCCTCACTTAGTGACAATTGGGACTGGCAACTCAGTTGCTAAGCACCATGGTCACTAAGTGGAAAATCACATGACCATGATATACTTCCTGCTCAGTCGTTAAGCGAAGTGCTGTAGTTGCTAAGAGAAAAATCATGTGACTGCAACTTACAATTTTACTTCTGTCTTCCCTATTAACTCTGCTTGTCACAAGCTGATTGCAAAGCACACAAATGGCAATCACGTGCCCACAGGACACTGTGACAGTTGTAAATGCAAGGATTGGTTGCAAAGCTTTTTTTTTTACACTGTTGTAACTTCAAACGGTCACTAAATGAGGCAGTTGGTAAACAAGGACTACCTGTACTCAGGATATAAGTCTTTCAAGAACATGGAGGCACTTTCCATGAAGCCTGGGTATCTTAACTGGGTCTTTGCATTACTAACTGCAAGGGCACTGAAAAACAAAACTTCTTCAAATCCTTCAATCTAAATCAAAACATACCAAATACTAAACTGGAAGCTGCATCCACTAAATCTGTAGTTATCTGAAGCTTGAATAGATATAATTTTGTATGAAAAGGTCAGATTTGGAGCCAGCAAATGGGGATAGTCATGTACATCAGGTATACATGAAGTACATGAAAGTAGATTTTAACTCAGTATGCTAAGGGCAAACATTTCCAATAAGGGGCATCCACGAAGGAGGTCAAAACAAAAGTTGGTGGGTGTTGTTTGCACTGAATTCAGGAACTGTGAAGCAAGAGTTCCCATCAACAGAGAAATTAGACCACTCATAAAATCAGCATTTCAAAGCACTGGAAAAGAAAGTACTAGCTACTACAGAAGCATAAAATTTTGAAAGGACACTCTGCTTTGATGAAGATTCAAGTGAAGCAGCCCCTCAAAGGGTGACCCTCTCCCTTATAAAAACGAATAAAGACATGGCTATCAGATGGGAACCAGTGCTCTGACATTTTGCAACCCCTAAAGTGATAAATGAAATTGCTTGACTCCCCTCGCATATAAAAAATAAAACTTCTTTAATTGGTGGATGGTTCTGACAGATGTCTGGATGCACAGACTCAACCATCTCTCAAAGCGATGACTTTTTTATATGTATTTATTGGTTTTCTTTTTAATTAAGTGTTGTACGCTGCCCAGAGTCTTTTTGTGAGATGGGCAGCTATACAAATATGATAAATAAAAAGAAATAAATAAAAGCTCACGTGACTGCAACTTACAATTTTACTTCTGTCTTCCCTATTAACTCTGCTTGTCACAAGCTGATTGCAAAGCACACAAATGGCAATCACGTGCCCAGAGGACACTGTGACAGTTGTAAATGCAAGGATTGGTTGCAAAGCTTTTTTTTTTTTACACTGTTGTAACTTCAAACAGTCACTAAATGAGGCAGTTGGTAAACAAGCTCCCACTTTGTCTACACAAGCCTGTTTGAGACCTCCTGATTATACTCTTAGATAAGAAATGAAGTTTTGCTGTTTAGTATGGCTTAAAGAATGGATTACCTTGAGAAATGAAAAACTATTAAATTTGGAAGGTTATAATTTGAGATTCGGATGGCATGGATATTTGTGGTATGATAAAGTCAAGGTTAACGTGGACTTTAAAAACCACTATATTAGAAGATCTTTATTAAAAGTTTGGACTAAATGTAGACCACTTTTATGCCCTAAGATGCTGATGTGGACCTCTATACAAGAAGCATTTTATAGAACTGAAACAAGAGATAAAAATAAATGGATGAGATACAAAGACTTATTAGAAAAAGAACAAGGAGAATATAAAATTAAATCAAAAGAGCAATTGGTTTTAGGAGGACATACTTTTCAATGGCTTTCTTATATACAATATAAAGAAAAATTCAAAATTGATAAAAAAGAATTTGGATTTGAACAGAATAAATCAGAATTTGAAATTCAGCCATGTGAAACAGATGAGCACTTAATAGCAAAAATCTATAAATTATTGTTGAGAGAAGAAATGGTTAAAGAACAAGTTAAAGAATGCATGATTAAATGGGCAAAAAATATTGGACATAATATACATATGCAGCAATGGGAAAATATGTGGTCTAAAGGACTAAAATTTACTTTATGTTATAATTTGAAAGAAAACTTTTATAAAATGTTGTATCAATGGTATATGACACCCCAAAGATTATCAAAGATGTACAGGACAATTTCCAACGTTTGTTGGAAATGTAACCAACAAGAAGGGTCATTTTACCATATGTGGTGGACATGTAAAATTGCAAAGAAATTTTGGACTCAAATACAATCTTTGATGCAGAGCATACTACAGATACAGGTTCCATTTAAACCAGAAATATTCCTGTTGGGGATAATGGACTTTCAAATTGGAAAGCATCTTATCAGAATTACTCAATACATGATTACCACAGCAAGACTTTTGTATGCACAATTTTGGAAAACCCAGACACTACCAACAATACAAGAATGGTTGCTAAAACTGATGGGAATGGCAGAAAACGATAAACTGACTTGTTTATTAAAAGAAAAATCAAATAATTATTACCTTAAGGAATGGAAACCATTGATGGACTATTTGCAAAATGCAGGTGGGGCGAAGCTTACATGGGGATTTGAAGATTAGATTATAAATGTAACGGGATATGTTTTGACAAAGAATTATTCCTACTAAATGCATTTAAAAACTAGCACCTATGACATTCTTATTATTCTTAAGACCAGAGATAGATTGGAAGCTATCTATTTTTCATGTCTTTTTTCTTTTCTTTACTTTATCTCACGTTTTCTCTTCCTTTTTCTTATAATTAATAAATAATAAAATAAATAAATAAATTTGTATTTTTCATTTTCTTTTTCATTTCTGACTTTTAACTTTGTAATTTTAAAACTTCAATAAAATATTATAAAAAAAAAGATAAGAAGTGAAGTTTTACATGGCATAAAACATTAGGAATAATTATCAATTGCTCTTTATTTATTTCACTATTTACTTAAAGCTATCACTCCTTACCTGTATATAGCCTTTGAGATTCCCCTATTATTTCCATCAATAAGTACACCATCTATACACCTAAATATAAATGGATTGCCAATGGATTGAAAAAATATGGGTTCATGATTTTCATAGACAGTGCCTGTTTTAAAAAAAAAAAGCAGTTATTTTAGATTCTTATGTATATATTTCTTAGCTATTTGTAATGAACGTAGATATAGCTATTTTTCAATATTCAGCACAGCAAAATCTTACCTTTTGTTTCAGCAGCATAATATTCATAAAAATTTGACATGGATTAACTAGTGTTTTACTTTATTAAAACTGCTGAATCACGCCTATCTCCAAGGAATTTAATATACGATTTGTGAGATAGATTAGGCTGAACAGTAACGACAGTTCAAGAACTGGCTTAATAAGAACTTGAACACAGGTTCTTGAGGTTGCAATCTGAGTATCCACCATGTCACACTGGTTTTATTTTGCACTAACACTAATATTAGGACAAGACATACCAGAGGCTGAAAAGTGCCACCTTTCTCCCCCCAAAAAAGGACTACTGAGCTGGTAATGGCTGCATAATAACAGGACATTTTAAAAAGTACACTATTTTAAAAAAAAATACATACCATAGTAAATTTAGCTCTGTCAACATAGTAGTTCTAGAAAATGGAATACAACTGTTTTGAAAAACAGTTGGAAAACACTTAAGCAAGGGATGCTGGTTTTCCTTTGGTTTGCGGGGCATCTGTTAACAGAAGGCTCCAAAACATAACAGTCCTCACTTACTTCAAGTTGGTAGTGCTCAAAAGACTAAGTAAAGGCATCAGACCACTCACCCCTATCAAGGAGAAGTGCTATTGTTTAGGGAGTTTTGAACATATTAGATCCTAGTTCAATCCCTGACAGCTCCCAGGGTCTTAAAAGATCCCAGAGAACTGTTGCCTGTCAGTGTTGATGATACTAAGGCAGATGGATCCAGTAGCATCAGTGGGGCAGGATCAATTCAGAAAGAGTTGAGTTCCTGGCTTGCAAACAGCTGGGTTGCTTTACCACATTTTGCAATGTGTGAAACCATCAATCTTCCTCCCTCCCTCCCTCCCTCCCTCCCTCCCTCCCTCCCTCCCTCCCTCCCCATATGAACGCAAAGTCCAGGGTTAAATCTAAAACTATGAGCTGCTGCACCACCTGATGAACCAAATGTAAGGCTATTTATATATTAATTCATATGAAAATATATTTCCATACCAGGATACATTGATACAACTGTTCCTTCTGGAACAAACCCTTTTGCTACAAAGACTCCTATTCCAGCCGAATCCAGTGAACTGGGTTGTCGAGTAATGCTGAATCCTAATGTATTGAACATAACGTCTTCTGGATTGAGGGCTCTTTGACTTTCTTGATTGTTGTATATTGCTTTGGATATTGTTTTAGACTGCACTGAGTGTATTTCTGGATATTTTGATTTAACTTCTGGAATTACGTTCAAAAGGAACATTTGTCTGTTCAAGTCATTTACAAATAAAGATCTAAATGTTTTCAGTAACATTTGAAGGACTTCTTCATCAGAAACAATTTTGTCTTTAGATTCTTCTGACACAAACCGCAGAGTCCTGAAGTAAAATAGGAGGAGAAGGTACTGTAAGTACACAGGCTGTCACAGTTTGAAATTCCATAAATTTGTAGGGGGAGGGAGCATAATTTTTTTTTCTTTTTATAAGAAAGTTTTGTTAAATTGTTGATAATGATTATAATTTCAAAAACATGGCTATTGTGATGTAAAGCAGATAAGACAGGTAGATAGACAGGATGTCCATTCCCATACATCATCTAAGGCCAGGGACTTTTGATGCTCCTGGCACCTCTCAATGCCTGACAAGGTCTTTTGTTCCCCCCACCCCCTGCCTTTAAAAAAAAAAAAGCCTGGGACGGCTGGTAGGGAAAAATGGTTTAGTATCAAATCTGTCATATGCTGAGATTCCTAGGCAAGTGACGGACTTACTCTCTTTATGGCTTGTGTTTCTGTGAAACAGATGCTGAAATTACTGCCAGAAAGGGGGAGGGGGGAGGAGAGATGCTTTTGTGCTTGTTTTAGAAAGAAATAGATGCATTTACAGTTGTACAATTTCCAGTCAGCTAAATTGTGACACACGGCCCACTGCACTTTCTCAGAATTACAGATGTTAACCAGTTACTAGATGATAATATTAATAATAATTTATTAATTTTATATGCCATCCAGCTCCCAGAGACTCTGGGCAGTTTACAATTGTTAAAACATTTTTTAAAAAAACAAAGAACAAGACAGAAAACATAAAAACAGCACCAGACAAAGAGACAAGGTGGCAGAGGGGAAAGAAAGGAAGAAAAGAGCACCAATCTTCCTCTTCAAAGGCCTGGGCGAAGAGCCAAGTGTTTAAGGCCCTTCGAAATCCCAGTAGGGTGGGAGCTGTTCAAATTTTGGGGGGAACCACATTCCAGAGAGCAGGCGCTGCTACGGAGAAGGCCTGCTTCCGGAGTCCCTCTAGGTGGCATTGTTTAATCGATGGAACCTGGAGCACGCCAACCCTGCCAGATCGAACCAGTCGGGGGGATACTATGGTAGAATCATGGTCCAAGTCAATGTGGAGAATCATGGCCTAAGTCAATGCATATATTAAAGCAGCATTGCAACTTGCCTGTCACCTGCGAGTGATTGTGTCCCTCTAGTGAGTAGAATTCACAGATGTGCAAATACAATCCCCAGTTCCTTTGGGATGTGTGAGTTGTTCTTTTAGCTCTCTTTCTGCTCTAAGGAGATACAGATGAGAGAGCAATGCCCACAGCCCATATGGTAGTGTACTTTTGCTACTGTACAAACATGCACACCATTCCTCCTGTGTCTCCACTCCTGGGAGTTTAGTTGGCAGGTTATGACTTTTCATTTGTATGTAACAAATATCACCTTTGCCTTATACTGGGGAAAAGTAGGGACAGGAATCAGTTCTGCTGACAACATATTTCAAATGAAGACGAAACTTAACTACTGACTAAAACCTTTATATCAAACTACTTATGACTGGATGAAGAACTAGGATGTTATAGAACATCCCCCCGCCAACTTAAAGCTGATATTTGTGATAAGCATCCATTAGAATTTTTCTTGATAAAATACAAAATCTTTCTTAAATCTCACCTGCCAGCATTAGTATCCTAGTAGATAATAAAAATTATATGTGAGAGAATATAGAGTTGTGATACCTTAGAACTTCATTCAGTATATTAAACCAAAAGTTTTCATCTTGATATATTCATTAGTTTGCAAGGGAACCAAGAATAAATTTAAACTTGCATAACTACAGACACCTGTTTATTATTACAGAAATCACAGATACAGGTAGGAGGGGAGAGCCCAATTAAATCAAATGCACATTGCGGTCAGTGTAGAATTGTCCTCACACACCATATTCAGAAATACTTCCTTCTGAGCTTTAATTACTCTTCAAAATAAATGAGTTACTTCATAGTTATCTATGAAGAGAATGTGTGCCTTTATCCATTATATGTAGAGAGAATTTGAGGACAAGATAAACAAAAAACAAAAATGCTTATAAAGGAAATGGCTTTTGAAAAAAAATGTAACTCAAGAACATTTCTCGTCTTGATAAATTCAGGTTTAGTTTAAGTAAGAGGCAATACCTCTCTTAAAAATTGATAGCCATTATATTGCATTATTTAAAATAAGGTAAAATCATGCTGCTGTGAATTACAAACCACAGCAAAAAGCTACTTTCTGTAGCTGTCAGCTGACATTTTGCTAATAATGTTACTGAGATTTACTGCAGGTGTTGACAGAAATTATATTTCTTAATGAGAGGAACATGCATTTTGATTCTAGATATAAACAAATACCATGAAAAAAAAACCCAGTGAGGATGAGTTCATACAACACAATCTGTTTACTGAGTTAGCTCTTTTCTGAATATAGTTTGTATGATATGAATTAGGGCTGCCAGATCTGGGAATGCAACCATCCACATGGCCACAAGGTGGCAGCAAAGAGTTACAGGCATAGTGGTGGTGATGATAAGTCTGTGTTGTCATCTAGTGGTTGTCCAGATTTTTGGAGTCCAGATGTTAGTTGTAATTGAACCATAAACTGACTAAAGGGGCCAAGGCTCTTGAACAAACTATACTATTAAAAAAAAATTAAGTGATCCATTAAGTGTGTTGTGCATACCCAAGTACAGAAATACAAAATGCCATCGCCCTAATTTGTATAACTTTTCTTAAATTTACCATGGCATCATGTAGTCCAAGGTAGAGAAAATTCAGGACAGAAAGAGCTTTGTGAGGTCTGAAATAAAAGGACCATCCATAGAAACTACCCTGCCTTGAGGGCAATCTCCATGTCACAATATCTCCAAACTCCTGCTCTCAGTGTGTTGAATTACAACCACAATCATCCCCAGCCAGTCAAGGGATTGCAGAATACTAATGTGGTAGAAGCTTTCTAATCAACAGCTTCAAGTACAGCTGGCTTAATTTCTTCTAAACAATTGTGATGGACTTTAAATCAACCCAAAATTATAACTGTGGAGTTCTTATGGTGATGCTAACTTCCCTCTTCCTCTTCATGGATCACTGCCTTGTCATGGCGAAGGGGCTTGTGTAACTCAGTGAAGCCATGAGCTATACCGTGCAGGGCCACCCAAGATGGACAGGTCATGACAGAGAGTTCTGACAAAATGTGGTCCACTGGAGAAGGAAATGGCAACCCACTCCAGTATCCTTGCCAAGAAAACCCCATGGACAATGTTAAAAGGCTAAAAGATATGACACCGGAAGATGAGCCCCTCAGGTCGTCGGAAGGTGTCCAATATGCTACTGGGGAAGAGTGGAGAGTAATTCCAAGTAGCTCCAGAAAGACTGAAGCGGCTGGGCCAAAGCCGAAAGGACGTTCAGCTGTGGATGCATCTGGAAGCGAAAAGAAGGTCCGATGCTGTAAAGAACAATATTGTATAGGTACGTGGAATGTAAGATCCATGAACCAAGGCAAGCTGGATGTGGTCAAACATGAGAGGACAAGATTGAACGTCGACATCTTGGGAATCAGCGAATTGAAATGGATGGGAATGGGTGAATTTAATTCAGGTGACCATTATATCTACTACTGTGGGCAAGAAACCCTTAGAAGAAATGGAGTTGCACTCATAGTCAATAAGAGAGTGGGAAAGGCAGTAATGGGGTACAACCTCAAAAACGACAGAATGATCTCAGTGCGTATCCAAGGAAAACCATTCAACATCATGGTAATCCAAGTCTATGCCCCAACCACCAATGCCAAAGAAGCTGAAGTTGACCGGTTCTATGAAGACCTACAACACCTTCTAGAACTAGCACCAAAAAAAGATGTCCTTTTCATCATAGGGGATTGGAATGCTAAAGTAGGAAGTCAAGGAGTAATCAGAATAACAGGCAAGTTTGGCCTTGGAGTACAAAATGAAGCAGGGCAAAGGCTAATAGAGTTCTGTCAAGAGAACAAGCTAGTCATAGCAAACACTCTTTTCCAACAACACAAGAGACGACTCTACACATGGACATCACCAGATGGTCAATACTGAAACCAGATTGATTACATACTTTGCAGCCAAAGATGGAGAAGCTCTATACAGACGGCAAAAACAAGACCAGGAGCTGACTGTGGCTCAGATCATGAGCTTCTTACTGCAAAATTTAGGCTTAAATTGAAGAATGTAGGGAAAACCACTAGACCACTCAGGTATGACTTAGATCATATTCCATGTGAGTACACAGTGAAGGTGATGAATAGATTTAGAGGATTAGGTTTGGTAGACAGAGTGCCTGAAGAACTATGGACGGAGGTCTGTAACATTGTACAACAGGCAGCAACTAAAACCATCCCAAAGAAAAAGAAATGCAAGAAAGCAAAATGGCTGTCTGATGAGGCTTTACAAATAGCTGTGGAAAGAAGGGATGCGAAAAGCAAGGGTGAAAGGGAAAGATATAAGCAACTGAATGCAGATTTCCAGAGAATAGCAAGGAGAGATAAGAAGGCCTTCTTAAATAAACAATGCAAAGAAATTGAAGAAAACAATAGAATGGGGAAGACTAGAGATCTCTTCAAGAAAATTGGAGATATCAAAGGAACATTTAGTGCAAAGGTGGGCATGATAAAGAACCAAAAAGGCAGGGACCTAACAGAAGCAGAAGAGATTAAGAAGAGGTGGCAAGAATACACAGAAGAACTATACAAGAAAGATCTTAATGTCCCTGATGTCCATGCTGGTGTGGTCACTGACCCTGAGCCAGACATCCTAGAGAGTGAAGTCAAGTGGGCCTTAGGAAGCATTGCTAACAACAAAGCTAGTGGAGATGACAGTATTCCAGCTGAGTTATTTAAAATACTAAAAGACGATGCTGTTAAAGTGCTGCACTCAATATGCCAGCAAGTTTGGAAAACGCAACAGTGGCCATGGGATTGGAAAAGGTCAGTTTACGTTCCAATTCCAAAGAAGGGCAATGCCAAAGAATGCTCAAACTATCGCACAATTGCACTCATTTCACATGCTAGCAAGGTTATGCTCAAAATCCTACAAGCTAGGCTTCAGCAGTACGTGAACCGAGAACTACCGGATGTACAAGCTGGGTTTCGAAGAGGCAGAGGAACTAGAGATCAAATTGCCAACATTCGCTGGATCATGGAGAAAGCACGAGAGTTCCAGAAAAGCATCTACTTCTGCTTCATTGACTATGCAAAAGCCTTTGACTGTGTGGATCACAACAAACTCTGACAAATTCTTAAAGAGATGGGGATACCAGACCACCTTACCTGTCTCCTGAGAAATCTGTATGCGGGCCAAGAAGCAACAGTTAGAACCGGTCATGGAACAACCAATTGGTTCAAAATAGGGAAAGGAGTACGACAAGGCTGTATACTGTCACCCTGCTAATTTAACCTATATGCAGAGTACATCATGAGAAATGCCAGGCTGGAAGAATCACAAGCCGGAATTAAGATTGCAGGGAGAAACATCAATAACCTCAGATATGCAGATGATACCACCCTAATGGCAGAAAGTGAAGAAGAACTAAAGAGCCTCTTGATGAGGCTGAAAGAGGAGAGTGCGAAAGCTGGCTTGAAACTCAACATTAAAAAAACTAAGATCATGGCATCTGGACCCATCAATCCCTGGCAAATAGAAGGGGTAGAAATGGAAGCAGTAACAGACTTCATTTATTTGGGCTCCAAGATCACTGCAGACGGAGACTGCAGCCGTGAAATTAAAAGACGCTTGCTCCTTGGGAGGAAAGCTATGGCAAACCTAGATAGCATATTAAAAAGCAGAGACGTCACCTTGCCGACAAAGATCTGCATAGTCAAAGCTATGGTTTTTCCAGTAGTAATGTATGGCTGTGAGAGCTGGACCATAAAGAAGGCTGAACGCCGAAGAATTGATGCCTTTGAACTGTGGTGCTGGAGAAGACTCTTAAGAGTCCCTGGACTGCTAGGAGGTCAAACCAGTCAATCTTAAAGGAAATCAACTCTGATTGCTCATTGGAAGGATCGATAATGAAGCTCAAGCTCAGATACTTTGGTCACCTAATGCGAAGAGAGGACTCTTTGGAAAAGACCCTGATGCTGGGAAAGATGGAAGGCAAAAGGAGAAGAGGACGGCAGAGGATGAGATGGCTAGATAGCATCACTGAAGCAATGAGCATGAAATTGAGCAAACTCAGGGAGGCAGTGAAAGATAGGAAGGCCTGGCGCAATATGGTTCATGGGGTCACGAAGAGTCGGACACGACTTAATGACTGAACAACAACAAACTTCCCTCTTAGCAATTTGTTTCCTGACGATACATAATATATTCAGCACGAGGATAGAACCAGACGGTTATGAAGAAGTAAAAATGTAAGAATAACCTTCTTTGAACAGGAATATTTTTTTCATTTTTTATGTCCAGTTTCTATCCTTTCTTTCTGCCTGTGGTAACCATCAACTGCCTCTTTTTGCTGCTTGGCTGCCTTCCTTAAGAGGAAGTGGCCAATTAACCCTTGATTTATCTACTGCTCCATCGGATGGGCAGCTGGCGCTAGCATGGGGCACCGCACAATCTGATCCGGGTGCAGTTTGTAACAACAATTTTTATTAGAAAGAGGAAGGACGGAAGGGAGGAAGGGAAAAAGAGAGAAAGAGGGAGGGAGGAAGAAGAGAAACATTCGATCCGGCTGCAAAATTCCGGGCGAGGAGGAGATGGCAGCAATGTCTCACGCGTACCTGGGCTGCCATCTGCAGGTCCTTCGGAATTCTGCACCGCGGATCCCTCGGCAGTCCAGCAGCGCCGATGAGAAACCCGCAAAGCTCCGTTGCTCCCCGCAAACGCGGCGCGGGAGGCAAAGGCGGCCGCGCGCCCTGCCCTCACCTGCGCTTGTGGCGGAGATTGAGCGCGATCCAGGGCACAAAGCGGTACTTGTAGGCCTCCCAGCGCCTCCGCAACGCGCCTAGCATGGCGGGGCCGCGCTCGGCAAACCCGTCGCAGGAAGGCAGGGGAAGGCGCGCCGCGACGGGCGAACAGAAGCGCGCTGAGCGTTCTCCCGCCAATCTCGACGGCGGCTCCCTTTCTCCAATCTGCCTTTCGCCGGTATATTTCACCGCGAGGGGACATAACCTCAACGCGGTCGCTGACATCCAACCGCGCCTCCGGTCCAGAGCGCCCCTGGGCTGCGTCTCCCCAGTCCGCGGACAGAATCCTCCGGAACCAAACTCGACACGGACAGAGTTTCCCGGGGGATGTTTGGGGCGGGGACGCCGGGGTTCTCGGCGGCCTCTGGGTTGCGACCTTGCGCCTCGGGGGAGAGTCCGGGGCCGGTCGCAATGGCGGGCGGCTGCCGGGGTCGTACGTTGCTCGCACGCTGACTCAGGAGCGGAAGGCTGGGCTTCGCGTTCAGGTTCGTGCGGCCAGGCCACCCGTGAGCGGCGGAGGCTGCTGGAGAGCTGTTCGAGGCGACGAGGAGTGCCTGTAGCGGTACGCAGCAGCGGCTCGCACGAAAAGTGGCGGCTTAAAACCCCGACTTTTCCAATGCTATTTGCACCAGTAGGGAAAAGCTATTCGTAGTCCCCCTTTGGGGGCGAATAAGGGGATGGAGACCCGCGAACTTTTTTTTCTTCGTGACGGGGCGGATACTATGAAACTCCCTGCCCCCTGAAATCCGATCACTTCGTTAATCATTAGCTTATTAATCAACCAGTTAGCCGTCATGAAATTTGTAAAAATAAGTTTAAGAAGGCGTTTGAGATATAGATATCGCTTTCTGTTTTTGTTGTTTTATTCGTTTTCTGATTTTATACATTTTTTTCTGCTACAGTATTTTTAGCATACATTGAGATTGTAACCCTTTTGAGTCTCTCAGATGAGGGTAAAAATTGAATGAATAAAATAAAGGGACGCTTGTCCCCACATTTTAGCAGAGAAGCAAGCAAAGAAACAGGGAAAGGTGGAAGGAAAGAGAAGGACTACCAACAGCAAGATGGATAGACTCAATTACAGTAGTGATGAGTGCACCATTGGGAGACCTGAAAGACCAGATTAGGGACAAATGTTGATGGAGAAAATCTATGTAGTCTTTAACAGTCAACACTGACTTGAGGGCATATAATCAGTCAATGTCTACTGCTCCCAGATTTTCAGTTAGTTAGCACACCAATGAGTGTGGACACAGCTAAGTTTTTGTTGAAATCTAATTCAATAAATATAAAGACAGTGGTTGGCAAATTATGTCATACAGCAGTAGTCCCAAATACATCTGAAATGTTCACAAAAGCCAGAGCACTGTCAGACTGCACTCTCAGCTTTCCTCTTTTCACTTGCATAAAAAAGGCTTCAGTCAGGAGTCACACCAACTACCTGAAAGGGTGCTGAAGAGTGTTACAGCCCCTACTTGGCTTTCCAGACCCTTGAGTAGTTGGTGGCTGCACAGCAGATTCTGCCTTCTCGATTTGTTAACCTCAGCTGTCCCTTCCCTGGTGCTTTGGACTGCATGTTGTATCCAAGGGATGTGCCAATCCCACTTGACAGGCACCATGTGTGCAAGAAGTTGCCCATCACCAGCAGGATTCAGGCAGCCTTTGGACAAAGTTGGGAGAAAGCAGGTGATTGTTCAGGAAAGGGATCCCTTTGCTCAAGAATCACACATACAACAGCAGTGCTTCCCATCTCGCGTATTCCTTCAAGAATCTAGGAGCCGAGGGGATATTCCCCCTCAACATTGCTGTGCTGTCCTGGCTATCTATCTATCCTTTGGTGACCTCCAGTCAGCTGGAGCTGGTGGTCCAGACAGTCTTATCATCTCACAAGGTGGCCAAACAGATTAAGCGTGTCCCCCCACAGCCTGTCTTCAGCTTTATTTATGTATACAATTTAGAAGCTGCACAACTCTAAACAACTCTGGGCAGCTTAGTTACACACCAACAGATACAAATCATGCATCCAGAAGACAAATATGTAAGAATAAAACTTTGTATAAGGACTCAACAACCACCCCACTCCAAGAACTTGGAGAATAGCCAGGTTTTCAATGACTTCCTGAATATCATCAGGATGGGAGCTATACAGGTCTCTGAAGATGCTGTTCTATAGGCAGGCCCTGCAACAGAGATCAGAAATGTGTAAAATGGTTCTTGGCACTGGGTATCTTTTGTCAGAACATTACTGCCAAGATCCCTTAACCAATCTGCTGCCATGTATGTGAGAACAGAAAAAGCAAATGCTGCAAAGTAGCTTTTTCATTCTTCATCCAAGAGGTGCCCCCATGCTTTTCCCTCTCCTCAATGCTGGGGGATTCTGCTATAGATGTGTGAGGAGGACAGGCTACTGGCTTGAAGGCCATATTAACTTGACTGAACTGGAAAATGCTAAGCAGGACCTGTTCTGGTTAGAACCTGTGCAGGTAGAGTGGGAAGGAAAGCTTGAATGCAGTCTTGTAGGGCAGCTGATTTGTTCAGAAGCTCCAGCTGTACATGGAGTCCCACAGTCCCATGAGATGCACACTCAAAGCTGAACTGCTGTCAGAATTTGCTCCCAGTTTGCCAGGATGAGCCAGCAGCAAAGTCTGAATTTTCTGCAGTTGCTTCTATAAAGAGCAAATTTCAGTCCAAAATAAACACAGAAGATTGAGTGTGACTGTCTCAAAAAATAAGACCCAAATTTCAAGCATTATGAAAAACTAAGCAAGCTTACCCTTCCCAGGATAATTTTACAAAGTTGCAAGCTTCTATTGTTTTATTATATATATTTAGATTAAAATTTAGTGATTAAAAGTGGTATATTTATTTCTTGCCCAATCTGTAACCCGAATGAAATCATTAGTTTTTATTCATAAGGAGGGAATGTCACATGCATTCATTTATGGATTGGGGTGTCATGGCACTGAAAGTTTTTAGAACCCTTACCCTACAGGATTATGTAGATAAAGCATACAATGTAAGTTACAGATTTCTTGGTTTTATCTAATTTCAAATACGAAGTGTATATATGGCCAAGAAATAGAAACAATGTGATCCTTATTTGCAGGCACTTTTCAAACCACATTACTTAAGGTGACAAAATTTTGTCTGTTTTGCTTAAAGGAAAATACATGTATACAGGAATTCCAAGAAGTAATGAAGTCAAGTTCATTGCCATTAAAAAAGGACAAGTTTTGTCCAAAATTTTTTATTTACTATAAAGACAAAACCACCAAAATAGGTACAAATTATACTATAAAATTGGTTCAAAGGGGTAAAAACTTTTAATTAAAATATCTTGATATATTTAAAATAACAAAGAATATAATGAAGCCAAATTTTCTTAACCCAGAGATCTTTAAAATTTACTTGCACAGTAAGGTGCTAATAGAAGTTAGCCCTTAAGCCCTGGAACTCTTAGGAATCAGTCACATAGCAAATATAATTTCAATGTGAAAGTGAACTTTGGTAGAAGAAAATCTATAGGATACCTGAGGTAGTAGAAACTGGAATAAACAGCAGTAGACGTTATTTACAACTTAGGTACCAAATAACATTAAGAGCACAAAAATAATTACATAATACAATTTTCAGTCCAGCTTTGATCCAAAGAAAATAAGATTACATCACATCTGCATTTAAAAAACACAATTACCAGCAAGCTGAGAAAAATGCAAATAAACTCAAAGAATGCTTTTAGACACCTAGAGGTGGTCCAAGTTTGATATGTGAGAGACATGGTGATCTACAAAGATAATACTGATTAGCTGAGGTTCATCAGTTTATATAATTGACATTTAAGTCTGAAGTGGTATTTATCTGACAAGTGATCTTCCAGTACATGAATTGGCAAGAGTTCATCCTTTAAAGCTTGCACAGAAGAGACTTAGAAACATTTAAAGCTTGCACAGAAGAGACTTAGAAACAATCTGATTGGAATAATGACAAATTCTAAACTGTCAAGAAACAAGTCAAATACAAACAAAGCTACAAAACTTCACATTTAGATTTTTTTAACTCTTCAAAGTCTCCCAATAATAAAAAAAAGCAAAGGAATGTAACATTTCAAGAAGAAATACACATCCACCTTTAATGACATTGCTTTTAATTAACTTTAGCATGGTCATTGCTGTAAACCTCCACTAACTTTGCTTCCAATTTTTTAAAATTGTACATTGCCTAAACTGTACAGTATTATAGCTTATTAAGTCTGTCCTGAGCCTTTGATCATAACCAATTTCTGATCAATATTTCAACTGGCTTCTGAAGAGTTAAAATTGGAACAGTTATTTTAACAAAAGTTGATTAAACACAATAAGTACTTTACTTCAAAAAACTCGCCAGAAAGCAAAAGAGCTGCCATTTTCCTTCAATATTCCATTCATCAGAATTTAAAAGCCTGCCCTTGAAATCATCAATGATACATTTGTTAAAAAAAATTGTTCTGCATCCTTGATGCAAAAGTATTTCTTAAAGGCTGTTAACTTCATTTTGAAAAAATTTAAACATGAGTTATTAAATGGCTCTTTTCATTTTTAAAAATAGTTCCCGATAACGTAATTATCAATTATTATTTATTTTTCACATTTCTACCCTGCCACGATCCAAACTGTAAATGATAGGGCTGTGCAAGGATCACATGACCAACTTCAAGGCTACCAGGTCAGCTTGAAAAGTTGCCTAGTCTGCCCTGTAATGCTCTGACGTCATACCCACTGACTCATTCCCAATTTTGGAACCTCTCCAACCATTTGTTATTAAGAGAAGATACCATAAACACCTAACAGTGTCTTGTCATTTTTTTAATTTATCAAAATGGGATGCTATTTTCAGGAAAGGCTGTTATGTGGGGATAAAGCCACAGTTCACAGAAACTGATTCTGGGGGTTTCAAGTTTGACTCTTTACAAGTGCCTATAACATATTTCTCATTAGAATGGGTTCACGCCAAATCAGAGCATAGCCCTAGTAAACAGGTGACAAATGGCATAAGGAAAATAGCAGGAAAAACAGTGAACATGAATGCAGTGCTGAGAGTAAGGTTGAATTTAAAGCTTCAGCTGACTAGAAGTTGAGTGTCAGAAGGCAGCGTGACACAATACTCCTTTCTACCACAATTTTACCACGAGCTGTGACATTAAAAAGGGCTTCAAAACAGAACGTTCACTTGATCCTTGGCTATGAAGTTCTGTTATTCAAAATACTTGTGCACTCCTACTCCAATAACACATCTTGTTTAAAACACTGACTCAAGGGCAGCCTTTTATTGCAGGTTTCAAACCAATTTTAACCACAGTTTTTTATAATAAGCCGTCCAGCAATATTTAGCTTGAACTTAATTCTAGCTATTTGGGTTTGTTTTAAAAAACATTTTTCCCTGAATGTGAACAAAAGATAAAATGAAAGCACAGAATGGTAACTTCCGAAGGAAAGTTACAAGACTAGTAGTAAATAAGTCAACCACAACTGCCGTGCTTAGTGACTCTAAAGCAAGCAAATGTGATTTTCAAACTATCCAAGTTTCTTTTTCCACATAAAGAACAAGCTTCACCATAATGCAGACACAAAACTTTCTTTAAACTGGGTTGCTGAAGTTTGCATGTTGTGAAAAGGAATAGTGATTGCATTTTTAAATGGCTCTTCAGCCACTCAACTGTTAATATCACTGAAAGAATGCTTTAAAATAAAGTTTAAAAAATCACTTTTTCCACTAAATAATCATGCAGATCCAAAAGAGGAATTGCTTCTCTGTTCATGAACAGCCAGATCTTTGAGAAAGGCACAGTTTACATATTTCTGCACAATTTGTGAAATGTTGCATACTGAACTTATGTAAAGATCTCGATTTGTCAGTCACATACTTAAGTATAGGCCCTCTACTGACCTCAAGTCCTCAAAACATATAATTAAGGCCAGCAGAGCAATTAATACACATTGCTGTGCAAATCTGCACAGGAAGACCAGCACTTTATATATTCAGTAGCATCAAGTTCAGTGTACCCCGTTTTCCACAACTACCACATAGTGCGAAAGACAGGGTGTTTTAACAACTCCCTTGCTGGGGGTCTGTCCTGAGGTTGGAGCTCCAAACATCGAAGTGCCACATCCCTTAAGCCTGGAGACAGATGCAATGGGATTGTTGGAGCTGTAGTTGCACTAGCAATCTACAATTAAATAGAAAATAAAGGTTACACACAAGGTATCCCAAGATAACAAATGCAGATTATATCCTGCAAGGCATCTTAGTATTTTCATTGCTGACCATGTACATTAAATACATTACAGTCGAGTCTCGTTATTCGCGGATTCTGTATTTGTGTATTTGCCCACTTGCTAAAATGTATTTGTAACCACAAAATCAATACTCGTGGTGCTTTTGTGGTCATTTGCGCAGTGAAAAATTTGAGTCGCCCTACACGCACATTCCCAGCTGAGGTTTCAATATTCGCAATGTCAGTATTCACAGCAACTTTACAGAACATAACTACTGCGAATAATGAGAATTGACTGTACTGTATATTCACCCTAATAATACATTTGTTCATGGTGGGTGTTATATGCCTATTCTGAAACAGATTTTGGAACTGTTCAATAATTAATCTCAGAGACACAATAGGCAAGAAAGAAGGAAAACAGATTTGCTCTGTAAAATTCCTGTCAGAAAAAAAGAATTCGTCTGTTAAAACAGAGCCTTTGCCACTTCATATATAGGTATAGCTTACTTCGAAACTCAGTTTATGTACTTGTATTTATTTTTATAGTCTTAAACACCTCGGGTCCCAAATATCTTCAAGAATACTTCTCTTTCTGTCAAACTGCCCAGATCCAAACTCAGCAGAAAAGCTTGCAAAAAAATTCCATCTGAATTTAACAAACATTTTGCTTTAACAGTCATTGGAGTCCATTAAATTGTGATTATATTATTAGTTTATTAATTTAAGGCTACTGCACAATAACAATGCAACTCAGATGTAACTATCTGACCTATATCATTTGCATTATAAGGATTCTCACTGCAAATGGTTCAGCTCAAAACTAATGTAGAAGTAAGGCAAACAAAAGGCAACTGTTATAGCTTATTTACATTACATCAACATCTAATGTATGTTAAAATTCTTCCCATATCCATTGCCTGTTAGGATGTGACTAAGCCTTTGGATGTTCTGATTCAATTTCTAGGACATAGTTTTGAAATATCCCTGTTTAAAATGTATTCAGAAGAGCTGCTTCATACATGTCCCAATTTCAAGGAACACGGTTGTCTTAATGAAGTACTTGAAATCCCAACTCTGAGACTACTGTATTCAAATCTCTCAGGCAGAAATAGGATCAGCAGATAGGCCCTACAAAGCAGGTTTTAATTCTTTCTTATTGAGATCCCAGCCTTTCTTTCCCATTTTTTTCTTTTTAATTTCTAACTATTTGTAAACCACTGGAATTTATTCATACCCCTTTGAAAATAAAATAATGAATTGGGATACATTGGATATGATGTGGCTGTTAAAGAAAGTGTTTCTCAAACTGAAAGAATGCTTTCAAAATATAAGACATCCCCAATCAACTTTTTGGACAGAATATAGAATGTTGTTCAAGTCCTTTAGCTTACATGCATGATTTCCATTTAGTGTAATCCAGCAATCTACTGCAAATTCCTTTCCTCTCAAGTTCTAGTGACCAATTTACACAGTACTCTTGGACATGTTCACTGATGTCAGTGGTCTTTACATGGAAGAAGCTCCCAGTGCATTTCCTCAACTATAAGCTTTACACATTTTCTCTCACGGATCACTTTACCTTAAATATCAAAGCAAGATGATTGGAATGTTTCTCTGCGTTCCAGGGGGGCTTAGCACAAGCCATTTCTATAATAGCACAGCCAACGCTCCACACATCACAGCTCCTGCCATACTGTTGGCCTCTCAACACCTAAGAGAGAAAAAATAAACAAGGTTAACTTTGATTCAACAGAGCGTCTTTTTTTTTCTTCAAAATAGTGTTTGCTGTTAGGCAGATAACAGGTGTAAGAAATATTTTATCATGAGATTAACCTAAAGTAGCAGGTTACAGTAGGATGCCATCATAAAATCTCATAAGAGATCGCTTTATTTCAATGTATATAAAACACTGTTCCTGAAAATATTATTCTTACAATTAACATTGCACATTCCAGATCAAAGTACAAAAGTCAAATTTTAGATTTTGTTCATCTTCTGCTAAACTTTAAAAATCCCATGAAAATTAAATACTTGTTCATGTGAGACCAGTGGCCTCACTAACTTTCTTTAAAGAGAACATGGAAATGGGGGACTATTTGTGGTTCATTCCCAACATGCATTAATCATTAGCAATTCTTTGTTTAAGAGCAGCTGTCTAACATGAACTCTGCTTGACAGCAAAGGAAGAAAATGCCAGTGCTATTAGGACAGACAAGTTAAGGTACTTTGCTTTCTATTTCCAGAACGGTGTTTCTTAAAACATGAGCAACATTGCTCACTTGTAACTGTTGTTCTTAAAGAATGGCCCATATATCATCACAAACAAGGCTGATCTACTAGTATTGTAATGGGGAAGATGCTTTTTAATCTGACAATGAAAGAACATTACACCTATACAGGAGAGAAGGCATCAGATAAATTATTGTAAATGTAGATGCAACCTCCAGATTTTGGTCACTATTTCATATTACTATGGTGACAATCAAGCTCAGTAGCTATTTCAAGTTAAGAAAAAACTGAGCAAGGTATTGGGATATGATTATGTCTGGCATTATCCTAAGAGTTATGCAAATGTCTTTAGATGATATACAGATCGTTAGATGATGGATAAATCTTAAACTGTTCAGAACCAATCGAACTCTGAATATTGAGAGGGCAAAAATGGGAAAGACTTCAGTCTGTTCTTGTGAGCTTCTTTGAAAAACGTGGCTGGTTGGCCTCTGAGGGAATCATGGAATTGGATTTGACAGACTTTTAGCCCAATCAAGTAGGGCTCTTCTCATATTCATGTGTCCTCCCAAATTAGCGTTTCATGGAATTGAAGAATCTTTTAAAGTGGAACAAAGCCAAAGTATAAGCAGTTTCTCAACTGCATTGCACAGAATGCCCCTTTAAGTGCTACATTAGTATAGCAATTAAAGCTTAAGTTGGTAATATCCCTTTTCTCAGGTGAAATCTTACCTCTGGTGCCATAAATGCAATGGTCCCCAATAATTGCCCTTGAAATTCTCCAGCACCAGTTCCTTTTGATGCCAATCTAGCTGCAGCTCCAAAATCAGCAATTCTTAGCCTATGACCTGTGCTATCAATTAACAAGTTGGCACCTGTTGGCATTATTAGAAATGTAATTAAGTGATGAAAGAAATGCATGCAAATACACATATGGTAGAAAAAATTATTTCTAACTGAACTGTTTTCCTTCATTCAACAAAGTAAATTCTGGGATAAATTTAAATATATGCTACAGTCTATAATGTTGAGTTATATATAAAAAAGGTAGAATAATAATAATAATAATAATAATAATAATAATAGTAGTAGTAGTAGTAGTAGTAGTAGTAGTAACTACAACAACAACTCGATAGGTGGATAAAAATGCCAAATCCAGTCTAAACATCTGGCTGACTGTATAATAATAATAGTATTAGTAATAATGATAATGATAATAATGGAATATACAATTAGACTCAAAAGACAGAATAACAGTCTGGATACTTGAACAGCTATAGACTCAAGAGGCTTTTGTTGTTGTATCTGTCTATTAGAGATGTTCCCAAATTTTATTATGATTTCTACATTAAAAAAATAGCAAGGAAGCTACAACTAAATATGATACATATTTTATATTAGTAGTTTATGGTTTTCAGAACACAGACAGAACATTAAAACCAAATAATCAAAGTAGGCACAGGGAATCTAATAGCTCTTGAACTATTGAAAAAGATGCTGTGACTCTTTTTTTTTTCAGTTCTAAGCAAGTTCTCTGCTTGTGGATGACAAATCAGTGCTCTATCTTTGTCTTTTATACATGCATATTATTCTATAGATGATCATTCATACAATAATATATAACAACTGGACTTAAAGAAACCTGAGAAAAGATATGACTATGCCTGGCAGCTTACAATCCTACTTATCTTGCCCTTTCAGTGTTACATCAGAGGATATTTTTAAAGATAATCAAAATTCCTCCTGAGAACTACTGGGTTATCTTTCATATGTTAATATTCTAAAAAATCAGTGTTTTTCAACAGTTTTCATTTCAACATAATCCAAGATGAAGAGAAACAAGCACTGAACATTATACAAGCAATGATTCCAATCTAGCTAAACAGATTTTAGCAAGTTAACATGTACCAACATTTTAAGAAATGAAATTAGATGTTGGTGGTGAATGAACTAAATTATTCCCATTAGAGGACTCACTGACTGGCCAATGTGTGAATGTCCAGCTATAGCAACATTGATCTTACCTTTGACATCTCTGTGAATGATCTGATTTTCATGAAGGTAAGCCAGGCCACGAAGCAATTGTTCTGTGTAGTTTGCAACTACAGACTCTTTAAAGGCTCCATATTTGCCTAACAAATGAGCAACGGATCCTCCTGAAAAACAGGAGTATATTTTATTCATTTAGATTTGACTATTTGAAAACAGCCATTTGAAAGAGTTGCAAAATTTGATATACAGTGCAGGAGAGTAATTCTAATGGCTTTAAATGAATTATCCTTGGGCTCCTTATATTTGTATGGGATTCCTTCATCATGCAGACAAAGAAAAATGCTAAAATGCATACATAGTTTATATTTTATTAACAGTTTTCTGATTAGGAACGGGGCAATAAACTGTAGAGTTATACAATCTATTTGAAAGGGATCCTTTGTGAAGCACAAGTCCCAATTTGACTGTCCATACATACACAAGTTTTCCCAGGACTGCCAATAATGGAAAGCGCTTATATATGTACAAGCATGCAGAAACAACTTGACAAAGCCTTTGAAATTGCTACATAAAAATGTCCAAAAGATGTGCCTGCTTTAATACTGGTGCTCAGCGTTTGTGGGACTGACCCTCTGCATAGCCCTAACAAACACTGTTTTGCCCACTGTTCAGCCTGGAGGTTTTAAAAATGTCTATTTCTATTGCAAATTCTCTTCTTCCTTGGTAAATAGATTTATCTGGTATGTTTACTGTTCCACATTGCAACACTCAATATTCATTACACTACTCCTCACATACATTAATTATGTAATGGTTTGGATTCAGATATACGCCTGCAGTAACTTATTTACTTCCCCCTCCTCTACTTGCCAGTCCCTAAGCCCCAAAAGTCATTCTACTGAGGCTTGGGAAATGCTGAATGAAGAGCATTATGACTAAGGGCCTGAGGGGGAGGCAAACAATTGCAGAAGGTAATCACCTATATTTTTAATTCTTAATGCTTTACCCAGCCTAAAAAAAATAAGAACAAAAATAATTTTCCACTTAAGTTAAACGTAATGATTTATAACATTATAAGCAACAAAACAAAGAATTTTCTTGTTGCAAAATATTAATCTAAGGAATTATCAAGATTTTGAGGAACTTTAAAACAGTCTAATGTCATCCCTTCTGTAAGATTGGGCAGAGTTAGCTTGCTCCTGGCCCCTTCAATTAAGAATATCATCTAATGGGACACAGGAAGCAGGCCTTCTCTCTTGCAGCATCTGCCCTCTGAAATAGCATCCCTTCAGAGAGTTGAATGACTCCCCACCTTACAGGCCTTCAAATTAGTATTAGAAACAGGCTCTTCCCCCAGGCCTTGGGTTAGAGTGATGGGGGAGGGAATGTCTGTTTTTATCTCCAGAGCTAGGGGAGTGAGCTGGTGGTTGTTCTCTCCAGAAGACACTATACTTGGGGTTTTATTTTTTTTACTGATATGTTAAGCTGCCCAGAGTCATTGAAGTTGGAAGGCCTAGAAATGTGAAATATAAATTTTTAAAAAATGATAATGAGGAACTCAAAATTTTCCTCCAATGAGATGTTGTCCAAGACAATATGTTGTCCTCTCACATGGGAAGAGATGACTTTTTGAGAAATCCCAATGTAAAATTATTTAAAGCTTTAAGATTAACAGCAATAGTTTGAAACAATCTGATAGACAGAAAATCTACTTTTAGTGAAGATGTCACATGTTCTTTGCAGTTATCCTTAGTAATCTCACTGTTCCTGTACTAATTACAGATTTCTAAAGTTCTTCAAAAGTTTATATAACATAACATTAAATACAGCCTGGATGTTTCCACAGTCAGGATAATGCTCTTGCTACTTAAATATCAATGTTTCTAAACATGTACATCAATGTGGGAAGGGGATTGCCATAGATTACACATAGTTTCCTCCCCAAAACAAATTAATGGACAGTGTTTCCTACATGGAGAGCAGGATGAGTGATTATATGAAGGAAGGAGAATGGATGGAGGGAACTGAGCTTTGGGGAGGAAAACATTCTATCACCACATTTTCCATGTAAGATTCCTGATGACAGATCTACTATCAGAGTGTAGAGAGTAAGGAAGATTACTGATGGAAACAGACAAGATCCATTACCAAAGCAATGAAGGGAAAAACATATCTTAAGTCCATAGCAAGCAGAAAATATGTGGAAGAGGCTCAGACAGATGCTTCTCTAATTCACATGAGTATAAGAACAGGAGGAGATACAGCACAATCAGGTTTGCAAGATTGTTACTATACACTCTCAATATACTCCCAATAAAAGTAGTTTTACCCTTCCTGTGGAGTTGATTCTTGGTCTGGTTTACCTGATGGGGCTGACACAGAATTCAATGAGAAAACCTTAAACTTAATCCTAATGAGACAGACCTACGAGTGGGAAACAATTATCAAGAGACATGTTTTGGGCACACATACCTGCCATCCATTCTATAAAGAGGTTGTAGTTGCTTTTCTCACATGTAGCACCCAGCATTCGAATGATATTAGGGTGATTCAAATGACTCATCATCCTTATCTCTTCTCTCAGGGCTTCTACCACTTCTTCCTGCTCAGATGATGTATTCCTGACATATGTTACCTGTTTCATAAAACATGTCAGATTTTGATTCAACAATTCCTTAAGCAGGAAAAATAGCAATTGTCGCTGTTGTAACTGGATCAGATACCATGTTGAACTATTTGAAGGAAAAGATTCAAACTATAATATCCTATATGACATCACTATGTCAGAGTGCCAAATGTGCACTCCAGGATTACATGAGATCCCTAGAGACTTCCAGAAGTTGTTGCCAGATTGTAATTTTACTGTGAAAGAAAAGGGAATACACACACACAAATGTGTGTGTGAGAGAGAAAAGCAATCAGATTAATTATACTCAATATTATGTAAAATTTTAAATTATATTTAATTTTATCCTGGTCCCACTCATTATTTTTTGAATGTCACTGAAAGAATGAGTGCCACCTTTGGACTAGAAAAAGTTGTACATCACTACATTATATATAACAACCCTAAATACCTGCTATTTTTGCTGATGTTGTTAATATTTCATTGGGACAATGAAATTCAAATAAACTGTATATACTTCTTTCTCTATAGGAACTCCAAGCAGCCTCATCACACACAGAGAAACATTCCATACAGAACACCTAGTTAAACCACTTCTTGGCTAATGTAACAAAAAAAAAGTATACTGTGATATAGAAACTATGCTGAATCCACACTTGCAGACTCACTAAAATCAACAGGACTTCGATCATGACCCACTTAAGTATTACTGATTTCAGTAGGACCCAATATACCATGCATCCATTTTAATGTCATAAAAATTGAAAATATCCAATTCAACAACAGATAAAAAGATGACAATGTTAATCAACTTTACCCCCTAGCTATGGTCCCCCCCACTTCATTTTCAACAAAGAGTTAGTAGAACAATATGCTGGTGTAGGCTTTCACATTTAGGGGAACACCAAGAACAATGGAGAAATAGTTCTGGGACCTGCAAAGGAAGGGAAAAAATGGATGGAAATAATTTCCTAGCACTATGATATGAGAATATTCTGGCAGAATGCTTCTCATGAGATGGTCCTGCTAGTGGAATGAAAACCAAATCCAACAGTTTGTGAAACTGCACAGAAGTGTGAGTTGGTTTTTAACCGGTTCCTCTCAAAATCCAAGATTTTCTTGCCTTTCAGCTAAATAGCTTTCTAGCTTAATTTTTAATGTTCAAACTTCTGAACAATACTATAAAGAACAGATACTAACCACCCCACTCTTAAAAGACCAATGAGAAACTGTATTATGCAACCCTACTTTACCAGAATTATTACTTTTGAAAAGGAATTTTACAAGTCCACAGAAGGAAAAGGAGTGTCTGGGGCAACATCCGCTTCTTTTAATGATAAAATATGCAGAATCATTACCAAAAATAGTCTCAAAATCCCTCTATGTATGTTTGTGCCTGTTCTGCACACCTTAATATTATTTTCCATATATTCATTCAGTGAATGCATGCAAAATATTCAAGAGGGTCTTTTTACCTGTTTCACTGCCATTAAGGTCCCAGTGCCAACGTCCTGAGCTTGGTAGCAAGAAGAAAAAGCACCAAGGCCTATCTGTTGGCCTTTAAGCCATTCAATGTCTTCCCTATAATGGTGCTTTGCTTTGGTATGCCCAGGCAAGGTTTCTGGTGTCTGCAAATTCAATAAAAGGTATGACAATGCAATCCCTTTGAAACTTAGGAAAAAAGATTAATGTGTTCTTAAAACAAAGATATAAAGCCTCTATTTAGAATACACAAGCAGCATGAGCATTTCTCTAAGCCACAGGTTGCCCAAATGAGGCCTGCCCATGCAACAATTTAAAGAAAAAAGAACCAATTTCCAGGATCTGTTTACAGATTTTCTCACATATCTATTTATTTATTTAACAATTTTTATAACCCACCTCATTCCTAAAGGACTCCAGAAGGCATACAAAGCCAAATCATAAGCAAAAAATACAAAACTCCAAGTAAATTCATTATAATAGGCACTACCATTCACTGGGTCAAAACCACGCTGAATTGTTTCTGGAAGGTTTACAGAATAGCTATCATATTACTTCTGGGGGAAGAGTGTTCCAAAGGGTGGGAGCTACCATGGAGAAGAACTGCTAATTCACTGCCCCCCCCCCCCCGGTACGTCTCTGGGGGACAGTATTTTCAGCAAGCCCACCCTAGGTGACCAAGTTGGATAGACAGACTGAGTTCCGGTGAAGTGCTGCCTGATACATATTCTAGTGCTATGCTATAAAGGCTTTAAAGGTAATAACCATGCTGTGACTTTAAAAAACTGATATGATTTCAGACTGGTGGGATTGACCTGTCTGGATTAGGTTCCTATGAAAAACACGTATGTGGGTATAAATAAAGTTATAAATAAACAAACACTGGCAGCCTCTGATGTTCTGTGCCCCTGACACCGAAAATATGACCCTTCCTGACATACACAATCTTCAGCTAAAATAGAGCACAATAATTATCTATGATAATCAAAATGAGATGATCATCCTACAGTTTAGAATTCATACTGTGAATGTGCATCACAGAATAGAACACATTCAGTCATAAACATCTGCAACTTATTAACCGGTGCAGGTTGCCTTGAAATGAGAAATGAGATCATAATAGCCAAGAAATTAAATACTGCTTCACTCCAACTTGAACAGAATAAACGTAAGAAGTTTCTCATTCTCCCCAGAAATAAATCCAAAATTATCTGGTGACTGAACTACTTAAGTAACCAAATTAACAGAGAATACATTATGTTTATATTATTAAATAGTAGGGGTGTGCAAAACATTCTGTACACAGAATACCTGCTTGATTTTGTTTCACACCCAAACCAAAACATGCACATTTAGAGCATTTTGGTCCATGTCCTGAATGAAATAGAGGTGTAGATAAGAACTGCAGCTGAGGGGAGAAGAGGCCGGGAAGATCAAGGAGTGGGATCTACTGCACTAGGACAGAGGAGTTTGGGCAGGGCAGGGCAGGGCAGGGCAGGATGTTGGAAAGACCGGAGGCACGCCGACCAGCGCCGAAGCCATGCAGAGGACAGGGGAGAGGAGGCAATATGCACCTGCCGTGCCCTACTTGCTGTAAAATCACCCCAAAATTCCTCCAGATTTTGTTTTGGCTGAAATGTGGAACAATTAGAGTCACTGGGAGTTTGGCGGCATATAAATTTTATTCATTATTATTACATTCTGGGTTTTGTTTCCACCTATGAGTTTGTATATTTACATTATACTGCTTACTTTATACTGAACATAAATACTGAATAAGTACTTTCTCTGTAGGCATCTTAATTTCTCTTTTTAATTCTAAGTTAGTAATCATTAATTATTATGAATATTATTCATTCATAATAATTAGATTATGAGTAATGATTCACTCATGTTTAAAGACATAACTAAACCCCCTTCTCCCCCATGATATAAAACTTAGACATGAGCTTTCCAATGTTATTTTTCCAATTTTGTTATAAAAGCAAATGACTTTATGTATCTAATTATAGCTTAATTTACAGATTCAATTATTCTAATTTCTGCTACCATCCACTAATAAGAGAGAAACTCATCTTACTTATATAAATCCCATCTGTCTAGACGGTAATCAAGGAGGCTTGGATGAGGCTCACAGACAGACACCAAAGTATGATTTTCCCCCTGTAAACTTGTTTTAGGGAAAGTAATATTAGAGAAAAAAAAAAGCTTGCTTTCTTTGCTTTCATCTTTATTTTTATTAGTCCTATATCTGCAACTGATAATGCCATTTAAAATTTTTTAAAAATAATTTCTTATCCTCAACTTTGATCAACCTTCTTTAGTTTTATCAAGTCCGTATACAAAACTGCTAGAGCTTATTTTCTTTTTCTGACTTAATTTCATTTTATCTCATAAAAGACTTTTATATACAGAAGTGAAGAGTGGCCCCTATTTGAACTGATTTCTAGAGATTGGTAAAGTTACTGTCATTGATATTTGTTGTTAATCATCATCAACATTATTATTATTTGGGTTAATAATTAAGGATCAATTTTAAATTTAATCTAATTTAATAAGAACTTTATTAGGAATGATTGTGTTTTAGTACGCTAATTTATTTGGAATTTTTACTGTGGATGTTTTATGAATAATATATTACCATGGATATTTTAATTGTTTAGGATTGTGATGGGGATACCAGACCACCTTACCTGTCTCCTGAGAAATCTGTATGCGGGCCAAGAAGCAACAGTTAGAACCGGTCATGGAACAATCGATTGGTTCAAAATAGGGAAAGGAGTACGACAAGGCTGTATACTGTCCCCCTGCTTATTTAACCTATATGCAGAGTACATCATGAGAAATGCCAGGCTGGAAGAATCACAAGCCGGAATTAAGATTGCAGGGAGAAACATCAATAACCTCAGATATGCAGACGATACCACCCTAATGGCAGAAAGTGAAGAAGAACTAAAGAGCCTCTTGATGAGGGTGAAAGAGGAGAGTGCGAAAGCTGGCTTGAAACTCAACATTAAAAAAACTAAGATCATGGCATCTGGACCCATCAATCCCTGGCAGATAGAAGGGGTAGAAATGGAAGCAGTAACAGACTTCATTTATTTGGGCTCCAAGATCACCGCAGACGGAGACTGCAGCCATGAAATTAAAAGACGCTTGCTCCTTGGGAGGAAAGCTATGGCAAACCTAGATAGCATATTAAAAAGCAGAGACGTCACCTTGCCGACAAAGATCCGCATAGTCAAAGCTATGGTTTTTCCAGTAGTAATGTATGGCTGTGAGAGCTGGACCATAAAGAAGGCTGAACGCCGAAGAATTGATGCCTTTGAACTGTGGTGCTGGAGAAGACTCTTAAGAGTCCCCTGGACTGCTAGGAGGTCAAACCAGTCAATCTTAAAGGAAATCAACTCTGATTGCTCATTGGAAGGATTGATAATGAAGCTCAAGCTCAGATACTTTGGTCACCTAATGCGAAGAGAGGACTCTTTGGAAAAGACCCTGATGCTGGGAAAGATGGAAGGCAAAAGGAGAAGAGGACGGCAGAGGATGAGATGGCTAGATAGCATCACTGAAGCAATGAGCATGAAATTGAGCAAACTCAGGGAGGCAGTGAAAGACAGGAAGGTCTGGCGCAATATGGTTCATGGGGTCACGAAGAGTCGGACACGACTTAACGACTAAACAACAACAACAACAACATCATTGGGAATGATGTGAGTTCATCACTGGGAGTATATCATTGGGAGTAATTATTATACATCACTGGGAGTAAATGAATGAATAAATAAATACAGTGGTACCTCGGTTCACGAACGCTTCTGTTCACGAACAATTTGGTTCACGAACAGCTCCAGTCGCAAAATTTTGCCTCCGTTCGCGAACTCCGCATCGGGTTACGAACAGGATCCGCAGCCATTTTCCCTCCCGTGACACGTGGTCGCTGCTTCCTGTAGGGAGGGGGACTCTCCCTCCAAGCAGTAACCGCCTCCCCACCCGCCTTCCTGTCCTCCACGCCAGAAGTCGCATCGAGCAAGGTTAGCTTTCTCTCTCTTCGTACTGTACTTTGTGTCATATTTTTGCGGTTTAAAAAAAAAAAAAACATGGTTCAGAACAGATTAACCGTAATTACATTGAACCTTATAGGGAAATTTGATTCGGGATGCGATCAAAAATCGGTTGGCGACCAAATTCGTAGGGGTCAGAATGGATTAACTGTATTTACATTGAACCTTATGGGAAAATTTGATTCGGCTCACGACCAATTTGGTTCGCGACCAGAGTCGCGGAACGAATTAAGTTCGTGAACCGAGGTACCACTGTACCATGTATCTTTGTATACACTTTATCCATACGCCTATATAAAAAAGCTATGGTCCTACTTTTTCTGCACTTTCTACTTTTCCCTACAGTCTCTCATAGTATTCTTTCAACTGATGTTTTATGTATTTATATATATTTATGGTTTTAATGTTTTGTGTGAGTCGCCCAGAGTTCCCCCATTGGGGGGAGATGGGTGGGGGAGAAATTTAATAAATAAATAAATAAACAAACAAACAGCGATTTCCACAAAGCCTTGCACTCACATTGTGATCACTTTATCACTCCAAACAGCGCTATTTGTATAGACAAAATTTATTTATCTTCAAAATACCATCAGAAATGCACTATGCAATAGTAACAGTAAGAAATAGCAAAACCTCAAATACTTACATCCTGCTGAATAATTATGATATCTTCACCATTTTCAACTTGAAGTTGAGGAACTATTGGGAGGGCATCCTGAGATGCTGACATGGCCATGGCAATAGCTAAAGCTTCTTCTTCTTCAGCTTCCATCTTTTCCTTGCATTTCTGATTATGATTCACATCGTCTTTATACGTGTTATCATTTTCTGCACGTTCAGGAGATAAGACAGCCACTTCAGACTTGAATGTGACAGTTCCATCACTGGTTGGTGCCTCAAGTAAGTCTTCCATACTAGAACTGAGTTCTGCATTAATATCCAGTTGGCTATGTTTTTCTTCCACTGGGGTGAAAACAGTCTCTTCACTTGGTATAGCTGCACTAATACTATTATCACACTGTGATATGTCATTTAAATTAAGCGTCATGCTGTTTTTAGAGGCTTCCCCCTGTTTATTCACATCACACGGTATAGGTCGAGATGGCTTTGGCCTATGTATATGACTGAATGGCAGAGGCCTGGCCTGGGTAAAAACAGGGGAAAGCTTTTCCAATTCTTTCTGTTCAGCACAGTTTCTCTGAATCTGGAGAGAGAGCTTCCGCTGCATTTGAGGAGAAGCAGAGGGTATTTTACAGGGAACAAATCCCTGAGATCTGAGTTTAGGAATATCAGTTCCTGTAGGTACAGATGGGGTAGAGGGGGAAGACAAAATGGGGAATATAGTTTGGGAATGACAGGGTGAGAGAGAAGAGTTCAAGCATTGACCAGGGGATCTGCTTTTTGTCTGAATGGCTGGCTTTGGTTGCTCCGTTGTTCCTGCAGAAACAGGAAGTCCCAAGGAAATACCAGCCATCGTGTCAGAAATGTCCTCCAGCATAGCACTTCGTTTTTTATCATCTACTCCTTTTCCACTTTTACCTGATAACTGAATTGTGTTATTTGGAGTAGTATTCTCTGTCGACTCTGGAGAGTTATCAGGAACTGGAGGCTGTGCAAATTCATGCCTGCATTCCCCAGAATGCATTTGCTCCATGCCTAACTGGATGGCTTCTGCAATTTCCATTTCATCTGCTATAGCCATCAATCGCCGACGCATCCTTGTATGGTGTATTGAGCTTGTCATGCTCAACATTTCTAACAGTTTTACAAATACTTGGGGTACTCTTGCAACCATTCTGGCAGCACTCAAAAATATTCTCCGTGACAATTTACCCACCATTGAATGGGAGTTGTCAATTGACCGCAGGGCGAAGCTCAGTAGAGACAACAGCTTTTTGTACCTAAAAATAAGTACAAAGCAGTTAATTTCAATTTACTTTTCTGAATTTTTTTTTAAAAAATCAGTACTTCAAGAGAAAATCATTTAAAGACAGATTTTAACATAAGATTTTCCCTTTCTGAACCATCCAGCATTTTGATACTAAACAGCAACTTTTCAAAAGACAAGGTTTTCTAAAGGAGTACCTGTCAATGATAGCATCAGCTTGTAAAACATCCCCACTAACAATGTGGGGATAAAATTCACCAGGAAACTCTAACAGCAATCTATCTATAAGACAAAGACGTCCAAGTAATGCTTGCCAGTTGTTTGATTCAGGTTGTGTTCCAAGGATGCAATTTAAGACAAAATCAATACCCCCAATGCCAATGGACCCTGCAAGAAAAGATTAAACAATTAATGTAATTGTGTTATGTGAACTGGCAGGTGGTTTCTCTTATAAGCCAGTTTCCCACACATGAAGTTGTTTTACCTAATACTGCCAATTTTAATTCCCATTATTGAGAACTATTGCTAAGTTTCTGAACACATATTAGTTTTAAAAAATGAGCAGAATTCTCCTTCTCAAAATGAATGGTATTGGATATAATTGAATGTATCCATATTCGAACACGGGTTAGAGCCGCTATTAAGGCCCACCTAGTGGTGGTAAGGGTGGTGAAATGCCAGTATTTTTCCGCTCTTATTGCATCCTCAGAGTGTTGCCTGGCAGCCCTGTTTAGGGTCACTCGGTCCCTCCTGGGTAAGGAGGGCTCGAAGGACTATTTACAGGGCCGTGCAGAGGAATTTGCTGAACACCTGATGGATAAAATCGCTCAGATCCGTTCTCAGTTGGAGGCAAAGCGTGTGGCGGGTCCAGTGGAGTTGCCCAGGGAATGTTCTTACCCAGTTATCTGGGAGCAGTTTGATCCTGTTGGCCCTGAGGAAGTGGACAGGGGCTGTTAGTGTGGCTACCTGTATTTTAGATCCTTGTCCCTCCTGGTTAGTTAAAGCCACCAAGGAGGTGACCTTGGGGTGGATACTGGCGGTGGTCAATTCATCCTTGCAGGAGGGATGTTCCTGAAGCCTTTCAAGAATGCTTTGGTCCACCCCGTCAAGAAACCATCCCTAGATCCCACCCTTCTGGACAATTTTCGTCCAGACTCCCACCTTCCCTTTTTAGGAAAGGTGGTGGAAAAGGTGGTCACGCGGCAGCTTCAGAGGATCCTGGAGGAAATGGATTATCTGGACCCCTATCAGTCAGGGTTCAGGCCTGGTTATGGGACAGAAACAGCATTGGTCGCACTTTTGGATGATCTCTGGTGAGAGCGGGATGGGGATACTGCATCCATCCTTGCTCTTCTTGACCTCTTGGCAACTTTCATTACCATCAACCATGGTATCGTTTTGGGTTGGCTGCAGGAGTTGGGGCTGGATGGCACAATGTTGTGCTGGTTCAGCTCCTTTCTCCAGGGCCGAACCCAATTGGTGTTGATAGGGTGCGAGAGGTCCAACCCACGGCCCCTACTCTGTGGGGTGCCTCAGGGTTCGATGCTTTCGCCGCTCCTATTTAACATCTACATGAAACCATTGGGTGAGATCATCTGGCACCATGGGATGAGGTATCATCAGTATGCTGATGATACTCAATTATACATCTCCATCCCAGGTGACCTAAGTGATGCTGTGACTACCCTCTCGCGGTGCCTGGAGGCTCTAGGGGCCTGTATGGGGGACAACAGGCTTCAACTGAACCCCGGTAAGACGGAGTGGCTCTGGGTATGGGGAGCCTCAAGATCTAGGAGTTTATCGTAATTGGTTCTTGATGGGGTTGCACTACCCCAGACAGACCCGGTGCGTAATCTGGGGGTCCTCCTGGACTCATGACTCCTGTTCGAAGAGCACATGGCAGTCGTGGCTAGGAGGGCCTTTGCGCAACTTCGTGTTGTGCGGCAGTTATGCCCCTTCCTCAATCAGGAGGCCCTCCGCATGGTCACTCATGCCCTGGTCACCTCCCAGTTGGATTACTGTAACGCGCTCTACATGGGGCTACCCTTGAAGAGTATTCAGAAGCTACAGCTGGTGCAGAATGCAGTGGCGCGGACAGTTCTGAATGCCCCTAGGAGGGCACATATAACACCACTGTTACACAAGCTGCATTGGTTGCCAGTTTGCTTCCAGGTCCAATTCAAGGTGTTGGTCATCACCTTTAAAGCCCTTCATGGCACAGGACCAGGTTATCTGAGGAGCCGTCTCGCCCTGGTTACTTCAGCCCAGCCCACTCAGTCCAGCAGAAGGGACATCGTGCAAACCCCACCAGTCAAGGAACTTCGACTGGTGGGGCCTAGGCAGAGGGCCTTTTCTGCTGTGGCCCCTGCCCTATGGATCAATCTGCCTCCTGAGGTCCGGTGTGCCCCCACTCTCATGGCCTTCAGGAAAGGGGTGAAATCCTGGCTGTGCCAGAAGGCCTGGGGGCCAGATGGAGGCTCACACCAGTGGAGGTGGTTGTGGGGTGATTGACCTTGCCCCCCCCCCCGGTCATCTTGAATTTTTTTAGTATTTATGTACAGGGTTTGTTTTTTATACTTGATTTTTAATGGATTAATTTATTTTAATTATTTATGGGGTATTTTTAATTGTTGATGGGGTTTTTGATTTTAACTGTGAGCCGCCCAGAGTCACTCGTTGGGGGGAGATGGGCAGCATACAAATTTAATAATAAAATAAAAAATAAATAAAATATTGCCATTCTCTCTGATTGAAACTTGCACTGTAAGCTTACTCATCACATCATCATGTCAAAGGTACAAATGCCATTACAAAGATTAATGCTATGATCCATCACATATTAAAGAGAGGAAATCATTAAATAGCTGTGCATTCAGTGTAGAATTCAATTAATTCAGATACAGTCACTCAAACAGAGTTTTAGCACTACCCTACTTTCAAATTCCCACATACAAGTGTTGTGTACACATGTATATCAAATTCCCCATTTATTACGTTACCAAATTACATGACTTGTTTTATACTTATTTTCTTTCATTTTCTTACTCTTCTTCTGAACTCTTCTGCCCATCTAATCATTTTAATTTTCTTTGAATAGTATCCATTCCAATAAGATTTTATTCTCTATACCAATTATTTTTTTTTCATTGCATTCAAAATCAGTAAATCACACTGATGGAAAGATTCGGCATTACCCACCATAGAGGAATGGTTGGTGAACTTGACAGACCTTGCTGAGACCAATAAACTGACTTCTTTGATTAGAAAAAGGTCACTACTAACATTCATCAATGACTGGAAACCCCTTATGGACTTTTTGCATTGGAAAGAAAATGATTTTGTGATTTATAGTTTTGATGATTAGAAATGATTAGAAAAAAGGGAATTATGATGAAATCTTAGAGAGACAGGTTTGATTAGAATTGTATGTATAACTGCCGACAGGAAGATCAGAAGCCACTTCTTTATTTATATATTTAAAATAATATATATATATATTTCATGTTTTCTGCTCTTTTCTTTTTTCTATCTTCTTTTGTTTTTTCTTTTATCACATTTCTTTTACTATATTTTTTCTCTTTCTTTGAATGCATTTCTTATGTAAAATCCTTGAATAAAAACTATTTTAAAAAAAGCAAAATCAGTAAATCACTTATTTATTTGTTAGATTTGTATCCCACTTTTTTTGTATACAGCTCTCCCTCTTCCTGCTTTCCTATACAGCAACAATCTGGTAAAGTAAGTAGGGTCAGAGTGAGTTCTTTTGTAGCTAAGAATGGCTCTCATTTTATAGTTTTCTCCTGCACAATATTTATAGCCTATTACACCTTCCACCCCAAGCCAGTCTGTTATGTTTGCAATTTCCAATACAGGTAGTCCCCAGTTTAAGAATCAGTTCCATTCCCAAGGTCTGTTCATAAACTGAATTCGTATGTAAGCCAGAACAGTATTATGGTATAACACTGTATAAGTAGTATTGTGTAATTAACTCAAACCATTGTGTATTTAACTCGAATTTTGCTACAATAAGCTCGTTTCTTAACTATCGGTCATCTGTAAACCAAGCATTCTTAACTGGGGACCGCCTGTATGCTATTTCCTAAGTCCCCTATTATGCATATATTCTATGTACAGAATGCTTCTTATAGATTTTTCTCTTCTATCCTCCCTTTAAAAGCATCTCTATTCTCTCTTACCTTTTCACTTTCATTTCTATCTATTGCTACTCTGAACTTCTCTTTTGTGACAGCAATGTACCCTATGTTTTATGTCATGTCTTTACTACACATTACAAATATCTGAGCCAGTCAAATACAAACCTCTATTACATTGAGATTTTACAAATAGCTTTTTGAAGACTTAAAATAACTGGTTGTTTATTCTTTTATTGATATAAAAATTATAACCAGCCCTTCTTCCTACCAACTTTTCAAATTCCAGTCAAAGCCCAGGTATCTATAAACACATTTTTTCACATTTACGCCATTTTAATGTTACTCCCAAAAGCCTAATTTAAATTTGATTAGGAGGAAAAAAGTAATAGAGCTGCAGAAACATCACAACATCAAACCAAACTGCCAAACTAATTTAAGTTTTTAATTAAATTAATTGTGCCTTCAAATAAATTTGAAGATTAGGCAGATATGTATGCACGCACACTTTTATTTTGAACTGAAAATTCAAACCAAATTTCAAATTGCTTTTGGCTAATTCACACACCTCTGTAGTACCCTGTAGAGTGCATGTGTGGCTTAGATCCATCTTGACACTTGGTGACTACAGGTAGTCCTTGACTTATGACCGTTTGAAGTTACAACAGCACTGAAAAAAGTGACTTAAGACTGGGTCCTTGCACTTATGGCAGTCACAGCGTTCCTGCGGTGACATGATCAGAATTTGAGCACTTGGCAACCGGCATGTATTTACAATGGTTGCAGTATCCCAGTGTCATGTGATCGCCATTTGTGACCTTCCCCCTGGGAAGCAACCATTGTAAATCTGACCCCATTGATTTACTTAATGACTGCGGCAAAAAGGTCATAAAATCAGGTGTGACTCACTTAATGACCGCATCACTTAATGACAGAAGTTATGGTCCCAACTGTGATCTGTGAAGTTTTTTTGGCAACATATTCTAAAGTGGTTTGTTCTTGCCTTCTTTGTAAGGCTGCAAGAGAGAGTGACTAACCAAAGTCACCCAGCTGGCTTCATGCCTAAGGCGGGACTAGAACTCACAGTCTCCCAGTTTCTAGTCCAGTGCCTTTAACTGCTACTGGTAATGCTGCTTAAATTTTAAAAAAAAAAAGAAATTTTACCAGATTTAAGTATTTCTCGACCAATTGCCAACTCTCCTGCTTGACCTTTACACATCTCCATCAACGTTGAAACTGACAGCTGGCTCGTGCGGCTATAAAAAAAAAAGAGAGCTCTCTACTAGCTAAATTTTGTAAGATTAAAGGATGAATATTTAATTATTTAGAGCTGACTGAATACATTGTATCTGTCACTGTTCTCTTAACAAAATACATCCACTATACAACTACTAGAATGTATTTGATAATGTGTACAACTAACTATTCATCAGACAAATGCCATCCTAGCATTGTTTAAACCACTGTAACAGAGATTTGAGCATTACTACTACTTTTTAATATTGGTTTATTAGTATTTATTAGTATTTCCTACAGAAAAATTAAATGCAATATATAAGTACCATACTATGTAACAATAACATGCTAACGTATTACTTTTTTATTTTAAAAAAGTGCTACTATTTTCTTTTGTAACAGCTTTCGCATTTTCAGCACAAATATTTATTCTCAAAAGAACTGCATGCAAATCAACCAATGTCTGATTTCCACTTGAATTTGTCCCTGTACTATAAAACAAGTACATACATTTTTGAAGACAGATGTCTAAAATATTTAAATAGATTAAAGGCTATACCTATTGGCATCTGCACATTTCACCAATATGGTTTCCACAACTGGTTTTAAAAGTTGTTGAAGTTTTGTCCTCTCTGTTAGACTATGACAGGGAGTATATACCAGCATGGCTCTTAATGTTTTCTAAAAAAAAAGGGGAGGGGAAGACAAATTAAAAATGAAAACATTACTTCTTAAAACACTGCATAAATTCCTGCAACCAAAAGATGAATAAAAAGTCACTAATCTGTGCAAAAGACATTTTATACACAAATTGCCTTTGCCTACAAATCTGTCAATTGTAAAACGGTATACCTTTTGGTCATTTAAAATGTGCCCCTTTTTCTGACATTCCAAATAAAAATGAGATTATCTGCTAAACTGAAGCTAATGATTTAAGGCAAAGTTACTGGGGTCCACTAGGAAAGGACAAAGCCAATTATCAGCTATCTTCCATATATACATGCAGCTTAGAATCGAAAATAAGCTAATCAACTTATTGAGGAATTGGTTTCAGCAACACTGCAAAGCAAGAATGCTTCAAATATTGTACTAAGAATCTGGAAAAGGAAAACTTGGCGCCGCTGCACACGTTGTGAATCTTTGATGACTACTTTATAGTGGCAATTCTTATTGTTTACGGTTTAGGGTTTTAGAGCCAAACAATAAACATGGCAAAAGTATCACAGGATTTCTCAAGTCGCTCTACAAATATAATATATAAAAAATAATTATGGGAAATAGTCAAAATATTGCATGGCTTGAGCAGCTGTCTGAATCCTGCCAGAAAGATCAACCCATTATTAGAAGGTCAGTAATTTTCTGACCAGCTCTTTCCATTCCAGGGGGACAGGGAAATTATACAAGCTCCAAAGAAATTAGCAAAGTAATAAATAATGATTATTTTCTATAGTGCCTTATAAAAATAAAAAGGATTTTTTTTTTTACCAGCTATCAAGTACAGCTGATGTCCTGCTGCATTATTGACTCTATTTCCTTCTGCCCATAAAAGAGGAAATACACTTAAAACTATTTTCATGTTCAAAATTGTTTATCATCATAGCAAAACTTTGATACACACACCCTGGATTTCTATCTTGCTGTAAAATTATTTAAACTAGAAGAAAAAAAAATGAACAGAATACAGAATCTGATGGAACAAACCCTGGACTTCTGTTGCACTACCTGTAGGCCTATTTTTCATCTGCACCAGAAGACGGACTACCCTATTATCTGAGAGAGCTCACTCTGAGCCTCAAATTAAATATTCTAGAACAACTTGATTTGCCTGGAAATATATCCATTTCAGAAGTTAGAATGGAAAAAGGAACATTTCTAGAGTTACTAGAATTTTGTTTGAAGGGACTCTGTCTCAAGTAAAGTATTCATATCTCAAATCGTTCTATCCTATTTGTAAATTCTGAATATGATTTAGAAAGTTATTAGAAAACAATAAGCTACTTACTAAAGCAGCAACATACACTTTGTAGACAGGGTCAGCACAAACCATAGAAAGTACACTGCAACAAGACTCCACAACAACATCTCCTGAGATATTTGTCTGGGATGACCCACTAGCTGCCCCTAGAGTTCCGGAACTTGTGGTGTTTCCACTGCTGCTTCCAGAATTTCCAGTGCTTTCACCGTTAGCCAATAATAGAGCACCACTAACATCATGGGAGAGACGTCGAAGGGCCATCTCACGTATATTCCAGTTTCGAGAAAACAGACAACCAACTAATTCCATTCCAAATACCTAAAAAAATCAACATTACAAACAGAATCTGATTGCAATTACACATTTAAACACACACACACACACACACACACACACACACTTGAAATAAACAATTTGATTTCTTGTGGCATAGACTACAAAGGAACATACTGCATATTTTTAAATAAGAATTATTTCTTATTTTCAGTACATATTGCAAACGGTTGAGATATAACAAGATCAGATTAATATTGCACTAGACATTATTTGGTGAAAACAGTAAGCAGTGACTGGCTGAAATAAAATGCACTAAGAAATGTTGTTCATTAAAAATGTTCTGAACTCCTAGACTAAAGAGACTCAAGTTAGAATGCAAATATTTTCATTTTCATTCTCCAAGGGTGGGCACAATTAATGCAACTACAGTATTGCAGTTTTCTACCATTCAAAGCGTTTGGACTATAGGCTGCCAAAACTGGACAAAGAGTTCAACACTATCCAACAATTTGAAATATTTCATAGTGGCACAAGGCCTGGTCACGGTGTCACATCAGCCAAATTAGAGTAGCTACAGGTCTCCAAGGTACTTAACAATAGTTCAACATGGTTTCAGGAATAGTTAGGCATAATTAATAATAAAACAGAAAAATAAAATCAAAAGGCAAGAAACAAACAAATAAGCAAATCAAATAACTTTAGGCCAAAGAATTTTAAAAATTGGCAACTAAAAGCAAACAATATAAGGTGATATATGACTAGCTAAAATGTTATAAAGTCTTGGTGCTATAAGAAGGCTCTACTTCAGTAGCCATTAATGTCACTTCTGGATGAAGGACATCCAGACAGGGCCTCAGCAGAGGGCCTTAACAAGACATTAACTGTCTTGACGTCTTCCATGGGCATTTACTGTGTACTCTTTTTGTAACAACCTGGAAAAGCAAACTGGGGGGGGGGGGGGGGGGGGAGAAGACTACAGTGTACTCAGGTATTCAGAAAACAAAAAGAATGTAGTGAGCACCAATCTGTGCAGTCTGATATAAAATATAAGTTGTAACAGTCTGGAGGTTGAGTCATGACAACTGGACTTCTTTTCTTTTTTGGTTGGAGACGTAGCTGTGTTTCTTACTAACAGCCACCCCGGAAGATTTTTAATGGGGTCCCCCCAACCAACCTTTTAGACTGAAAAAGCTGCTTGGACAAGTAGCGAAACGTCTACAACCAAAAAGGAAAAGAAGTCTGGTTGCCATGACTCAACCTCCAGGCAATTCCACCTGGATGACTGAGAATCTTCATAAATATAAGTTGTAACACACACAAAAAAAAACAAATTAGTTTAAGTACTTTTAGAAATTTAGCATACCTGAATCCATGGCTCAGCTAAGTCCTTATAGGCAGAAGGGATTTGCTGAACCCCATAATGAGTAAGGTTAAAATTACTATCTTGATTCCTCCTTGGTGAACTAGTTACAAATTGCTGAGTTTGTTGCTGGACCACACGAACAACTGAAGGAGAATCAACAGGACTTGGCAACTCATGACTAAGCAAATAAGATACAAAAGAGGTCATGAGTAAACATTTGCAAACTTTAAGGAAAATCAAGGATTTAACTTGATCTACATTTTAATCAACTTGTCACAATTCACATTTCCCAAAATAAATATGCTAGTGAAAATGTGGTTATCTTCAAGATTTACTGCTTCTTTGATTTTTATTCTTATAGTTTTCAGCTCAAAAATAGGAACAGCATGCATCTTTTTGTTAAAAAGTATATTCAGGTAAAGCAATATTTTATTGTATCTTGTAAAAACATACAGGTTGTGGAATAGCGATGGAATAGGCTTATAAACACACATGAAACCAAGATAAATTGGAAACAGACTGACAAGCCTTTTTAAATGTTTAGATGTTTCACTACACTCATAAATGCACAACACAACAAATTCAAATAAAACAAATCCTCACCTATAGAAATCATGTGTCCTCCACTTAGATCTACAAAGAGGGCATATAAGAGGCTCTTTGTTTCTTCTACATTCCTCCGCCCCTAAAATTGCATCAAGGTACCCCAAAGAAAAATAAATGGATTCTGGAGTTAGTACTTCAAGAACATTTTAGAAAAGAAGTATTTGGAAATGTGTACAGAACTTATACTGTAGAACAAAGCAGACAGAGGGAAAGCTAATTATATACTTATTCAAATCTCTGATGAATAATATGCAGTAAATGCATATGCAATAAATGTGGTCACTAGCAGTACTGTTAATTAAAAAAAAAAATCAACATAAGAAAGTATGTTTAACAATTCTATAGATTCTACATAGACTTTATAACTGCCCACTCAAGTAATTATCTCTCTTGTATCCAGTTTTTATTTTTTTAAAGGTAAATAAAATGTATCATTATGTTCTTCTGAATCTTTATTATATTTTGTATTTAAAACTTTGAAGCATACTTCCTTACATTTCCATAAAGATGTTTATTTCATTCAGATGGACTCCCTTTTCTAATATACTAGCTTGTATGAGAAGAATTCCATTAACGTTCAGCAATTACAATATCACTTATGACCGCAATTACTTTTGTTTCTCCACTAGGGCAAAGACCTTCTTTGCTACTGTCCTTTAAATCCATTCTTATGATTCAAGTGCATATATAATACCAAGTGACGTACATATTGACATGCAGTGATGGTGAAGTTTATTTCTGCAACCTTCTTCACAGACAGTTAGGCTCTCCTCATCCAACATGCCTAGCAAACAAATGGGGCACATCTGTTCCTCTTCATCCTTGATACTATAAAAATATATACATATAGATAAATATTTAAAAGCTAATCCTTTTTAGCAGTTCACATTTCTTTATTTTTCTTCTAGGCCAAAACCTGCTGCCTCCCACAGTATTTAATATAAAAACATTTTATCATTCTGCAAATAAATGTATATCGATCTTTGGTGCAGCTTTTTAGTTACTATGGATAACTGTGCACATAGCACAGACCTTGCTATGGATGGGTTCTTCTCATCTACCCCACCTACTGTACATTCTCATATTTTTTCCAGTAGGATTATAGGATCTACGAAGCAGATTTAGAGATTCAAGGAAATTCTTGCTGCACAACTGACATCTTTCTTGCATGACATTGGATGTAGTCCATTATGTGTTTGTGTACACATTATTTTTATCATATATTACTGTTTCAGATATGTCCTTGTGCATTATAGTTTGTATATATCTTAGTTCATCACACGGACTTTCCACATTAACTTACTTTAAGAGCCACGCCTCCAGAATGAATATCATTACTATATATATATTTTAGTATAGTATAATTCAATACTATACTAAAGACTTCTTCAAAATGTACAGGTAAGTGTCAAATTCATTTTATTTACTTAAAAATTTAAACCGCCCAATAGCCAAAACTGTCTGTGCAGTTTACAATGCAATAAAAAATTTAATTACAAACAAGTGCATTTAAAATATCTTAAGAACTGCCTATTATGCAAGTGTTAAGATTATTTAGGAAGGAATAATCTCCCAAGTCAAAAACTACAAACCTATTAAGACAGGGAGAGAATGTATTTTACAGGCTGGTTACTACAAATAGATGAGGTTGTAAAATAGGAATTCTGTAAGTGCATGCAGTAAATTCTTTGCATTCTGCAAATTCGTTGCATATTAAATGTTTCTACTATGGGCAGATTCTTTCAGAGGATCACAATCTTATAAGAAATATTATGCTCCAGAATTCCTTTCCAGCCACTACCATTCATCTTCCTTCAAACTGCCATTGCAACTACTCTGTTCACACAAGTTTGTTTAATGCAGATATCATTTCTAATGAACTCTTCTTACTGAGGGACCAGCTTCTATCTGTGGAATGGGGAGAGTAAAGCTTTCCTCTATCGCTATACACTTTCAATATTTACACTAGAGGAATGATGGACCCTCCAGAACAGATTTTGGGGATCACAGGGAAAAGAAGACAGTGGAAATGTTTTGCACAGTATTAAATTGCAAGTTTTGGCAGAGTTTTGGATTTAAAGGGAAAAGGCACTTCAGAGCACACAAAGTCTCTCACACAGGACCTGTCTCAACTCCTTAAAGTAGCTGTGTCTTTTCCTAGGATTCCATGGCTGTCCTGTGACAACTCCCACATGATCCCAAGAAAAAATGTACTGTATATGGTTCAAGAAGTTACTGACAGGTAAATATATTGCACTTGAAGCGTCTTGGGGCAGGGCTCTACCTTTCGTTTACTGTATACTGTAAAGGGCCATGTAGTCTGATAACGAGAAAATAAATTAGAGCCATAACCAGCATGTAAATATTTCAGTTGAACCATCAAAATGAGAAATCAATGCTCTTTTTTCATATTTGAGCATGAGAATTTCACATACTAAAAACTTAAATAAATACAATTCCTTTCAAGAGCGCTTGTAGTGAATCATTTCTACATTTAGAAGTAGAGAAAATTCAGAGACAGCCACATTCTGTATCCTTAGGAGCCACTGTATCTGCCTAGGAGCAAAAAATTATTTTCAAACATAATAGTCGTATCAATGATATCCTACAACTTTATTTTGTAATCTTTCCTTATGAAAACATCTTGAGCCATTTTTATTTATTTATTTATTCTGTTTTATTTTGTTATGGCCACCCACTCCAGTAGACTCTGGGCAGCTTACAAAATCCAAAAGGTGGCTAAAACAGTTTAAAAAATGAATAAAACGAGACAGCCCAGATGAAAAACAGTCACAATAATAATAAAAAATAATATGTTGACTGAAGTTTAAAAGTATTGGAGCAGCAGGCAAAATTCATTTGAGTTTCAGATTTAGCTATAAATAATCTATTTCTGGTAATTCTAATTTTTATTCCTGGAATAATTTAATAGTTTATTTTAAAAAGCTTAGATGTCCTTAAAGACCCTATTAAATTTTGAGAGTCTCTAGTCATGCACACAAACAGCTTCTCATACATACTAGCTCTTCAAGAAAACATGCCAGTGACAAGAGCAGCAGACCTCTACTTAGAAATGTAGAAAGTCCCCTACCAAGCCACAAGAAAATGAAATAAACAGAAGTGAAACAGACAAACAAAAATAAATAAAATAGCCCAAACCTCATACTGAGGTCTCATTCTATTAAAACAACAAAACAAAATAAAAAATGTTGCTTTAAAAGCTGTCCATCTGGGAACAGTTTAAAATAGATTTTATATGACAAATAAAAGCAAATATTATTTATAAAAATGGAGAATATTTAGAACAGCATTACTGATTTCTTAAGAATAATTACTAACCTATTTTCTGAACTAGATGTAGATGTACTAGAAGATGACAATGTATGAGAGTTTGACATGCGTGAGACAAACTTCTGGATGGTGTTACGAGATGGGGCTTTGATCCTCGAACTACGCCTACTGTGGTATTTCTGGAACAAACTCTCAACCTAACATTGGAAGAAAATATTAATAGGCACTGTTAGGATATGAACTGCTCAAAGTTGATGTCTCTTAAATAAAGATATAATTGCAGCCAGACTGTAAAGTAAAATTGTATCAAATTATAACAAAATAAATATTTACATATATGTAAATATGTAAAAGTATCAGCACTCCATATACACCATAAGCACTATGGGATGGATGCATTCTGTAAACAGATATTTTTTGTAAACAGACACATATACATACACATTCTCTCTTTCACTTGTGGGAATGCAAAGACCTATGCTAAATTTTACCTAATTCTATATTGGATGCATGTTCAATATTCATAATTTTCAGTTTGCCATAAGCTAATGATGCTACTATCCTGAAGAATAAGGGAAATAATAATAGCATAGAAGTTAAATAAATTATATTATAAAACTAATACATTATATGCAATGCATGAGAAATAGAGCCAATCTTTTACCATTGTTTAAGAACTATGTGACATCATCCTCTGCCCTGGCCTTTCTCATGGTTAACAGATTAATTACAACAATGATCAACCAGGATTAAGGATAACTAAGGTAAGATTTGCTTAGCTTTTCCACATTTAAACATATAAATATCTATATAGTTAAAGGAAAAAAGAGCCTATAGTAAACATAAATGTCTATATAATTCAGGGGACAGTAGTGCTTACAGTGAAGAATATGGTCTTTCTAGCTAGCCCTGTTAAATTCCAGTTATTATGGAATATTATGGAGAATTTATTCAATGAATTTCACCCATTTATTTGACATTGGAATAATAATTGCTATTAACTGGTTTTAGAAATGAGATGGTCATATTTCTGTAATTTTGTAACTCTAAAAATTCTGTATGGTAAATTTCAGCAACTACAACTGTCTTATCTGTGACCGAAGAAATAGGATGCCACTACCTCAAAATTCTTCAAGGTTTTTCGCCACAGCATTGGATCTGAAGATTCAAGTTGAAACACTCGAAGCATAACAAACAGCAGATGAATGCAAAAAGTTCCACGCCCACAGCTACATGTCTGTAAATAGAAAAATATTTATTGAGGTTATTATGGCCATGTTATATTGTTTTTACAGCCCTCCCCAAAATCACTTCTTACAGACTTAAAAGGGTTTTGCTTCTGCTTTCTTCAAAACAAGAAATCATTAACAATGACTTCATTTTTTCCAAACTGCTGTTGGCTAATTGATGTTGCTGCTGACATAATCAGCAGGACCTTTATATAGCTGTTTATATTTCACTGATACTTTGTCAATGCCTATCTTTTGATTTATGCAAATGAGAATTAAATAAAACATACCAAGCAACTTCTGGAAAGCAAGAAATGTTTTAGCATTTTCACATCATCTCTTAAATCTGGTGAGGTAATCTTAATTAAATCTTCTTAAATGTGTTTATTTAATAACTAATTATTAAACAGTCAGCACTGTTTCAATTCATACCTGAGGACCAATGAATACTCTGTATTTATTATCTGGGCTGTCTCCCCCTATCAAGAAAGAATTAGGTCCTATCTGCTGCAAGAGATACAATCTTGCTCTCATGACTTTGTTGACACGCCGACTTGTTTCCTCAGGACTATATGGTGAGAAGCCATCTGGAGACGGTGCTCTTCGCGGTGGTGTTATGCGTCCACTCTGAAACTTAAAATTAATTTTGTTTTCAGTAATTTTCTCTCTACTTTTCATTTCCCCATTCCTTGACCTATCAATGAAATTCACCTCTATCCTTCTGAACTAGTAGGTGCATACCATAATCAGATAATAAGAAATGCTAACACTTCTTCCACTAAACACTATAAAAATTACTACTTTTAATGCTATTCTCTCAGAAATAATGCCAGTAGTAATATTTATTCTTCATATATACCTGTACAATTTAGAGTAAAACAATCCAAGGCAGCTTACAATCAACCAGAAATTAAAATAGATGCATTGGCAAAAACAGGCAAAAATACTAAGTTAAAATGAGCTTATTATATAGAAAACATAATGAAAACAGGCATTTAATGTCTACCAAGCCAAAGGCTTGCCAACTCAAGATGGGCCGAATCATGTGGAAAGAGATATAAATTAGATATCATAAGCCTAGGCTACCCATATTTACTTACAGGCACAGGAGACACCCTTTTCCTTCTAACACCCGGTGACTCAGATTTAACAGTCCTGGAAGAGGATGAGAAGGATCCACTAGGAGAAGGGCTCCGTCTCCCTTTCTGAGTAGGTGAAGTAGCATTTGTTTGTCCATCAGGAGGAGGTTCTGTTGCTGATTTGTTTGTTTCACAGCCATCTCCTTTTATTGGGATTGGTTTCACAACCTTGAAAAGAAAGATATGAAAAAATGTCTCCTTTTTCCCAGAAGAAAGCAAATATTCTCACTAAATTGTAGATAAATAGTGGGAAGGGATTTCCACCATACAATTTTTCTTAATGCTAATGAGCATCTATTTTGAGTTAAATGAGCATCACCTACATGATGAAAATCTAGTAATAGTGATTGTGATGTTACTGACAATTGGTCCAGTTTTTCTCATAGAGCCTGCAGCACCACATAATTATTATGGTTCTTCTAGTCAAGTGTAATAAATTATTATTATTCTTTATTAAATTCCTAGAAAACAGCACTCAGCTCTTCAATGTTTGGTAAGCAAATACAAAAATAGTTTGGATGACAAAAGTTTTTGGACAAATGCCACTATAATTTAACAATATTATAGTGACCAAATACAATGCCATAGCACAATGTTTTTCAAAAACTGTTCTTTATCCTCCCAGACCAACTCTGCCTGTGTCCCAAATTGTCTTGAGTTTTATGTTTTGGAAAACTTTGCCTCTTTCATTGTACAGTGACCATGGGCACTTTATACACCGAATATTAAAAATCACATTGCTTTATTGCATTTTTCCTTCTAGTTATGATTATAAAAATAGCTTTTTTTTTCAATCAAGGAAGTAGAAGGTAAAATGCTAACCATAGAGGGCAGTGTTGTATTATTTTAGGCAACAGAAATTTAAGTTCGGTTTGACTTTGGTAATGCACTGCAGACTGTCCAATGAAATTTAAAGCTTCAAAGCAACAACATGAAGAAATGAAGCAAGAGGAATTTCATTACAATATTCCCAAATACAGTACCAACTATAACGTAATATAAGATAAGAAAGCAAATTTTATTCTTTCAGCAATTCTGCTTTTGAAAAGTATAGTTTCAGTGATTTCTCCCAAGAGTTACTTACCACTGGGCCTCTCCTACTCCTCCTTTCCAGCCATTCATGCTTCCAGGCGGGCATACACGTTGCCTTGAGTTTTTCCCTGATCATACGCTCCTCTGGGCGATCGTCCATTTTCTGTAATCCCCTGAGGGTTTCTTTATTCTCCATGTCACGACTACAGCTAAAATGAAAAGCAAAAACTATAAACGTGATTGTCAATAAATGTATCGAAAAGCTTCAGCTTTGAACCCCATTATAATTTACTCCCTCAAAAACCCTAAAACATCGATGTCCAGTACCAGCAGCAACGCATGTAACACTTTAATGTAAATAATTTGCTAATCTTCCTCTTAGAATTATTAATTAAACAAAATGAAAACACCTTTGGCTTTAAAAATATGTTTTAAATAGATCCATAAATTATACTGTATCACAATTGATAGTAAACAAACATTCTGAACAGCCTGTAACGTGAGCAGGGCTTGAGATAAAGACATGCCCATTGCATCAAGTAAAGAGGTAGAATTCCTGATGCGGTACGTATTTTATGTTTCCAAAATAAATTTTGTAACAGATTTTAAAAATCAAAATCCTAAAGAATGAATGGTGTATTAGGCTTGGATGGGGATGTATATTTATTTATTTATTTATTTAATATGTCAAATTTGTCATTGCCCATCTCGCTAAAAAATGACTCTGGGCGGTTTACAAAGAAGCTAAAATCTGTTAAAAATACAATATAAAACAGTCCTGAATGAATAAGATATAAATATAGTCCAAGAATTGATATTAATTAGCAAGTACCTCAAGGAGCATCATCAGGGTGCCAGCCATCCCCAGGATTGATTAAGATTCTTGTTGCCCCACACAGGCTAGCAAATCCTTAAATCATATTCCTGACATGCACCCAAATGCTAACCTACTGAACAACGCAGTTCCAATGCAACCCATCTGGGAAGCCAAGGTTTGTATTCAACCTTTGAACGCCATGCCAGAGTCAATGCCCCAGATTCCAAGGAAAGGCTAGAATGAAGAAGCTTAGGCCACCAAGAAAAGAATAAAAGAGATTTAATTTACTATTTACTTTAATACTATTAATATGTTTATTTACCTTATGTTTCATAATTTCCCCTTACTATCACATTAAATTTCATAATGTTAGGGGCTCCCAGGTTCACAATTAAGGGCCGAGAAAGCAAGCTGCACACCAAAGACTTAAAGAATATATACTGAACGCTCCATAAACAATTTCTGGCACATCTTTTTAATCCAGGTATGCATATCTCTCCATGTCTTCAAAACTTCAGATATTGGGCAAAAGGAATGCCTACCTTGTTTGGAATATCCTCCTGGTTAGAGTTGAACTGACATGCCTGTATTATCATTTCAGCATCAACTTATAATTGCTTTATTTAAGCATTCTGAAATGTGATACTAGCTTGTGTTTTACTCACAGTTTTGTACTTAGGTTATTGCCTTTTTGCCTCTGGCCTGTTTTTATTATAAAGCAGCATTATGCTTTCATAAAGAACACTAACTAGCTAAAAAAGTATATCACATTTCTCCCTCTGTACCAATATATACACTCCCCAAATGTTTGGGAAGGCTTTAAACTGCAATCGTAAAGGCTGTCTTTGCATGTACTCTTTCAAGCAAAAACCAACTAACTTCCTCTCACGTGGGAGTAAATCTAATTTGTCCTTGTTTACAATAAAATAACTCTACCTGCCTATCTATTGGTATCTTTATACCTTCTGAAGCATGAACTACAAAACAGCAAGTTTTTAGTCAGGCCTACACGTAGCAGATCACCACAAGGGCCACTGAAAAAAATGTTTGTATACTGCTTATAGCCCTCCATGATGCTGCTGAAATATTTACTTCTTAGCACCAAAATACATTCATAAGACAAAAAACCACAGCTCAAAATAATTGCAAGGTAACTTTATTCCAGCTACATTACTCTGTCTCACCAAAAACAAGTATGCCTATTCATATATCTATTAAGTATTTGGAATCAGTGGTAAATTAAAATCCAGTACTTTAAAATTCAGCCCAGGCAAGATGTACGTATTGGTAGAATCTGATTCATATGCCTACATAGCTAATATCAACTTGATCAAGAAGGAACTGTATTCCATCCAATAATCAGATTTACAGTTTTAGGTCCCAATACATAGATTACATAATGCAACAGCCATAGTTACTCATGCCCAGGTAACCTTCAGATTATAGCAACCTGCAGACTGAACAATTTATTCACCTATTTGATAGTTTTTCAATGGCTGATTTCCACAGATGGCTGTACAACGGTGCATGGAAATAGGCAACCTGGCTCCTTATAGACATCTCTCCTGGGGCCTCATTTTCCACTTTACCTGACTGTGCATAATTTCATTCATGTTCACAAAATTCCATGCATGTCAGATCTATTGCAAAGTTTAAACTTAAATTTAATCACCTATAAACACATCAACACATATTCTTAAATGAAATATAGAGAATTATAGAGGCAAATTGTGTCTCTTCAAGCTTGGAGAAACTTTGATGCTTTAACACTTCAAAATGCAAAATCCTCCAGGCAATGAGCAGAGCCATCCACAGATTCTGATCATTTCATCAAAATGAGGAAACAAGCATTGTGATGCAAGCTGTGCCCCATTTTTACGTGTCCATGACATCTCAGAGCATATATAAAAGGGGAGGAGCATGCATCTCAATACTTGTTTTGCCATCCCCCCCCCTCCCCCCCAGATGCCTTTGCTATGAGGTGGTTTTATTATTTCTTTTTGTACCATGCATTAGAGAAATCAGATTTTAAGAATATAATGCAATCTACTGGAATACTGCCAGTTTTCCCCTATCAAATAATGTTTATTATTCACAGGTAGGCAATTCAGCAAACAGCTTTAAATATTAAACAAGTTAAGCCTTGTAGATTTTTAATGTTCTGTTACAGCAATGTTCATCTGAACTTGTAAGGCCACAAAAAAAAACATTCAGGATTATAAACCAACTTTACAATGTTGTTATAATAGCAATGTTATGTTAGAGATTTTTCACACATGCCTGGAACTTGCATTTCCCACAGGAACAGTTCAGTTAACCTTTATCATTATATTTCCAAATAATGTATGTGTCATGGAGGCGTTGCAGCTAACATAACATTCAGTGATAAAAATGGAACCCCATTATGACACCTGTGAGAACTTTCTATGTAAGAATATCTCGGGAAATCACTACCACAAATATTGCAAAAAATGCCCTCTGATCTTCCCACACCTACCTTTCCTTCACTTTCTTTTCAGTCACCACTCTCGCAGTGCCACCTCCCCCTTTTTCTCCTCTCCCCAAACTGGATCATTTCTGTGTGGACCAAACACACGTATTCTGGGTCCATATGCAGATGAAATGTGTGTCTAAATCTAAGGAAAAAGCACCCAAAATTGCCCATTCATGTATGGAAGAATCCATACACACAATGTTTTGCACATCTCTCCCTACAAGTATTGGTAGAATGATACTGCTTTCCCTGATTTAATTATCCTTGAAGCAAGCAAATGGATCTGTGTTTTTACAGTGATTCTTAAATAGCATACTTGGGTGCAGCTGAAACCATTTTTTATTTTTCTAATTCAGTTAAATATCTAAGTTCAACTCAAAAACTAACTTTGAGACAAAGCCCCTACATTTAAAGGGACATGATCAAAGGATAGGAAAGATAACAAATTCCATGTTCATTTGAAACCTAGCAATGATAAATATGCTGTCACTGTATTTTTTCAGTATTGTCTATCTATTCTTCCAATGACAATGACCCCGGGTGAAAATTTAGCAAAACTGTCAAGGTCCCCATAGTCAACATCTTTTCTCTATAAAACAATAACATCAGGAAATCATTGTCCAAAGAATATACTAAAATTTATACTTTACTTCTAGAAAGATGCAGGTTTCTTCCCTCTCCTAATTGCATGGCTGCAGAAAAAAAGATTACACATTGCATCTAACGGTGTCAGCCTGCCAGCAGAAAAGACTCTCTCCCTGCTGCAGTTCAATCTGCTCAGAAATTTGTCAATGTTCCTGGATCATAAGTCTAGGAATATGATTAGCTGCATGGAAAGTCTATTTTCATAATACTGAATGCAGCTCTGCCTGCAATAGATCAAAAACCTCAATCTGCCAATGCCACAAATATCTTGCATTTTACTTCCTCTCATCAGGAGAAGTTCCTGTACTTATATTGCCAAGATGGCAGGACCCATACAGCACAGATGCAGCACTTAGATTTGCAGGAATAACTCTTCGTGAATCCCCTAAACAGAACAATGAGGACTGAGCATGATCGGTGGCAACATAGTATTTTATGAGTATGGGGAGAAATCTCAGAAAACTAGACAAGAAAAGTAAGAAAAGTTAACAGAGTCAAGTTGCTAAAAAGGAGGGAGGAAGCATTATTAATGTTAAGGAAAAGATGAACTCTCATTGTCGATATATGTCATTTCCTGGTTCACCATTAGAAGCTATTTTAAAACATCCTCTGAAACAAAAATCAGAGGTTCTCATAGAAATAAATGGAGAAACCTAAGATTTCAAAATAGACAAGAATAGACATTACAATATCTACCCTAACCTGCAAAAGACAGCAACAAAACTTTCTTATTTTGTGTGAAACATCTGAAAAATAACCCTGCTAATATAAGTTACCAAGCAAATTAAGTTAATTTTCAGTATTGCAAACTGGAATAGGCTGCAGCGGCAAGATAGACTAATAAGAACCATAAAGTATAGCGCACACTGAATACTGATCAAGATCAGCATTATTAACATTGCAGCAATATTAGACACTTATACTAGGTAGGAAACTGGGCTAAAGCTGACAATGCAACCAGTTTGCAATTATGAATATACAAGTAATCCTTGTTTAGGAACCACAATTGGGACCGACAACTCAGTTGTTAAGCAAAGCAGTCACTAAGTGAAACCGTGACTGTGCTTATGATCTTTCTTCAGTTTTCCTTTGCTTTACAGACCTGCAAAGTTCATAAATGCGAGGATTGCTCATGAAGTTACTTTTTCATCACTGTCATAACTGCATATGGTTGCTACACGAGGCAGTCACTAAACGAGGACTACTTTTATATTGATTTTATTCTTGTATTGCATTTTGCACTGAGAGTAGTATAAACAGACCAGTTAATAGTGCTTCAGAGATGAAACTGAAGCTGGTTTCAGTTCCCAATTAAAGTTTCACTTTGTTGGCACCATGTTATAACACAAAATTGCCATCCCTTGCCCCAGCACTCATTTATATTCAGGATGCTTACTGAAAGCACTAACTTATATGCAGATTAATTGCAAGTGTGTAATCCAGGCTGCAGTGAAGTATCATCTGCAAGATATCATAGTTGGCTCATACACTTAAATATTAACATTTGACACAGCAGTATTTTTTCTAGGTGCCATTCTGAATCCCAGGTACAATCTTGTGGAGCGGGTTCCTGGCAATACAAATTGTGCCACATGCAGGCTGGACTCTTGTTCTATCAGGCTTCCTTTGGATAGCTAGAGGTGGGTTGAGAAGTTGAATTCAGGAGTGATTAATGCCTCTGGAGGGAATTGTATGTTCTGCCTTGAAGGAGATGGAAGTGCACCCGTCTGAAAGGATCTCTCAATCCCACAACGCTGGACAATTTCTACTAGATCTTCAACCATGCCTTTCTAGGAAAGGTTTTGGAGATGGTAGTAGGATACAACAGTAGCAAATTATCTTGATCCCTTTTGGTTAGACCTCAGACCCTATGGTCTGTGTGAGATGGAAGCTGCATTTGTCACTCTTGTGGAAGACTTCTACCAGAGGGATTGTGACTTTCCCAGTCCTATTAGATCACTCAGTGGTGCTTTATACCACTGAGTATGATATTCTTCTGGAACGCCTACAAGGGGTTGGGAGTTTGAGACATAATTTTGCGATAGATGCAACCAACCCAGACTGCACAACTCCTAATAAGTTTAAGAGGAGACATTTGGAATCCCCCCCAATTGATTTCCACTTTAACGACAACAAAAAAAATCTCAATACTTATTTATGCTATTGCTACTATTATAACTTGAGAATTAACACAACAATTATGTAACAATTAGTTTACTAGAACTATTTACTACAAGCAAACTAACAGAAGAAAAAGTGCATATTCAAACAACAGTATTACTATAATGTAACTCAAAACTCATGTTCATAAAAATAGAAAATAGAAAAATTGGGGAAAAAGAAAATGGGAAAATTCTATAAATGCTAGCATTGAAGAAAAAATGTTGAAAAAGGAAGTCATAAATCCAGTCAGAACTCTGAAACATAAGGCTGCAAGCGTTGATAGCATAACTGAAGAAATGATAAAAAAACAGACATGGTTTGCTTACTGAGCGGCTGTGTGACTGGCTTAGCATGTGTGAACGCTGTATATGTGCCTGATAATTGGAAGAATGATGTCCTCTTATCCTAAGAGAAAAGTAGTAGAAGTAGATGCAAAAATTACAGGAGGATTAGTTTGTTCAATGTCCAGGGAAGGTGTTGGGCAGAATTCTGCATGAAATCTTACAAGAAATGACAATAAGCAACATTGGGGAAGTGCATTGTGGCTTTATGCAAAACAGGGGTGTGCAGATCACTTGTTTTTCTTTTCAATAAGTCACTGCAAAATGCATAAATATGAGAAAGAAAGGTTATTATGTACATCTGTTAATTAGAGAAAGCATATGATAAACCAAATAGGGTTATTACAGAATGTTTTGAATGTATATGGAGTTGAAGGTTGGTACTGAATGCAGTAAGAGTGCTAGATAATGGAAGGGTGAGAATAAATGGAATGCTGAAAATGTTGGTTCAACCCTGAACAGTCAAACAAATCAATTACTTTTATCTATATTTAATATAACATTATCACATTTGTAACCTCTTTTTTCTGAGTAAGAACAACATAGGGATTATCCAATTATTATGTTCCCTACTATCATGGAAACTGGTCAAGCCTTAGGTCTTAGCTTAAGATTATCCAGTGAGTTTTGTTGCTGAGTAGGATCTGAACTTATCCTTATCCAAGAACACTATTCCTATCATACATGTTCTCTAGAACATACTAGAAACTAAATTTATGTAATGTTTCTTTAAACACAAGCAAATATAGCCCATTTCATCCATACATTTGTAGTCTTTATGGCTGAATAATACTTAAGTTAGCAAAGTTAAACCAATAAGCTAAAAGCAACTTGATGCATTTTTAGAGAAATAAGTATATCTTCCTGGTTAATAAATTGCTTAGAAATTCCACAACACGTAGCATTTATCGCACAACTGTGTCTTTTGCTCATTGTTCAAAAGGGAAAAAAGCATTCTGAGGGCTCATAAAGCATGCCACTTTCATGATGAGAGCCACCTATTAGTCACTATAGATAATTATAGTTGGATACATTCACCATCTTTTCTGTTTTTCATAAGAAATCCAATATTCACAAAAAGGAGAGAGATGCAGTTCAGGAGAGATATTAAAAAAATACAAACAGAATCATAGAATTCAGTTACAAGGTGTTGAATCTGTTTTCAGTACCAGAAGTGTAGCTCGTGTATGAACACTTTTCTACATGAACTTACTTCTGAGTGAAATTTTATATCTTTGGGGAAAGACACTTAAAAACATTTTAAGATGAATGTTTACTGCCTACTCGGGGAACTACAAGAAGTTATACACTAAATCACTGCAATCTCACACAAGATTTTCAATGTCTTGAGAGATGGGACTTTTTTTACAAGTGTTACGCTTTTTAAGAAGACCAATTTTAGGCCAACGCATGATGGTACTCAGTGTTAGTGACTCCTGGCCTCTTTTACCTCCCAATTTAAATCTCACAAAATGCAGACAGTGATAGTCCTCATTTAAAAAAAATAACTATACCATCATGCCTGATAGATTTTTGGAGAACATGGAAGATTGCATCTTCACTGTTGGCTAATGTTGGCCTTTTCAGGACAAGATCTGGAAGAACTGAGACACAAGATGGAAATTGCACTCCTTACTAGCAAATTTAAATAAATCAGCAGGAACAGATATAATCATCCAATAATTCTTTAAAAATTCAACCAGGATAATTTTCTAATAAAAATGTTTCTAAAATCAGTGTTTGTCCCCAAGGACAGAAAAATATCTAACTTTTTAAAAGAATTTGAGGAATACAAGAAATTATAGCTCAGTTAGCTTAATATTTGTTCTGGGGGAAAGGACTGAAAAGAAATACCACAGAATAGGAAAACAGGTTTTGCTTAATAAAGAACTAAAATGGCTTCTACAAGAATAAAAGTTGTCACCCTAACATTGCAGGTTTTTTGAGTATGTCAGTAAGCCTATAGATGTGATCTTCCACTAAATACACTTGGACTATCACTAAGTCCCAAGCTTTTTAGAAAACTCAGCAGCTGAAAGATAAGATGGGGCAAGCAACTTGCATGCATCCCCCCACTCCCACCTCAGTTACAGCCATGAGGTCATGCAGCTGAAACTCAGTGGTAAGATTCTGGGTGCAAAAACACCAAAATAAGGATAGAGATTAGTGTTCAAGGCCTCTGCAAAGCAAAACATTACCATTCCCAACCTCCCATACTGAAAAAAAGCAAAAATATTCATTCTCACTCTCTCTAGATATATCACCGAAAGTCCTCCTGTAGCCCACAAATTATAGAATCTGCTGACATCAGATGCAGTGATGGCCTCAGTTAAAATGGTTTAAAAGGGGACTAGAAGATCATGTTTATGGTTATATATTACCTACTTCACACGTTAAGGTTACCTACCTTAACTTCAAGTTGATTAGCTTCAAATCTTCCTCGTTTCCTCTCATGAGCTTCCTAGATGTATCTAGTTGCCCACTTTGAATCTGGTTTAGTTTCAAGGCTCAATCAGTCCTATAATGAACTGGAAAATCTGAAGTCATCACTGACTTGATATGGTCTTGTTGGGAACTGTTTTAAGATTATGCTTTCCAGTTTACAGGTATGCTGGGGTTAATTGTAAACTAAGTTTATGTCAATCTAAACTGATTTTAATCAGTTAAGGAAAGCTGGATAAAGCTGACAATGCTTTTTTTTAAAAAGCAGGGCAGCATTCTATTCAAACCAAATCAAAATTCCACCTTTGATATCTATTACTCTTTTGTTTCTAAACTCACCATTTGGAGAAAGGCCATGCAACCGATGGTCATTCTTATTCTTGGTAACCCTGCCAATCTAGAAGCTTGATTCATTTCTTTCCTTTAGTGCTGGCATTTGTCTACAATAAGGACATGCATAGAATCTATTTAATCTAACAATGAACTATAAATTTCTGCCAGTGGCTTTAACTGCTACAGATTCTCAGCATAGATTATACCAGGTTACAAAAAAATGAAAGTTCAATTAAAAATTGAGTTAAATTGAATTTTCCATGAAGTTACTGCTTGAGATAAACTAAGCCAGAGCCTCTGATTTTGCTACAGATACTGAAACATAAACAAAAGAAAATGTCTAATGAAGCAGCAGCTAAAACAAATGTTAAGTGAAATCTGAAAAAGCAATGTCATTTTTTTCCCAAGCTAATTCCTGCCAGATTTAAGCCATATCCTGATCCAAGCTCTGCCTAAGATATAAATATCTCCCTGAAAGGCAGCCTTCAATAAATAAAGTATTATGTTCCTATAACAACCATAATATGCCAACTCTAAAAGGATAGGAACATTTTTCAACATCTAACCTCCTGCTCGTATCTGAAATGAGGGGCAAATATTGCTTCTAGCCATGTTTTATGAAACACTATTCCAAAAAAATTCCTAGCCTTGGAAAGAAATGAGGGAGTTGCCATTCATATGTGATACTATGTTAAGTTATTTCCAATTGAGTACCTCCTAGAACCTAGATTTACTGAGATTCAAGCTACCATCATCCCTAGATGGTATGACCATCAGACAAAGAATATTGATATATAGATACAGTGGTACCTCAAGATACGAACGCCCCATCTTCCGAAAATTTCAAGATACGACCAGCTCCGGCCGCAAAAATTTACCTCAACATGCAAACTCCGCCTCAAGCTACAAACCAGATCCGCGGCCATTTGCCCTGCTGCCACGTGGTCGTGGCTTCCAAGAGGAAGTGCTAATGAAATCTGAGCGCGAGGACAAAAGCCCAAGGAAAGCAATGCAGAAAGAGGAACTGCTAATGAAATCTGAGCGTGCGGGGGGGGGGGAGCTCCCGCTCCCGGCTGTGCGTGCACGCTGATATTGCTTTCACTGTGCTTTTGTCGCTATGGAGAAAGGAAAAAGGAAAAGGAAAAACCATTTGTCCTGCTGCCACGTGGTCGTGGCTTCCTGTGGGCGAGATCGCAGTAGCAAGGAGGCGTTCGGTGAGGCTTGTGGTGTGTTTTGTGGCGTTTGGAAGGTTTTTGGTGTGCTTGTCAGCATGGCTCCAAAGAAAATGCAGAGCGGGCGTGGCAAGAATAAGGCTTTGCAGCTAAGAGGCAAAGAAGAGAGGAAACCCCTGAAGGAGATCTCCCCGAAGTCCCTTTGGAGGGGGACTCTCCTTCCAAACAATAACTGCCTCCCCACCCCATTCTCCCTCTTCATACTGTGCTTTTTTTTCATGTTTTTGTGGTTTAAAAATAAAATGCATATGTTTCAGAACTGTTTGTATTTACATTGAACCTTATGGGGAAATTTGCTCTTTCCTTTGGCCATAGCCCTTGGCCTGGTGATTGCTTTCACTGTGCTTTTGTCGCTATGGAGAAAGGAAAGAGCGCGGAGGAATCGGGGGGGGGGAAGCTCCCGCTCCGCTGTGCATGCGCGCGACATAAGCCTTTCCCCCCAGCGCGCTGATTGCTTTCACTGTGCTTTTGTCGCTATGGAGAAAGGAAAGAACGCGGAGGAATCGGGGGGGGGGAAGCTCCCGCTCCGCTGTGCGTGCGCGCGACATAAGCCTTCCCCCCCATTCCTTTCACTGTGCTTTTCTCGCGCGCGCCAAGGCTATGCACAAAGGAAAGAGCGCGGAATTAAGAAGAATCAGCACGGGGAGTGGGGGGGAAGCTCCCGCTCCCGGCTGTGCGCACGGGAGCCTTTCTCAGATTTCATTAGCACTTCCTTTTTCTGCGCTAGGGCTGACTAAAGCGCGCCTGGGGAATTTCTTAGCCGTGCAACGCCGGCTGACACATTGAACCTTATGGGGACATGTGCTTCAGGATGCGACCAAATTCGGAGGGCAGATTAGCTGTATTTACATTGAACCTTATGGGGAAATTTGCTTCAGGATGCAACCAAATTCAGAGGGTGGAATGGATTAACCGTATTTACATTGAACCCTATGGGAAAACGTGCTTCAGGATGCGACCAATTCGACTTGCGATCAGAGTCACGGAACGGATTAAATTTGTATCTTGAGGTACCACTGTATATATAGATATATATAACAGACATATGTAACATTAAATGTTTTTTAATATCAAAAATCCTTTGCAAAATAGGATTTTTTAACTTGTGGCATGATCTACCTCATTTCTAAGAAAAGCTTAGCAGTACAAAACTAAAAATATACTATTACCTATATTTTAAGTGATAGCTAACCTTTGTTAGCTAACATTTTTAAGTGCACTTGGTTAAAACAGCAGTTACTTCCATACAGGCAAACATACAGTTCTCCAGGTCAGGTGGCATTACAACAACCATAAAACTGAAACAGTTTTAAAAGTGCCTAACTTTATTTAAAAACATATCATGCTTATCCCTAAAATATTAGTAATAAACCTCATGCTTTTGCTTGAAGTGATCAACATATCAATCAAAGAACATGGATGGATGGACAGATTCCCAACAGATAACATGGTAATATCAATTTCCATGAAAAAATACCCATTACAAATATTCCCAGTTAGGTAACAATGATTATACCATTGTTCCAGACCATATATGAATTAACAAGCAGCAATATTGAAGAAAAACAGTCAACCATTAATTGTATTTTACAACATATTCACTGTAAAATGCTACAAACTACAATATACTATATTTACAGCCATTCTTTACATATGATTTTATAATCCAAGAACAGACTTGCATATGAAGTCTGATCAAATCTAATGCCACAAAAACACAGCATGTAACTTAGATAATGCATAGAAATGCTGCCAACAAGTTAAAATCAGGCTATTAAACAAAGCCTTTATAAAGAAAATACATAAATAATTTTCATTACTGTATACTGTTGCCCCAATAGTTGTATTGTTAATTTTTGAAATAACTGTTCTGTATATCTTTCCAAAGGCTGACTATAATAGCACTGTACACATGGATTTAAAAAAAAGGGAAAACAGCAGATATGGAAGCAGAGACATGTTATAAAAGATTTTGTATTAAACTCCAGCTGTTTTAATTTAATTTTTTCATTTCGCCAAGAAATATATAATCGTAATATGTTTTACAACAAAACATTTTGCAGCACCTTAAAAGACTAACCAGTTTATTCAGATATAAGCACTTTTAGGTCATATTTATATCATCAGGTGAAGTGAATGTAATCTAAAAATAGCCAACATCCTGAGGTCCAAGGGTACATTAGATGCCATGCGCATTTTCAGCACACAGGTCAGCATATACACATACAAGGTCAAGTGCATACAAAACCTCTCTTCCAGAAAACCTTCACATAAAATGCAACACAACACATTACTCACATTGGCCAAACTCGTTTCACTGCCATTGACCACCAAAGTGAAGCAGTTTTAAGTACCTTTGCTTGAAGTGAACTGCAAGTCATGAGGTTTTCTTTCCTCTCCCCAAAAGAGGGCAAATGTGTTGTTTTCACTATTTTTACAGCAGCAATTCTGAATTCACTGAGACAATGTTCATGGCTTGTGGTTTCCTCAAAACAAAAAGGTTAAAAAATGCTCTGTTTGGCTGGTAATGACTTCTAACTTGTCACCCTCTTTTCACCTCACTTCACTGACTCCACCCTTTCAACTTTGCTGTGAAACACTAACTAACCAACTAACCTTCCAGTTAGGACTGTAGCCACCCACCCAAGTCTTCGTTTGAAACTAGAGTTCATTTTTATAATGTTCTAGGCTAAACCTGAGAGAAGGGATGAAGGTCTGTAAGGTGCCACAAGACTTCTGGCTGGTTTTGCTACCACTGATTTGGTTGCCCCTCTACAAATGTTTAACAATCTAGAGCAAAGTTTGTACAAGACAGCTTTCCTTTAGGAATGTGCTCACATGAATAAAGCATGAGTTCTTTTGCAATACTTTTACTTTGTTAAATATCTCATGCAGCAATCTAAAAACAGATTACCAGTACCTGTACTCACTGATTTTTCCTACCATTATTTATTAAAGGTATCTTGCAAATGCAATAGAACTTGGGCACAACATTTAAATAACTTCTACTTCTTGAACACTGCCTCCCTGATCAAAACAGAAACTCACACATAGCTGATCTTGCAAATATAAATATATATACACACACACAGAGGAAATCAATCAAGAGCTACTCATCCTAATCAGTTTGGCTCTCCAAGCTGATACTACCTAAAACCGCACTGAAGAAGACTGCCTCCAAGACACGTTGCCAAAGCCATTTAAAACTTATAACCAGTACTTACATTGATTCTTAATAGTTCGTGAACCCTTTTGAATGTTCAATATTTCTCCATAAATATGCCCAAGTCCTAAAACTAGATAAAGGGAACCCAGTTAAACAAATGAGTCAAAAATATTATACTTGTTCATTGATTTATTGAGGAAAGTGATTCAAAGCTACATATTCATGTATAGCAAAAATATGTGAACCTCTAGGATTCTCAGTTCATTTGAAGGGGAAATTAGAGTCAGGTGTTTCAATCAATGAGATGATAATCAGGGATGAGCGTAGGAGGCCCTGCTTTATTTAAAGAACAGAATTATAGATATTCACTATCAAAGTGTGATCTTCACAACACAGGTATGTGAAGGTGTGTCATGGCTCAAACAAAGGAGATTTCTGAGGACCTCCAAAACAGAACTGTTGATGCTCACCAGGCTGGAAAAGGTTACAAAACTATTTGCAAAGAGTTTGGACTGCCCCAGTCCACTGTCAGGTAGATCATGTACAAATGGAGGCAATTCAACACCACTGTTACCCTCCCCAGGAGTGGTTGACCAACCAAGGTCACCCAACCAAGAACAAAGCATGTAATACTCCAGGAGGTCTCAAAGAATCCCAGGATAATGTCTAAGGAATGAAAGGCCTCTCTTACATTGGCGAATGTCAGTGTCATGAGATTCAGGAGATTCAGTTCAGGAGAACACTGAACAACAATGGTGTGCATGGCAAGGTTGCAAGGAGAAAGCCACAACTCTTCAAAAAGAACACTGCTGCCTGCCTACAGTTTGTGAAAGACCACATGGATAAGCCAGAAGGTTATTGGAAGAATGTTCTGTGGGCAGATGAAACCAAAATATAACTTTTTGCTTGAATGAAAAGCATTATGCTTGGCGAAAGACAAACATTGCATTCCAGTATGACAACCTTATCCCATCTGTGAAACATGGTGATGGCAGTATCATGGTTTGGACCTGCTCTGCTGCCTCTAGACCAGGTCAGCTTGCCATCATTGAGGGAACTATGAATTCTGAATTGTACCAGCAAATTCTACAGGAAAATGTCAGGGTATCTGTCATGAACTGAAGCTCAGGAAAAAGGGGGTCATGCAGGAAGACAATGACACAAAATATACAAGTCATATGACCAAAGAATGGTTAAAGCAGAAGAAAGTTAATGTTTTAGAATGGTGAAATCAAAGTCCTGACCTTAATCCTAGAGAAATATTATGGAAAGACTTGAAGTGGGCAGTTCATGCAAGGAAGCCCACCAACGTCCCTGCGTTGAAGCTGTTCTGTAAGGAGGAATGGGTTAAAATTCCTCCAAGCCAATGTACGGGACTGATCAACAGTTATCAGAAACGTTTAATTGCAGTTATTGCTGCCCACAGAGGGCACACCATTTCCTGAAAGCAAAGGTTCACATTCTTTTGCCACACACAAATATGTAGCTTGGGATCATTTTCCTCAATGAATCAATGACAAGTATGTTTTTGACTCATTTGTTTAACTGGTTTCTCTTTATCTAATTTTAGGAGTTGTGTGGAAAACAGATAACGTTTAGGTCATATTTATGCAGAAATACTGAAAATTCAAAAAGGTTCACAATCTTTTAACCACCACTGTAAAAAAATCCACAAAAAAAGTAACAGTTTTTTGTAGAATATTAGAGTGTTGTGTTACTCTTATTATATTTATTTTGATATGACTGATAGGTCTGTGACCTGTAGTAAAGTCATTCATTCATTCATTCAAATAATACAGCATAATCACTATGGTACAATATTTCATTCAATAAAAGCTGAGATATTTATATACATTTATCAAGGAAGCAAGAATGTAACATTACTTTCTGTTATGGTATTAAGGCTAGCTATGAGAATTGTCTATTTCAACAGGTTATCTTATTACGTAGTTCAATATCACTGCTTCAACTAAAGGTTATTTCTGGTATAATGTATGCAATAGAGTTCAGGCTCTGACATGTTTCCTGCCTTTGCACCTTTATTTCTAAGTAAAATGTAGCACACAGTTCAGCAGATGGCAGCACCTGACTCTCCTTTCTGGGCTAAGAAGCTACAAAAGTTTGTGCCTAATTAATACTTGGATGGGAAACTACCAGGAATACCAGAGTTGTAGGTCAAACAAAATATCCCAGAAGACAGTGGTCAACCACTTCTGTTGCCAAGAAAATTGCATGGTTGTATCCCTGAAGTCACCAGGAGGTGAGCCCATTCAATGGAGACCTTATCTTATTGTATAGCACTCTAGTAGCTATTCAAATTGCTGTTATTAAATGTATACTTTTTTTGTTCATACTTACTCACTGCTTTCCTTTCCCACATCCCTCAAACTTTTGTTTTTTAAAAAGAAGCTCAATTGGCTCATACCAAAAGACTTTTCTGGCACAGTACAAACTTTTAGTAAATAAACAAATGTATTGCTGGTTTCCTATTCATTCACTGGTCAGCTCGTATCTGTGATACTTCAATGTAATGAACGTTCCCATGTCACTTAACTTAGGATCTGAACACTATATATCAATAACTCATCATGGAAGTGGGTTCTTTAATCATACCAATAAGCAAAACCTGGGATTGTTAACTTCCCTCAATTATATCAAAGACAAACATTTTTCCAAGACTTATGAAGGAAGTCCACCAATGCAAAATACTGTTTGAATTTGGTAGAGTTAAATCCTTTCAGCAAATGAATTTTATAAAGAGAGTACACAATCAGAGACTGCAGAACAGCATGTGTTCCCTGAAACATTTTGGGTAGCCCCAGTGATTTTCAAATATTTCGGCTAAATTGCAATGTTTAATTCATCAGAAGGAGAAATTATTAAATATACAAAGGGAGAATAAACATGTTAGCTATATTTAATTCAATGTAAATTGTATTAAATTAAATTTAGTTTTTGTTCTAGCCATAAACTATTTTTAGAGTGTGGCATCCCGTTGGCCATATTCAAAGGCTAAATGCAGCCTTCAGCCCATAAAAGGTTCTCTGCCCCAGTTTAAGAGAAACCTTTACAGAATTCAATAACCTTTCTACTTATACTTGAAGACACAAGAGTATTAACTTGTGTTAACTTTAAGTTTACCTTTAGATGGGGGTAGTCAACTTAATAAAGCTTAACAGCTATTCTTCAATAAGATAGCTGGCAAGCCACCTCCCTTTTTCTGAGAAGATCAGACTCTCCAGCTTGTTGGAAGACACACAAAAAGGGCTAGAACCATTATTCCCTCTTTTCTTCACTTCCATATGCCAGTTTTGGACTCCCACCTCTTAGTAGAACATTTAACCTGGAAGTCAAATCAGGCTCCAGAACTGTGATTTTGTCATCACCTAGTTATTCAACGGGAAAGAAGATTTTGAACAGCAATCTCCCAATTTAATGCAAACATCATTTGGAGTTTCTTCCCTACGGAATTTTAACAAACTGGAAAATTAAGAGAGAAAAAAATCCAATAAATTCAAATGTTTAATATTCTTCATTAAGAACACATAAACAAGGATCCATCTTATCCAATTTTTTATGTAGAAGCACAACCAAGTCAATGCGCTTCACAAAGTTAATAGCTCAAACATCCAAAAATTATTCATTTCCTGCTTTAAGATTTTCAAATTATAATCAGGTCTTTGAATTGCTGCTATGCATAACATAATGGTTATAAAGAGGGGCAGAATTAGAATGCCAGACTGATTCATTTATTATAGATGGAAATATGCTTTAACAATGTCTGAATTGTAATAACTAAAGATACATAGCCTTCCTTCTAATTCAGGTTAAAGGAATAAAATCTACTTAATATATGGGATCATACTAGCTTTAATGCTTTATTGATGAAAATGTACATACAATAGATTTTGTTAGTTTCTCTCACTAAATATTATATGTTTTTAAATAAATAAAAAGTGCAATCCAAGCAAGCAAGGTAGCCACTGTCAAAGACTGACACTTGTATAATGTAGTTTCAGGCTTTTCTTGCAACTGGCAGTAGAGAAGCACCATAACAGTGGTTGTAAAAATAGGTGGTAATATATGAAGACTAAACAGCTGCAAAATTAACTGGTTCAAGAACAAAATCTGTGCTGCCTCTGGAGCATGAGGAACCTCCTCCTGTCAATAGTTCAAGGTGCTCTGTTTAGAAAGCATGTCTGGAACAACTCAAACTTCTTCCAGTTTGGAGGATTTGCTTCGGAAAATCCACCAAATCATTTTGAGAATGGCACGGTCCAGAGGAGTTTTGACATGGTACGGAGAAGGAACAGAGCATTCCAGAATTTTCCAGACCATTTTATCCTGGAACTTGCAAGCTTTGCACATGCCTACCCACACAATCATGATCACCAAGTGTTTTGATGACACATTAGCCACATACTGAAGGCAACAGTGAAAATGCAGTGGTGATACTGTTAAATACCATCATATTACCAGTATACACACTTGCTTCAACACTAGGTTCATTGCTATTTTAAGCACCACAAAGATTGCATTTCAAGCAGCACTCTAGTAATGCTAAGGAAACAAGAAAAAAGGCACAATATCCCAATATTACATGGTCTCAAATCGTGGCATCTTAAATTATTAAATGTATTCACAACAGAAACAGAGATCAAAGCCTCTGTATGGCTATACACTAATGGATCCATTACTATTTTTAAAAGATTTGAAATTACTCTAAAGTCGGTAGTATATGAATTAAGATCAAATTCCATTTTCAAAATGCTATTTAAATGGAATTTGGGAGGGTTTTTTGCTTTTGTACACCAGATACACTATTCCAAGTGATATTATCACAGAATTTTGAAAGAGGGTCCATGAAGAATTGATATTTCAGAAACCAAACATACCTTCTGTTATTGTTTGGCTTTAGGTTGTTAGAATCCATTAGCATCTGCTAATACCAAAAATTTGTCCTAATATGTGCAAATGCTATATTCACAAAAGTAGTTCACACAAAAATATACAACACCTGGTTCTTATTTAATCCAGGACTCAGTACTGCAGAATGCATCTGTGTGCTTAACTAAGATGTTGAACCCAAATTAGTGTAGCTATTTCTTTAAAAAGCATAAGTTCGGTGCATTCCCTCCTTTCAATCTTGTTAATCTTGTTTACTGAATAATAAGATAATGAGGAGGTGAAAGATTTTATAAAATAGTCCTCCTTACAAGAACATACTCTTCCTAGCTGTACCCATAAAAGAGAACAAGCAGTAGATGCGGCAAGAGTCTGAACGGGAGTAGCTCCTGGCAACAAATTCCACTACTCTCTGAAATATGGCCTATAGCAAGTACCAACTATTTCTAGAAGACAAGTTCTTACAGCTAGAGAATTGCATTGTGCTATGACTACTGCTCATGACTGCCTTTCTTCTTGCCACTAGGAGTTGTGCAGGCATGAAGAGCCACTTGCGTGCCTTCTTACAGAACCAGATATGACAGTGTTGGGGAGAGCTGCCTGTTTAACCTCTATCATACAGCCACTCTATCAAAACTGAATTGTCTGCCCCATTTTTAGAGAGTCACAACATGTCTTAGCATCCATGTTCACAAACACAACAGAGATGTATGAGGTGGAGTTATAACAATCAATAGGGGCCATGGGGCTTGTTTGGTACCAAATTTTAGCCTCCCTCATATATTATTGGCAGCTTCAAAGAATGAAAAAAAAAAATTGTTTAAGTCGAGTGAAAGATTAGACACCATTTGTGAAGTGTTAATCCTTCAACTGTGCATTACATATTATGTAAATTTAAATACGTTGGCTGTTTTTTAGAGTTGAAAATGAAAACACAATATATATGTTTAGCATAAGAGATATGAAGTAATCTTATAGTAACAAAAGGGACAAAATTGACCACAACATGAACAAAACAACAAGCAAACTATCACTAAGATTCAGCAATATAGATTATTATATTGCCGAGCCTTGAGATTATACAGCAGGGAATAACAGTTGCTAGGCATTATATGGAAGGAAGGCTAGTGTTCATCACACCAAGATGGGCACATGTTCAACTCACATAAAGTGTAAGAGCAGTCCCACTGGATCAGGCCAGAGATCTATTTAGTCTAACATCCTGTTTCTAACAGTAACCAGCCAAATATTTCCAGGAATCCCAAAATAAGGGCATGAAAGCAACAACTTTCCTTATTGTTTCAGTATTCAGAAGTTTAATCTCACATTTCTGGTGTCAATAGAGCACTGTCTCCACAAGCATCTGAAGGAAAACTTGCCAAACTGGTCTTCCTTGTACTTAATCAATGTATCTCAAAGACTGCAAGGCTTCTCTGGGCTCAACACAGAAAGTGTATAAAACAACCTCATGTTTATCTTTAAATATATTTGAGAAAAGCACTTTTTAAAATTTGAATTAATAAAACTATCATGTGATCAACTAAATTTTAACTGAATGGAAAAGACTTGTAAATTCAAGTTGGCCAGAAAAATTACAGAATGGACAATGCCAAAGGCTTATAAATAAAGATGGTCATTTATATCACTGAGCCTTCTGCAACTGATTTTTTCAGATATGTACATATCTATGATTATTTGGGAAACTACTGTGTGAACCCATGTAACAACTGTCAACCACAACTGTTGGAACCACTGAGATCCCAGAAATAATTAGACACCTAACTAATATGATAACCTTTTGAAGCAATGTAAGGGCAGTGTAGAAAACAGTCTTCCTACATCAGATGGAGAACTACACTTAGAGCAGAAGTGAGGAACTCCTCTTTTTAAAAAATATTTTTTAGACTTCCAAAGGCTTCAAGGAGTATGGTAGTAACACAATTTTGCCAATGAAGGAAGGGATGGCTATAATATTGGGTCTTTTTGTGCTTGGAGGCTGCTTAAAGTCAAAATAGATGTTTTTGCCTAGCAAAGTAAGCAACTCTGCAGACTTGCTCCTTTACGGAATGTGTGATCCCTGACTACAGCAACTACCAGAACTGAAATTTCCAGTGAGTGAAGATGTTTACAGATATACACCTCCAGCTTGTTTCTCTCCATTCACAAACTTACAGTCTCCAGACACTGATTCAAGACTTCCATAGCATCTCCAGCCCAGCTTGCAGTGGCAATGTGTCATCAGAACACACCATTGCATCTATGCTGGTCTATGACTGTAATAAAGATTGGATTGGATTACCATTGCACCATGTTTGAACCCTGACTGGAAGCTGATTTCCCACTATCTTCTCAACAACCTTTCTGCCAAAGGGAAGGCTTGATACAGGGGGAAGTTCTTCAGATCACGCAAAACAGAGCTGCTGACTCTAGATGCAAAAAGAGCAAAAAAGGACATTTGCTTCACTGCTCTCATCATCATTAGATACATACCAGTACTTGATCAGATTCTATAGTGGAATCCTCTGAGAACAGGAATGGTAGTTTGCAAAGTCTGCATGACCTAAAAAATTGTACATTCCTTCCTTATCAAGAAAACAAATGACAACTTCTCCCCTTTGTCAAGCGGCAGAACAGATCAGAGCAATCAAAGCCCCTACCTTAAGATACTTAACTGATAAATGAGGCGCTAAAGTACAAGCATCCGGTTTCCAAGGTTCTGCAACCTAATCCCTTTTCCTTCAATAAACCTGACTAATGAGACTCTGTAAGAATATAGCTTTCTTGGTTGTGAACATGAGAGATTCACTTTTGGTCTTACACTATTATTGCTCTAGATATCTTTTTGCTCGCTTCATCTCTTACAGCTTCTCTGAAAAACAAGGAACCACTCAGGACTGCAACTTGGAAGTGTCCTCACAACAGCACTCTTGATCATTCTAATGAGTCTTTGACCTTGGAGAGTCTAGGTAAAGTGATAAAGTGATCTGATCATAGAAAAGGTGTGAATTTCTTCCATATTCAGATCACATCTTATCATCTCCAATTAAATATTGGGTCTAGGGGGTACCCATCTTTGTGAGTCTAGGTTGAGATTACCTGGGACAAGGTCATTGCCCAACACAGAAGCCATGAAATCCCAAGCATATCCAGATTCCTCTCCCAGATGTCCCACTGAACCCAAAGCTTCAAGGACTTTAGTATCAGTCCCAAAATGAAGACCAGGAGTACCTGGAAGGCTGCTGTTAGTCAACAGGGTGGACTCTATAGCCCACTTTTGCATACAGTACTCATATCCCGTTACTTTCAGATAAGTGTTATTGTTCACTGCCAAAGTCTCATGAATGATTGCAGCAATTCTTTCTCCCTGGCTTTAGAATCACAGCAGGACCTGAAACCCAGGATGTCCAATAGGGCCACAAGTCTCAGTAAAACACACCATATTTGTGCATTTGTCTACCACCAAATCATGCATGGATGGACATGGTTTTATTCTACGCAGACCTTGTGAGTGCCAACAAATACATCCTTGTTACTGTATACTGGTGTAAACTGGCATCAATCAAGCAGGTACAAATACAAAAGTCTAGTCACTCCTTCAGTTGTCTGTGAGCTGCCCGAAGTATACCACAAAGCAGCTGACTCTACCTCTAAGGATGCCATCCTCAGCTGCTGGCAAGATGTCAGGACACCAGGAAACTAGTCCACAATGATTCCGTCTAAAAGTTCATCATTGCTTAAGACATGTAGCAATAATAGGCCTACATCTCTTCATTATTAACTATATGGGGGAAAGTTTTGTTGTGGGGAACAGAAGAAAGTAATATCAAAATAACAAACGCACTGCTTTTTAAAGCAATAGACTGCTCAGAGGTCCCCTTAATATATTCATCCCAATTATACATTTTATCTCCAGTGTTATGATTTGAAACAAAAATGTACATATTGATAGCAAAAGCTGTTAGTATGCAATTTACTACTCCCTCATAAGGCCTCCTAGAGACTCTATCCACTCCCTAACCAATAATACCCTCTTTAAATATGTTCCTTTAACACATGAGGTACCAGAACGTTATCGAAGATTTTTAAACAGCTCATGCATTTAAAATGCTGAAGCACATAAAGCAAGACCAATATTAAAACAATGTCTGATTCATTGATATGTATGTAAGTCATTTCTGATGGGGAGCCTAGAGTCTTAGAATGGATTGATAATAAAACCACTGCACTCTTAGAACTTGTCTAATATCTCTGAGAAATCTTGGAATAATGAAAAGTCACTATACGGGATGCATATAGGAAAACATAATGCAAATCTTTAAAAAGAAGAAAAGAAGAATGCTGGAAAATTAGTTAACTTAATTTTGATATCACAATTTAAAAAGTTATAAGGACTCTATCTGCTGATAACAAAACATTGCTTTGAAGAAGGCAACATGATTGATCATGAATAAATACAGCCAGAATAATCTTATTTCTTTATTCAATGGATTACAACCTTAACAGATAGTGGTAATGCAATGAATATAATGTATCTTAATATCAAGAGAACATTTGGCAAGAATCTGTGATACTTCATTAATACTGGAAACCTAATGCTACAAGACTATAAACAAGCCTCATGGAACAAACCGCAACATTTCAAATTAAATATGCAGAGATTGGTGTGGAATATTCAGAAACTGTAATTACTGGGTAAAATGATGTTTCTCAGTGAAAATATTGTTACATGTGAATAGTCATCAACATTCTTATTACTAAGAAGATAGAAGAGCCAAGGAAGCTATACAGTTCAGTGTCATACAAGATGGCATTTATTGGATCTTTACATTTCTAATAATTTGCTAGCTTCTGGGACCAGTAAAATGCACACAGTAATAGACTCCCTTCCCCCCATTTTCTCACACATTAGGAAAAGATGCCTTTAACTCAGTTCTGGATTCACTCACTAGATAAATCCAAAATCAAGCTATCAGATGTGGTGCACGCCAGTAATGTAGACCATATTAAAAGGGGAATATATATATTAACAGAAGACTGAACCATCCACACTTTTGAGTTTTGATGGCTGGTTCTTGTTTTTGTTTTTGATGGCTCCTAAACCACAAGCAGATTACCTATAACATCAGGTACTAGAGAACAACAATGAAAGAGAGCTACTGCCTTCTGATCATGCCTCTGAGCTTCCTGAGTGCATCTAGCTGCCTACTATGCAACACAAAATGCTAGACTATGTAGATTTTGTCCTGATCCAGTAGAGCGTCTCTAATGTTCTTATACCTGAAACCCCATTACACCTTTGTTTTTCTGTATAAATCCATCCATGTTATGGCTTGATATTACATGAATGACCTCTTTGGTTGCACAATTCATTCACCTCCTATGTCTTGTTATAAAAAAATTATAGCCTACATAAATTTTCCAGAGTCCTCAGATTATAGTTTGATTCTGACTAACCAACTCAGTTTGTTGGTTTAGATGTAATAATGAACTATAGAAATAATATTAAAGTGGAGCACATTGGTAGGAGAGGGAGTGCCTTTTAATGTATCTCCAAAATATGGTTTGGTGTGTGAACCAACATAGTTAATTTGACAGATGCTGTAATTATGCTTGGTGTAGGATAAACGAAGTCACTTCTTTTTAAAATACAATTAAAATTTTGCTGACCTGCTCCCTTTCTTGCCAAGAAAGCTAGTGGAAGGGGTATTGGGGGACCTTAGAACTATGGTTCTGATAGTTGAAACATTTCTGGTAAGATCAAACTGGAAATCCCGGGACTAATTAGACAGCTGGGGCAGCAGAGTGCAGGGCAGCACAGGGGGAAAAGGGCATAGATGAGGGGGAGATAGGCGGTTGGGGGGGAGTTGAAGCACCCCTGCAGTCATAAGTGCAGGTGGGCTGCCAAATGCCTGAATTTTGATCACATGACCACAAGGGTGCTGTAACAACTGTAACTTTGGGCACCAGTTGTAAGTCACTTTTTTCAGCGCATTCTAACTTCGAACAATTGCTGAACAAATGGTCATAAGTCAAGGACTACCTGTAGATACTAATAGCAGTGAAGGCAAGATGGTTGTCTGGTAGATTTGACAAAAACTTAAATATTAGCTACCCAATGCAGTAATAACAAAGAGGAGTCCATAGAGATGGGATGTTAATTCTTTTGCATTACAGATGAACTTGCTGAATCTCTCTCTCTCTCTCTCTCTCACACACACACACAATCTTCTTTGCTAGGCAAAGGAAATTATATGAAAGAGGTGGAATGCTTTTAGGAGGATCCACCATCAGACACTGTACCTTTTAGAGTCTGCAATGCCTAGAATTCATTATTCAGCTGCCCAGGACCAGCATTTTGGTGAAGAAAATAGCTGGGTAAGGGAGTAGACTTGTTTCCTTCTCATTGATTCCAGGTGTAAATCTCAGATTTACCATTGTGGGAAAGCAATAGAGAGGTGAAACTCTTTGCTCAGGATGTATCTAAATGTGCCCATGTGTGACAGAATATATGTGAGAGTGTATATTTTAAACTTATTTAGAGGTATGTATGTGTACATTTTATAATCAACTTCCCTACTTTGTACTTTTTTATCCCACCTTATTATTTTTATAAACAACTCAAGGTGGCGAACATACCTTTAATACTCTTTCCTCCTCCTATTTTCCCCACAACAACAACCCTGTGAAGCGAGTTGGGCTAAGAGAGAGTGACTGGCCCACAGTCACCCAGCCAGCTTTCATGCCTAAGATGGGACTAGAACTCACAGTCTCCTCGTTTCTACTTAATGTGTAATTGTGTGCTTAAAATGAACAAAATCAGCTGGTTAAATGGAATTTATCAATTAATCTGTGGAGACTCTGTTGTGTTTTTTGTTATTGTTATTTGTTTGTTTATTTATTAATCAAATTTATATGGCTGCCATCTCACAAAAATGACTCTGGGCAGCATACAACAATCCAATAAAACAATAAATATCTAAACAATCATTGCATAAAACCATTATATGGTAATTATTAAAACATTAAAACTATAAAAACAGAACTAAAACAGAAAAGGAAAATAATAGGCAAAGTGACGTTAGTAATAGAGTCAGCTCATTAGTTCACCTGTCCCTTGGGGTCCCCAGGCCTGCTGACATAAACACATCTTAAGGGACCTTCAAAAACTCAGGAGTGATGAGGCTGATCTCATCTCTATAGGGAGAAGGTTCCACACTGCAGGCGCCACAACAGAAAAGGCCCACCACCCAGGGCCCACCAAATGTAGCTCCCTAGACAATGGAACCTGTTATGGTTGTTTTAGTCCAGGCTGTCTAATTTGCTTTATGTTTTTAATTATTTTTACTATTTTTTGGATTTCATGAGCTGCCCAGGGTCTGCTGGAGCGGGTGGTCATAAAAAATTTGAAATAAAAACATCTTGTGGTAGTTCACTGTATTGGCCTAGGAGCATCGTGAAAACATTACTGAGACACTAAGGCACTGTGAACTAAGAAAGTTTGAGAACCTCTGGATTATACTCTTTCTGTAGGTAAATAGTCTGAATAGTTACCCAGGACCATAACTGTCACTGGAGGCCTCACTGACAAGAAGCACATTTTTTCTACCTTGGACTGTTATGTCATCTATGATATAATTATTTGTTGATGGACTAGTTTAATTTTAAAAATGTAATAACTGCATTTCATGTTTTTTAATACCTGGAACCACTGATTTTCCAAAACTGGATATTCTAGTACTTATTTATTTAGTTATTTATTACTTAATCATATTTGTATATTCACTCATGTCACATAGTGACTCTGGGTGGCATACAAAGTAATAATCAAGAGTATATAAAAATCATTAAAACAATCAATTTAAATTAAAATTTTTAAAATGGTGGGAAAATATACAGAGAGTGCGTTCCATTAAGTGTCATACAACCATCTAACAGGGTCCACTCTACCATGGGATCCCCAAGCTAGTTGACAAAGCCATGTTTTAAGGGCCTTCCAGAAGGCCAACAGGCTTGGGGCCAACCTCACCTTAGGGGGCTATGGCAGAAAAGGCTTCCTTCCTATGTTCTGCCCAATGACACTCCCTGGGCAACAGGACCTGCAACATGCGTCTCCTGCCAGACTTGATGGGACAGGTAGATGTAGCCAGGGAGAGGCGGTCCCTCAAATATCCTGGTCCCATACCATGTAGGGTATAACCAACATCTCCCTTCTACAAATGAAATATACAGCTAATGCTAACTTTTTGTTTTGCTTTATTTTTGTTCAAGTGCAGCATCTCTTACAGAAGCTAAATTTGTAGATATCTTGGAGGCTGCTAAAGCATCCAGCCATATTGTTTAGTTAGCATGTATCTCAGCTGTATATAGTGCCAAGTGTATATTGAAAGGAAGTCAAACCCAAAAAACATAACTGCAATTTGATCAAACATATTCTATGGGCCTGCCACAAACATGCTCTTATTAATTTATATATCTATATGAATTATCAAGAATTAACATGGAACGCCTCCTAAAATATACATTAATCTCAATGTAATACTCATTTTAATATAATGAAACTTATCCTAAAGATTTAATAAGAGTTTTGAGTATCTAGTTATATCCATTGAAATTACTACTATACATTTAGATGTGTAATTCAATATACAGTGGTACCTCAAGATACGAATTTAATCCGTTCCGTGACTCTGATCACAAGTCGAATTGGTCGCATCCTGAAGCACGTTTTCCCATAGGGTTCAATGTAAACACGGTTAATCCGTTCCACCCTCTGAATTTGGTTGCATCCTGAAGCAAATTTCCCCATAAGGTTCAATGTAAATACGGCTAATCCACCCTCTGAATTTGGTCGCATCCTGAAGCACATGTCCCCATAAGGTTCAATGTGTCAGCCGGCGTTGCACGGCTACGAAATTCCCCAGGCGCGCTTTAGTCAGCCCTAGCGCAGAAAAAGGAAGTGCTAATGAAATCTGAGAAAGGCTCCCGCGCGCACAGCCGGGAGCGGGAGCTTCCCCCCCACTCCCCTGCTGATTATTCTTAATTCCGCGCTCTTTCCTTTGTGCATAGCCCTTGGCGCGCGCGACAAAAGCACAGTGAAAGGAATGGGGGGGAAGGCTTATGTCGCGCGCACAGCGGAGCGGGAGCTTCCCCACCCCCGTCCTGCTTCTTAATTCCGCGCTCTTTCCTCTGTGCGTAGCCCTTGGCGCGCGCGACAAAAGCACAGTGAAAGCAATGGGGGGAAGGCTCATGTCGCGCGCACGCACAGCGGAGCGGGAGCTTCCCCCCCCCCCCGATTCCTCCACGCTCTTTCCTTTCTCCATAGCGACAAAAGCACAGTGAAAGCAATCACCAGGCCAAGGGCTATGGCCAAAGGAAAGAGCAAATTTCCCCATAAGGTTCAATGTAAATACAAACAGTTCTGAAACATATGCATTTTATTTTTAAACCACAAAAACATGAAAAAAAGCACAGTATGAAGAGGGAGAATGGGGTGGGGAGGCAGTTATTGTTTGGAGGGAGAGTCCCCCTCCAAAGGGACTTCGGGGAGATCTCCTTCAGGGGTTTCCTCTCTTCTTTGCCTCTTAGCCGCAAAGCCTTATTCTTGCCACGCCCGCTCTGCATTTTCTTTGGAGCCATGCTGACAAGCACACCAAAAATCTTCCAAACGCCACAAAACACACCACAAGCCCCAACAAACGCCTCCTTGCTACCGCGATCTCGCCCACAGGAAGCCGCAACCACATGGCAGCAGGACAAATGGCTTTTCCTTTTCCTTTCTCCATAGTGACAAAAGCACAGTGAAAGCAATATCAGCGCGCACGCACAGCCGGGAGCAGGAGCTTCCCCCCCCACCACACGCTCAGATTTCATTAGCAGTTCCTCTTTCTGCATTGCTTTCCTTGGGCTTTTGTCCTCCCGCTCAGATTTCATTAGCACTTCCTCTTGGAAGCCGCGACCACGTGGCAGCAGGGCAAATGGCCGCGGATCCGGTTCGTAGCTTGAGGCAGAGTTCGCATGTTGAGGTAAATTTTTGCGGCCGGAGCTGGTCGTATCTTGAAATTTTCAGAAGATGGGGCGTTCGTATCTTGAGGTACCACTGTACTGTGATAAATTTTAGAAGAAATGTAAACTCAAATATTTTATAGAATCTGTTCAAATTGTAAATTCTAATCCCCTACAATAAAATATAGACAGATCCCAAAGGTAACAAATAAGACTTATTCCAGTTAATAGTTAATATTCCAGACTACAAACATACTGCTTTATAACTTCAACAAATTTTGGTAATAATATTACATAATTTTCAAGACTAGCCATAATATTATTGGCACATAAGAACAATATACATTTATTGTCAAGTGCCACGCCTTTAACATCTTGAGACTGTGCAACAGAAGCCACCAGTGGTTCAAAAACCAAACTAAAAATCAAAAGAGGCAAGGTCCTTCCCTAATAATTTAAAGGGCCACAATGTAATTTAAAGGGCTGAGAGACAAATTGATTGGTGATAATTCAAGCCGCAGGATGACGATACTAAATTGTAATGCCATAAACAAAAGATAACAGAAACCATATCTTCTTAAAATGCCTTTCAAAATTCAGCCTAGACCTTATCAAAGGCCTTTTCAGTATCTAACAAAATTAGGACAACTGATTACAGTTTATCTGCAGCTATATCCATAACATCAATCACCAGGCAAATACTTATCAGATCCTTATCTAACCCAGCCAGCTGTCATGCCTAAGGTGAGTGAAATGAAGAACTCATTCCACAAGCACAGACAATCAACATGGGAACAGTGCAGCACAAAGGCTTCCATGCAAACCCAAAGCCTGCTCTATCAGGGTCTAGGGTCACACAGCAGCTTTTCCATCCACAGCCTATTACGTGCCAAGGTTTTTTTGCTGAAGACAACTGCACTGACCTTAGGGATGACTGCCTCTTCCCTGATGTCACAATGCTACACCTTTTGTACTGCCTGAACGCAGCTTAAACAGGCACTGTTCAGCCCCTCTGCCATTACCAGAAATAAGATATAAACTGACACTGTGGTGGCTTAGGTGCACACTGTTAACTCTTTCATTCACACTGGTATCTGAAAATCTGTGTTTGTTGTTTTAGTATATGGTCACTGACCATTTATTTGATTTGTTATTCATAATGCAATTTTTATATTGTAATTTGAATGCTGCATGCTATGATGTTGTAAATTCAGGCATTTTGTTCCGAAATAAATATCAGACTTTCCAAACATTTTCTTAAAATCAATCCGGACAGGTCTAAGACCTAACAGATCACAGAGTACTGTCTTTTCATATTATGCCTCCTCTATTCTGTGTGTTCCACCTCCACTGATGCATCAAAGCTTATTCAGTCTGGCTTTCACCACCCAGTTGGGGGGGAATCTGGCAGTCCACCAGCCAGAGAGAGAGAGAGAGAGAGAGATGAGACAGAGACAGAGACAGAGACAGTGATAGAGATAGAGATAGAGATAGCTGAAGCATATATATGTACTGAAGTCCTGATATTCCATGATAATTTTTTTTTCAAATCATCTCTGCATCTACAAAGCCTAATTTTTGGTTAGGGTCCAATAACACAAGGTTCTCTAGATATGGTTCTTCAATGATCATTCTGGTACAATGTCTATTTCTACTCCTCCTCCCCCACCCCAAGTGTAAACAAATAAAGTAGCAGATAGGAACAAGAGAAATCTGTGGTCATGAATAGTATAATGTTTATTACTTTTGAAAGACAAACTGCATCATGGCTTAGCAGGAATTCAAGTTACAATCTACACCTATAAAAGTGATTAGAGTAGTATTAAGACTGTTTCTTCATAGGTAGGCAGGAAAAGCCATAGTTGCAAAAAAAAAAAAGTCTCATTAGTGATACAAGCACAGTCTTATCCTATTCTACTCAGACATAAGCATCACTGAGCTTAACGCAGTTTGCTCCCAGTGTATAGGATTGCAGCCTAAATTTCAGAAATTTATTTAATCATAAAAAACTCCTTTTTTTGGATTCCATTGTTATGGTAGGACATAATAATGAGTGTTTTGAAACACTCAGAATCACATATTTAGTTTTACAAAGCATATATTAGGCTGCTGCTCTTCCATACTTTTTGAGAATGTTGTTCAGTCGTTAAGTCGTGTCCAACCCTTTGTGACCCCATGAACCATATTATGTAATACTAGCAGCATTTAATGAACAAAAGTATACATTAATAAGTAACATTGAAGTACGCAAAAAATTAATTTGGATCTCCTGTTTTCTTCAACTGCTTTTTTTTTCCTTTTTCCTAGGCAAAATAAACTAATGATTACGATAATATGGTAAAATTAAGACACTATCAAATTAGCTACCTTGCTTTCTTTTATTTCATAGAAGCACAGGGTGTTATCATAGCTAAATATTTGATTAACTAAATCATTTAAGATTATTTAACTGTCATGGTTAACATAATGCTCACATTCAGCAAGGAAATTCACCCTCTGTAGCTGCAACCTTCTGCAAATGGAGATGTCACACTGAATGGATGGATGGGTATCTTGATCCCTATTTCAATCTACAACACCTCATCATTACACGTGGTCAATTGCTTAGACCAGAATCAATTAAAAAGATTTTATTTTATTTTATTTTATTTTAAGAGCAGGATGACCATAATTCAAAATAAGGATTCTTGAACTAAAATGATGGGACACACTGCAACTAGCATTCATAATTCAGAAATGTGATAGAGTGTGAACTATTTAAACCCAGGGGTGGGGGTGTCATAGATAAAAGAGAAATACATTAAGGCCTTGAGGCAGCTGCATTATCTACTTATTTCAAAGCTATGTGTAAGGAATCAATATTAGTCACTGCGCTTACTGTATTAAAGGTAATAATGTGATTTACATCTTAAGAATTTAGTTGACATATTTACCATTTAGAGCCAGCTTGGTGTGGTGATTTTTTTTTTAGATTTTTTTAATCCCGCCTTTATTATATTTATAAATAACTCAAGATGGCAAACATACCTAATACTCCTTCCTCTTCCTATTTTCCCCACAACAACAACCCTGTGAGGTGAGCTGGGCTGAACGAGAGTGACTGGCCCAAAGTCACCCAGCCTAAGGCGAGACTCAAACTCATGGGCTCCCAGTTTCTAGCCTGGTGCCTTAACCACTAGACCAAACTGGCACCAGGCTAGAAACCAGGTGACTGTGAGTTCTAGTCCTGCCTGAGATACAAAGCCAGCTGGGTGACTTTGGGCTGCTGTCCCTCAGCCCTAGGAAGAAAGTAATGGCAAATAATTCCAAAAATCTTGCCAAGAAAACTGCATGAGCTTGTCCAGGCAATCACCAGGAATCAAGAATGATTTGAATGCACGTACACAAACACACAAAGGTATTTAGTTGAAATATTTAGCAAGCGTAATAATGAAATTATAAATTGCCTTGGGGGGGGTGTTGGATTTATTTAAGTAAATCTATACTGTACATGCAGAGGTAAACTATTTAAGTAAAATGATTTCTTCAGTATGTTTAAATATTTTCTCAGCAATTAATTTTAGTGACTTATTTCAAGGAGTACACCAACCCTCAAATGTGCAAAATTTCTGTAACATGTTTGTAACAAAGAGATCACCAATACAAATCTCTCATGTACAACAACATCCTAACAAATACTACAATATGCATGACATGCGACCTTTCTGCACTCACAACACACACTAAATGTCTTTCAAATGGGATTTGCAGGTGCATTTCTGCCTTACTATTTTTCTTCTGTCACAGCAAAGGTTTACTGAGATAAAATAGCCAACATCACTGTGACATACACTGAGCACACACTGAACCCAGTGACACATCACAGTGATATACACTGAAGTAGTCATCTACTTCAATCAATGCTAGCTCTTCTCAATTAATGTATTTCCATAAACAGGGTACACAGGTCACTTGCCAGTTTGGAACTCAGTTTCAGTTAGCCACTTATCTGTTGCATATTTTAATAATCGTGTGTTAAAAAAACTGCTAAAAGAAATAGATAGCCACCAGTTATAAGCATACACAGAACAACTGGTTATTGGCTGCATAAGACTAGATTTGGTTCCACAAGTAGTTTAAAAACTAATTGTGTATTAAGACTATAATCCTAAACATACTTATTAAAAGTGAGTCATACTGAGGTCAAGGTGATATGCTTCTGGAAGAGCCTTGTTTAAGATGGGGCTTCCTTCATGAGCAATGCAGACCGTCGCTCTCAGAGCGCCCCTCCTGCAGATTGTAAGACCTCATCCACCAACCCCTAGCAAAATGTTCTGAGAAAAAAATGCATTGATTTGAACAGAAGGAAACTGGAGCACTTTAGCATTTGTATTAAAAAAAAAAAAGCTCCCTCAAATTTAAACCTGTGCCTTTTAATTTATTATCCGCAACTGAAACCTGTGTTTCCTGTCCAGAGAACTTGAACAGAGCAAACTCTGCAACATCAGTTAAGTTTAAGAAACGAGGCATGCCACATTGTTTTCCATAATGTCACCTGAAATCTTATTACATATGTTTCAAAGACAACCGGGTAGAGAGGGATACCGATAAACTGCTTTTTCCCTCTCCGTAAACACAGTTCCGTATTTTCACACAGCACGGGGGAACAAGCTACAGACGCGCTTTCGGTTCCTGAACTGTTGAAAACATCAATTAAACGACAAGCCAATCTAAAATACTCCACTTCGCCGCATTTTAAAGAAATGTTTACCCGCATCCCCATTCCCGCCCCCCTCCCCAACTCCGGATCCTCCTCCTACAGAGAAAAGAATCGCCTGAAGAATTAGCGGGTTGATCCGCACAGAAACTGAAAGGCTGGGACATCCGGTCTTTTCCACCACTACGGCCAATTCAAACTTCAAAGCCTCTCAAGCAACCGCCGCTGGGCAGGTATTAAGTGGCTTTCGGCCTCCGCGCCCCCGGAACGGGCACGTTCCTCGTGCAACCCGGAATCTCCCCTATTACACCAAAAACCAAGCGGGGGGTGTTAGCGCCAAAAAGAAACGCTTCTAGGTAAAACAGCAAAGGATGCGTGCGCCGGGCAGGGAGTTTGCGGCCAAAACAATGCTTGGGAAGCAGCGCCGCACGCTGACCTGCCCCCGAGAGCGACCCCTGGCCGGCTTCCCTGACAAATCCGGGCTCGGCTTCCCTCGCAGCCAGCAGGCGAAGCAAGCAGGAGATCCTCGCAGCTCGCCCGACTGTTTGCAAACACGCGCCCTCTCTCTGCGCGGCGCCCCAAGTGCCGCGTTACCTGCCCGCGCAGGGGGAGAGGCGGCGGCGGCGTCCAACCCGGCCACCCCTTCCCGCGGCAGGCCGGAGGGACCCCGCCGCTCTCAAGTGTCACCGCAGCCCCGCGCCCGCGCCCCGCAGCCCACTCACCCAGCGCCGGCGGCAGCGAGGGGCGGCGGCGGCGGCGGCAGGAACTCCGGGGTCCTCTGGGCGACGCCAGCGCCCGCCGCTTGGCTCCCGGCGTCCGGCAGCGGCGGGTCGTGGGAGCCGGCGACGAGGAAGCCGCCGCGGCTGGGGGAGGACGCGGGGCTGCCGGGGGCGGAGCGCGGCGCCGGGGCCACGGGCTGGGGGGCGGAGGAGGACGTGGCGCCCCCGGCGGCTCTGGCGAGGCGAAGGGGCAGCTCCGGGCACTCGGCGGGCTCCGGCAGCCAGTCCAGCTCCACGCTCCGCACTTTGCGCAGCTGCTTCCGCTTCCAGTCTGAGCGCGACTCCCTCTGGCCGCCGCCGCCGCCGCTGTCTCCGGTGGGGAATCCCGCGAGCAGCGCCGCTGCAGCGCCGCCGGCCCCGGCGTACCGCGCAGGCTTCGGGCTCACAGCGCCTGCGGCGGGCGGTGCTGCGGAGGCGGCCGCGGTGGCGGCGGCTTCGTTCCCCGAAGATAATCCCACCGCGGAGGCGATGCGATTCCCAGCCGCCGCCGCCGCCGCCGGTCCTCCTGCCGCCGCCATTTTCTCTGGCGGGTCACATCCCAGCCCACACTCGCCCTCCGTCAGTCAGGCGCACCGGCTCTGAGCGGGCAGGGAGCGAATTCCCCGGACGGCCACTACGCCGGCGGCGTGGCCTGCGCCGCTTGCGTAGCCGGAGTGGGACCGGGCCGCTGGGCGGGCCCAGGTTGCGGGAGGGAAGAGAAGGAAAGGAAGAGGGCGGAGGCGATAGGTAACCTGAGGGGCGCCGTGGGTCGTTTTGCGCAGCCGGCTGCCTCAGCGCCTCCTCTGGCCGGCCAGGTGCATTTGGCTTTTGGCTCTGCGCTCGCTGTGGCCGCTCCTCCTCGCCTCCTTCCCCCAGCCAAGTTTCCTCCCTCAGCTGCCCTGCTTCCAGCCAGAGAAACGGTATCTTGGGGAAAGTGCCCGTTCCTGACTAGGGACTCTCCCGTTTGCCTCCGCTTCGGCAGGATTGCACACCGATTAGCTCTGTGAAGAAGCCGTTGTATCTGTCCGGTCAGCAGGAATAAGGCAATTAGTGGACTTCTGAGGCATTTAGCAAGGATGGAAGCATTCTGAACGGCAACGGGGGAGATTTTTCAGGACTCCCCATGTAATAACTGTGGCACTTCCTGTAAGTCGGAAACTAGCAAAATGAAGACCTTTAGGGAGAGCCTTGTGTGCTGAGGATCTGCTTTAAGACAGTTTGCTTCCTGGGAATGGAAGAGTCAGACCCAGAAGTTTGAAATGGTGGAATCCTTTCTGTTACCCTTCTCAGGAAATTAAACCCGAGCAGCTAATGTATCCATCTATGGCTGTGTGGGCATGCCCCCCCCCCCCCCCAGTTAACAATGTTTTGCCAAGTTGACCTTTTCTAATTTTTCATAACACACTGAGCCCCAAGCCAACTAGGTTCTCGCATCATGGTAAGCTCAGATGTTTCCAGCTCAGTGTGCTGTGTGAATCCAAGTTATAAATATGCATAGAACTGCACCCTAAAACAGTTACAATGCTGACGCTGTACGGGAGGTCTGCATACAGTCTCTCTTTTGAAACCCCATGCAGCTTTGTCTTAAGTGTTTTTTGTTTGTTTTAGTTTTATTGCACAGTTGTTTCACTCAGACAAAATATTTTTCTCTGGCCAGTTTGTTTTGTAACATGAAAGGCACTTTAACCAAAAGTAGCAGTCCTGAATACCTTCCTCAATTTAGTAATTTCTACTAAATTGTGAAGTTTGCTAATTTCAGGTCAGACTATTGATTATCAGACTGGCATCCTGAACTTCCTGAGCCGCTGTCATTGACAGCTCCTGGATAAACCCACGAACAGGCTGATGGCATCCTGACACTGCAACTCAGCAGTCGTGTAATGCAACATTAGAGTGTTATACGTGCCAATCCCATTCTTAGTTACTCTGGAATGTCATTTGATAGTTTCCTCTGCCCTTTCCTCCCATCTGCTTAGAAAACAATGAGGAGGTGTGTCTCATGTGCCCTGAGCCTTACAGTTTGGAAAAATTAGAGACCTTGGCACTGTCAAGTCAGTTTGCCTCAGCACAGGAGTCCATTATCTTATTGCTAAAAAAGCGGTGCTGATCAATGTTGGGTTAGTTGATACATATCCATAGCAAGTTCCTTTTTAATTCACAATATCAAAACTTTTCTAAAATGTTCCAGGTTTTATTAAACAAATATTGCATTGCATTTATTTATTTATCAAATTTATATGGCTGCCCATCTCACCCAAAGTGATTCTGAGGGGCATACAATAAAACCAGGAATTAAAACATTTTACAAACCTATTAAAATAAGAATAGATAAAACAAGACCATGAGAGGGAAGATGTTACATACAATACAATCAGCATGCAGGCTTCCTACTACCAAGGTATCCCCAGGTTTGCTGAAAAAAGCACGTTTTGAGGGCTTTCTGGAAGGCCGTAAGGGTTGGGGCTAACCTCACCTCAAGAGGAATGATGTTCCAGAGGCGGGTGCCATGGCTGAAAAGATCTCCTCCTAGGTCCTGTCAGACAGAACTCTTTCACAGATGGGACCTGTAGCACGTCTTTCCTGCCAGACCTGATGGGATGTAATAAGGAAGAGGCAGTCCTCAGATAACCTGGCTCCATGCCATTTAGGCCTTTAAAGGGCAAAACCAGCACCTTGAATTGGACCTGGAAGCAAACCGGCAGCCAATGCAATTCACAGAGCAGATGTATAACATGTATCCATCTAGGGACACACATAACTGCCCATGGCGCCGCATTTTGTACCAGCTGAAGCTTCCAGATACTCTTCAAGGGCAGCCCCGTGTAGACCGTATTACAGTAGTCCATTTGGGAGGTGACCAGGGCATGAGTGACTGAGCAGAGCCTCACAATTCAGGAACAGGCACAACTGGCACACAACACAAAGTTGCACAAAGGCCCTCCTGGCCACAACTGCCACCTGCTCCTTGAGCAGGAGTTGTAAGTCCAGAAGGACCCCCAGTTTGCGCAGTGCCACCCCATCCAGAACCAAAGATGGTAAAGTCCCAGATTCAGTACGCCCTAAAACCCAAACTTTGTCTTGCCAGGGTTCAGTTGAAATCTGTTGTTCTCCATCCAGACCCCTACAGTATCCAGGCACTGAGACAGGACATCCACAACATCACTTAATTCACCAGGGGCGGAGAGAGATAATTGAGTATCGTCAGCATACTGATGATACCTTACCCTGTGGTGACGGATGATCTCCCCCAGCAGTTTCATGTAGATATTAAACATGAGACAGCACCAAACCCTGCAGCACCCCATATAGTAGGGGCCAAGAGTGGGATCTAATGTTCTAATGGTTCAGTTGTCTCCAAATGAATTATCTTTCAGAGACTATAATGACTGCTATACCAAGCAGGCACAGGCAGTCCCCGGGTTAAGAACCTCCAACTTAAGGACAATCCCTAGATACAAAATGGGCTGCCTATTACTAAAAATGGTGGACTTCTTCTCCTTCCTTGAGTTGACAACCCGGTGAAGCCGCACAATGCTTTCAGGAACCGCTGAAAACCACTGAAAACAGGCTGTATATTAAAACATGCAGCTTCAGCGTTTTTAGTAATAGGCTGTCTGTTTGTAAGTACAAGTTCCAACTTACATACAAATTCGAGTTAAAGACAGTTAGGAATGTAACTTGTTTTTAACCCGGGCATTGCTTGTATATCAGGAATCACAAGCTGGGTTCACACATTGCACTAAGCTATGGAATGTGTAACCATGGCTTGTTAATAAACAGCATTTGGCTAGATTCACACAATATACTAATCCACAAATCATGATTTACAACCCACATGGGTGGCTTCACTTATCATACCAAATAAATCATGTTATACCTTAGCATAATGTTTGAAACCAGTAATTTTGTTACATTAACCTCTTCGGATTCAAGTGTAACAAGACCTGTAGCTAATGGCATGTCTTTTTCTGCAATATGATAATAATGATAATAATGTATTAAACTTGTACGCTGCCCGACTCTCAACAGTTCTGGGTGGCTCACAACAACCCAACAAAGAAATCATAATAAACCATAAAAAAAAGAAAAGAAAAGAAAAAAAGATGGCAAATGAGATGAAGCAAGGGGTCTCACTCTCCTTTGCTGAAGGCCTGGGGAAGAGCCAGGCCTTCACAGCTCTTTCAAATAACAGCAGAGTGGTGGGAACCTCGTTCCAAAGACCAGATGCTACTACAGAGAAGGTGCACTTCCAGGGTCCTGAGAGTTGAAGTTGTTTAATTGAAGGAACCCAAGGACGCCAATCCTGCAGGGTTGAATTGGTTGGGCAGATATTATGGGAGACAGACAGTCCCTCAAGTAATCAGGCCCTATGCCATGTAGGGCTTTATAGGTAACAACCAGCACCTGGAATCACACCTAGAAGCAAACTGGCAAACAGGGCAGTTTACAAAGCAGAGGTGTTACATGGCATAATGGGCACAATGTTAATTGTGGGATTCACATAGTATGGTAATCCAAATCAAAACAACTACATTACAATTTAGTGCAGGAGTCCCCAACCTTTTAGGGCCAGTGGGCCCCTTTAGAATTTCAAGACCTTGTTAAAAGAACACCCACAAAATGGTTGCCAAATTGATTATGGCCAGTCATAAACAGCCACTTACTATTTTAACTTTTGACAACGTCTCTGCAATCTGTGTGGAGCTTAGAGGCATTGCTGAAATGACAAGCTATCCTTGAAGTTAGTGCTTTACTTTGTAGCATGTTAACTTCCTATATATTTAAATAAATTTAAAAAGTAACTACAGCAGGGCACCAAAGAAAAGTATTGGTGGCCGCATTGTCATACACCCAGGCACAATGCTGGAAATTCAGGGCTTGGAGCATTGAATAAGTTTAGTTGGTGTAGTTATATAAATCTTAGCTAAATGTGATTTGTAAACTTTGTTTACAAATTATTCTCGTATATAAGAACTGCCTCCTACCTAATGAGTTTCCATAAAGAAGTAAAAGCACGTCTCTAGGAAAGAGCATTTGAGGAATGTTAAGTGTGTTATCCAGTCATCTTGGTCAGTGCCATTATAATAATAACAATAAATATTGTTAAATTGTTTTTAATCTTCTGTTTTATTCTGTGTAGCCCCTCAAGGCCATTGGGAATAGAGTGGCATATAAATGCTAGCAAATAAATGAATAAACCCAGTCATAATGTGGTACCTTGTATATGGTACTAAATCCATATACATGGAGCCAGTGGTGAAGCCAGTGGTCTAGTGGTGAAGGCACCAGGCTAGAAACTGGGAGACCGTGAGTTCTAGTCCCACCTTTTGTTGTTGTTCAGTCGTTAAGTCATGTCCGACTCTTCGTGACCCCATGAACCATATCGCGCCAGGCCTTCCTGTCCTTTGCTGCCTCCCGGAGTTTGCTCAGTTTCATGCTCATTGCTTCAGTGATGCTATCTAACCATCTCATCCTCTGCTGTCCTCTTCTCCTTTTGCCTTCAATCTTTCCCAGCATCAGGGTCTTTTCCAAAGAGTCCTCTCTTCGCATTAGGTGACCAAAGTATCTGAGCTTGAGTCCCACCTTACTAGGCATGAAAGCCAGCTGAGTGACTTCGGGCCAGTCACTCTCTCTCAGCCCAACTTACGTCACGGGGTTGTTGTTGTGGGGAAAAATAGGAAGAGGAAGGAGTATTAGATACGCTCACCACCTTGAGTTTTTAATAAAAATAATAAAGGCGGGCTAAAAAAAATCTAAATCTAAATGCTGTTTGTTTCTCTGTTCCTAACAGCAATAGCTAATAGTGAAGCTGTGACACAGATGAAATCCCTATACAGGGTAAACTATTCCACATACTGTGGAGGGAGGGGAATGTGACACAGGATACCTGGTTTTAGTGACAGTATTTCTTATCAGTTTCCTATCAGTTTCAGCATAACTTGCTTGTAAGTAAATGTATTTGGAATTGCAGAACATTTCTGCTAAACAGCTATCTGTCTTATATCAGGTTTTTCCTGTTTTTAAAGTAAGATTTTTCTGTATCATTGATCTACATGATCTAACATGATTGATTGATTAATTGATTATCTGCCCTCAAGTTGGTGTTGACTCTTAGTGACCGCATAGACAGATTTTCTCCATGACGAGATCTAACACGAATGACAGTCTATTTTTAAGACTTTGTGATAGAAATTTGATAGAGTTCTTAACAGCAGGTCTAAATAGAATAAAAAGAGATGAGTTGAATCCTATTTATATATTATCTAGTCTGAAATTTTAAATAGAAATGAGTGAAGTGGCATTAGCAGACTATAAATTAATTACAAAAATCTGTAATGGAACTTGTTTTTTTTTTAAAAAGCCAAGTCTTTCAATCGTTACCCAGCGAATTAGAATTTCATTGGACAACCATGGGAAGGCCTCTTCAAGCGTAAGCAAGCAGCCTAGCAGCCAAGGATAAAATGGCCACTGAGATAGTGATGGGAGAGAGGAATCATTCACAGTCAATAGTAGCCAACTGGAATAGAGGTTGTTGTTGTTCAGTCGTTAAGTCGTGTCCGACTCTTCGTGACCCCATGAACCATATCGCGCCAGGCCTTCCTATCTTTCACTGCCTCCCTGAGTTTGCTCAGTTTCATGCTCATTGCTTCAGTGATGCTATCAAGCCATCTCATCCTCTGCCATCCTCTTCTCCTTTTGCCTTCCATCTTTCCCAGCATCAGGGTCTTTTCCAAAGAGTCCTCTCTTCGCATTAGGTGACCAAAGTATCTGAGCTTGAGCTTCATTATCAATCCTTCCAATGAGCAATCAGAGTTGATTTCCTTTAAGATTGACTGGTTTGACCTCCTAGCAGTCCAGGGGACTCTTAAGAGTCTTCTCCAGCACCACAGTTCAAAGGCATCAATTCTTCGGCGTTCAGCCTTCTTTATGGTCCAGCTCTCACAGCCATACATTACTACTGGAAAAACCATAGCTTTGACTATGCGGATGTTTGTCGGCAAGGTGACGTCTCTGCTTTTTAATATGCTATCTAGGTTTGCCATAGCTTTCCTCCCAAGGAGCAAGCGTCTTTTAATTTCATGGCTGCAGTCTCCGTCTGCATTGATCTTGGAGCCCAGGAATAGAGGTATTTGCCCGCAATGAAATGAAACTCAGCAGGCAGACTGCAGAGCACTGCTTGCACCAGCAGAAGCTGAAAAACACTGACTTTGGCAAAGACCAAACAGAGATGGATGGAGCTTGCCTTTTCAAGGGGCTGAAGATGTATTGAGGATGATGTCCTCAAGAAACAGTTCATGGCCCATCCTTGTGGCAGGATAAGGGTCACAAAAATGGGGCTTCTTAAGAATTCCATTTTTTTCTTTCTTACTTTTTCCTTACACATGGGGATGAAAAGGGACAGAAAACAGTGGAAATTTCCCAACATTTTGGCATGCAGCTCAATCTTAAATGTAACCAACCTCTGGTATCAACAGATAACCTGAGTTTTTACTAGAATCCCCATGCCAATCATGTTCACTTTCCTGGTTCTAGAGGAATTGCTGAGAAGTAATTAAAAAAAAATTTAGAGGAATTATGCAAAAAGCAGTGACCGAGCAGTGATGCCAGCCCACATTTGGGCCTGCACAGTGGTGATAAGAATGGCGAAGCATGTGAACTTTTCTGCACTAAGGGTGACCATCATCCTTTTAGGGGTGGATGAAATTGTCAAAACACTTAGAGCTACTGTGAACTATTTGTGGGTTTCCTTGCAGATAAAGTAACACATATTTGTTCAGGGTTAAGTGTCAGTTGGGCAGAATATGGTGACATGAATGGGGCAACATCTTGTGATGTCAGCTGGGATTCTTTTCAGCTTGTGGAATGTGATAGGGTCCTCTACCACCTATGGCTTGGACCCATGCCCAATCTGTCTTCTCTGGATTCAAGAGGTAATTAATGCATCTCAAAGGGAAGATGAGATGCCACTCTCCTTGAGGAAGGCAGTGGTGTACCCTATCCCTAAGAGATCATCTTTTGATCCAGCCGTATTAGACAACCTCTGCCCAGTTGCTAAGTTTCCTTTGTTTGTCAAGAAGGGCATGGGGAATCAACTACACCGGATCTTAAAGAAAACAGATTATCTAGAACCCTTCCAGTCAGGATTCAGGCCTGGGCATGGGACAGAAAGAGTATTGGTTGCTCTGGTGGGTGATCTTTGTTGGGATTTGAATGGAGACGATGTACCCTTCCCACTCCGCTGAACTCTCAACATAGTTTTGTACCATCAAATATGGTATCCTTTTAGACTGCCTGCAAGAACAGGGATTTGGAAGCACTGTTCTGTGGTGATTCTTCTCCTACCTAAGTGAATGGTTCTAAATAGTAGTCATGCAGAAAGAGCTATCATACTTGTGACTGCTGCAGCGAGGGGTATTACAGAACTTGATCCTATACCCTGTGTTATTTAATTATTATATGAAGCTGTTGATGGAGGTCACCTATCAGTTTGGGTGCTAATGATAGTGAAATATGTATTGCTACCCTGAAGCAGCCTGGAGATGCAGTGGAGGTCTTCAGCTGGTGTCTGGAGGCTGTCAGGGACCGGATAGGGAAAAATAAACATGGTCTTTACTCTGGCAAGATGAAGGCAATGTTTTTCAATAAACAGCTTGGCCTTCCTGAATATTGGTCCCCTTTGTGATCTGGAGGGTCACTCTCCCTGTGAAGGAGCAGGTCACTGACTTAGGGGTCCTCCTGGACTTGTAGTTTCTGCTTCAGCAACAAGTAGAGGATGTGACCAGTGGGGCCTTTGTCCAGCTTTGGGTGGTATACTACTTATAGCCTTATCTCAATCCAGGAAATTTTTATGATGGTGGGTCATAATACTGCAATGCACTCTACATGGGGCCATCTTGAAGATTACTCAGAACTGGCACAGAAGACAGTGATCAAATTGTCGGCAGATAGACCCTGTTATTACATTTAACTTCCAATTGCTATGCTGGTTGATAGTAAGCTTCCGGGTTCAATTCAAAATGCTTGTTATTACCTTTAAAACCCTACACAGCACAGTGCTGGGCTGTTTTAGGGACCACCTTGTCAAAACTGATTCTGCCTATCCTGTCAGATCATTGAGGGAAGCCTTACCTAAAGTCCTGCTCCCATGTGAAGTAAGAGGGTACAGGCTAGAAGGCAGCCTGTTCTGTGGTAGCCCCAACAGTGAAGACTATGCTGTCCCTGGAGGTGTGTTTAGTCCCTTCACTTCTTTTTTAAACAGACCTGCAATAATTTTGTCATCTAATGAAGGAGAGGGATGTCCATCTTATTTTTGTTATAATTCTTATGCATTGTGTTATGTATTCTCTATGCTATAGAGTACTTTGATTGTAGCAGTATATAAATCTTGTTATAAATAAATAAGCAAACAAATAAATAGGGAAGCCTCTCTACAATGGACCCCAATCACCCCAATCACCCCACCATGGCTCTTTCATCATTATTATTATTATTAGTAGTAGTAGTAGTAGTAGTAGTAGTAGTATTGCAATTTTTGTTTTAAAAACACAAAGGGTCAACTTCCTTTGTGGTGCCTGACAGGACTGAAAAAATGGCTAACCAACCAAGTCATCCCTAATCATGCACCACAGTGTACAGAAGTGAGTAGTTGCCTGAGGAGAGATGACAAGGTTAGATCTATCATGCAAACACAGCCATAGAGTTAAAAGAGATCTGTCAAAGCTGGATCCATACTGCACAGATTTATGGACTGCTGAAATTGAGGTGGGGTTGGGAAATTCTCAGACAAACACATATTGTGCAATGAGGAATTCAGTCAGCTGAAAACCTTATCTTGTTGAATACAGCGTGATGAACCATTAAAGGACATAGATCTACAGCAATAAAATTCTCATGACATCTTTCCATTCCAACAAAGGAGGTTGCCAACTCTGGAATGCCTGGAGGCATTCTTTGTAATCTACCTTTCTGAACCCATAATATCTTTCACATATGATTTCAGTACTGTTTTAGGAATCAGAAGATGGAGCATTTGAATAATGTACCCTGGTGTTTTTTACCATTCTGAAACAGAATTGGTGGTTTAATTAGCTCCAGCATTTGTTGCACAATGATAGAGACCAGCTTGCCTACCACCAACAATTTTAGAAACATTTTTGAGACTATCTGGCAATGACCTGATCCAATGCCACAATCTATAGAGATTTATGCATGTTTAATGCTCTTAAACACTGAATTAACAACATTGTGGCTCTTGGTTTCTTGATCTCCACCTAGTTGTTCTGACTTGAAATATAGTACCTTCATGTAACCTGAAACTTTAAACAGTTTCTAGCATGTAACATCTATCTGAATCAAAAGTGAATCAGGGCTGTTTGGGTACCTTAAAGCTTCTAGCTTGCACCTTCAACATCATCATGCAATATTTGGAATATAGTGGCAGTGGACAGAAAGTTATATTCAGGATTTATGCTGCAGCTTTGCTTGGTAGTAAGTCCTGTTGGTTTCAAGAAGACTTAGCTTTTTTTTAAGGGTGTTTTTAAAATCATGGCTTCAAACACTACTACTTAAAATACACACACAAAAGGAATACAACATTAATAGCTGGCCTTTTTTTCCCATGAGTTCGTAGGCACTACTAAAACTGCTGAGTATGATGAAGATTTCATAGTCTAATCATCCTTTTCAGTTTACAATACATATGTTAAACATAGAAATATCATAATCATTTCATCAAAAATATTTATTTTATTTCAGAGATATAACATTAAAACAGCAAGTTAAAACCACATACTAAATGCCTTCCTACATGAGAAAGACATTCAAGTGGAAAGTGAAACGGTCTTGCCTTAGAAGTGAGCAGGAACTAGGTATAGCCATTGTAAGGGTCCCATCCCAAACAAGTGCATCTCAGCAGCTGCTGAAATATATAAGAGGGATTCCAAAGATGGCATCAGTGGATAAGGAAGTCCAGGTATCCACAGGGAGGGGAAAAGTGGGGCAAATGTGCATCGTATCATGACACAGATCTGTGATGTCACCCCTCATGTATTGTCATTTTGACTTAATCTCAGTTTGTTGCGGATGCCAGCCTAGAGAGGCATAGATGAGAGAACACCATCTTCCAGATGGTCTAGTCCTAACCATTCAGGGCTGTAATGGTTACAATTAAGATTCTGAAATTTATCCAGTTCAGGGTAAGGAGCCTTTACAGCCATTCTAACAAAGAAGGTATATGTTCTATGTGCATGGATTCCTAATAACAGTATTTTTCTGTATACCAGAGGTGTCTTAAACACAGGTGGAATATAAAACTAATTGAATGTGGTGACACATAAATTAAAATGATACTCTGAGTGTGTGTGTGTGTGTGTGAGAGAGAGAGAAAGAGAGAGAGAAAGGGTACAAGAGAGACAGTACAACTAAAGCAGATACGAAGCAGTTCCCAAGATAGATGAGACTTTTTTATTCTTCTTGATTAAAAGGCCAATATACAACAAGTTGCTTTTTCTACTAGTACTGCCAGCATTAAGAATAATATGTCATATTGATGTTAAAATGAGCATTAATTCTTCTCAGGCAATCTGTTTTCATATGATTACAACCAAAGCAGGGTCAACTTCTTTATGTCTAAGTTGCTTATCGTCCCCATCACCCTCCATATATGATGGAAAATCCCTGAAGTAGGAATCTGCTGCCCATAGACAGGTTATCTGTCCAGTTAAGAAGCTGCATGATCTCAGCTTTGCAGAATGCAGGAGAATCAACTTTCCTGTTCCAGATTTCCTTCAGCTATCTATGGGGATAGAGGGTGGTACAACTGCTGGGGAGGGCTCCATAAGTGTAGCATACTCCCCCCTTCATGCAATTCTTTGTATAAAAAGAATCTTAAATGGAAATAATATCTTCACACACACACACACATACACATCACGTGGCATTCTGTTTCAGTGTAAGGAACTGCATGAAAAGCACCATAAAGGAGTAAGAAATAATAAGCCAAAGGAATTAAAAGCAGAAGGTAAAAGAAAATAACTCTTCCATCTATCTATCTATCTATCTATCTATCTATCTATCTATCTATTTAACAATTTGATCCTCATTTGTTCTTTCTATATGAGAAAAGGAATGTGCTTCTTTCATACCTGTTATTCATATCGATATTCAGTTCACATTCATCTATTGTTAATGAATTCTTTCATTCTTGTTTTACCATACACACTTCTTAAGTTCTTCATTCCCAATCCATTCAACTTAATTTTTAGGTTTCTCCTCACAAGCCCAATTCTCTCTCCCATATAACAAAATGGGAAGATACATACTTTTATGCGCAGCCATTTTCACTTCTTTTGAAAAACATTCATTCTTCTCAATAGACCATTTTCCACCTTTCTACTAGATTTTGTATATCTTTTTTTCCCCAACACACTACCAAATTACACAAATCCATTTACTTGTTCTAATCCATTTATGGATAACTTGCAATTGTTCATACCATTGTCCCTGTCTAACACTTTGAAGTGGTAGAGTTTGACGGGAAAATGTTCAAACACTAATAGTCTTTGAAATATTAGCTCCCTACTCCTTGTTGCATCATACTAGCTATCTAACATCCACTGCAAATCATTCAGGTTCAGCCAGAAACGTGACATTATCTGCATAGGAAAAGTATGCACAGATTCAGGCCTCCCATCAATACATTTTTAACATCGCCACAAACATTCCTTATCCATTTATCAATAGACATAAAGAAACCAAGGGGACAATACATATCCTTGTCTTACTCGCTGCTCAATGTTGAAACAGTCACTAAATAATCAGTTTATTCCCATGCATATTTTACTTCCCTCTGATTCTGCTCATCTCATTCAGCAACTAAGCTTCAGCTTTACACTAAACATTCCATAATTTAAGCCTGTTCACCATTTCATACACTTCCTTTAAATTTCAAAATGTATTCTTGTATTCAGACATTTCTTAGTGAAAATCTGGAAAAGTGAAAATCTGATCTGCATGTTTCCTGCCCAGAGTAGATCACACTGTTTTTCCCAGATATTGCTCATTGTCACATCTCACACTCTTTCAGTTAGAATTCTGCCTTCTTAGGCACTCTGAACAAACTAATTCTCCATATTTCTTCACATTCACTCTTGCTATCTTTGTATAAGGCAGTGTTGTCCAAACTTGGCCACTTTAAGATGAGTGGACTTCAACTCCCAGAATTCCCCAGCCAGCCATGCTGGCTGGGGAATTCTGGGAGTTGAAGTCCATTCATCTTAGTGGCCAAGTTTGGACAACACTGGTATAAGGGAACAATAAGTGCACTCTTCCAACTGGCAAACCTATTCATTTAAAAATTATTTTGAAATTTTGAAATTTGTAGTCCAATATATCTAAAAGGCACCCAGGTTTGGAAAAGTCTGATGTAGATTCCATTTCAGCCTTGCTCACTGCTAGCTAGTTCTGGGACAAATGACATCATTGCTGTCTTGGTGGATGGTCCACACCGCAAACAAATTTCACAAGACTATCTGTGTTGATTAGGTTAAACTTCTCAGCAGATTTTGCTGCCATTAGTAATCGCATCCTTTTGAATCATTTGACTATGATGGAACTCAGAGGCACTTCAATCCTTCTTGAAAGGATAATTTCATAGTGCTGGGGAACTCATTCAGCAACATAGCCATAGATTTGTGAGCTCCCACAAGACTCCTCTTCTCTCCAGTGCTAATTAGCATGTTTTTGAAATTGCTGTGATTGAATACATGGATGACGTGCAATTCTGTCTCTCTTTTCCATCAGAATTCAAGGATGATATTCAAGTTTTTAATGCAAAAAATGGACCAGCTGAGGACAAACAAATTGAAGCTTAGCCAGAATTGTTTCTATCAAAGGCAGATAAGGGAAAGAGGATTCAGCCTGTGCTAGAAGAAGTCTCTGAAGATGTAAGTTTAACAGTCTGTTGAATTCTAGATTGATTCAGCCCTAAATGGGTGTGTATGAGAGAGAGAGTTGCAGTGTTGGCTAGTAGGTTGTCAACTCTTTCATAATTTCTAATCCATACAATTGTTTTATCAATGGTATAGGAGTGCAGAGTTCAGAATGACTGTGTACATGTGTGCAAAGCATCTGAACCCAAGGGCAGCAGTCCATAGTATGATACACATTTTATTACAATCATCATGTTTGTAACCTTTATCATAGTTACGTTGGAATAAGGTCCATTGATAATGGTGTTTCTAACTGTAGTACACACTAATTATGGAACATCCTGAACCTTAATGTGAGATCCTCATTCACTGAAATGAGATCTTTAATTTTTAATTAGAAATGCAAGCCAATCTTTTAAAGAAATGCAAATAGATAATATCAAGTAAGAACTTCATCAAAAAAAGGGAGTATTTATACAGATCTTTCACAAGCATCACAAAGCCTGAATTCTTATGCCATTTATTTTCAAACCGAATCTGCCAATTACCTGAAATTTTAGATTATATTAACCACTTGATCTGAGAAATGCTCCATAACTGAATCCTTTCTACTATTCTACTGGCTTAACTATTATCTAGCCAAACAGTAAATCATATTACTGGTAAAGAAGCTCATGCATCTAGACTATTGTTACAATAATTAAGATTATCTTATTAGTTTGTTTGTGTGTATTCTTCAATTTAATTTCAATATAATTGTACAGATTATTTGTGTACAACTGTTAGGAACTGCTATAGGTTTGGGGGAAAGGGAGGGGGAAAAATTCATAGAACACAAAGTAAGCATACTGATGGAGAATGGGGGATGCAAGCAATTCAATTTATTTCCATTTATCTGGAATAAGAGTGAGGGGAGTTTTGTTATTCTAAGACCTGCAGCACTAAATAAATGGCATTCTTTACTTCTTTGTTTTTAGCATTGTGAGATCAGCAGATGTAAAAAAAAAATGTAGATCATCTTCAAATTTCTGAGAAACTGGAATGTAGAAATGGTAGTGGTTTGGAAGTGCTTTATGAATATGAGGATATGTGGGAGGGGGAGGTATTTGTCTATGTTACAGGATGCTTCCCAAGCTCTATATTTTCCTACAGCTGCAATCTGTTTATGTTTCCTACATATACACATATTGATTAGGGAACAACTGTAACATGACATGATGATTTCCATGTGTGAAGCAGCAGTTACTACAGACCATTTCCTAACCTCATAACAACTGGCTCATCTATTACGAGAGCATTGGTGGGTGATACTACCTGGCATTATTTCAAGCCTAGCCTTTCTTGAATTTGCATATTTCATCTGCAAATTATCATTTAAGCAACATGATATCATGAGATGTTCAGGCTTCTGTGAACTGATCCTACAAGAATCTGAGGTACCTCCAGCATTTGTCTATTAAGGCACAGTTCCAGCAGTACTGCTTCCTAGTCTTCTTCTACGCAGTCTTCAGGGGCAAAAATGTTGTCCCTTTTCTCTGTTCCTTCAGCTACTCTCCTTTCATCTTGTTGCTGATTCTGGCCAGAGCATAACCCAGGCTAATAAACAACCACCAAAAGCAGCTATCGTATCCACAGGACATTGCAGCAAGAACAGCACAGACACTCAAACAGGTAAGCCACAGATGGTTGTAGGCTAAAAACAGTTGTATAATGCTTTGCGCCCAGCTCCAAACAGCTTTTAATACATTCCCAATATGATGATAGAGATGCAAAATGTATTGGCCACATTTAGAGAAATAATTCTCCTTTACTCCTCAAATGAACTTGCTTTTGTATACTTAATGAAAGGCATATGCAGCCTGCATTTACTATTAATAACAACTTGTTCTGTTAAATGTGCGTATCAGCCTTTCCCAATCTGGTGCTCCCCAAGTGTGCTGGACTGAAATTCCCAGATTTCCCATGAGCAATGTGATTGGGGATTCTGGGAATTATAGTTTTAACAGCTCTGGAGGGAGTCTGGTTGGGGAAAGTATAATTCCACATTATCACATCTAATTTTACTTACTTATTGCTTTTGAAACACCCATTCTGCGGCTCTTGATGGCTTACAAATGTGTATATGCAATAAGAACTATTAAAACCTAGCTAAAACACCATGTCATTTCCCCATATCTATCATTTTCAGCCCAGTTTGATACATAACCATTATATTTTCTTTAACCCTTAAAAAATTAACCTACCAGACTGTCCAGGCAAGGGTCCTGACTCAGACCCATATCTGACAATGGAAGTCACTGCATTCATGAATCAATAATAACTAGAAGGCCACAATTTCTTTCTTAAACCTTCCAGTTAATATGTACTACTGGGGCCTCTGCAAATATGAATACCCAGCAGCAATGTTAATGCCTAGTCCATCAGGCAAGGCCTCGTGCCAAAACCAGACTTGCTTCATTGTATTAGTAATTCCAACAACTACCAACGAAGCGTATGGAATCTGAACCAGAAGTTAAGTAGAAAAAGACTAGGGACAACTGGTGAAATTTTTAGCCACTAGTTTCTAGGCCTACACTGGTGTCTCGAAAGCAAGGACACAGTTTAAATGGGTCACAATGGTTTAATAGGAACCATGATTCACTGTAATTATTCTAGCATCAGGTGATTGTTTTCCTGTCACTGGTTTGGTTCAGAAGTAGTAGAATGAACAGTTCACTTTTAATACTAGGTTAAAGGCAACATTTTTGAATACTCCATTATGTAAAAATAAAAACCCTGCCAGAGAGGTAGCAAACAGTCAGTAATTAAATAAAAACATATTTAATGACATAAGAGAATGAATTGAATGTATAAAGTATTGGGTAAGCTACATCTGGGGAGGGCAATGTTTGAAGAGTCAGGGGCTCAATTCAGCCAGCTTACTTTCTGAAGAGCCATGGGAATCACCCAGCGATACTATGACAACAGCAGAACGAGCAGGGCTGAAATACATTTGTTCTTCTTCCTTTTCTGTTTGCTTTTGGGGGTGGGTTTATGGGTGGGGATGGAAGCAGTTGCATAACATTTGTATATGCTAATTTATTCATACAGATGCTAATTATATACCATAATGCCTGGAGTTGTTGGGAATAAATAATAAATAACAACAATAACAACAACAGTCCAAGCAATTTGTTCCCAGAATGCTCTCTTTTTTCCTGGAAAGGGCTAATCCAAGCATTTCAGGCGTGGTAGTGCATTTCCAAGTGTGTATCTTCTAGAACAGGAAGTAGTTTGTGTGGTCTCAGCTAGGGTCCAGCCCTGGAATGGGCTTGTTTGGGGATCAGGCCACATCTGACACTTTCCCACCTTTGGGGTACACAATTCTTTTCATGCATAATTGAAGTTATAGCATTAGCATAGACTTGCCCTTCCAAATGTTGGCCGTGTCGCCCCATAACTTTTGCCCTGACAAGCAACTAGCACTTCAACTGCAAAGGAAAATTTACCACCAATATTCACATTGCCTTTTAAGCTGGCTTTGCAAATGATTTAGGGCTGTTGGTATCAGAAAGAACATAGAGGTCAGGATAGAAAGAGCTTCACAACTAATTTTACTATTTCTCAGCCAGCACCACATAGAAATACCTATAATCAGATTTCTGTCATAGGAAAAGTTGATGCAAGTTTACTGCATACAGGTATTATTTGTTTTGCCAAGAGCACATTCCTCAGATCATGGGGAACGTGGGAATTTTAAAATCTCTTAATGATTAATTTGTTAAAAAATCCTATTGAGCACAGCTGTAGTCTTGGCCGCTACTTGGGCTTCTGTCCATTAAAGAATAGTATTATTTATTTATTTATTTTGCCAGGAGAAAACATTCAGGGAATTTTAATAACCTCAGAAACAAAGTCAATGTCAGTGTAAAATATTCTATAATGATCACTAAAACCAAAATCTTTAGAGTGACCATCTCTTATGGACAGTACATGTCAATCATGAGGGTTTAAATATCAGAAAATGTCAATAAAAATGTTAGTTAGGTCCGAAGGAATTTAAAGGGAAATTCAGACTTGCAGTAGTTTATTACCCATTCATAAATTTTTATTTACTTAAGAAAAAATACAAAATGTAAATTTATAATTAGCTCCCCAGAAAGCATTAAATATTAAGGAAAACTTGATTCCTACACCCCACCCATCATACTGTGAGATGTTATATTCGTGCAAATATTATGTGGGTGGTGGGAGATTCAAATAAGGAGTTTGCTAGAAGTGACAAACACATAAGCCTACATGCGGTATGAGAGAAAGAAAACTGGCACTAGGAAAGCTCTGTGTTGCTACATATGCTATGTAGGGTATAGCTAATGTGGTAGCCAAGTTTCTATAGGTTCTTGTCAAGGTTCTATATATTCTTGTCTTGATAGTATATACAGGGGACAGCTGATGTGTGGACATTTCCCTGATTTCCAAACAAAAATGGTATTGATGGATCATCTGTATTTTGAAAATTATAATGGACATAATTCTTTGGCCTAATTTAAAACAACTTCTTAAAAGTCTGAAGTGGAAAAAAAAATAGCTCTCTTATTTTTAAAAATAGGAAAAATTAAGAAATACTTACACTTATATATATTATCAGGGATGAGTGTGGAGTTGCCAACTGATTAGGAAAAAAAACCCACCTGTAGATAACTACTATAAATGTGAGTCAGGAATAATTTACACATTCATGTTTGTCCCTTAAAAAAAAATCAAGTAATCAAGTAAACACCATAGAAATATTAAATGTGGCCTTCAAAGACAAAACTTTTCAATTAAAGCAGTTCAGAGTCCATCTTTAGTTCACATAATGCCACACAAAGTTGGACAGTACTGTGTGGAAAATGTCTTCATTTTTTAACCATTCTCATTCATTATCATGGAAAAGAAACTGCTTGTATAGATTTTATTTCCCTTAAAGAACATCTTATGAGGTGAGATGAGGGATTCTCGCACTTAGCTATAAAGTGGCTGAAAAAACTCAATGTTCTGTCTTCTACTGTTCAGAGATCTCTCCAGCACTCTGCAACTTTCCAGACTGCCTACATACACTTCAACTAAATATCAAGGAAAAATTGAAGTGCACTCATGTTGTAGGGCCTTTCTCCATTCAGGGAGGGGGGATAGGCTGTAGAGTGATCAAGAGATTTATAGCAGAATAAAACAACAAAAATGTCCTCTTTCACCTTGCAATTATAAAATAAACCTAAAGAACTGAACTGAATGTATTTTATTTTATTTTACATATTAGATTTGTTATGGCCACCCACTCCAGAAGACTTAGAGTGGTTTACGAAGTCCAAAACACAATACAATTAGTTAAAACAGTTAAAACCCACATAAACAGCTGAGACTAAAACAACTAGAATAAACAGTACAAATATGACTGGAGTCCCACAAATGCATAACAAACACATTAACCCAGGTCTAGGAACAGAGCCAGGTCTTAAGGGCTTTCCAATACCCTAAAATCTGAAAATCTAAAAAAAAAAAAAAATTGAAGCAACCTGGGAATGAAGTAGAAAAACACTTTGACAGGAGGGGAAAAAACAGTGAGGAAATTCAGCATAGTATTAAAATGTGGTCAGGGCCAGACCTGCCATGCATTAAGAAGAAATAACTGGCTTCAGGCAGAATTATAGCACCCAAATAAGGAGAAGAATCAGGGTCTGAATTAATACTTGGCTAAGTTTGTCCCACCCACCAATTTTCACAGGACCATTTTTAGGGAGTAGTCAGAATCAAAGAGTCTGAATGTGGACGTAAAATTTATAAAAAGTTTATGATGGGATTATTAAAATCATTTTTTCTATGAACAAGCAAAAGAATTTGCAAGATTTGGGTGTAGCTCAAAGGCTTGTTTAAAGCCATGTTTATGTTCTTTGACTCACCACCCTGGCTGGGAATCAAAATGGCTACAGGCATACGTAGGAACTGCCAAAGCTGCCTTGTTGGAAAAAAAGAGAAAGCAGTGCCCAAGGTGTGCATATGCTGTAGGATCACATTTAAAGTATATTACATTTTTAATTAGTTTTAACATCTGCATTTAACATCCACCTACATGATGAAAGGTAGAGATCATGTGATATTGGAAAAACTCTAGTCTGGGGATTCTGATGTGGTTCAAAATGAGCTTGTGGGATTTCTTCTGACAGGTTTATCTTTCCATGTCCCAATGGAAATGCCTGTGCCTGGATATAAGATTCAGGAGAAATAGATCCCCTTGTGTTTTTCTTGGATTGTCCTCAGCTTCTCTCAAGAATAGTGCCTGGAGGCTGTGAGGTCTAGATAGGAAAAAACTGATTCCAGCCCAATCCTACTGAGATTGAGTGGCTGTGATTATTGCCCAGGTCCAAGGATCCTCCATCCTTACTCCTGGATGGGGTTGTGTTTCCCCATTCAGGAGTGGTAAGTAATCTGGGAGTCCTCCTAGACTCACAGCTCCTGCTTAAAGAGCAAGTAACAGCTGTGGCCAAGATGGCCTTTGCACTAGTGTGCCATTTTCATTCCCTCCTGGAATGGACAGCTTTCCAGATAGTCATTCATGTTCTTGTCCCCTCATGGTTCAACTATTGCAATGCTCTCTACATGGGGCTGCCCTTGAAGTCCACTCAGAAGCTTCAACTGGTCCAGAATGCAGCAACACAAGTAGTGGTGGGCCTGCTTAGGCATGCCCATGTGAAGCCCCTGCTTCATGAGCTGCACTGATTGAGAGTGTGCTTCCAGGTGTGATTCAAGGTGCTGGTTATCACATATTAAGCCCTACATGGACTGGGGCTCGGTTACCTGAAGGATTGTCTATCTCCCTCAGTATCGGCCTGGCCAGTAAGAGCTGACAGAGTGGCATGCTCTAGGTCCCTACACTAAACAGTGTCATCTTTTGTGGCCCAGGAAGCACACCTTCTCTGTCGCAGTACCTGCCCCCTGGAATGAGGTCCCCCTTGAGATCAAGATGGCCCCCACCCATCTGTAATAGGAAAATGTGACCTAATATAATTAAACTACTGAGTTTTCTTTCCTATTTTGCAGTCCAAATCTAACTCCTTTGGGGTACCAGGTTAATTCACTTCTCCCAAACACTGAAAGAATGGTCAAGCAACTACTTACATCTCACTGCTATCATATGCTGGGGCTACATCCTCATCATCACTGCCCAAGGTAGAAATGCTTCTCTGTCATTTCCTCTTCTGTTTCCATGTGCACTTACATCTACAGATGTGATTTCATAATTGCAAGAAAGAGTCTTAAATGGCCCAGTCCCTGTACAGTGGTACAGGAATAATTTTCCCCATGCTATTCAAACCCATGAATGCTACAAAATATTTTCTATCTTTGGTGGCAATAGGAGGAGACAAAATTGTTCATGCAGCTGCATCATAACCCTTCTTACCTGTGTCTTGAGTGGATCATCCTAGTGTCAGGAGGTATCAGCAAAAGAGCCAGAAACTGACAACAATTTGGATCATCTGCTATGACAGTGAAATATTATCAGACTCCAGGTTGCTCCTGCCCATCCAGATTGATCACTGTATCTTATCAGATCCAAACAGTATTTTATAGACTTCCTGTTCAGGATGACATATCCTGACTGTCTGCATTTCTTTGTGTTCTTTGGCTGTGACTTGTAGCTTTGTAGTTTCTGGTGCTCTAAGCTACTTAGAGCTTTGATACCCACCTACTTACAGATTGCCTTCCCAATTCTATCGATCATGTTGGTAGGATCTCCAGGGAATTCTGCTTCTATATATGTATCTGATACCAGGTTAGCTGTGCAAAGCTTCAGATTAAGAGGGAAAATGGTGCTTTGAAAAGAACTGTTAGCAATTCCTTAAACCAAAACTCTATCTATCTATCTATCTATCTATCTATCTATCTATCTATCTATCTATCTATCTATCTATCTATCTATCTAGTAGAATTGTGCTGCAGCTGTGAGGGGCAGCTATGCAATTGCAAGAAAAGATGTAGCTAGATTAAGGAGTTTCCAACTAGTCTTTATGTGAGTAACCCCAGGTGCTCCAAAGAATCTTTCCCCCTTCAAATCTGAAGTGTTACATAGATTAGTAGGCAGACTTAGGTAAAGATTGATATGCAGAAGCAGAATAGGTCATCTATCAAATTCCAAACCGATGTTCAACTTAAAATATCAAGAAATCACTTCAGATCGAAGCAATCTTTTCTAATTTAGGTTTCTGATTTGCATTGAACCGGTAATAAATTGAATCCAAAAATGTTGGGATTTTAGAGGAGAAAAACTTTCCCTCCTCTCCCCCCACTTTCCATCACTGGCAGTGTTTAGGATGTTTTATAAATACATCAACAGTTCTGTGGAATTCTAGATTACACTGAAGAAGAAAAGAATCATGTGATACGTGGTGGAGACCACACTATATCTGATCCAATCAGGTCTCCAGATAATAGTTTGCCTTAGGGCCTCCAGTGGACCAAGTGGTTCAAAACACAGCCCCACTGCTTTGGGATCAGGAGAAAAGGAAGGAAGAAAGGTTTTTGTTTTTTTGTTTTAAAGTGCAGAGAGATAAAATGCCATGAAAGAAAAGTTTTGCAACAGAAAGAAAGTAGGCAGGCCTAATCCTGATCTTTGATAAGAATACAGATTCCGTTGCTGTCTGTTTACATCATCAGCTGCAATACTAGCTTTAGTTTTTTTCAATATATGCATTGACTTGTGCAAGGACTTGAGAGATTCACATCATCTGCTAGTAAACAATTAACAGTGTGGCTGAGAAAAAGCTGAAAGCCCATGTCCAATCACACTGTACTTTATTCCCTTTCTATAAATGTCAGCAGTTGAGAAAAGCTTGCTTTATGTTTTTAAAGTCAGGTAATGAATGCCAAATTTAGTAGAAACAACATAAATAGATATGAAGAAATTTACCACTTTAACTACTATATTTTAGCAGTTGGCAGTTTTAGCAATTGCCTCCAAAATGCTACATTAGTTTTGCTCTGATATCTCCATATCCTGCACTGTGGAATGCAAGTTATCACAAAGAAAGGTTTACTGAAGTCCACTTCATATATTACATTTCTGCATGAAGGGAACACTAGGACTGTGCCTCTTAGTTCCTCCTCCACCATGTTGCTTGCTTCTCCCACCCATTCTTTCAAGTCATAGTTGCACATGAGTGCAAATGTGGATTATCAATATTTTGTACTTGCATGGAGCAACCCATCTGCTTGTAGATCTGTATGCATTTCTAGGACTCTGATGTAAACAGAGGTGCTGGCAAGGCAGGGTCAAAACGTTTGAACACACATTCTTTGAACAAATAAAAGAGTCTGTGTAAAAGCCATCAATACAAAATGAGGACAATGTGAGAATTGCCATACTGGTTCAAACCAGCTGTCTCTCAAAGGGATTTACAATTAACAATAAATGTGTTTCTTTAAAAGAAATCAGTTTTAAACACAACTACATCCTGCTTCTCATATAAATGCATCCCAAAGCAGTTCACAACAATGTTCTATAAGACAATAATAAATACAATAAATTCAATCAATATAAACATTCATTTGAAAAGGTAAGAGGTTGAGCAAAAGTAAAACCAAATACTTCTTCCAGAATTCATACAAGAAAAGGTCTTCAAGAGGTCCCTAAGAACATTAGGTGCCTCTTTAATTTCAGAATGGAGGGCATTCTAGAAGGTAGATGTGCCCTCATCAGAGATAACATGTGCTTGGCCAGATATCCTACTCAGCAACCAAGCTACCAAGGTCTGCTTATGACCAGCCCTCAAAGGTGCAGCGTCACTGCATCCCTGCTCGTGATTTGAGCGCTTGGCAACCGGCACACATTTACAATGGTTGCAAGGTCCCACAATCACGTGATTGCCATTTGCGACCTTCACAGCTGGCTTCTGACAAGCAAAGTCAATGGGGAATCTGGCAAGAAGTTGCAAGTTCCAGATGCATGATATCACGCCTAACGACAGCAGCCAAAACTGACAAACTGACATCATAAGTTGGGCATGATCATGACATTTCACTTTATGACTGCGTTGCTTAACAATGGAGTTCCCAGTCCCAAGTGCAGTCGGTAACTGAGGGCTACCTGAATTCCTATAGAAAGGTTATAAGGACCGAAATGTGAGGTTACCAGTGCATGAACAACCATAGTTAACCTCCCTCTGTCCAGGAAACAGCATAGCTGGTAAAACGCTAATACCACTCTAGATCCAGAAACAAAACAAGTAATAGTAAAGCTAGTCAGAGCTTTATCCTTCTGATCATGAGTAGACTTATTATTTAATTAAACGAATTCTCTGATCCCCAGCAGATGTGATGTCTACCAAGCTCCTTGCCCCTGACAAATGATATTGTAAAAATATTATTTTAATTTTAAAAAATGGGAAGTTGAAGTGTTGCAAAACAAACTAGCCTCCAGCATCCCTTTTATTACTAAGAAACCTCTGGGTTCCAAACTGGCCTCATAACTTTCCTAGGAAATAAAAATGCTGAGTGGCTGGAACCCAGGGCTGGGTTGGATTCCTGCCTACCACCTGCTGGGAAAAAGGACCATAGTAAGCGGCAACAGTGGGGAGCAACTTCAGGAGGAGCAACAGTGCAGGAGGAGGGAGTAGCTGGAGTAGCTGGCAGTATGTCCATGCTTTGGCCCCATGTCCCCTGCCAAATATTTTGCAAGTAGACAAGGATTTTCTCCATGACAATCTGTCCCTAACCCAGTCCTTCAAGTCTTCCAATGGTGCATCCATTGCTACTGTAACTGAATCCATCCACCTTGCTGCTGGTCATCCTCTTCTTCTCTTTCCTTCCACCTTTCTCAGCTTCTCAGACAGCTGGGTTTTCATGTAATGAGTCCGAAGTAGGGTAATTTGAGCCTGGTCATTTGTGCCTTGAGTGAGAACTCTGGGTTGATTTGTTCAATTATCCACTTGTTTGCTTTCTTAGCTGTCCATCATGTTCTTAGGACTTCATTAAATCTTTTATTTTAGTAGACTTTGCACTGCTATAGGGTAATTCCTGACTCTTAGAAGAGGCACTCCACTCATCATTATTTCCTCCTCCTCCTCCTCCCCTCCCCTCCCCCTCCCCTCCTCCTCATTTAAGAGGATGGCTTATGAATCTTTTGGAGGAGAAGCACTATATACTGTATTCCTACAACAACATTGCGTGACCAGAATTAGAAGCAACACATTTTGTAAATGTGTCAGCATATGCTATTTCTTTCATACGCTTCAGAAACTAACATTGCATCCTTTAGGGTATATCCATAAATAATACAAGCACCTGTTTAACTTGGCAGAGTAGTCATTTTCCATTTCCTGCACTGCTTTAAAAGTATTATAAGTTTGCAATTTAAGGGCTAACTCAGATGAGATATGGGACATCTGTGTGATAAGCACTTCCAATTTAAACAAACAAACAAGCTTTAAGGCAGTTTTAATAAGTGCAGCATTGCACAGGAAGTGAACTTATGCATTCTGCCATAATGTTTTCTTCTGATCTCTATGCCACCTGAAGCTGCTCTTACTTGCAATGGGGAAAATAAAACTCTGAGCAAGTACCAGTATTTGTGGTTGAGAGGGAAAATAGCAACTTTAGAAACCAGTTCACATTGGGAAAACAAGCTGGAGAAGAGAATGTTAAGCATGCTCTCCCTTTTTGCTCTTAACATAATCAGTCAATCTTTCCTCCTTTGATTTAAAGTTTTTTTTTCAAATGCCTTATGTTATATGGTACCGACATTAAGCCCTGCAGCTAAATATCCAGAACAAAACAAAGCAAAACCTAATACCTGAAGATTCCTCTGAGCAAGCAGTGAGCAACATTCAAAGACATGAGTTTTCACAAATGTGGTTTTCTAATAGCCATGCTGGACCCAATGTCACTACTAAGTTACTCTTTAATTTTTCAATGTATGGACTTTTCCAATTATCTGTGTCCAAGTACAGCATCAGAACAGGTCATGTTTGTAAATCTCAGAAAGCTGCATTATGCTAAATCAAGTCTTTGGTTTATGTAGTCTGATATTGTCTCCACCAGGCACCTTGAAACTGACTACCCCCAGGCTCCCTTATAGAGAGATGTACAGGTAGTCCTCGTTTAGCGACTGCCTCATTTAGCAACTATTTACAGTTACAATGGTGATAAAAAAGTAACTTTATGACTGATCCTCACATTTATGACCTTTGCAGGTCTGTAAAGCAAAGGAAAGCTGAAGTAAGACCATAAGCACAGCCATAGTCTCACTTAGCGACTGCTTTGACAACCAAGTTGCCGGTCCCAATTGTGGCCGCTAAATGAGGATTACCTGTAAATGACTGATCACACAATGGTGGGATATGAATAGAGATAGTTGTGAATGGCAATTGAGGGGTAGCTGCATGATCTTTAGGTTTGTGTACTTACAAGCACTTCTTTCTTTCCCTCCCTGCCTTTACAGTGACAATAAATGAAATAAGGAAAATAATATACCGCCCTTTCAAGATAGCCAAAATCCTCTAATGGTAATCCCCCATCCAGCATCAGTCTTGAAGTCTTGTTTTTTTGAATACAGCATTAGGCTGTCATGACAGTGCACTCCCTCTCACAAACGTAGTCATAAACGTACAGCAGCAAACATTAACATTAAGGTCATGAAATAAGACAAAAGTACAAAGAAGGCCATAAAATACAAGATGACAAGGCCAAAGAACTATTGTGTAAACATACCTGAACCTCAGCTGCCTTCTCATGTCCTTAAAAGGAACAGCAACATATTGATTGATTTTAAAAGGTGGGAAGAAAAAAGCTAGAATTAAAACCCTGGACCCTAAGCGTTTGTTTGTTTGTTTGTGTAGAACAGTTATACGGGCACTCAACTTAAACAATATGACTCTGGGTGGAGTATAAAAAAATCTTCAAGAATATAAGGTGGTATTCTGAGAGGTACCAAGTGAACAACCAAGAGTGTCACTAGTTCCAGTGTGGCTCTCCTTTGACCCTGAGGCCTCTGTTACGGAGGCATCTTCTACCACCACAGAAAGCTGATGCAAGGGAGCTTTATCATCAGGCAAAATGAGACAACACCCCAGGTGGCAAATGCTATTTCTCCTGAGGCAAGCCTGAATTTGTTTTTGCTGGTCTTGAAACTTGTTCTGCCCACAACTCTCCCTCTTCCCATACTCTGATGTTCAGTTAAAGACACCATCCTATTTCTAACAATAAATGAATATTCATCTAACAGTTGAATGCTGAACAATGAGTAGGAGGGCAGTTATCTTGGCATTTGGCTTAGGCAGGAGAATGTCTTGGACTAGCTCTGATCAAAGGCCTAAAATGAACTGGGGCAACTGAACAGAACTGGTTAGGGTTCCAGTTCTACTGTGCAGTGCTGTCCAGCAAAGTTAGAAAAAGAGTTGCAGAAAGCCAGGTATTGTAGTAACGATTGCATTATTTTCTTTCAAACACAATTTGACTTTTTTCTGCCTCAATAGTATCTGCTCTACATGAAGATTTTGTGTTATTTTTTTTTTCCCTTAATGAGACATTACTTACAGAGAACTTTCAGTCCTATTTTTCAGCCCTTCAAGAGTAGATCAGGTCAGGAAACAAACATTGTATGAACTACTGGAACTCTACTTTATTGTTAAAGGGTATAATAGCAGAACCTTGAAAGCCTAACAGAGACTCTCTTTCCCCTTATAGTAAAGAGAATCAAGGTGGAGAAATCTTGAGTTTTTTCTTCACCCCATTCCTGTCTATCCAGGGTAAGCCGATATTTACATAACAGTCATTGAATTCTTTCTTCAAGGTCACCATTCTCTTCTACATCGGTGAAGTCAAATCACAGCTTGAGAACATATCCATCTTCCTCCTCTGTAATCCTGTATGCATCATTTTCAATTGTAGCAATATTTAATAACCTATTAAAATAAATCAAAAAGCCAACAAGATGGATAGAATATTATTAGGCAGTATAGAGTAACTATCTCAGGAGGCAGATAGTGGAGCAGCAATGTGTATCCATACACTTCTTTCTCTTCTATGCTCTATCTCTTTTATTGCATACTTTATTCAAATCATGGGAATAAATGTTTTCCAAAGCAAGCATATTAATGAGATTAATTCTATAATGATCTTCAGTCAAGCACTGATGTTACAACTTTTTCACCCATTACAAACTAAGAGGGCATTCATTGTACCTATAGGATCTATAGTGCAATATCGATGGGTTACTTGCATCCAGCAGGCAGCATGAGACCCTTGGCTAGAAAGGGTGTAGCCATAAAGCTTCCAGGATCCTCATCCACTTCCTCCATGGGCCAACCGATCACCTAGTTAGCAGGAAATGGATTGCTGGTTTCCTGTTTTCATTAATAGAAGGAAATGAATCAATCTCGTCCCTGCAGGTCAGTTCATCACCTGCTAACGTCAGTCAGAAACAAGCAATGCAAAATGCACCACTCTTGCAAATCTCTGTAATTTTTTTGGATTATGTTTACATTGCTATCCTGCAGCTATGCTTTAATGGAGTATAAGATTATGCATCTTCAGGTTTAATTAGGGAAAAAACTCTAATCTCTGTTATGTTATCTAGAATATTTTTTCACTGGTACAACTGAAAATACATTTTAAAGGAGCACAACAGATGAGGAAACTGTAAAGGAAAAAATAGTTGGAGGCTGTATGACTTGTAAATTTGGGCAGGGGGAGGGGAAGCAAACAAGCAGTCATTCAGTCTGAGTATTTCTTCTCCATATGACTCCATAAAAAATCTGACAAATTAGCTCTACTTTGTCTTCAAAGGTTTCCTTCTTTTGTATATTTGGTAGCAGAATATGATTTTGAATCTACATAAACATGCCTTGCTATTAATCCAGTTGCTGAAATAAGTTGTGCCCTTTTTAAAGAGGCTAAGCTTCCTTTTTATGCTTATGAATGTGACTTTTCTTTAAAAAAAATGATGCCCACGTGACAGTTTCATTTAACAATCAGCTTGTTATATTGCTTACTGCAGCAGAATGAACAAGAAGATTTGAAGCTGGAACCGAGTGATTGATTTCATATGCCATAAGAATTAACTTGAAATAATATAATAAAGGGCAAATTACAGCTGCAACGATGGCTTCACTGGTTTCTGCATGTATTACTTTCCCAACTGGCATTTTATAATAAATGCAGAGGAAATGCATTTACATAAACCATCTCAAAAAGCTTTACATGAATCATTACATCATTTTTGCTTCACTATTTAAAAAAACTTTTTTGTTCTTTGTGGTCTGAGATTTTCACAGTAGCTGGGAGGAAAAAAGGAGAGAAATTATACTTGAGCTAAAACAGATTATGTTGATGAATGAGTATATGAGCTTTTGAACTGCACAGAACACTTCGACAGACATAATTATACACCAAATAGGTATAATTATTATTGAGAAGGGAAGGGTTATTTGTTATCTTTAGTTAACAAGGGTTAAATGATATCTTTATCATTTGATAAATGAGCCCACTCATACAAGTAGCAACTTGGTTTTGCTCAAATGCACTTAACCCAACATTTACAAATTGTGGAACCAGGTAACTGACTTCCCTTGTAACTGCCCATAAATTTGCTTCTAAGAGTTTGGAATTCTCTGGAACAGCATGGAGTGCATTACAAAGGACTGAACCTGGATACAGATTTCAGAATTAATTAAGGTGTACAAAACTACTCTTGAAAACAATTGCCGTATTCTCCCACCTTAACATATATCACAAATTAGAGCACACCATGAAATACTGTATACTTAATTATGTTTCATTTCTAGAATTTGTTCTAGAATGACTTTTCCAAAACTGAAGGTACTCAAAGCAATTTGCAACAATATGTATGCATTAAAAATTGCTTTCCCTAGGTTTAATAATTAATCCAGCTCCCCCATCCATCATCTGACTGTCTGTTGTTCTCAAAAACCAGGGGTGAACAAAAACCACACTATTATTTGGGGGTGAGGAAACAAGGGCTGAGATTTCTGAGGGATCTGGGGCTGGGTGCTTTGTTTTCTTAAAGGTAAAATGCTTCATTTAGATATTCATTTGTACTATTACTTTCATCTGTTTTGCATCAAGTGATGGGAAACCGGTGCAATCAGTTTTCCATATTTATAGTCAGACAGGGCCTTGGGACTGTAGGTATCTCACCCGTGCCTTAGATGCTGCAAGTCCATACAAGTGACCTAGCTTCCCAGAAATTTTAATCTGTGCATAGACTGGCACAACTAATTGCCAACTGACTCTTGCAGATGAGCCATTTCACTGGATGCTAGAGTACATGCTACTGAGAAATTCAAATTGTTCACATTTGCTCAAAGAGCAAGCTGGCAGAATTCTTTTACATTCTTATTCTGTCCCATCGCTGGTCACAATAGAATCATGAGCCATATTTTAGGGAATTAGAACTTAATTTGAAATTCTTTCTTTTTGATATCCACAATTCTTCCAATTACCTCCAACCCTCACCACAAATAAAGGTCTTAAGGTTAGAAATTTCGAAAGTATATTTGACATAGGTAATGATCAGCAATGGGTCTATATACAGATGTTCTGTTTAGAATGACAGAATCCATTTATTCTTCCCTCTGCTGAAAGTGCATTGATTTGTTATCCATTTCCAATTTCCTTTGCTTCTTTCATTTAAATAAATAAGTTATAGGTCCCATTTCTGAAAGTCCCATTTTTCATACTGCATATCTCTTTCCAGCCACCTATAAAAAATAAAACTGGTCCAGATGAGTTTTCTACGTTCCATTCTTGTAATTCACCCTTTCCCATCTGTGGAGATTTTTACACATTATACTTTTTATTTATCTTCAAAGTTTATTTATCATCAAAGTCCATTAAATGCAGTCAGAGAAACATAATATAGTAACATAAAAGCAAAGATGTGGGGGAGGAGAGTCCAGGAGGGTTAACAGAATTACAGGCCATCTGGGCAGAAGTAAACTAGCCATCAAATATTGCCAGGGTTAAACTCAAGGTTTTCTCACTGCAATCAAAATCAAATGGAATTTGGTGACCCTCCTGAATATTTCTGTTGATCTGTTACTTAACAAAAACAGAGCATTCTCCACATCAGATCAGCCCATCTGATGTCTGTTCTAGTAGTACTATTAATTCAGAGTGCCATGCTTGATAAAAAGAACAGCACAATAGATTGTGTGAAACTGTCTCAATTGCCCTGTCTGTTGTGGCCGTATATGGTTGAACCTTCTCTTCAGGACTATTGATGGCAAGGCATTGAGTCTGGCTAATGAAAACACTCTTCTGTGTGTGTGACAAAAAGGCTATTATAAAAGTAATTAGGTAAGGAAAAAGGTTTACCACAGAAGACTCAGTTACAGTAATAAGGGTCTTTGCTCCTATCTCTCTGGAGTTCCAGGCAAAGAACTCACTATTTAATCTCTAAAATGGCTCTCTCGGGCCCTGATCTTGTCAAAATTTAGTTGATAGGCCACAATAATTCAGGTACAAGTCTACGCTTTTCTTCCAAAAAGAAGTAAAGTTATCATCTGGGTCAAAGAAACATCTTAAATTCAGTAGGGACAAAATATTTGCAAATTGAATTAAGGTACTGGAAGGCCTCTGTGCTTGAACTTCTGTCTTTTGTTTGTTTCTTTCTAGCAAATGAATAATTGAAATAAAACTCTTGGGTATTTAAAGTCTTTGACTTTGCTCAGTGTAGGCATCATTTATTTTCCAGTTGTGAAGGTAGCATTATAAATGAAAGCTGAACACTATGAGTTTTAAAATGAACAGATAAGATATACATTTATAAATGTATAATACAGCAAACACTTGTCCTGAAAAATGAAGTTAGCGGGATTTCCTACCAAGCACATATCTGGCAGCAAACCCTATTTTACACAAATATCATTTTGCAGAGAAATGGGATTTGCTTTGAAGTGTATGCTAAGCAGCACATCCTTGTTTGCTGCCATATAATGTGTCAACGGGGCACAAGCATGGTTCCTCATGTGCTAATGTGAAGTACCTAGCTGCCTACGGTCATAGCATTACATTACACCAGCAAAATGTATCAATGACACAGTCTGATTAGGTCTGCTGTTAGTAAGCTGCCAACTATCTTTTTGGTGTTCCTTCACGTAGTATCCTCAGAAAGCCAAAGGAAGTGTTTGAGTTCAAGCACTGGAAAACAGTTACAGCAGTAACTAGAAACGGTCTTATTGGCTCACTTTGCAACTTGTGTTCTTACTCTTGGCAGGATGAGGTGTTGATGGCAGGTGCTGGATTTACTATAAATAGACAATTTATAAACAGAGCTGACAACTGGGAAAACAGTGTATGTGTGTGTTGGGGGGAGGAGAATGCTAGCATTTCAGGCACTGATAGTTGATTTCCTATCGGATGGCCTTCAGCATGGAATATTGATAGCTACTGTTCTGAAAGAGAGCCAATTGGCTTGTGTCTAAATAAATTCTGCTCAGGTTATAGTAGGGTTAGAGATTTTCAACAGGGCATTAATGTTATTTAGGTTCACGTAGCTGGGTTTCCTCAAAAGATTTTTTTCCCATTGCTTCATTGAACCAATGGTAATCTCAGATGTATGCAACTCAATGCAATGTTTTTGGAAGATTAGAGCACCCAAATATTGTTCTGAATTTGTTTCCCTGTGTAATAGGCTAATTATTGCAAACTTTCTTCATCAGTTGCTAGCTTTCATCAGAGAAGTGGCCTTGCATTCAAAGGCATTGGAAAGTGATGTCACTGTTTCAAGTATTTAGAGAAGAGTCAAGTTCTCATGTGGTGTGTTTTGTACGAGAGATACTTTTGAATTCAAGGGGCAGCTATGCAGGCAGACAGGAAGCAAAGCTCACCATATCAGCTGGATAAACAATAATACTTTTGCTTTGTTTTGAATCTTAAAGCTTATAAAACAGAATTGTTTTGATCCAGGTATCATCGTCTCTCTTTTTAATGTCTATTGGCCTCAAAAGATGAGAAACCCTCACTACTATTGAGTGATAGTATTGATTCCTGATTCCAAATGTTGACACAATATAAAACGTCATTTGACTAAAGAGACATAACATCACCTGCTGAGACATGTTTTGGACTTCCTGCAGAAGTGAGACTTCTAAAGAAAGATGAGGGAAGGAAACATTTTGACTAGCCTGGTGAAAAAACGATTTGCACATTTCTAAGTTGCTAACAGATTTCATCTGTTTTAAGGCACCAGACACTTTTGCTCAGATGAAATATCTTATTTTAAAAGTTTGATAACATTTAAAGAGGGATTCTGCATTTTCCTATTCATATATCCATTTGTTAAAAAAGGTAAAACTTGGAAACTCAACAGACATCTGAAAGATTGGAAAACAAAAAGCTAGTTCAAACAAGAGGTACATGGAGGGGGAGAATTGTAACAGAATTGTTTCTCCTGCTTAAAAAGATTTACCAATATCTCAGCTACTGATAAGAATCCTCATATCAAGCTCTCAATACTCACAGTTTATACTTCTTATGCAGGAGGAACGTTTGCAGTTGGGATGTTATGGGCATTACCTCAACATCACTTTGGGGGAGATGATTGTACATTCCCCAGATGGTAGACTACTGAGATTTCCCCACAATTCTGTGGATGTTTCCCAGAATACTCCTTACCACCCTAGCTTATATTTCTCATTTTAAATGGCCAAGAGAGCAATTTGCAAACAATACACTGGGTTGCAACGACCCACCCTTTGTATTTTCTAAGAATGCCCATGGGATTTTTACAGTATGTTAACTTCCTGTATCATGTTTTAGATTAAAAGAATCTAGAAAACTAAAATGAAGACAGCAGGGGCTAGAACCTAGCAGACATCGAGGAAAGTGTTCATAGATATTTTTGCTCCTCCGTAAGATTCCCTATAGAATAGTGTTTTTCAACCTTGGCAACTTGAAGATGCGTGGACTTCAACTCCCAGAATTCCCCAGCCAGAGTAATAGGCAAGAAAAACAAAGAGGAAGATAATGGATAGTAAACAGTCCCTGGGTTCTGCTTTAGATGCTCTGAAGTTGGAAGATCACAACTTGTGCAAACCCATCTATTGAATTGTATGGCTAAGGATTGGTTCAAATAAACTAGTGCAGCCTTATCATGTATCTTCAGAAGGCAAGTTCTCATGAGTTCAACTGGATTTACATTCAGGCAAATGAGATTAGAGTTGTTCTTATTAAATAAGAATCACTTTTCATTCTAATTTACAATTATCAGATCCCACAATCCAAAATACAACCTAAAATAGTAATATTCCAAGCTTCCCAGAATTGATCAGAAGAGCAAATAACATATTTAAGGAAAATGAGAAAGAGGGATGTCTAGAAAGGCTGTCATGGCATTAAAACTACACTGGGCAAATTGAAACCATTTTCCCCTAAACTTTATTCCTTATAATATATTTATATTAGATTGAAAGCATTTATAACATATCAGCTGTACCTCCCCATGGAATGTTATGCATCATATCTAGCTGAAGAAATTCTGTGAAAAACACAAACATTTGCTCACTCTTTTTCCTGGTATTTTTCTATTCTGCTTATCCATGTGGTGATTTTATTTCTCTTCCATTCTTAATAATATTAAGCCTTTGAGGATACGGTACACCTCACTGACATTTTCTTAATTTCCTTCAGGGCTTTATTGTGAAGAGTCATTTTTCTGTCTATGGAGAAAAATGCTCGGTGTGTCTTTTCTACTGATCAAACCACAAGCATTAGAATCAGGAGGGACTTTCTCTACAGATTGCTTTACTGAAACCTCTAGAAGAGGTAACTCCAGTGAGTCTAAAAGAGTTACAACATATATGGGCAGGCCAAGGTAACTGAGCAGCAATACAAGATCACAGGCATACTTAACCAACCAAAAACAAATAATAATCATATGTGCTACAGAGTCCAACAATTGTCTTCTATCTTTGCACAAGTGAGATGAATAGCAATGCAGATGTATTCTCATCTATTGGGGCAGGGTACTGTTTCAAAAATCAAGAATTTTTCACTAACACAGTAGTTTCGGTGACCTCCATATACTTCTTTGGGGGAATCCTAGAAAGTTGTAATCTGATACTCAAACCCTTGACAGTCTTTTCTGAGAAAAATCTGCAGCTGATCAGCCATGTGGTATTGCTACTTTCAATATCTGACTTCAGGAATATTCTCATAATTCCTTTTTATAACAATTTATTTTAATAACTCAATTCTGTATAGGTCTACTTAGAAAGCAATCCCTCGAAATACAGTGGGATTTACTCCCAGAAAATGAATATAAGTTTGCAGCCATAGAATATAGACTTTCAAAAGTTCCATTGATTTTATTTACTCCTGAGTAAATAGATAGTGGATATACTTACCCAGGAGTAAGATTCATTCTGCACAGTAGGTTTTATTTATGAGTTAGCACATATATAGTGACATTGCTAGTATGTCCCTTTCATCTGTGCCTAGAATTGTACTTGGGAGAGAATCCACTAAGCTGACAATGATGAAATGACTGTGACATTTTTGAGTAGAAGACAGCTAGGTATATATAATTAAAAAGGTTGGTGAAATGGTCTTTTCACATTAGCATGGATCAAATGCAAAATGGCACACGGAAACGAAGGCATGTCAACACCCATGAGCTCAGTGTATTAACTCAAGGTTAGATTTCAGCACACAGATTCCTGCCAAAAGTGGGAGTCAACTATTAATATGACATTGTTTTATCTGACAGATACAAATACACTTCTATATCATTCAAAGCTGAATTTACAACCGTAATCTAAGGACTTCTTGACATACAGTAAAACCTCAATTTTATGACCCCCCTTCAACAGACTTCAGATGAAAATACAAAATCAGAATTTGGATCCCCCCCACACACACACACACAACAGCAGAACAAAAATAAGTCTGTTATGTGGGAGGAAAGTCTGAACAATGATAGTTCCTGTGCATGGGTTAATATTTTTTCTTTGTGTGCACTGTACTGCATCTTATACTACTAATGGCATGAGATTTGTAAGTATTTTCTTTTTTTTGTTAAACATTATATCTAGTCTACCATGCCTTCCCAAGGTAGTGGAAAGCCCCTGTGAGGTGGTCAGGGTTCTCCCTGTGAAGCTGGAGTGAAAAGCCTCAGCTCAGCTTTTGACAGTTGGCTAAACTTACTGATCTAACCATCTGTCAAAATTCACCTCCTCCTCAGCTCAAAACTACAGTGAGGAGAGTGATCGTTTTTCCTTCTAGAAGAAAATCTACCCATCATGGCATTGCTAAGACAGCATCACTTGCGAGCCTTGTTGCTAAGGCAAAATAGAAATTAGCTATGGGGAGAGAACAGATTATGCTGCTAAACTTTCATGTTGCCCCACAGACTGGAGGAAAGTATATTAAACTAGCTGTCTGGATGTGTCCTTTGGAGGCAGCTGGAGGGATGACCATGCACAAGAAAGTGGAAGTTAAGGCCCTTTGCTGATAAAAGAAACAAGTTAGCAACCACATTTTATAGTTTCCTCCCAGTTAGTTTGTTCCCACCAAATCTGAAGTATTTTCGGCTTCACTAGATAGAAAATGTAGACTGTTATGAGTAGGAGAAAGGTGATTAGCCAACTTGTCCCAAACACATATACACCTACCACTTTTTGATTAATTCTTTAGCTCCAAAGCCATATTCATTGGTCATCATATAGCTATCCATAGAAAGCAGACTTAACACTGGGTCCATTTACCTTAGTAGTTTCAACTCAGTTTGAAAGTAATTTTCCAAGATTTCAGGCAGAGGCATTTCCTAGTTGTCCATGGAGATGTCAGGCATTATGTCTGAGATAGTTAGTATTCGAAGTATATACAGTGCTGAATCTTGTGGACACTTAAGACTTCATAGGTACAAGGTTTGTGTATTGGAGCTGAAATGGTCCAGTTAGGGCCATTGCAGATTATATGAGCTGTAAGTGACATCCTAAGTAAACAACAGTGATGCCAAATGTGCATGATGATGTAATCACACAAATGCTACAAGTATTTAAATCAAGACATTTGTGTGATTATATCTTAATGTAAGTGTTGCAATTTCCCCCTCCCCTGCCCTCATAAATGAAGGATGTGAGGTATTTGTCATTTGTAAATCAAGCAGAAAGGAACAGTTTGCTATAATGGCAGTGTTTGTTTCTAGTTATAGAATACTCCTTTACAAGTTAGCAATAAAAACATTTACTACATTAACTACCAAAAGATCCTGCAACTTTTTCAGTCACTTTCCATAATGGCATGCATTTCTAGTGATTGCATATGCAAAAAAAGATTTTCAGTATGTCAAAATTAGACCCTGAGGATTTAATGTTTATATTGCCAAGCAAAAAATACATGTCCATAATATTATTATTACGGAGTGAAACTGGATGTTTAGTGCCTGAAAATTCACAGCTGAGACAGATATGAACAAAATGTTTCACTTCAGGCAAGAAAGAAGACAATATTTTTGTGCAGATTCACAAGGATGTTTCTCTGAATGCCACAGAGTTCTTCCTTCAAGGGATACTATTAAAACTTTTCTACTTCTGGCTAGGCAAACTGCACACTAGAAGTCATTATTCAATAATCTGGAGAAATGGCTAGAAAGTCATTCTTGCCCCTTCTCTTCCTCCTATTCCTAGCTAATACGTTTAATAAAATATTTCAAGAAGACAGATAATATTCCTTCTGAGGATTTTGTACCACACAGACAAAATACACCAATTACTGCTTGGAAGTCCCTGAAGGAGCACAGAATATTTATTCAATATAATAGCCTGTAGATAAGCCACAGTTAATCTGACAATTTAATTACAGATTATATTAGGTAGATTATGTATTTCGGTTGAATATAAACTTATATTTTCCTACAATTGTCCTCTTCCTTTAAATCCACCTACCATCATTCTTGGATATAGATGCCATTTCAGGATACTTATTGTGATTGGGAATGGTGAATTAAAGGTTCACTTAAAACATGTAAATTTGGCTGCAAATATTAGAGGTATAAAACTAGCAATACATACAGACCTCTTTAACTGTTGGTTGAATTGCTGTGATACTAGAGAAGCCTAGTGGGAGGAGTCCCCTACCATTTCTCAACCTTGGCAACTTTAAGATGTGTGGACTTCATCTCCCAGAATTCCCCAACCAGTATGATGACTGGGGAATTCTGGGAGTTGAAGTCCACACATCTTAAGTTGCCAAGATTGAGAAACACTAGTTTAGGATATTATGGTTCTGGGGATATTCTACTTGCCCAGGGATTAATTCATTAAGATAGAAGATGACAGACAGAAGGATTTATAAGTTCTTAAGAGGCACGTGAACAAAAAGTCATCAAACATAAGTTGAATATGTGAATGGAGAATACAAAATTTGAGTGAAAGGGAGAATTAGGTATGAAAATGGCTTGTGTAATTGAGAGAGAGAGAGAGAGATCAAGCATATAAATGGTGGTATATGAACTGTGTGCATAGGTAAATGTGTTTCTGTGACATCTGCAACATCCTTGATCCAGTTTAGCTGATTTCTGTGGTGCACCATTTCCCAAGCCAGATCAGAATTGTGTCAGAGGGAAAGAAGTTATAACTCTGGCCTTCCCACACTCCTAATTAGAACTGGGCCCCTCTAGCCCTGACTATTTGTAAGGAAGGAAAGGTCTGACTGGTGTAAAAGAAGATTTCCTCTCATGCCAGCTATCCAGCATTGTGAGGCTGAGGATGACACAATGTATGAAATTCTCTTCATACCTATAAATATGTCTGGGTATTGTAATTTTTACTCAGATAACTTTTTCTTGATTCTGAGTTTAGTTCCCATCTTAATTTGCAAATCTGGGTTTTTAAAAATAATCTCTGTGTTCATTTCATTTTGCATAAACATTATCTAGGGTGTACACTCTTTGTACTCAATTTGGCCATGCTGAGAAAAAAAATATTCCAGCAGGCAATGGCCAACCATTTCTCTAATACCGCAAAGAAAGGTGCATGGATGCAGTCAGCAGGAGTAAGCTCGAACTGAAAATATCTCTACCTTCTCTCTCCCAACAAATAGTGCATTATTGTGCACATTTTTCATGTGCATATCCTTTTGAGATGTAATTTTTTTAGTTACAAGCCCCACTTTAAAATCATGAAGTGTTGATTTTAGCACACAAGTCATTCTAGTTCACATTCAAATCTTGGACATAAAATGTGAATACATTTACGTAAAATTCAAATCAAATTTATGTTTAGTGTCTACCTCTCCTTAATCTTCCTGAACCAGCTTAGTCCTCTCATGTCAGCTGTCAGTGAAACAAAAATCCACTACGTTGAAGTAAGCTATATGGCAAACATACATCTACATTGGCCAACTTTCTGTGCTTCCCAAATCACTTCTTGAGAATAGCATCCAAATCTGGACTTATGAAAAAAAAAAAAAATGGCAGGCCAGATAGAACTATAGCAGCCAGTCAAATGCAAAAGGGTCATGTGAATCTGCCCCCAAAGCCTATAATTTGTGATAGATACAATGTTTGGAAAGAAAAGCACACATTCTTTCCTATGAAGGATGAGCATGACATTTCTTCTTCCATTCCCATAACTCTTATCTATACCTGAAAGTGGGAAAAATGCAATTGATAGTAGCACTGCCAAGCATGTTATCTTTGGCACCACCAATTTGGCAACCATTCTTTGAAGATAATCACAGGGTTTTGTAACTCCCTGACCTCTCCCCGGTTCTTCTGTGTGCAAGAAGGATTTAAATTAAACCTCAGTCCTCTTCTTTTTCATTTTTTTTCCACAGAAGAATTTCTGTAGCTCAAAATTCCAGATGTGATAAATAACTGCTATTACTTAGAAAAATATGGCCTAGAACAAGCTAATAGGATAGAACCTCAACTTAACTGTGAGGCTTGGTGCAAGACATAGGATTATTGAATCACATAACAGCCCTGAACATGGTTGGAGGAGAATAGAGGAAGCAATTGATTAACATTATTACCTAGCCATTTTGCCACCAAAATCACGTATATGCACATATACATGCTTTTCTCCAAAATGGATGAAAAATATAGGTCGTTCAGGCCAAAAGCAGGACATAGTAGAATTTTACAAAATTACGTGGGGAGAGAAAAATCGATTGTAATACAAGAGTGAATACTTGTTATACAATTTGAGAAGTGGATAGATCTATATTAATGTAATTTCAGAGCAAGATGTCTTATGCCAGCAGGAGGACTTGGGGAATGTGAATTTTCTATAGCAATGACCTTTGTAGGAAACAAATTCTATAGAGTTAGCATGGTCAGTGAAAGATTTTTCTCTTTCCTTGACTGATCCTCAGAAAACTAAGGTATCAATACTAAGGCAGGTTCTTAGAGATAAAGTTTATTTAAAATGCAATTTTCAAATCCATGCTTTTTGAATCTCCTTCTTCCACATGCATACAGATATATACATTAGTTCTGGCAATGGGCTACTTAACTTCCTATTGTAATCTTTCAGCCCTACCTAGGGCATGTGCGGGGGGTGGTGTCAAAAAAGATGTATAGGATTGAAGCCTCACCCTTTCTTATATGTGTTGTACACACATAAAAAAGAGGTGAGGCTTTGATTGTGCAGTTATGGCCATCATAGTGATGATTTTGACCCCCACCTCACATGGACCCTTTTGAGCCCTACAATATTTTAATTCTCCAAGTACTGTTCCTATATCGGAAATTCCACAGGGGTAATAGTTTGAATTCAGCATTCTATCTAACTAAAGCATATTGAATTCACACTATTCAATTTGATACACACTCCTTGTGACAATAATGGCATAAAGCTATTTATCTATAATTAGAATAAACACCAACATGGCTTATGGGACTTACTCTAAAAATGGTATAATGGACTGTGCCTTAAAGCTGCCCTTCTTGCCATAGTGACTCTGGGTGGCTAACACCGCATAAAAGCACAACACAATACAAAATAAACAGCAACAAAAAACAATATTTTATTTCTTTATTTATTTCACTGAATTTAGTATAGCTGCCCACTCCAACAGGCATGAGGGCAACTGAGAACAAAACCCAATCAACAATCGATTAACAACCCCTCATGGGCCCCCACCAACCCAACCACCCTCCCAGGAATATATCAAGACTTTAAAGCTTTCCAAAAACCTGGCAGGGTCAGGGCCAATCTACGCTCAGGGGTTACAGTGTTCCAGAGGTCACATGCAACACCAATACACAATGCGTCAAGACACTTCATCCAGAAAGGGCATATTACCCTGATTAATCAAATCCAGAAACAGCCCCCCAGAGCAAAATATTGCGTTTGATTCAACAAAAGCCACACTGATTATGGTTTATCTGTCTATCTTCCTATCAGTGTGGCAGAATTGTCAGGGAATATGTGGTTAGTTTGCGAAGAGAGGACTCTTTGGAAAAGACCCTGATGCTGAGAAAGATGGAAGGCAAAAGGAGAAGGGGACGGCAGAGGATGAGATGGTTAGATAGCATCACTGAAGCAATGAGCATGAAACTGAGCAAACTCAGGGAGGCAGTGAAGGACAGGAAGGCCTGGCACGATATGGTTCATGGGGTCACGAAGAGTCGGACACGACTTAACGACTGAACAACAAAATGTGGTTAGTTGCAAAGCTTTGGTGAACATCTAGTTTATGTGCAGAGAGTGTGGGGGAGTACCAGGGCTAATCTCAAGACATGCCATCAAATATTAATTTTGGGAGGAGGCCTCCAGAAGCGCCCATTTCTCAGTTAAGGAGAATAACAATGTTATTCAAATGTCTTAGATGCTCAGATTACTGGTTTGAAACCGGGGCACTTCTCCCGCCACCCATCAGCAAGGAATAAGAGCCAATCACACATCAACTTTAGATCCTACACCACACTGTCATCTCACATACAGTACATATTGCAAATGGGGACACTCCATGGGTTATAAACTGGCTTTTATAATTTAAAATAATTTCATTTTTCTTATATATCAAAACATTAGGAAAATACTTGCAGCAAAGAACTAAATGCATAGGAAAATAGTAAAAAATACAGATGACTGTCCATAAAACGTGACCCAGCATGTATAGTCCCATATGAAGTTTTATATCCAGAGCAGTCACAATCGGGTGGACATCAGTTATCACTCCTGTATTTGAGTCAAAATACACTAAGTAATAGTAATAAAGGCCACTCAGGATGCAGTGATTTCTTCTGCATATTAGGCAGCTCTTAAGAACGGGAAAAAGAGTTGGTAGCTATCATTCTGCAGGTTTTAGAACAGCCTTCATTTCCAAGCTGATACTGGACAAGGCCTAAAAGGGGCACAGAGCCAGTTTATGGACAGAGGTCTGATATACTGTGACACAGTGTCGTGCAGCTTTAGAGAACAGCTCTCAGGGAAAATGCGTTCTTCGTTTTCTGCTGCCGACATCCATCTAACCTTGTCATGTCAAATAAGGGTAAGGAAGCCACACATGCAAATAGCTGGTGAGTGTTTTGTACCATGAAGGACTAGGTTTCAGCTGCAAAGAAAAAGACATCAATGCAAACTGGGCAAGAGGAAAGTTTACTTTTCAGGTCAAGGGAAAGCCTGCTTGGCCAAGCGACATAGCAAGGTTCATAGTTCTTGGCTAGTCATGTTACTTTTTTTTTTTTTTTGGTAGGGTGGGAAGATCAAGTTTCCAGAAGCAATTTCTTTGCTATTTATTCTGTTACAACAAATAGCAATAAGTAGGAAAACTGATGTTCTGAACTATTTTTATAAACATTACTGTATTTATATTCTAGTTGCTTCCTTGAGATCCATTCAGAAGAAAAAGCAGGATATACTATTGGCACTAATACCATCAAGAAGATACCTAGGACAATATATAAATGCTTCCCAAACTTACTGGAAAATCTCATACTGGATGCAACTAATCAGCCAAGCATTTGCTGCCTGTATCAGTTATCTGGGATTTGTTCAGATGCTTAGTTCAGCACCTGATACTATTTCATTTACACCTTCAGTCTTGCAAATCCGGTTCAAAGATTCAGTGGTGATTAGAATATATTAATCATGGTGGAGTAACCTTATTGGGATGGCATAGCAAAAACTCCATACATAAAGTCCAGGTTCAATCAGTAGCAATTCCACTTCAAAAAGATCCAGTTAATGGTCATGTGAATGATGTCCTCCTGAAATTTCCTTCTGCCAGTCAAAGTAGACAACAGTGTTTAAAAAGTACAAAAGTGAAAACATGTGATATATATATTTATAAATAAAGGAAATAATAAATCAAGATAAACACCAGAGGGGTCCACAGGGGTCATAGTTGAAGTCTGCAAGATGGTGGACATAGCATCACGTCTGGACACTTTCTATGGTGGTTATTAGACTCCATGCCCATTGAACTTCTTTAAAGTATTAATTTAATTTTTAGAAGAAACAAATGGGAAACTAGCACTGGCCCCACAGCCATTCTTAGAAAATAAAAGTAAAAGATGGCTGCAATCCAACTACCAAAGGTAAGCAGGGGAGGTAGAGGACAGAGATGCGGATGGCAACCTCTCTCTTGGGGTTTTGAAAAAGGCCTTAAGACCTGGCACTGGTCTCAGGCCTGGGGTTGATGTGTTTGTGGGACCCCTGTTGCAGTTTTCTGACATTCTTATGGTTGTTTTAGTCTGTGTCAACATAAATTTTTAACTGTTTTGATTGTTTTTGGATTGTGTTGGAGTGGGCAGCTATAAAAAATTATAAATAAATAAATACATTTAGGCAGAGAGCAGGAAACAGCCTCACCAGTTTTCCTCTCAGCCAAATGTTGTTCTGTAACACCCTGTGCCCACCAACACAACTGGTTTATGGGAGCACTCAGGACATGATCTCCAAATTCCAAATACAGTCACTAGCTCCAAAAGAATACCTCTCCCTGTGTCAAATGTTTCTGTGGTATGCCCTACTTCAGATTCACAGGCAAAAAGATACTTCAAAATGCATGGAAACACTCAGCTGTTTCTTTTCCTAGGATCACACAGCTGCCCCCCACAGCTGCAGTGCAAACTTGAGGAAAGATACCTTTTGTTTAAGAAGTTGCCAGAAGGTGCGATGTGCATGCTTCCTTCACTCCAAAGCATCTCCTTGCCTTCAGATCCAAGGCACTGCACAGGCCTAGTGATCCTAGAGTCTGACTGGGCATATGCAGTTTTTATGTCCCTATTATTTTAATTTCCTAGTCCTACTTTTGCTATTTATATCATCAACATCATCATCATCATCATGCTAGGAAAGGTATCTCTATGAAACAGCCTGGCTCAAAGGAAAACATGGTGCCATCACATTTTCAAAAGGTGAGAGATATGTGTTCAACAACAAAAATGAATGCCCTCATCCTGTAAACAACTGCTTGGTATTTATTTAAAATGGAATCTTCAGCTTCCCCTTTTAAAAATCCAAGTCTTGCCTCTTAACAGGTATCCTGCAGGATGTGCATATGTGAAACCGCAGAGATCCCCCTTCTGTCCCTTGAAATCAGTTTGTTTCAGCTCTCACTTAATTCCCCCCTTTACAGTTTCAGCACTGAGTCATAGTAGGGATATTCTTGGAGGACTGTGTCACTTTTCACCAGTGATTCAATTGCTTTCACAGAGATTTCTTTTCAACTGAAATGGTGTCTTCCAGAAAAAAGATATCCCATTGTGGCATAAATTGGCAAATAAATCGTGGAATCCACTGAATTTCATCTCCAACATTCTTTGGCTCAAAAACTGCATTCCAAAGATACATATATTTATGGACTTCTTATACAAAATTTCATACATTAGCAAAAGCTGTGTAGGAGAATGCACATATTTTGGAAAGGTTAAATGCAACATGCACACTCTATTTTGTTGTAGGGAGGGGCCCTCATGTAACCAAAACAGCACTAACTATGCATGAGAGGAAAATAGCCTTGGTAGGCATGGAAAGCTGGTTGTGCAGGAGAGATAAAAAAGTATAGGATTGGGAATGGAAGGGAGTAGCCTGAAAGAAAACATTATTGGCTCACAAGGATGCAAAATAGTAACACATCATACTCTCATTTATTAAATATCAGCTTCAGTCTGAATAGAGATGACTGGGTGTGTTTGCACTGTTGTTTATTGTGGCACTAAGATGTGATTTATAATTTACAGCAAATGGTTAGCCAAACTGTACAATAAAGCTCCTAATCCCTCTAATAGCAATTGGTTTTCATTTCCCCCCTTCTCCCCCCCGTAATATTTGGAAACCACTATGGTGTCTCCAGCTTCCCTGCTGTGCCATTGTCAGCGGCTCACATTTGGACTCAAGGCATAAGTTAAGTAAGAACCTTTCAGAGGCAGATAATATTTCTGTGATTTTCTGATGAATTCACCCTGACAAGCAGGAACAATGGCTACCCTTGTTTGGTTGCCTTTCTCAGATATGCATGTCTGACAATCATTTTGAAGCCAGAACTTGATCAATAAGAGAATGCATGTTTGAAAGCTTGAAATATAATTGGCCAATTAAAAACATTGAGGGTGTCAGTGGTTGTGGAAAAATATTACTAATTCTCATTTGTATTTCTGGCCATTCAGGAAGAAAAATTACCTTGATATATTTGGGACTGGAGTCTTCAATCCCAAATATTTCAGGTTGGAGCAATAGTAAACCATGGTGAATTTCAACAGACAGTAGCAAATGTCCCTCCCACATTCCTTCTTACAGTATATCTAATGGAAGCTACTATTCTGCCAGGAGTTCTTTCATATTAGATTACGTCTTCATATAGTGATGCTCTAAGGGGGTTTTGAGCAAACAAACATGGGCACCACCTGCCCAGAAGGCTACACCACAAATGGTAGATTCAGTTGGCTTTCATGCCTCTTTGAAAATAACTGAGGAGCCTTAATTTTGCCATCAGGGAAGCCCATTTTGTTGAGATTAACATTTATTTTGGAAGGCAATGTCTGATAAAGTAAAAAAAAAAAAATCTATGCGTGAGAGACCTAAATGATGTGAGTATAACCTTCAACAAGCAGGGATGAGTCTGTTTCAAACTGCCTACAACTTGCATGCATATACTTGCGTGTGTGTGTGTGTGTGTACACACACACACACACAGATGCACAATTTCTTCCCTTGGGTTTTGCATAAAGTATAATCTCCTGATCTGGCACCTGTTGTTGCTACTCCACTTTGATCTTTGCTATGTCTTGTGTTGGGGGTGGAAAGTAACATTCAAACAGTTCTTCTGAACTCATTGCCCTCCTTATCTATACCACTAATTATAATACTTAACATCTGATAGCAGAATCTAGCTATCAGTTCTTAAAAACAGCTCTGATCAATAAGTCAGTATTATTTTCCCCCATATTTCAACAAGGAGATTGAGGTTGACAAACAACAACTAAGACATGATTCATATTAGGGTATAAGTGACCATAGGCAGATTCCCCCCTTCCATCAAGAGTCAATGCCACTCCTTACCACTTTCTGGCAGGGCTCAGCTGTTCCAAGAAAGCCCATGGTATATTTCCTGTAATAAAAAAGCTCAGACTTCTGAAGATACCCCACACAGGACAACTGGTATGAAGAATGAGAAACAGGCTGCAATGGGAGTTAGAAACAGAGGGACATGGCTTCATGGTCAGGATGAATCATGTTTATAGAGAAGATACAGAGAGGTGCTTTGCAATTTCGGGAGCAGCCACAGTTATCTGACCCCTGGAGCATCCTGAAGAAAGATAGAGATACTAAGGGGACCCTAGGGATTGCCTCCAGGCTCGCCACTAGTGAAACCTGCTCCAGGATGCAACAGATCTGTTCATTCCTTAAACACAAATAGACAACACTGTCTACTGTGAGGAAGAAGTCGTATCCGCTTAAATCCTATCACTCCTCTGGAAATTGTCTTAGAAGGTAGCTTTCTTGCTGAGATTTCAACCCATCTGAATTTTATTGAATAAACACCTGGAGACAAAGAAGGGAGCTATGATTACTGCCTTCTCCTCCCTTATTTGGCTACATCCCAAGCATTTCAGTTTGAAATGAAGCTGCCTGTGAATTTATTTCGGAAAGCAAAAATATTTGGTGCCAACAAATCCTAATTTTATACGATAAATTGCTGCATCGGATGATGCAGGATACAACAGTAAGATTTTACATCGCAGGCTGTTTGTATGGGACTCCTGATTACTCTGAAGTTACTATCGTGCCCTTTTCTTTGCATAACAAAAGCTAGCTGTTAAACTTGAAACCGTTCTGGGAAATTGCTTGGATACACAAAGAACATACAGGTCTATCTTTCAGCTGGGTGCTCTTTTCTTGAGCCTCCCGTAAAGGCTTTTTGTTAACTTTCAAGAGGCCTAAGTACAGTGGAATTACAGTACCACATCCTCCAGGGCTTTTTGCTGTTTAATTTGCCTTGAAACACAATCATTATAACTGCAGATGTCCCATGTTCAAAGTTCAAACATTTCAAAACAGTGGGATTAACTGCAATTTTTAAAATTCCTGCATAATTCAAATTAATTTAGTTTTAACCCAAAAGACAGAAACGTTCTCAGCATTGTGGTCCAATAGCTCAAAGTGGTGCCTTCTGTGTACACTCATTGCTACTTTGTATTACAATAATTAGTGCTCCGGAAGGGCTCTGACACCATCATAGTAACAACAGTTTTTTTTCAAAAAAGAAGAATATAAACAATTAAATATGACAGAGCAAGTGCCACATGTTCTACTTTACAAAGGACAGTACTTTGAAGTTGTCTTTGTTGTTGTTCTTGTTCAGTCGTTAAGTCGTGTCCGACTCTTCGTGACCCCATGAACCATATTGCGCCAGGCCTTCCTATCTTTCACTGCCTCCCTGAGTTTGCTCAATTTCATGCTCATTGCTTCAGTGATGCTATCTAGCCATCTCATCCTCTGCCGTCCTCTTCTCCTTTTGCCTTCCATCTTTCCCAGCATCAGGGTCTTTTCCAAAGAGTCCTCTCTTCGCATTAGGTGACCAAAGTATCTGAGTTTGAGCTTCATTATCAATCCTTCCAATGAGCAATCAGAGTTGATTTCCTTTAAGATTGACTGGTTTGACCTCCTAGCAGTCCAGAGGACTCTTAAGAGTCTTCTCTAGCACCACAGTTCAAAGGCATCAATTCTTCGGCGTTCAGCCTTCTTTATGGTCCAGCTCTCACAGCCATACATTACTCCTGGAAAAACCATAGCTTTGACTATGCGGATCTTTGTCGGCAAGGTGACGTCTCTGCTTTTTAATATGCTATGAAGTTGTCTAGTCCATATGAAAAGAGAATATGGGTCTTAAAATTGCCATCAAGGTTAGTAAGCGATCAGCACGCTGAGCAGTTGTACAGCTTACCTTGTCACAGCCTTTGCCACTGCTACAAGGGATTATATTTCTATTTAAATTATTTACATTGAAAGTTGCAACTAAACCTACAAAGTAGCATCCATTTTTATCCACACAGTTTTCTAATTTGCCTTCTTTTTGTGCATGCATTCCAGCTTTTTGGCAATGCATAAATGACAAGCCTATATTTAAAATACTTTGAAAATGACTTCTTATTCTGGGGCAAATCAGAAATAATAACATGAAGTCCAAGTAAGGAATTGGAATGATATCATGGAGGAAAATTAGCATATTTCATGCACCACAAAGGAGTGAAATATGGGCTTAAAAAGAGCCTATATTTGCCATCCTTAGTTTGAAGATATCTCACCATCTATGTCAGTGACATACGAATTTCAAATTCACAGGATTGCTTATTATTTATGAGAAGTCCGAAGTCTACTAAGAGTTTAACCAATCACTTCCAAATGGGACTGGATAGAGGAACCAACCTGTCACCTTATATATAACCTTTTGAATTTAGCCAGGGAAGAAAGTAAAGTGATGCTTAATTTTTTCAGTCCCTGGTGAAACATGAGAAATGTACTAGCTTTGACCAAGCAGATACAAATTCTGTAATTCCCACAGAATGACACATTTCATGGCTTGCTATTGCCAACATAGCTTGTACTTTGGTAGAAGTTCCTGCTTGTAATGATCTGAGCCACAAAGAGTTAGAGTTTTCTGTATTTCTTTGCTGGCATCTAGTGGTTGTCCAGAGTTTTGCAGCCTAGATCTGGTAGCCCTACATTTAATGGAACATATCTTCATGAATAACATCTACCAAGGACACTTCTGCCTCATCCTAACAAAGGGTTAGGATTGCTCAAATAATTGATTAAGTGGTAGAAATTAGTGTTGATGAGAATCATTGTTTAATTCGTCAGTTTGGAATCATGTCCTCTTTTTAAAAACAAATCTACAAGCATTCTTCTATCCATAGGGAATTCAGAATAACATTGCAGCATAAAAAAATAAAAAATAAAAAAATCGACCCCCCAAAAATGGTTAAACTCCAAATCTAACTTTGTCTTGCACTAGCAACTTTAAACATCAGAATGCTGAACATGTAGTAACAATAAAACCAGAGAGAGGAAAAGAAGATATTTCAGAGCAACAGAGCCCCATCTCATTCACTTCCCTAGCAGTCCAAGGTAAGGTAACAGAGAATAAGTTCTCCAAAGCTGATTTTAAAAGGCAGGTTTTATATGGGAGGTAGCAATCCCTCAGTAGTCTGGTTCTAAATGTTTGAGAAGTTGAAATTGAATCTGGAAGTAGACAGATAACTAATGAAGCTGATAAAATTTAAGGGATGCATATTCTGATTGATGAGGACAAACAGGCCTAGCTACTGCATTTTAGTCCAATCCAAGTTTCAGAGCTGTGTTTATAGGTAGTGTCATGTAGAAAATTGCAGTTGTCTACAATGAAACTGAGGGTAATGTCCTCTACTCATCTAGAAATCACTGAACTCAATGGGACTGTCTTCAGAGGAGACAAGTATAAGATTATTCTGTAAATACCTGTGGCATAAAATGTCCTTTCTTGAATAGATAGCTTTTATAAATGTTATGCTATTGTACATTTCCTCAGTAGCTTTATTTATTTCTTTATTTAGTACACTGCCTAACTCCCAGCGACTATGGGCAGTTCAGGATTAAAATATAAAAAACAATAAAACAGTAAATGAGTGAAAACTAATAAAAGATAACAAAAGTCAGGCAGCAACAAAAGCGGATCCACAAAACCCAAATGGGGACTTCAATCACCCTTGCCAAAGTTTGTGCAGGAAAGTGTCCCAACAAGACACTTTTCCTTAGGCAAATATCTAAGTGTTTAATTGATGAATACATTGTTAGTTATTCTTAAAAAACAAGATTAAAGATCAAATTAAAGAATGATTGTCTGATCAATCATTTGTTCACGGGTCTCACTGGAATACTTAACTAGGACTTTTTAGATGTTTCTATCAAAACCTGGTCTGTTTTGATAAAATCTGACCACAGTTAGACAAATTCTTGGCTGTTTTGTTGCTACCTGGATGACTTACTTGCCCTCTCACAGGAATTTCTCTTTATTGTCACTGTTCTGTTTTGTCTTTTTCAGTTCCTTCCTGTATAAGAGCAGCTATGCAGGTTTGTATGCATAGAAGGTAGCCTTCAGGTCATGCTGGAATCTTTATGTAGACATGTCCTACCATGCCCTGTACCAGACCATCACAAGAAACATTCAAACAGAAAAATGTTTCTTGGTAGTTGTACTAGAAAGATTTTGATCTTGACTCTGTTCTTATGCAAGAGAAATGAACGTCCAGAGAGGTATACAACACACTTGGATAAGCATATTAAACAGTGGAACATCTACGGAACAATGTCCATTTTTAAATATAGTGCTGGTAAAAGTTGACAAGAGTTTATTACAGATGCTTTTGAATTTGAAACAAACAGCGGTGAATGCATAACATTTGAGAAATACTTATTCAGTGTTCAACGAGCAAACACTTTTCAGTTTTCAATGAGATATTATGGTACTGTAGAATTCCCTTATGTGAAGTTCTTCAAACTTCAGTTTATATTGCAATAAAAACACTTGTGTATGTTTGTGTGTGTTCATCACTCACTCACTGTGAATCACCTACATAACTTATATACCCAACTTCTATCGGAAAAGAATTCACACCAAAAAGTGGAGGAGATAAAATAATGTGTTTAAATAACAGGAAGACCAATTCCAACTGAATGTTAGGGAAGAAAGATCCTATTAAAAACAGCAGTTTGACAGTAGAGCCAACTTCCCAGAGTGGTGGTAAGCTTCTCTGGATGAGTTCTGCTAGCCCTTGGGGAGCTGGACTCTATGTCCTAAATAGTTCCTCCCAACTCTGTCATTTTGTATGAGAGAGGTTCTACCTTGTGACCTTTCATTGAAGTATTTATCTCCAAGCTTAGCCATGATAAATTACTTTCCCCTTTTATCTTAATCACACTGCTTGTTATGTAGCATTCTCTCTCTTCTCTCTTTGAATTTTCAACTATAATTCCATATTATATAAATAAGAAAATAGAAGCATATATTTCCAGTTATGGAATTGGATTCCAAAGGATTGAACAGGTTATTTTGAATACATAGGTAAATAAAGCTTCCTTCCTATTCTACAATCCTCAGTTAGTGAAGAGGCTTGTATTGCCCGTCTTTTTTGCTTAAAATTTCTGTTCCTTTTACAGCTGTTTCCTTTAGTTGTAGGTTTTCTTCTCTAAATATCTCCTTTGGGATGAAAATAGGGGCTGGGGGGAGGTGGTGGAATGATGTGTAACTCCTTCTTGTCACCCTGAATGGTTTAAGCAACCATTTTATTCTTTAAAAGCTTTTACTTAGATGATCCTAGCCAGTCAGGAAAGACATAGCTGGCATTATAGTGTCATAGAACTGCTTGCATATTTAAGGGCAGTATTCCCTACCATAGAATTAAATTAAGCCATTTACATGGAGCAGGTAAAATTGTTCTTAAACTATACCCATTTTTATTTAGGCAATATTTTTAAAATGCCATACTTAATACGATCTGTCTGATCCTACTGTTTCTTAGTAGATTTGAAAGTCTGCTGTTCTAGCTTTTGTCATCCTCTTATTAAGGATGACAAAAGCTAGATGATAGCCAGTTTGCAGGTTCTTATAGTCCATAGGAAGATGCTTTGGGCCATTTGTTACTTTCCTCCAATATTTAGCAACAATGTATCAATAAAACAATTTATTACCAAAATAAATAATAATACTATTAACATGTCCGAGCCATTTGGTTTTAATCATTTCCCCAGAGCTATGGCAATTGCTGCTGTTAATGACGGCAAAAACATGATTTCTTAAGAAGTAGGATATGGCCACAGGCTCTAGCTTTGAAATTCTGCTAATGAATATTTCATATCCATATCCAAGAGGGATATTTTTTCATGATATGCAGAAGATCTATTTGACAGCTGGGAAAAGCATTCAAAGTCTGATCTTGGTGATGCAGTTCTCTATGAAAAATTCACAGCTTTCAGTTCACAATATTTAAATAACCGAAGTAGTTCTGCTAAATTTCAAAGGACTACTTCATAACAGATATTTTAGCCAAATGATGTTGTGCTAAAGATTCAAAACCTGCCAAGGAGGATATCCCAGCATATTCTTCACTGAGCATGAGATTTCACTGGAAATCTTTCCAGACAATGATTCCTCTTCCTCCTCCATCATTTTTCTTGACATCTTCTTGTTCCATTTCAATCTCTGTCTCTGTGGGGCTAATCTAACAAGTCATGGACCTAATACTTCTTTTCTCTGATCACCTCTACCACTGCCAGTGATGGTAACAATCCTTCTGCTCCTGCTTGTTATCAATGGCCATTGAGCCCATATAGAGATTTTTGGGTGTATGGAAAGGAGATTTATGGTCAAGTAAACAATTGTTATCTGCTTCATCTCAGATAAGCTCCATCCTGGAGAAATATTATGACCTGGTATACTCTAGAAACTGAGACACTATGTGTTCTAGTCCTCCCTTAAGGCATGAGTGCTGGTTGGGTGACTTTGGGCCAGTCAGTCTCTTTCTCTCAGCCCCAATCCTCTTCACAGGGTTGTTGTTCTGGGGAAAATAGGAAGTGGAAGCATTATGTACACCACCTTGAGTTGTACAAAGTAAAGGTAGAATACAAATCTAATGATACAGAAAGAAGGAAATCAACCTGCCCGCTGGGGACCCAGAGATGACTCTCAACTCTCTCCTGATTCTCCCACCTAATTTCTGTATCAGTACCCTACTCTTTCACCACCATGCCTCTTGTCTTTCTTCCCCACTCTGAGTCTCAGCCTGCTTCCTTTGTATATTCTCCCCATCCTCATATATCCTTCCCTCAAGCATCAACGCCCCCCCCCCATAATAACCCTGCCTCTATCCTCATTCTGCTGCCTCTTTATAATCTCCTTCTATTCTAGACAATATTATGATTAATTAATTTAATTTTTGTCCTTCCCTGTATTCTCTTTTTGATGTTCCCCAGCCTTTTGCAAGAATGGGCTAATCTTCTTTAGAAGGGGGCCCTCAACACACCATTTAAAGTTTGGTTTGGCCCCTGGCGCTATGAACTTTATACATCCAGATCTAGGTTCAGGTCCTCATTCTTATGTTTTTCTTTTTTTTAACCTTTGAACCAGGGTTGAATTGAACAGCCCTTTAAATAAAGGGCTGCTTTCAAACACAGGATGGTCCTCTCTTAAGTAAGAGCTACACAGAATGTCCACAGGAGAAGTAAAAAAAAAAATCAAGATGGTGATGTGACTGCACAGTCGAAACCCTGCATCATGACACTTGTAAAACAGGCACAGGGCTTTGATCATGCAATCATGGCTGCCATCTTGCCTTTTTTTACTCCTCCCTTCCCACAGAGGCTTCTGGACTATTTTAGGCAATGCGCCACAACAGCTCTTTGTATTTAGCGATAACAATTTAAGTGAAGGCCCTTGAGAGGGGAGCTCTTTCAGGATCATTATCTAACTTGAAATGCTACATCTGGCTTCAGCAGCTGAGGATCCTTAGATATTTTTATTTGTTTAAGCCAGCTGGCTAGATTTGTATAGGCTTTTAAAGCCACCACTGGGCCCAAGGGAATTTAGCAAGGAAGGAAAAGAAAAACTGAAAAGCAAACAAGATCTGTATTTCTAGACAATCATGGAAAATCTTGGGGTGTCGGTTTGAGAGCATCTCCATCAACTTCTCCTCATTCTCACACTCCCCTGACAATGAGAAGAAGATCTTCCACCAAGCTGAGTGTCCAGACACCTGCCTGCAAGAGACCAGCCTCGGGAGAGGAGGGAACAGTACAGTTCTGAGACCTATCAGTATTGCTGGGTTCCTTTTGATACTGGCTGGAATTTGCAGAACATGAGATCATGTGGCTATGTGGATACTTTTTCAGCAGTAGCAGACAGATGAAGGAAATCGCATCCACCTGTACCAGCCAGTCCCTGGGAGAATAATGAATAATCATCTCTCTGTTTCCCCTTATCTCCCACTGGCACGAAGCCTGGAAGGCATAGAGAACAGCCTTGCTGCCTCAGACTTCAGCGTTTGGTTGCATCTGCACACTGCAGATAAAGTTATGAGGGGAGCAGGAGGACATATGTGGAAACTTTGTTGCTCCCCCTATTCCTAAGGGGACTCACTTTTTCTCTTTTTGCTGCTGACCCCACCCTTCCTGTTTCTCCTGTTGGTCTCCATGTCTGGGGTCAGTAGGGCTTCCTAAAATGTGAGGTGGCTATGAAGGAAGTGCAGGAAGATCCTACTGTTAGGCATAATGAGCTTTCCATCTCACTCAGCAAAAAGGCAACATATTGTCAATTATTATTTATTATTGCATTGTTACCACCAAGAAGAGTTTTCTTCTGTCAGTGCAAGAGTGCAATTCCCTCTTATACCTGTGGTAGTTTAAACCTATTGCTTTTTCTTTCCTCTTTCCCACATTTTAATGGACTCTTTCTTCTATGCTCCATGGCCTTGAAGATGAAAAGTAGGTTGTTGACATATCTAACATCTCTGGCCAAGAACTGCTGGCTGTTGGCTTAACTCTCTCTGATACCTCTGTAGTTCATTCTTTTGGCTGAATGAGGGAACAGTGACTACTAACATTCTTCAGTTCAGTCATAAGAGTTCCTCTTTGGCTCAAGAACTATGGACTGTCAGACAAATTGATGCTTTCTGAGAATGCAGTTGCCATAGACCTAAAAGAGTAATGGTTTTTATATTCCATTTAATCTTTACAAAGCTCTGAATTGCCAAAGCAGCATTCAAGCCTCCTGTGATGTTCTATCACAATCTGAGAAGAAGGTCTGGCTGAGAAGGAGCAACTAGGGGGTTTTGTGTTACTTGAAGATATGAACTAACCACAGTTGAAGCCCAGCAACTGAACAGTATGCTGCATTAACTCATAGTAGATGTGTCACTACTGTTACTATCAAAGACAGCACTCAATGAAGAATTAGGAAGGAACTGTGCTGTGCACACCAAGATATTTATATTTCAGCTCAGCTATGGTTTCACTGGATCACTTTAAGCAGCCTTCCTCAATCCAATGTCCTCCAAATGTACTGGACCACAGATGCCAGACATATACCAGATTGAGGAAAGCATGTTCTTGTCTACCTTGCAAGGCTATAATAAATTTTCCAAAACTGGCACATGATATGTCAATACTTAGGAAACATAGTCAATATTACTACTCTTGCATATCTCAGATCATTGACCCAAGTGATCCAATTTGAAGCATTTGAATATCTCTCAGAAATTATTTAGAAATAACAGAACTCTAAATAAAGATAAATAACAATACAGCCAGAATCTTTCCATAACATCTTTTTCAAGTAGATCAACCTCCTACTTCCCATCCCAGACATACCTGCATACTTGATTCCTTCAGTGTCTCCATCTCCATTATCAACTCACCCATTCAACCTGTTATTTGGGTCTCAGCGTGACCACTTTTGTTTCCAGTACAGTGAAGAAGGCAGATAAGAGGAATATTTTCTGATCGCAGATTCTACAGTGAAAGAAAACAATACATTACAATGTAGTTTTCTGGAGGTCCCGCTGGGAGTTGTATTTCTTAACAGTCTTCTCTGTATGTCTTTAATTGTGTCTGCATTTTTAGAACAGGAAGAAGCTATCAGACACACTATGCTCAGCTTTACTGGATTTATCCTAATGCCATTTGTTTGGTCTCTGGCTGTGTGTACAAAGTCTTCTCACTTCCTGTCTAGAAGAGGCTTACAATGAGAAGCCAGCTTTCCAGGAGCCCATAGTGAGGCATTTTCTAATGGGATTACTCTAGAGTATATTTGCAAAACTATGTACAGGACAGATAGTTAGAATTTTAAGATCTACTTTATTTGGTCTTTGGTGCTTTTTTTGCCATACTGGAACTTCAAGTTCCACTAAGTAGAATAATTAGCAAAATAGTAAAATAATGCAGCTACAGTATGTAAATATAGACTCAGGAGATTATGCAGGGGGTTGCAGGGAGCCTTTGGGCAATTGTACATCTCATTTGGAATATGCATCTTTTGTTTCAGAAAAGAATAACTTATTTTAAAGGAGAAGTAATTCAAGGAGCATCTGCAACTATGAATATGTCACTTCAGCTATCCTTTGAAAGTATATTGTTTTAATCCTTTGTAAGCATGATATATGAACATAATAAATCAAATGTTTAATAAAAGATGCATGTCTCTAAGTATTTGCACTGTTATAAGAATTTTATGCAACTTTGATGCAGGCCACCCAGTACAATGTTCCTATTTTTGTCTCACACAGAAGATGGGCGCTTGCTCCATATATAGATAGCATCTTGGCAACTTTCCCCATTCCATCCTGTTGCCTCTGTTTGCTGAGGCAAGGAAGTACCATGTGTCAACATGATAACATCACACATTATTGGATAGGAAGGTCATTTATTTATTTATTTAAATTTCAAATGTGGTCACTGCCATCTCACTAGGATGTTATGTTACGTTATTTCCAGCAGTGTCTACGCAATGTCACGTGACTACGGCAACTTACAACAGCAGTTGCGGCAGTTCCAGTTGCTATCGTTAGGCAAATCCCACACAGTCGCAGTGTCCCACAGTCACATAATTGCCATTTGCGACCTCCTGCCGGCTTCCCCAATGACTTTGCTTCAAAAGTCTTCAGCCAGAAGCCAGCAGTGAAGGTTGCAAATAGTGATCATAAGACCGTGGGATGGTGCGACCGTTGTAATTGCGAGTCGGTTGCCAAGTGCCCAAACTGAAATCACATGACTGTGGGGATGATGCAACGGATGCAACTACGAGGAACAGTTACAAGTCCCTTGTTCAGTGCCATTGTAACCTCGAACATTCGCTGAACAAGTGGTCACTGCATGAGGACAACCTGTATTATTCTGAGTTTAAATAGAACATATTGTGTGAATCCAGCCAGTTTGTTTCAGGGTAGTTTTTTTTTTAAGTTTGAGAGATCCTTTTACAAAATGGGTTCATTATGTATCTTGGTGGCACCCCAGAGAAATCGCTTAGCAATGGCAGGCACCAGCCATGCCATCTGTGCCACATAAATTAGAATTGTGATTTAAACTTCTGAATGTTTCCCAGAGAATTTTCAGTAGGATTTGCCAAACCTTGGACAGAATGACCTTGGGCTAATATCTCTGGAATGGTGGGCATTACTACAAAATTGCCTGGGCTTATTTTAGGCACAAAAAAAGGTTGTACAATCTTTTCCATACCAAGGTAGCAAGTGACATTTGAGTGGTACATAGGGTGTCTCACTTTAAGAACTGGTCAGGGTCAGGGCAAATCTAAATTTTATTCAGTGTAAATTTAATATAATTAATAGGGGTGTGCAAAGCATGCATGCATTCAGACAATTAGAAACAGCCTCTGCAGAAACAATGAGAGCCTTCCAAAGTACACAGCTACTTTAACACTTTTGAGAAGACCTGCACTGGGGCACTTTGTGAACCTCCTCATCTGAATGCTTTGCATGGTTCTAATAATTAATATCATTACTTATATTTAATAATGTCCCCCTTTTATCGTTCTTGTTTTCTTCTTAGTGATTGTTTCACTGACTTTCAGGATCCACTTGTTTTTGTACAGTGCCCACCTAGTTCTTACAGTGAAGCTTACCAATGTATGGTGCAACAAGGTTTTTTGTTTTTCTGCCAGCTACCACAGAGCCTGGCAGTGATTTGGGCAGAGAAGGAGTGACTTCCAAGGTCACCCGACTGGTTTCATATCTAAAGAAGGACTAGAACATGGGTCTCCCCTTCCTAGTCCAGCACCTTGCCCATTACACCTGGATCTCTGAGGTTCCCACTTCTATCATGCTGAAAAATTACAAGCTGGTGGCAACATTTGGGAGGTCATGACTCTGAAGCTACACCAAGGCTTTGGGGATTGCAGGCAGTGCAGCCCTGATATAAATATAGTATTAGGCACCATAAGCACACTTCTGCAGTTGAAGGTTGGTTACAAAGGATCTGATAGTACCACTGAGCAGAGCTGTGCTTTTCCATACAGAATAGAAGCCACCTTTGCAAAGCCAGTCTAGGCATCTTCCCCAATCCCCCACGTAAAACAAAGGAGCACAAATGGATCACTCTTGACTTTAAGGAAACGCATGTATGGAATTGTTATCATGAAAAACAGTTACCCCATAGATGTGGCTCTTGTTTTGCTTCAAACAAGCTGGCCTCAGACGATAATTAAGCCCAGGATTGATGTTGTTTTTCCATGCTTCTAGGCAGTTTTTGAATTCCTCCAGAGCAAACTGTTTTAGAGAATAAGTCAAATACAAACTACATTGAGCTTGGTAGAAGAAGTTGAAAGGTCTGCGTTTTCCCACCAAAGCTATTTGCAATCAGCTCTGGCGTGGGCGTGCGCGTGTGTGTGCGAGGGTCATGGCCTCCTTGTATTTTTACAGCCGCTGCCATGATTTCATAATGCTGGCAGCAGCCACTCCAAGGTATTGGCTAGACTTTATTAAGCTAATGACATGCTAAAATGTGGGCATGAAACAGAGCAACTTTTCTACAAGCAATAAATGCCAGTGGCAAAATTGCTTTGCCCAACAAGTGATCCTTCATTTTCCCAACAAATATGCACTGTGGTGAATATTAGACTAACCTCATTTAAAAAAAAAAAAAGTACCAAAAATGCGCACTGAACATTGGCATTTTAAGAGCATCTCTGTTGTAAGAAAACTAATATGTTTTGGTTTTGGTAGCGGACCCTGTTTTTTCCTTGAGCAGCATTCCTGAACTGCATGCTGCATTATATCTGCTATCAGTCCTGCTATACGACCACACACACCTGTTTAAATATCTCCCTAAGGATAGGACCACCAAGGACGCCATTTGCCATTTATGTGGGAACTTGCATTATTTAATATTGAGTGACGTATTTATAATAGAATCTTGGATTTAAATTTGCAAAATCCATTAAAAAAAATTGCCTTTCCAAGGCAGATTAAGTTTTCCAAATTATCGAATGGTTTTGGTCTTAATGGCAACAACTTGATATGTCTTACAATGATTACCTAGTCCTTTGCTGAGCATTTACTTGAGGGTTTTTTTCCCCCTGACTGGAAAAAAAATAGCTTTAAACACTTTGGGATTTGTTAATGTGTGCTTCCATTTCTCAGGCCTTCTCTGTGGTTGATGTTAAGTACACTTTTTGAAGAGTAGTGGAAGATCCTCACCACATTCAACACAAACAGCTGCAAGAAATGATGCCTTTGGATTACATATACTGGTTATTTCATATGATATCATCGTCTCTGTATACTACTTGGTGCAGCACTGGAAGGAGAAAATGTTTCAGGTTCAGCTCCATGAATTTCCAATAGGACTGGAAAAACTGCCCTCTGAAACCTTGATTTTTTTTTTTTAATCCGCTTTCAATCGTGACCAATTCTACAGAGACTGCCTGGATGAATCCCTGCAGTTTTCCTGGCAAGGTTTTTTCTTTCCCAGAAGTGGTTTGCCATTGCCTCTTTCCTAGGGCGGAGCCCAGCTGGCGGTCGCAGGAAATTGAGTCTCTTTCATTGCACTGCATCCAGCAACCGGCAACCGATTCCCGTTTTCCCATGCAAGGCGCCGCCAGTGTTTTTCCTCCCACCAGGGTGAGAGTACCTATTTATCTACTTGCTTACGCTTTCGAGCTGCTAGGTGGGCAGGAGCTAAGGGCGCAAGACGGGAGCTCACCCCGCCACGCAGAGCTTGGGCTCGAACCGCTGAAGTGTTGACCATTTCTGGCCAGCAACTTCCAGTGTCATTAAGCCACTGCGCCACTGCGTCCTGTTTTTTAGGAAACCTCAATTGTCCTTCCTCAATTCAGTATCCTCCAAATCTATTCAGCCACAAGTGCTGTAATACAAAGAGCAACATGCTCAGAGGCTACGCTGGGTAGGAATTTCAGTGTTACAGACCAACACCAGGCTGGGGAAGAACACTCTAAAGCAGTGTTTCTCAACCTTGGCAACTTTACAATGTGTGGACTTCAACTCCCAGAATTCCCCAGCCACTATGGCTGGTTGGGGAATTTTGGGAGTTGAAGTCCACCCATCTTAAAGTTGCTGGGGTTGAAATACACTGTCCTAGAGAGAGAGAGAGACCACCTGATCCTGGAAAAACTGAATTCTGAGGAAACAGGAGCAGGAAGGTTTCCCTCTCTTAGATGAACTTTTAAAAAAAATTGCAGAGAGGGAGCTCCATTTTGACACTGTTCTGCCTTTTCTCCTATGGGAGAAGCTAAAACTTGTTTTTCTGGGCCAACCTGAAGGCAGGTAAACAGCATTTCAATCCCTAGGAACTCCTCCGTCTAGGAATTAGCGGAAGCTAGACGTGAACCAGGGCTTTCGTTTTTTAGGAAACAGGATATGAGTTATGTTGCCTTTGTTTTACTTTGTTCTGCCCTTGTTATACCTTGCTGTATCTTGTTCAGCCTTTGATCTGTGTATGTGTGTTTGTGTGTCTCTGTGTGTGCATAGGTGGGAGCAGCCACAGAGTTAAACCATGTAGAAATTAATGTTCTTTCCATGGTTTTGTTTCGGTTTTCCTTCTCTCTTTTTAGCTTTCAATGCCCACTTATTCCTAAATCTTGATATACATAATAAAGGCTTTCATTCTTACTGAATCACCCCCTCATTCTGAAAGGGTCTTAATTTTAGCAGACATCCCCCACCTTGGTTTAGCAATGAAGAGGTAGGAAAGCAGAGAGGAGATTACTGCACGATGTACTCATGAGTGATTCATTGCCAGAGAATAGATTTCTCTTGGGGGGGAGTAAGTGGCTGGTGTTAATATGTCAGTTAGGCTGTCCTCAGGAGCATGAGACAGTACAGTAGGTATTGTGAGAGAAGAGCTCCTAGTTGAGGTAGCTGGTCAGGAGGACAATCATTACTTCTCAGGCATGCATGCGCTTGTGAATACACCCTAGTGCATCTCCCAAACCTAAAGACCAAAAATGCCAGATATCAGTCTACTCTGATCACATTATTGCATCAATAGCAAGACTCTTTGTCACTTGGTGCCAAAAATAAAATGAAAGAGCCTCCCACAGCCACAATCAGGTATCAGACCCTTAATCTGAACAGGGCCCAGAAACTGACGAGATGGAAAAGCATTTACATAACAAGAACAGGACTGCCTTGCATCTGGAACAACAGAAGTTTCTGCATCATCTTTGAAGCAGCTCCACGCTTCATTTGTGACCCAAATCATTCTCAATCACATAGATACATAGAAAGGGATAGATGGAGAAATACACACTTTTACAAACAAGAGCCAATGTGGTGTGGTGGTTGAGGTGCTGGACTAGGAATGGTGATTTTAATCTTCCTTTAGGCATGGAAGTTGGCTGGATGGCTTTGGGCCAGTCACTCTCCAGCAGCTATAGACTATCTATAATAGTCTAAAAAATATCTATCAACTCACACTGGAATAGCATAGTAGATTACAGCCCATAATCTTCAATAAAGAGGCCGTGGATTGATTTAGGTGTATTATTTATTTATTTATATTACATAAAATTCTACATGCATGCACAATGCACATGCACGCACACGTAAGTTTATGTGGTTTCAGAATATTACAGAACTCTTAAGGGAAGATGACTGAATCTATCCCCTACTCCCATCTACTTTGTTCAGCATATCTTGTATCATCTACACAATCTCACATGGCTGGTCTTAGGAAATTCTTGAAGTCTTATAGACATCTACAAAACCATAGCACATGGATGAATTTTGCAGCCAAAGACAACTCTAAGACACTATCAGGTAAATACTGTATGCTGTATCGTGCCAACAACTCAAGACAATCACCACTCTGTTTTTGCTCCTCCTTCCCCAGTGCACTCACTTATTCTAAAGCAGAGGTGAAAAAAAATGTGGCCCATGGGGCTGTCTGTAGCCTGCCAGCATCTCTTCTATAGTCCCCAGAACTCTGCAGAGTATAATCTCTTTGTTCTAGATACAAAGGGTTTTTCCCAAACCATTTAAGTAGGTTTTGAAAATACAATACTGTTCTAGAGAAGAAAAAAGGCTAAATTTCTGCTCTCAAGTTGTAGAAATTAAACCCTGCTTGGGATAAGAAAGCCCATAACTGGATGTAGTCTTTAAGCCCAAAGACCAAGCACCATGGCCAGCAGCTTCTGATATACATGGAAGACTTGATCACTCCCACCCTTTCCTTTCCTGCTCATCCTGAAGACGCACCTCACGCTTACCAGCAAACTGCTTCCACAGAGACATCTGTGGTTTCCTCTCCGTTAATGGTGGTAGCTTCTTCCTCCCAAGTGATAATTGAATTTCCAAGTCCTTCCCCTAGCCACCAAAAACATAACCTACTCTTACAAGATCCCCTTGACCCTATTTTTTCATTGTTAAAAATGGATGGACCTTTGATTCTGGAATTGTAGCTGCTATCTTGACTTTTTATACTTTTTGTGGACATCCCTGCCTACTGCTACTCTAGCAAAATGAAGTACAACAGTGGGCTATAGTAAAGAATGCCTTTTGAGTAGTGGCACCCAGATTGTGGAACCCTCCCTGCAAAGTGGCCATCAGGTATCCAAAGTCCAATCTTTTCTGCAGCCAATGAAGTCTTCATGACTTACCCAGGATTTCAGTTTCAGCTTCTTTATGTGGTTTAGATTATTGGCTCATGTGATTTCCTATTTCCGTGCTGCTAGCTAATGGTTTTATTTGATTTTATAATTCATGTTTGTGTTTTTAATACATTTTTAAAATTTTGCCATAAAATTCAAGATAGGCTGTTATTGTAATACACCTACGGTAATTAAATAAATTCATCTGGAGACCTTTCCTTATCCAGGGTGAACAGAACTCAGATGTGGTTGGTTGTATTTCTATGTGTTGGTTCTTTTAGTCATAAGCCACTCAAAGTCATTTAGGAGTTGAGCAGCCAAAAATAAAATAATAAAATAAAATAAAAACAGTTCTTTATAGGCAGAAGAGACTACCAGGCAGAGCTAATTTTTAGTATATCAACCACAGTAGTATTCTGCTTCCCATGAAGAAGGTTGCAGGTTCATTCCTTTGCATCACCAGTTACAAGGGATCTGGGTTTAAGACCCTGAGAACTAGCTTGCTAATAGTGGAAGTAAACAATTCAGCAAGATGGGCAAATAATTTGTCCTTGTATGAAGCAGCTTTATATGTTCCTATCTCCAGCTTTTATAACTTAAACCTCAGTCCTAGCTCCAAGTTACAGACCTCTGGAATGTTGGATTGCCACAGGCAACCCACGTGGGATTTTTCTGCATAATGTTACTTACCCCAAAAAGGAATAGAACGATGGGCATGTAAGTATCATATGTATGTTGGGTATATATTAAAAGTCACTGGCACAAGTCCATGTACAAATGTAGGTTTGGGCAAAGAAACCACAGACACATATACAGTATGCATGTGTGTTTGGATTAAGCAACTGGTTGAGATGTGGTGGAAGTAGCCGAAACTCACAACCTTTCAGATGAGAAAGATGAAGCAAATTGAATCTGTCAGGTCAAGCCATAATTGTTTGTCACAGCAAACAATGGAAACTCCAGATTTCTCTCTCTCTTTCTTGGTAGTTCCACAGTGGAAATCTTTTCATAGGCCTATTCTCTTGCCCACTTTTTTTTTTTTAATATAGGCACAATGTCGTATTATGAAGGAGCACATTTTCATTTAACAATCCCATCCACTTCTGTCCCTTGCTTCCCCCACATGCTTTCCTTGGACAAACACTTGCATTGTGACTGAAGCCAAAAAGAGCCCACTCTCCGTTTGCCTCTGAGGGTCCCTGCTTGCTTTTATGGCAGAAGAACACTAGTGGAGTTTACATGATCTTTTCCCATGTCCCTATTATGAATTATGCATTTTCTTTCCTTTCAGGCAAGATGGGAGGAATAAAATTGCTTTTCAATACCCTTGAGGTGACCTTTTGCTATGATGATAGGAGACCATGAGACCAACTTTTGAAGAATGCAGACAGACAGCAGTTTGCATGGCACACTGAACCATAATCTAGCTATGCAGTTAATGCGATGTCAGAATCTGCCCTGCCATTGCTCTGAAAAAGTTATATACCAAATATCATTTTTGTCAGTACTTTTTTCTAACTTACATAGTTTTTTTAAATTGCAATCTATACTACAACATTCTGAAAAGTAGAGATTTCAGCATGCTTGTGTGTTGTGGCTCCAGTTTCTTCTAATTATTTGGGAGGTGCAAAACATGTTTAGTGTAAAAAAGCTGTCAGGTAAAATGTCTTATTCATCTCAACTCATTATTGCATACAGTATTCTAGAAATGTGATCCTTTATTGAACCACTCTAATCAAATTTTATTCTTTGCCACTAAGAAATAGCAAAACCAAAATATACTGCGCATTTCAAAGTCCCTTGCAAATCTTTGCCTCTTTACCATTTGCTTATGATTTATTGCAGTCCTAAGACTGGAACCTCACCTGGTGAATTACATGCTTAGATTCTAGATGCTCTTCAGGACAGAAGAGATGAGGGTACACAGCAACAGTATCTGGGATTAACAAGCAGTATGAAGCATCTGGATTGGCCAGGCGTATTTTCAATCCTAGAAGTCTGGTTGTCTGCCACTGCATAGTCAATAAAGGTGGTGGCTGTAGCATTTCAGCTTCCAGCCACTAATCTCATGGGCTCTGGCATTCTGAAAATGGCCACCTTGAACATGGGAGCAGGACAGTTTCCATGTGTTCACTGCAAATGCCTAATGGGAAAAGGCCTTTGCATAGAGATTTGTACATCAAAAGCCTTCAAGCAGTCCAGAAACAAAATAATGCAAAGATCCAGATCAATATGGAGACCACAGTCCCATATGTGAAACCCTCCCATGAGCATTTGTGTTAAACATGAAGATCTCACCAGTGGCAGCCCTACACCTCCGAGTCCCATAAAATCTTTAATTATTTTCAGAATACCTGACCAGGGCTTATCTCACACCCAGATACATATATTGGTGTATATTTCCTCCTGCATTAGCCATGCTTGCTCAGGTAATAATTCCCCGTTAGACTTCACTGATTTCTCATGAAGTCGAGTGTTAACAGTATTCATACTCCCAAGGATTGGTTTGGACTTGAATCCCACGATGCAGCTGAAATGTTTGCCTGTTGCTGATCTCTCTGGATGGTAGCTCTGTGTTTCAAATCAGCAGCATCACCTGCCAGAACAGAGGATTCACTATGAGCGTGACTGGAAGGGCCGGGGATCTTGCAGCTGTTGCTTCCACTGACAAGACAGCCTGCAAGTTCCTTAGTTCTTGTTCATTTTATAAATTGATCATTCTTAAGAGAGGAAGGAAGGAAGGAATTGCTTTCCATCTCCTGCCACCAAAGGTGGCTACTGAATAGCATCACTGTTTTTCCTTTGGTTAGTGGCCAGTGTCAGCACCAGGATCCTTAAAGGGGCTTTATTTAGCCAGTTAATAATATGGGGAGCCCAGAAGGCTGCAGATATCCAACCCAGCCAATAACTCTGCCTTCAGTGTACAATGCTGTGCACGTAATTCACTCTGTAGAGTAAAAAAACAGCCTGGAAATATTTCGTCACATTACACAGAAATCCTTTTTACCAATATGAGAATCTCTAACAAGATCGCCATGATGCCACCAGAAAGCACTGGTGGGCCACAGCTGAGAACTGATAAATCTGTTTCATTTTCTGTGATTTTCCATCATGCTTCCAGCTCAGTTTACAAATGTGTTATTTTAAATATTTCAACAAAAGCTTGTATGAATTTATTAACGCAGTATTCCTTAATGCATGCTCTTTTCTGAAACAATTATTCATAAGAGTAATTGTATTACAAGCAATTCTTCCCAAATGTCCATGTTTTTGCATGCAGTTTTTCCTAATGGATATCTTTGTGTACTCAGTTTTTTGACTAATGAACTGTCCCACAAAATCCAGAGAAGGGAAGAACATTTGCTTTTTGGTTGGCTTTGTAGTCAAGAGCTGCAAGTTAGATAAGATTGTATTAAACTGTATGTCAATTTAATCTCCATCCCCAGCTACAATAAAACATCCTGCACATACATTACACACACATCAGAACAGGGTTGAGTATCCCCAGCTTTGGGGGCCGCACCTTTCCCCATAGCCTCTGAGGGCTGCACGGCAAGGAAGAGAGAATACACAATTTTGAGGCCTTTGCACTCAAAATAGAGACACCAAGCCTGGGAGAGAGTTAATATACCTCTGTTGTTGTCCTCATGTCATCTGTCTGGCAGGTATAGACTTAAAATCAAATATTGTCTGGCTTTTTGAGTGTCTTGGGTTTTTTTTTAATTTATGTTGGGCCGTCTTCACAACAGTAGTCATTCAAACTTTTGTTTATTGTGACCTTGTAAATTGCCTGCTTCTTTCTTTCCCTCATCCGTCAACAGACTCAACAGCCTAAATTTACATTATTTAATTTATTTCCTGATTCCAGCAATTGGTTTCAATCCAGCCCCTTCAAATCTATGATCACTGTAGTCAGTCGATCACATGGCTCATCACATGTTTCTACGGTGAAATTTGAAAAGTGCATTGTCGATTCGGCATTATCACTAGCATATGTTCTTGAAAACAAAGATTTGTTGGGGATGGATTATGACTGAAAAACCAGGCTTTCTCAACTCCGGCTGAGTTGCCATTTATGAGATAAATTACTCATGAACTCTTCTCCCATGCTTTGAGTTCCTCCTGATTCTTTCACAGCCTCCTTACAGGCTTTAAGGAAATTTGTCCCTATGACATCTAGATCCAACCCATTCCACTGCATACAATAGTAACAGCTCTTGTGGGTTTGTTTATTTCTTACTATGGATGTTATAATAGGAATTGCTCTTGTTTGATGCTCTTAATTACTGTGAACTGCTGAGAGATTGGTTGATTGCAGCAGGAATAAATCTGAGGAAGGAAGGAAGGGAGGAAGGAAGGGCAAGTTGAGCCCCTTTTTTCATCACTTGTCAGACACTTAGGCAGGACATGGGAACAAGTGCCAACAAGAAGGAGAAGGATGTCCAGGGGCAAGGAAGAGTGGGGAAAACTACCCAGTCTCCTGCTGAAATATGATTCTTTTTTTTTTATTATTATTAAAGCTTTTTTGTTCTTAAAAAACAGTCTTACCAAACACTGAACAACAAGTCAAATTGGGTTACAAATACAAATGTGCATAATTTTGATCTGGATAATCTGAACAAAAAACATAGGGACTGAGACAGAGATATTTAACGCTGCCCTTTTTGACAAACATAATATTCCTTTTTATCGACAGCAGGACAATCCTCCCCCTGCTTTTTTACACTGCTACCACCATCATTGCTTGTCCTTGTGTGTGCATCCCCAGCCACTTCATTTCACTGTCAGCCCCAGTGGAAGTGTTGTGTATATTTAATAATTGTATTTTATGCTGTACTATTTATGTTTTTATTGGTTTTAACTGTTTGGTTGTGAACCACCCAGAGTCCCTCCTTGTGGGGGAGTTGGGCGGTGATATAAATTTGATTTATAAATAAATAAATAAATAAATAAACCTGTGCACTACCACCAAAATCCCTCCACAAATATTGTTTAACTGTAAGAATCAAAGAGAATTGTTATAAGACAGTTTGGAAATGGTATATGACCCCAGTAACTTTAAGCTATTATAATAGAAGTAATTTAAAAAATTGTTGGAGGTGTAAAAAAGAAATTGGGATTTATTTGCATTTATGGTGGGAATGTGAGAAGGTAAAAAAAAATATGGGAAAAGGGTTTTGTTGAGATTAATGAAATATTATCTATTAATTTGCAAATAAGTCCAAAAATTGCATTACTGTTAAATTTTGGAAATATGAAACTAGAATGGCAAAACAAAGAGATGATAATAATTTTCGTAACTGCCTTAAGATTAATAATAGCTAAAAAATGGAAAGTGGATTTTGAATATGAGCTTGAAGATTGGTTTAAAGAAATATGGAATATTGCTATTAATGATAAATTGACATGTGAACTAAAATATAGAAAGGGTCTGGCAAAAAGGAATGATTTTGATGTTATAGGGGCTGAATTTCTGGAATATTTTTTTCTGTTGTTAAAGGGAAGGGAGTAAAACGAGATCAATATATATCATCTTTTTGGAGAGGAGGGCTTATTAAGAATTAGTAATAATAAAAATTTATGATAATAAAAAGTAAAAAGATAAGGAGGGTTATAAGTCCCACGGGTAATGGGTACACATAGAGGTTAAGTTTATATGTGTTCTATTTTGGTTGTTTGATTGAATTATTTTATGTTTTTGTTATTATTGGTTTTGTGTTTTGTAGTTTGCATTTTAAAGTAATAAAAAATAATTTAAAAAATATTATTTAACTGTAATTTCTAACATGACAGAAGGAGCAAAGACGAATGGCTGAGGCATAATCATAGAGATTGTTAGGATCCTGCGTGGCAGAACAGTCAAATGAGGTGCCTAGCAACATGTGCTAGGGCAGTGTTGTCCAAATTTGGCCACTTTAAGATGAGTGGACTTCAACTCCCAGAATTCCACTCATCTTAAAGTGGCCAAGTTTGGACAACACTGTGCTAGGGCAAGCAAGGCACCTCTCCTCAAAGCGTTAGAGCAGCCACTTGGTTTGAAGGGCTTCTGCAGCTGCTTCAGAGGTTTTCTGCATCTCTAAACGCATGCACAGCCACTTCATTTTGCTGGTAGAAGTGTCTCTGCGTCCACACACCAGCGTCATCAACCCAGGACAGCTCTAAAGAGCTGCACATGATGCTGCTTTAATGCTTTGAAGAGGAGTTGCTTCACTCACACGGATATGCTTTGTGAAGCGCTCTTTGTAATCCTTTACATAGCTCAGCTTCATAGGATCAAGAAAGGCTTTATGCTTGACAGCCCTTCTTGAACGTGAAGCTCTGGGTTGGACAGCATTGAATTTCTTACTGATTCTAAAGCAATCTCAAAGGCTAGAATAGGCAGAAGGATCCTTGGAATTCACCTGGTGTAGGTAGACAGAGTGAATGTATGGATGTTTCTTCATATATATTACTACTTGAGGCTGCAGCAGTAATAAATATACAATATACAATGGTCTTGTCCAGGAGAGTCCGTAGGAAGAAGTCTGATGTGTGACACATAGCTGCTAGAGCTTTTATCTCACTGTTGTGACTGCCATCTTGACTTCTTTTTAACCAGGCCCTGCAGTTCCCCATGGGCAGGATCACCCATTTTTAGTTTGAATAGCAGACACAGGTTCAGCCAGATTGGGGCATCAAGAATGTTACCTTTTCTTGTTTGGAAACATGAAATTGAGAAAAGAAATTAGAAAGGAAAATACTATTTACAGATCATTATTAGTGATACCTCTAAGATGCTCTTCTACAAATTACAATCCTGGAGTGAGGGAAAGAGAAAAAGAAACTTAGTAAAACAGCCAGCACTGAACAGCTGAACAAGAAAGTTTCTCAAGGCTCCAGTGCCCGTTGTGTTTTCTGAAACATGTTTTCCTCCTTTGATTACAGAGCCTCTTCAATCTCCTTAAGTGGAATTAACTTTGTGGTCTGGAATTCTTACAGACCCCTGTTGCTCTGATCTCCTTGGCTCATGTTTTACTTCTCCTAAATTTCGGAGCACTCAGGAATGTATTAATGAGGCCCAATTACAGAAAAGTGAAGCTTTCTAAACCAGTGTCATACGTAAAGCTGCAATGCTTCTTTTATTCCTTAAAGCAAAAAAGAAAAAGAAAGCCCTCCTACATTAATTAAGGTTTAAATTAATCATGGGAGTATGGCATTCTCCCAGGATTTGTACATTGCAGAATATACATAAATGTATAATCAACATGTTTATTTCAACAGTCAATTTTCATTTTCATAGCCTATTAGCAACACAATGTATTGTGCTTAGACATAATTTAGACTTAGACATAACTCCCACCGATTCAATTGAAATGTACTCCCAGGAAAGTATGCATAGAAAATAGCTTATCTGGGAAATTTGAAAACATTTTATATAAAAGCTCCAACATATAATGGACATAACCAAGTTTAAATTATTTGAGTGTACATCTGAGAGAGGAGTACTACCTCCTTTCCCTCTTTCTATACTTAGGCTGACTCCTTTGAGACTTTGGACTTAACAGTCTTACAGCTGAAGTCTCTAATTGTGGCATTTGGGTGTATTTAATATGCCCATAGATATGTTTCATGATGCTACTAGTTTCTCAGCTCCACCTGACTTTTAAATATTTTAGTCGACACTTTAAAATTACTAAATAGATAGCTGGCATTCTGCAAAACACAGAATTAGCCTCTAGTGTCAATTTTATTTCCAAGAATGTGTCTGGGCCTTCTGTAAACTCCAGAGATATTCTTAGAAAATAAAATGACAAATAACTACACATTTTCTACAAATCCATATGCTTTTTTTGTCTGCTCTGATGGTGCTGTTCCTCTTTTTATGGCCAGTCTAATAAGAACTAATACAGTGGGGACCCTCAGTTTTCTGGGATCTTGGGACAGCTTACTTTCTGTATCCCTATTCCCTGCACCTATGAGAATGACAGAATCTAAACCACCATGATATCAATTCATGAAATATTTAACATCTTGATTCATCTGAATGTATCAACAAAGCTTCTTCCAGAAGGCTATTTTTTATTGTAGAACTAGTCTTGCTGCAGCCTGCATAGCTCCAAAGGCAATGTAAACTTTTAGCCAGCCCACTGGGACTTATCAAATTATTGGCATTAGTGAAAGGCAGATTCATTCACCAAGGGAGAACATGTTTACCCTTTAGAACTCATTATTCTGTATATGAGTCATCAAGTTAAATTACATATAGTTCTATTTTCAGCATATGACCAAAAGCATTGTATGTTTTATGCTGGACTGGACTTGACATAAACAAAACATGCTTCAGATAAATAGATTCAAAGCTATTCAAATTTTTTCTATATATGGTAGAAAATCAGCTGTTTTTTATGAAATATTAATTAAGCGGTAGATCGTTTTTCTCCAACCTGCTGCCTTTCACCAATGTGTTGGATTTTAGCTCCCACAATGCCTCACCAGCCTGGCCTCAATAGCTAAGAATTATTGGAATCAAAGTCCAACACACCTGGTGGGCAGCTGATTGGAAAAGCTTGTGATCATGAATGCATGGCATTTTATTTATTTATTTAGATAGAGTTATATCCTCCAGAAACTCAGGGCAGCATATATAGAATCGTAGGGTTGGAAGGGACTTTGCCCACTTTCCTGCCCAAGTCAGGAATTCTCATAGCATCGCAGAGAAATGGCTGTCCAGCCTTTGCTTGAAAACATCCAGAGAGAGCACCCATGACTGCCGAAGGCTCTATCAACCTTCAGCCTTCTAGTTACTAAATGTATTTTGAAAGATATGACATTATAGAGGAGAAATGAACAGAGCAAGTAATTAAGCACTTCCAATAAAATAAAAACACTTGTTTTTTCCATATCCTCAAAAATGGGTATCGTTTGTTATTATGTGGTTACCATCCTTATTTTAATGTTACTTTTGTATTGTGTGCTTATGTGTGTGTGTGTGGGTGTATACTACTGTTCTAATTACATTACTTTTTGACTTCAGTGCATTGCTAAATATGCATGGAATTATGGGACATAATGAGGGAAACTGAGTACTACCTTCCAAAGAATGCTGCCCCAGTACTCTGCCATCACTCTTTAAAAGCCTGAGGCCTTGTAAAGGGGGAAAGAGAAATTGTGACCTTGGAAGATGAAATTCATTGGCCTTAGACATTTGCTTCAGTGGGATTAAGAAGAAGAACCACAAAGAAGTCCCTTTCTTTAATCAGCCTTTATGGTGTATTAGTAACTGGGCTAGTCAGGAGGAGTGCCAGTACTTCATATCGCAAGCTTGGATAAAGGCTGTTGAAATCAGCTATATCCAATGTATGTATGTATGTATGTATGTATGTATGAATTGCTATGGTTTCCCCTTCCTGCCAGAACTCCTTTTTGGAGGAAGCGCTAGAACTTTATGAGCTAGAAGACCATAAGAAAGCCTGAGGTCAAATAGGGAATTGCAAATTGCTCAAAGGAGACATTCTTAGAGTTGTGCCAGTAAAGAATGCCAGTAAAGAATACAATGACTAGATAAAGATTTACCCATATAAGAAACTTGAAGTACTGCAAGAAATTACTCATAAGCAAGGCCTTTCTTGCAAGGAGAATGTTTCAAGGAAAAATTTGGATGGCCTGCAGTTGAGTCTCTGTTTAAAAACGTCATGAAAACTGGAAAAATATCCACCCATTGGCTTTCTAGCAATTTCCTAAGCCAACCTCTTATAACGAGGACAAATCTCAGTCTAACCCTTGGTCCTCTGTGGCATGCACTGGTTCAGCTTGCTGTTCCAAAAGAACAACTAAGATCAGTGTCATATTGCTCAAAGCAGGACATTAGCTATAAATGTGTTACTGCAACAAGCCAGCACCAAGATGGAGGTATCAGCACACCTGGGGCACTCCAGTTTTTTAGTACATTCCCTCCCCCTCCTGAAAAAAGTACTAAGGTTGATGGAAATTTTTCCAGAGAGCACACTGTAAACTGAGCATTCACAATAGGCATGAACAGTAGGAGGACAGTGCAAGAACAGTGTTCTTTAGCAGGAGTGTTCCACAATACAACACGTGCCTTGCAGACCGACTTGCCTACTACTGTACAGAGATATATATATATATATATATATATATATATATATATATATACACACACACACACACACACACACACACACACACACACACACATACACACACATACATACATACACACACAGTTTACTACTGTACAAATATATTATATATATATATATAAAATAAAATTTCCCTCTCACCCCTATGGGTGGTATGTGTCTTCCTCAATCTCGGGTCCTCTACCAGAGACCTGGGAGTTTGAGAGTTCTGCGCAGTATCTTAGCTGTTCCTAGCACTGCACTCTTCTGCACAGAGAGCTCTGATGTTGTTCCTGGGATCTGTTGGAGCCACTCTCCCAGCTTAGGAGTCACGGCCCTAAGTGCTCCTACCACCACTGGGACCACTTTGGCCTTGACTTTCCACATCCTCTCGATTTCCTCCTTCAGGCCCTGGTACTTCTCCAGCTTCTCATGCTCCTTCTTCCTGATGTTGCTGTCACTTGGCACTGCTACATCTATTACTACCGCTGTCTTCTGGTCTTTGTCTACTACCACGATGTCTGGTTGATTAGCCAGTACCTGCCTGTCCGTCTGGATCTGGAAGTCCCACAGGATCTTAGCCCTGTTATTCTCCACGACCTTCTGTGGAATCTTCCATCTGGACTTGGGGGGGTCTAGCCCATACACTGTGCAGATGTTCCTGTACACAATGCCAGCTACTTGGTTGTGTCGTTCAGTGTATGCTGTTCCTGCCTGCATCTTACACCCTGCCACTATGTGTTGGACTGTCTCTGAGGCCTCTTTGCACAATCTGCACCTTGGGTCCTGTCTAGTGTGGTAGACCCCTGCTTCTATGGATCTGGTGCTTAGTGCCTGTTCTTGTGCTGCTATGATCAGTGCCTCAGTGCTGTCTTTTAGTCCGGCCCTTTCCAGCCACTGATAGGATTTCCCAATGTCAGCCACCTCAGCTATCTGTTGATGGTACATCCCATGCAGGGGCTTGTCTTGCCATGGTATTTCCTCCACTTGAACTTCCTGCCATGTCTGCTGCTGCCTGAGGCATTCTCTCAGCAGCTCATCTTTGGGTGCCATTTTACTGATGTACTCCTGGATACTCCGGGTTTCATCCAGGACAGTGGCTTTGACACTCATCAGACCCCACCCACCCTCTTTGAGGCTGGTATACAGTCTCTGGGTGTTGGACATGGGGTGGAAACCTCCATACATTGTGAGGAGCTTCCGGGTCTTCACATCGGCAGCCTCCATGTCTTCCTTTGGTCAGCTCACTATACCGGCAGGGTATCTGATGACAGGCAGGGCATACATGTTGATGGCATGGATCTTGTTCTTCCCATTGAGCTGGCTCTTCAGGACCTGTCTTATCCTTTGGTGGTACTTGGATGTTGCTGTCTTCCTTGCCTCCTCCTCATGGTTCCCATGTGACTGTGGGACACCAAGGTATTTATAGCTGGTCTCTATGTCTGCTATGTGGCCCACTGGTAAGTCCACTCCATCGGTCTTAACTACCTTCCCCCTCTTTACTATCATCCTGCCACACTTCTCCAGTCCGAATTACATCCCAATGTCCTCGCTGTAGATCCATGTCAGGTGGATGAGTGAGTCGATGTCTCGTTCACTCTTAGCATACAGCTTGATGTCATCCATGTACAGGAGGTGGCTGATGGTGATTCCACTCTTGAACTTGTACCCATATCCAGACCTTGTGATTATCTGGCTGAGGGGGTTTAAGCCTATGCAGAACAGCAGTGGGGAGAGTGCATCACCTTGGTATATGCCGCACTTGATGGCCACTTGTGCGAGCTGTCTTGAGTTCACTTCCAGTGTTGTCTTCCACAGTCCCATTGAGTTCTTGAGGAAGGTCCTTAGTGTCCTGTTGACTTTGTATAGCACCAGGCATTCACAGATCCATGTGTGCGGCATTGAGTCATAGGCTTTCCTGTAGTCAATCCAGGCTGTGCTCAGATTGGTCTGCCTAGACCTTGAATCTCGGGTGACTGCTCTATCTATGAGTAACTGGTGTTTTGAGCCTCTGGTGTTGTTCCCAATGCCCTTCTGAGCTGTGCTCATGTACTGGCCCATATGGTCTTGTAGCTTGGCAGCTAGGATGCCTGATAGAACTTTCCATGTTGTGGGGAGGCAGGTTATTGGCCAGTAGTTGGATGGTGCTGTTCCTTTGTGAGGGTCTTTCATGATCAGCACTGTCCTTCCTTGTGTTAGCCAGTCTGGGTGGGAGCCTGCTGCTAGCAGTTGGTTCATCTGTGCTGCTAGGCGTTCATGCACTGCTGTTAGTTTCTTTAGCCAGTAGGTGTGGATCATGTCCGGGCCAGGTGCTGTCCAGCTCTTCATGTTCTTGACCCGCTGTTGGATGTCTGCTACTGTGATGGTGACTGGTTCCTGTTCTGGGAGATTGCTGTGGTCTGCATATATATATTCTGACACTGTTGTAGAAGAACAGCTGCGATTATCAACACTCACGCATTCTCTGACAAAGGATGTAAAAAAGGGATCTGAAATGGTGAGCACTGGTTTGCATGGTAAGACAAAGAAAAAACTTAGGAATTAGGACTATAGTTTCTGTCAGTTCTTCAACATAATACATGGATTCTGCTTGGTGGTAACAACATAAAAGCCAGCAAGGTGTTATAAAGATTTACATGCTTTTCTTTGCTAGATAGTGTGGCCTTGAGTTCACTTGCTAGATAGTGAGCTGTCTTGAGTTCACTTCCAGTGTTGTCTTCCACAGTCCCATTGAGTTCTTGAGGAAGGTCCTTAGTGTCCTGTTGACTTTGTATAGTGCCAGGCATTCTCAGGAAAAGATGAAAAAGAAAGGGTATGTACAGAGTCATTTTTAAAGTAAAAGAGGTTAAAGCAACCTTTCTGAAATCTAGGGACAAAACTACACTCTTTCACAGCGGAGCAGAATTCAGTCAGGTTTTAATGTAATTCTTTATAATGGTGTTCAATGCTATATGTGTTTATTCAGGCATAAGCTTGAATGTGAATTATTGGGACTTAAACTCTGAAAAATAAATGTAAAAATGTGATTTTATATAATAACAAAATCCATAAGGCTACAGCACTAATATCTGGTTTCTTTGAAACCAATTAGCACTGTCTCCAAAAATAAAACCAGTTAGGGTCATGGATTCGTAGTGTCCTGCTAATTTTTGATGTTTTAATGGAGGGACTTCTATTAACTGGCAGGAGAAATGTCAAAAATTCCTGACTACCAACAAGACAGATTATTTACAGATGTGCTGGAAAATATTAGATTATTCATAATGTATTAGTATGCCAGCCCAACAATCAGCAAGAATTGCATTGTTCAGTGATTACCAATGCAATCAAGTGCCAGTTCACACATGCCTGACCATGATTAAGTATTTTGTCATTCGATCAATTTAGTTGCCTTAATCAGCATTACAGTATGAATACACTTCTTTTTGTGTTTTTGCTTGATGGTAATCAAGGATTTAATAAAATAGCTAACAGTTCCTTGTTGGTACATTGTTTTTGCAAAGTGAGAAACCAAGAAGTCTGGCTGGAAGGATTGGCTTTAGATCCAGTATTAGACCAGAGCTGGGCAAAATAGAGTCTATGGGCTCTGGCAGACTAGGTTCACATTTTGGCTTGTATAATTTCTGCTTGTTGCAATGTGTGAATCAAATGATTGTGATTTGTAAACAATAATTTATGGATTAATGTTACTATTGATGTGCAAGTAAATTATGGAATTCACTGTCATCAGATGTGGTGATGGCAACCAATTCAAATGGTTTTAAAATGGGGCTTAGGAAAACCTATCATGGCAACAGTCTAGACAATTGTTAAAGACTGTGACAGAACAGACAGTTTATTCTGACCTTGCAAGAATATAGATCTGAAATCTGGAATCTCACTATTCAGGCAGTGTTAACTCACACCATTCCAGTGTTTTTTTGTAGTCCAGAATAAGTTTTGTTGTTGTTGTTGTTTACAGCAAGTTCAAGCTGACAATGTTCAATTTAGAGGTACTATGGAAATGCAGATGAAGATCCTTTCAGTTTGAAGGCACATGCTGGTTGCAGAGAGAGATGAGACGATGAATTGATGGCTAGATTGCAAGAAATGTAAAGAATGACAAAGTAGAAGGAGTTTGTGGTTTAGCTGGTGCAGACAGCTGTTGATCCCTGAAATCATCTTAATAATGAAGGATGAGGCTTAATAAAAGCAGAACAAACTGAGTTCTCCATGGATCAGGTTGCATCCAGATTTGGCTAAGCATCAGATTATTTTATTTTTATTTTGCATATAAATTGTAAACTTAATTAAACAAAACTGACAAGAGCAAATAGATACTTGTTAATAGTGAGAGTTCAAGGTCATAGCAGCCAACAATTTGCATTTTACTGAGCTCTGTTGCTGTGAAAATAGAGTTCATGCACAGGCAAGGGTTTATTTGCACATTTTTCTTAAGTATTCACTGAGTACTACCCACATATATCCATTTATACATAAAGCTCCAGAAATTTAGAGAAGTTATTTATTTCTGTTGGCCTTTTGGAAGCAGTCTTCTAAAAAAGGATATATGTTTCTGGTTCATGAATCATATAGTAGTGGAGTCCTTGGTGCTCTCTGAGCTTGGTTGTTTGCTTGCAGACGTTTCATTACCCAACTAGGTAACACCATCAGTGCTAGTGAGTGTGGGGTTTCAGAAGAGTACAAATGCACTGCAGCAATCCATACAGCAGAAAAAGGAAACAGACCGCCTATACATCTTCTAACAAAATGAATACCTGTGCAACTTTATCAAAAAGTGCCTGACCACTCAACCCACTACAGCACAACCAATACAAGCTATAAAAATGATAATACTGCCATACATCAAAAACATTTCAGAAACAACCAACAGACTGTTACAACCACACAGCGTCACCATAGCACACAAACCAACTAAAGCCCTCCAAAACATCTTAAGTAAACCAAGTAGTGGTTAAGTAAACCCAGTAGCCCAAGAAGAAAAAATAGGAGTCATCTACAACGTACAGTATAAGGACTGTAAAAGCTACTATATAGGACAGACAGGCAGAAGACTAGCAGAGCACATCCATGAACACCAACTAGCAGTCAGAAGACACAATGAAAACTCCTTAATCTCACAACACATGGACAATCATAGTTTCATCTGGGAAACTAAGCATCCTAGACCAAGCTAAATCCAAAGGCTAGGGAATTCCTGAAAGCTTGGCATTCAGACAAATCAGCCATCAATAGACACATAGAGATAAACCATATTTATGCACCATTCAAAAGAGACAAAAAAGCTAAGAAGGAAACAAAAAGACCAGAACACCTCCTCTTCAGCAACCAATACCCAGATAAGCAGGGATTAATACCAGACAATCAAGCAGAAAACAATGCCCTAATCAAGGAACTACCAAGGAGAAAACTACACCTCCACCCAACACTGGCAGGGCAAGCTACTGTATATAAACAGTGATCAAACCCCACAATCACTAGCACTGATGATGTTACCTAGCTGGGTAATGAAATGTCTGCAAGCAAACAATCAAGCTCAGAGAGCACCAAGGACTCCACAGTTCTACCCTGAGCTACAAATCTCTTTGGTTGGAATCACATAGTAGTCACAGCCAAGATTCTGCTGAAGACCAAGTCTTCTCCATTCTTCTTCAGTCATTAAATAGGTTTTCGGTATTTGCTTTGGCAGCTCTCTTCTCAACATCACATGCTGGTATTCATAGTTCCCATCAGCTATGAACCATTATGAAACTAATGATGTTGGCAGGGGTCACAGTTGCTTCTGCTTCCACCAGAACCTCCATCTTCCCCAAAGCTTACCATGCCCAACTTGTCTGTAAACATCAGATGATTTTAGCATTTAGGTGGTTCTGATGTGGATTGGTTTCAGCTATTACTATGGATGGGGGAAGCTATCCTTGGCAGGATAAACAATATAATCTGAACTGACATGCAGGCTAAGAGCAGGTGGGAGCAGAGCCTAGCCTACTATCAAACTAGCTTCTGGGGAATCAGAAAAGAGCTATCACCCTTCTCCATGTTTATGCGTTTCTGTGCTGCATCTAACTGGCCATTGTGTGACACTGAATGTTGGCAGATCTGGATTCTTGTTTTTATGAATAGTCTGCATGTCCACCAAACTAAAGCTAAGCAGCCCATCTCAAAGAAATGAATTGTGCTACCAAATAAATCTTTCAATAAAAGGGTTGCTGAAGAAATTCCATAAAGATCCTCCCACCTATTGTTCTCTGCATCCCCTTCTACAAATCACTTTCTCTTCTGCTTAGTGTATTTGCAAGTAAAAAAAAAAGTAGAGACAATAATAATATGGTACACCAAAAGAAGAAGACCAGGAAAGGGTGTCAAAAAAGTAAATATGGTGGGTATGACCATGCCACCAAATGATACTTTTTCTTTTCTTGGGTACACTTTCTAGGGATGTCAAGAACTGGGTGCATTAAAGTTAAAGACACCACTTAGAATCTTTTAAGACTGAGACAATAATAAAACAAAGCAATAAATTGGACTATAACTGGTAAGACCCAGGTTCAGGTCGCAACTCAACCATAAAGCTCATAGATTAACTTTGGGCCATTACTCTCATCCCAACCTACCTCACATTGTTCTGGGAATAAAGTGAGGGAGAACTTCATGTTCATAATCTTGTCCTCATAAAAGAAAGCCAGGATATAATGAATTCAACAAATAGGCAAATAAGAAAGACTGAGTGAAACTGAATAAGGTAATTATTCATTTCCATATGTGAAGAAAAAAGTTTACCCAGATTAGGTTGTATAATCACAATCTCAGAGTGACTTCTAACTATATATATTTATGTTTATACTGTATTTTTAATACTTATATGTAAACATAATGTAATTATAATGTATCTCCATTATATATGTATTTATTTTGGTGTATTCATCTATGTGGATGGGTGGGTGGGTGGGTGTGGAGAGAAGGAGAGAGGGAGAGGGAGAGGGAATCTATATATGGAACTGTTTACTGCTTAATTTCCTTTACATGATGAGACATGAGAATAGAGAAGATCGTCTAAATCAGCAATCCTTACTCTGGATCACAAAAAGCATAATAATCTATCTGCCCTTTATTTGACTGTGGGAGAGGTCTTGCTGTTAAAAAGAAAACAGTGTATATGTGTGTCTTTATCTGCTAGTCTCAACAAGTAATCTGAATTTTATAAGCAAATTTATTAGTGAGTCATTGTAGTGTGATTTCTTTAAGGTTACTTATTTTACTTTACCAAACATGAAAACCTCTAGTCTAGATGTGTTGGAGAAAAATTGCTGTCCTCCACAGTAAACATGGACTTGGCTGTGGTGTATGGCAATTTTGTTATGTTCACAGAATAGGCCTAAAAAACTAGAAGGATAGTAAATAAATTTTAATATAATCAAATCAATTAAAGTGGCTTCAAATGAAAGTAACCATTTTGAAATAAAAGCATTCTATTTTTCCAGAGACATGCTTTTACTTTCCTAGGAACTAGATGAAAGGAGAAAAGAGAAGTATTAATATGATATAATTAAATTTTATGAGAAATATTCAAACCTGATGGTCAATTTTCACTGAAATGATAGAGAGTTTTTTGGAGTTATAGCAGACAATGGAAGTAATGTGACATAGTCACATACCTGTACATCAGGTTCAGGGCTGTGATTCATGGTATATGTAACCAAGATGGGTGTAGCATATCAGCAATAAGATAAGAGCAGGGCTGATGAAGAAATAGGATAGACTAGGCCAAGATATTGAGAAAGTTTCTGATTACACATACTGTACATTCATATGTTTATAGGCTATGAGGCAAACCACTCTTATTCCTATTTAGTTATTTATTTGGTGCTTGTATTCAGTTCTTTCTTAGGAAGTGTAGAACAGATGACATGGGGCTCCCAAAAAGCTTCCATCCTGGCAAGGCACTGTTCACAGCATATAGTCAAAGCTTCAACCAGGAGTTTCTAAATTATTCTTTCCCATTTTGTCCTGCTTACAGGTTGAGAACTGGGGCTGAGAGATCATGATGTATCCAAGATGACACATGTCACAATATCCAGCATTGACTATCGGCTAGGTTCAACAGTCTGAAGATTGGGCAAGGCTGTCTCACAACAATTTATAAAGAGACAAACTTTTAAAACTCATCCAATTAAACCATTAGTCTATCTAGACCAGTACTGGCTATGTCTTATAACAATAGCTCTCCAAATTCTTAGGCAGACATCTTTTGTAGTCCTCTTGCTTGAATCTCATGAATTCCAACTTCTAGGCATATAGACCATAATGCCTGAAGATGGATATGACCATTCTTGTATATATTTCAAGCTATAAAGAGCAGACTTGATGCAAGAAAATAATATTTTATCATTCATACTGTTTATAAAACCTGTCATGAACTCATAGAAACAGAAGCAGGATTGTTCCTGATGGCCCTTCTGTTCTTCATATGATTACTGAAAGATCAGAAAATTTATACACATGTGAATGTAAGCATAGTCAAATTTGTTTTCAGTGATGAGATAAAATCTCTTTCAAGTTGAGCTGGACTCTTGGTGACATCACAAAGAGATCCATGTAGTTTTCTTGGCAGCAGTACAGAAGTAGTTGGCCTTCGTCTTCTTCCAGGATGTTGCTTGTTGTTATTGTTGTTGTTTTAAATTTCTGTATCTAACCTACAGCCTGGGGTTCTGTGGAGGTTCCTCATTCAAATTCTAATCTAGCCTGGCCTTGCTTAATTTCTAAGCCCAGAAAGATCAACTGCAATGAAACAATGGTAAACTTCAAAACTGGGTTTCGAAGAGGCAGAGGAACTGAGATCAAATTGCCAACATTCGCTGGATCATGGAGAAAGCACAAAAGTTCCAGAAAAACATCTACTTTTGCTTCATTGACTGTGCAAAAGCCTTTGATTGTGTGGATCACAACAAACTCTGGCAAATTCTTAAAGAGATGGGGGTACCAGACCACCTTACCTGTCTCGTGAGAAATCTGTATGCGGGCCAAGAAGCAACAGTTAGAACCGGTCATGGAACAACGATTGGTTCAAAATAGGAAAAGGAGTACGACAAGGCTGTATACTGTCACTCTGCTTATTTAACTTATATGCAGAGTACATCATGAGAAATACCAGGCTGGAAGAATCAGAAGCCAGAATTAAGATTGCAGGGAGAAACATCAACAACCTCAGATATGCAGACAATGCCACCCTAATGACAGAAAGTGAATAAGAACTAAAGAGCCTCTTGATGAGGGTGAAAGAGGAGAGTGCAAAAGCTGGCTTGAAACTCAACATTAAAAAAAACTAAGATCATGGCATCTGGAGCCATCAATCCCTGGCAAATAGAAGGGGTAGAAATGGAAGCAGTAACAGACTTCATTTATTTGGGCTCCAAGATCACCACAGACGGAGACTGCAGCCGTGAAATTAAAAGATGCTTGCTCCTTGGGAGGAAAACTATGGCAAACCTAGACAGCATGTTAAAAAGCAGAGACATCACCTTGCCGACAAAGATCCACATAGTCAAAGCTATGGTTTTTCCAGTAGTAATGTATGGCTATGAGAGCTGGACCATAAAGAAGGCTGAGCACCGAAGAATTGATGCCTTTGAACTGTGGTGCTGGAGAAGACTCTTAAGAGTCCCCTGGACTGCTAGGAGGTCAAACCAATCAACCTTAAAGGAAATCAAACCTGACTGCTCATTGGAAGGATTGATAATGAAGCTCAAGCTCAGATACTTTGGTCACCTAAAGACCCTGATGCTGGGAAAGATTGAAGGCAAAAGGAGAAGAGGACGGCAGAGGATGAGATGGTTAGATAGCATCACTGAAGCAATGAGCATGAAACTGAGCAAACTCAGAGACACAGTGAAGGACAGGAAGGCCTGGCGCAATATTGTTCATGGGGTCACGAAGAGTCGGACATGACTTAACGACTGAACAACAACAATAGTAAACTTCAGAAATCTGAAACATTCATATCCTGCTATAGGGTAATGTGTATTCAAGATAAGGCACATTGGCATTATTGAATTTGCCTCCCCTCAGCTTATTCTGGTGCCTACGACTCTGGACTTTTTCTCCAGGCCTGACCTGATGGCACTGCCAACTGGTTGGGGAAATGAAGTTTGGATTATCATGCAGAGACAATGTACAAAATGCCCATACATCTGTATTTACATAGGTTGAATGAATGCTTTTTGCTATCACATGCAAAGTTATGGATATTTTAACAGGGCTAAAGCCTGATTCATAAATTCATCTAGGAGAAAAAGCTCCTTTAAACCATGTTGGAATTTGGACCCTAGGTCAGTTTTACAAAAGAAACAGATTTGAACAGATCCCCACAGCTGCAGATCTACAGGAAAAGAGCTAATTGTGTTGCATATTTGCTTCTGGATTTAGATCTAATATCTCCAACATCTGCTTATGAAAAATCATGGTATTTGCCAGGTTGTTCTTGTGAGAGTTTGTTGGTAAAGGTCAAACTAGCTGCCTAATTATATGAAAGTTATGAAATGGATTGCTAAGCAACTAAGAAGATTTTAGCGTGATCACTCTAAATACCTACAGAGACAATTAAAGAACCATGGGAAAAGCAATTATACTAATGACATTTTCCCACCTAATTGGTGTCGATAATAAAGGGTCACATACTTGACTAGCTGTTTCTGAGGGAGAAAGCAAGGCATGGTTGCAGTCATAAAACTTGTCTGTTTCTAGTTTTATAGGTGACAAAAATTATGTAAAATTCCAGCAGTTTATACACTAGGGGATAAAATCTATTGGCAGTTAAAAATCTAACTGATTTTCTGAATATAGTAATATTTATGACTTTAAATCTATGGCATCATTTTAAGACTCACTAGGAAAAGGTATCTGGATAACACAGCAGTTGTTAACTTCCATTAACAAAAGCATTTTTATCCTTTTGTTCACTCATTTATTATAGTTACAGATCACTTTAGGCATAAGATTTTGGACCTGTTCACTGCTTCATGAACGCCTAAGGTTCCATTTCATTGTAGCTTAATCTAACTCCAGAACAGTGGTTCTTGCACTGTTTCACCCAATTACCCCTTTTGCCAGTCTTGAATAATGTCATTATCACCACACACACACACAAAAAAATCCAGACTGTTGTTTTACACGAGGGTCTCAGCACCAACAGTCCCAAACTGGATCTTTGACTCACAAACAAGCAACTACAAATTGCTCCATTATCCCTAGGATATGCCCAAATTGCCCCCTTGAGGGTACTTACCCACAGTTTAAGAACCACTGCCCCAGAACGACCCCATGCAAGTTGCCAGGAAGAATTCTTCCTCAAGACGTACAGATCTCTGCTGCTTAATCTGCCTAATGTCCTCTGAACTAAGGAGCCAATCAAGCCTTGGAAGTCAGTCTTCAGTCATTAGTTTTAAAAGTAAGCTTCAGTTGCAGTCCAGACTTTTGTCCATGGACTGAGGAGGAACCATTTCTTTGTCTATCACTTCATGGTTTCAGCCAACCTTATCCAGAGCCTTGTCCCTTGCCCAAAATTCCTGATGCCAGGTCTTCTTTCATTTTATTTCACTTTATTAAACAACCAGCAACTATACTGAAATATTGGCAACTCTCATATGCATGTTTGTACTAGCAAATTAGGTGACCTGACTTAATAATAAAAACATAATGTATGATATGAAACTGATTAAAAAAAAATAGCCATGGGTTGGCTTGCTAGGAGCACTGCAGTATATAAATTTTGAATAAAGGAAAAAAGAACTCAAGCAATTTGCCCAAATAAGTCTTCTTCCTTGCCCCTCTGTTGAAAAAAAGACAAATCTAAATATTACAGGCAGTAATTCACTGATGTAAATCAGGGGTAGACTTGCCTTACCAATGTTTCTTTTAGTTGTTTCACTTGCATGAAAAGTCCATAATTCTTGATGCCCTGATAAATTTCAAATACCAGAGATATAGCCAAGAAGAGAATATGCATCCATGACAAACAGCACTAACTCTAAAATCTTGTCAGCATGGCAATAATGGACAAGCTCAAACCAGGCCTGGTGCTGGGCCTCAATTTATTAAGTCTAAGGCATTAAGGGGTTTTGAAGTTAAATCAAACTGTGCCTGAAAGAGAACAAAGGATCAGCATCAAGAGAAGAACATTCATGCAACCTACTTTTCACAGTCTATATTAGCTGAATTTTCCAAGTGGTTTTCAAAGTAACTTCAAGTATGGAGTTTCAGAATGGTCTTCAAGAGCATTAGAATAGACTAATAATATAATATACCAACTAAGAAAAATGAGAACCGTTATTCATAGATTAAATCTTGGTGCACAGTCAGTAGTTTATTTAGAAGGGTTCTAGATACATGCATGCATCAGACTTTAGCCCAAATTGCTGCCCCAGAAATACCAATCCAATTTAAAGGCATGAAATGAAAGACTGTGTAGGCAGCCATTCTGAAATTCACAAAGAACTAACTGTGTAGGAATACCCACATTTTAGTTCTTTGTGAGTCTGCAGTAATAGCAGTGAAGTGCCCCAATCATAATTTTCCAGTTACTGGACATTAAATGAGCACAGAAATGTCTCAGCCATTTTTGGTCAGTAACAAGGTGTATTGTGCCATCCTCTCTATTTCACAGAGAGAGGCAAATCTCTTCCCCCCTTTCAGAAAATTTTTTTAAAAAGGTAAAAGAAACTCATAAGCCCACCAAGATTACACCCTCTGACATCATAGTTTTGTATTAGGACTCATTTACACAGCCATGTCACCTCCCCATCATAACCAGAACTAGGGGTTCCCTCCAGTGGCTTCCTTGAAGGGCTCCTTGGCAGGGAATGTGGCCATCTGCTCCCATTAATGCAGAGACTTGCCAGTGGGAATTTGTCATCTGCACAGAGCGTTATGGACTGCAGCAGGAGGAAGCTAAGATCAAGTGCAATGGTAAGCGATCATGAGACACCGGTGGTGGTGGTAGAAACAAGAAGCTTCATAAAGGGAGCTCTACTTACATCTCATAATGTTCTAGATTGAGTAAAACTGGGTTCTAGTCCCTGCTTAGTCATGAAGCAAGCTTTGGCCAATCATGCTCTCTTCACCTACTATATCTTTGGTTATAATGCTAGAGCAGGATAGGTAGAAACATTAACAGCAGAGTTCCTTGGAGGAAGGGGGAAAAGAAAATACCACAGAAAAAGAAAGAACTGTGTACAATAATAGGTACCTTTACAAACAGCCAAGAAATAGCTAGCAAACAAAGGCATGTTCCAGAAAAGTTTATACAAGCAGGTAAAGATTAAACATAAAGGCTAAGAAGTGCTTATTAAGCCATTCGTGGAGGAGAACCTCCTCTGCAAACTGTTGAACAAGCCTGTCTGGTCTTATCCCATGCAAACCTCAGGGACATGTCAATATATTGTAGCTGCATGAAAGCCTTAGTTCACCTTTCCAAACAACTCTGAAATAATACAATAGCACCATTTTAATCAGTGCTGAGATTAAATCTGAGTATTTCAAGTTCGACTTTTCCTTTCATTGAATGTAAACAATAAATCTCCCTGGGAAGCCCTTTCCTGCTTCACTTAGCAGCCAACAGTAATGTTTCATTTAGTCCAGCTGTTGTAACCCACACACTCTAATTAAGAGGTGAACTTCATTTTAAAAAATTAAAAAACCCTATTATTTTACTTTTAGAAAAGGTTTTTTTTTTAAAAAAAATGCATGTATAAAAAGCTTGGAAGAAAGGAAAGAAGGAAAATCTAAAATCTGTAGCCAATAAAGCAAAGAACTCATAAAACAATTGGGGGGAAAGCCACAGAAGAACAACAGGGTACCTAGGAAAAAAATTTGCATGCCCATCAGATTAAATATTTCTAGGAAGTTGCTTATAGATTTGGTAGCTCTTCATTAACGAAGCTCCATACATCTTTAAACTAGCACAGTCATAAAATGGTGTGTGGGCTTTTAAGTGCTGGAATGGTCTTCCGTAATCAAGATGGTGAAAAGTCAGGCATTCAGGTCATGATCGAACTTCACAGGATTTGATGAAATATAGAATTAGGCTGCAAGACAAGCAGATTTGCTCCTATCAGGGGTTAAAGCAGTGCCGGTTTGTAGCAGGGCTGTCCCAAAGGCTGCCAGGAAGAAAAAGAAACTAGCATACAACATTGGATCCTTTATTATATGCTGGCTTCCCCAACCCCACTCCTTTGCTTTATTCACTCTCTGGTCTCATAAAGAATTGTTGCTATGGGCCTGAAGACAGATACACTTATTCTGTCTGGCTTTAGAAGAAGGAGAGGAAAGACTCCTTTCAGTCAAGCTTGACTCCTGGTCTTGGAAAAAGTAAAGAAGTGGTTTGCTATTGCTTTATTCAGGAGCTTTTTAAAACTTCACCATCCATCCTACAGCCCTGATATTTTGTGGCATTCCAAGTACTGACCAGGCCCAAGTCTGCTTAGCTTCTGAGTCCAGACAAGAACGTTTATTCACAAGCATACAAAAAAGTATTCTTATCCCTGGCCATTATGGAGGTAGGAGAAGAAAGAGTATAAAAGGCAAAGACTAATTTTATCTACGATAATACAAAACCAGTTTGAATTATTGACATATTCAAATGGTAGCATCTGCTTTGGGATTGTATGTATCACTAAACTATAGGTAATCAGTTATATGATTGAACAATTCTATCCCACAAAGAAAACCAATCTAGCAGAAAGAAGACTCGGCTGAATTTTTCTGCTTAGAGTTACAATTTTCTATCTAAAAAAGTTTTATTTTTCATCCACAAGAAAGTTTTCAGCGATGCTCCTCTCTGTATGCCATTAAAAACAGCACCATCCAGAGAAAGCATTTCTACTTGATTTGTTAATTGTGTAATCTTGTCTGATTGTGCAAAAATAACATTGCTGTTACATTGTTGTTATTATTTAGAGAGATTGCCACTGATTACAATCATATTCAGAAAACATAACCCTCAAGACTTGAATTTATGCTAAAACCCTCCCATTTACCTTTATCCATGGAATATCACATTACATATTTTGTGCTTTCATCGTATTCCAGCTTTGTCAAGTGATTACAAGCCCAAGAACAACATTTACCCATTTAGGGAACTAAGGAGACTTAAAACAATAAATCAAAAAAAAAAAGTTAGACTTCAAAAGGGGATCCTATCATATTGCTTTTCAGTAGCCGAGATTGCTTTTGTAAAATGCATTTTGCTTAACTCAAATGGGTGGAGTCCTCTTTTCAATTGTATAAACACTTTGGTGGTGGTGGGAGAGCCAAAAATATTCACATGTGCCAAAATACAACTTGTGACACCTAAATCCAGATCTAATTTGGGTTTCCAGGAAAGGGGTCAGGAAAAGGTAGTTTATGAAAGGGACATCATATGGACGCTGTTTAATCTGGCAAATAGCATCTTGTGTACCAAGAAGCTTAGTGGCTATCTGTCATCCTGAAAAATACAGTTCACATTCTAATCAACATGCAGAAAAGCACATTAAAAAAATATTTAGAGCAATTATAATCCCCAAACAAGTCAGTCCTGAAAGCCGCTGGCAGTGCACAGAGCTGAAAAGTTGAAAACTCTCTCCCTTCTCTCTGCCACCCCTTTCCTGGAACCTAAATTAGACCTTATCAAAGTTTTCGCAAAAGCATTCCTCGTACTATTGTACTGCAAATCCTGTCTGATCCGACCTTCAAATATTTATGTAAACTGAAATATGTCTGGAAAGAATTCAAAACAAAACAAAATATGCCAGACGATCCCATCCTGGGGTGCCTCTCCCTGCTCATTTATATTCATGGTGAAACCTCTCCAACTGGTTCCCAACTGTTATGGGGGTGGTTTATTAGTAATAACAGCTGAGTCTATTTCTTTGAGTGCATGGATGGCCTTACATCCTGCCAAGCGATTTTGTCTGACCCTTTTAGCAACAGTGAAAAGGGTTAGCAGTGAAAGGAGTTGAACATACACACAAGTTTCTTTTTTATGTTTCATCTGCAATAGGAGGGCTACCTAAGCATCACCAAAACAAGTTAAAAGAGGACCCAGATTCACATCAAATATATGTTAATTAATAGGTATAGTTGCTAATTACTTAAATAGAAGTACAACACATTTCATCTAGGAGGAAAGAGAAACTGGGTGCAGGCAATCTGAGAGCCTACAAAGATTGTTGTCTAGATAAGACCTAGGAGTCAGGCCTTCTCTGCTGAGACACCTTCCCCCCCTCAAGATCCGGAGGGCCCCAACCCTGCTGACTTTCCATTGTGAAGACCTGCTTCTTCCCCCTGGGCACTGGGCCAGGTTCTTAGTTGAGTCCAATATAGGTGTAACTGTGTTGTGAGTTTGTTAGAATGCCTTGGCTATTGTACTATGGTTATTTTTGTGTTTCAAGGTATGTATGTTTATAGAGAGATAGAGATAGAGATAGAGATAGAGATAGAGATAGAGATAGAGATAGAGATAGAGATAGAGATAGAGATAGATAGGATTGTTGCTAGCCACCTATGGTTATGTGTTTAAAATGGGTGGCCGTATACATTCTCTAAATAAATAAATAAATCTTACCAGTGGAGGGGCAACTTGAAGTGTTGAAGGTGCCTGCTCTTTGTACATACTTCATCTCTCACACATACTTTCACCCCATCAGATAGAGCACCAATTGCACAATTGGACCACACACTCACCTCTACTTAGAGCAAAGTAAGAGCACCATAGATGCAGTGCAGGAATCAGGAATGGGGTCAACAAACACCAGGCTTGAATAGATTTCTTCTATATCAAGGATGGGCAGATAGTCCTTTAACTCCATCTGGCTCAGGGATGCAAAGCTGGACTTAAAAGCATCCCCACCTCATTTTTAGTTTGCTTTCTACCAAATTTGCATTATTAAAATCTCAATATCATTTTGTCCTGCTTTTGAAGAAATCTGCCAATTTTAGATGGAGTCTAATGGTACTTTTTCCAACGAATGTAACAGATTTTATTAGGAGACATAAGCTTTCATGAACCAGGTTCTTTCTGATTTTTTTGCTGTTATAGGCTACGTTGCATTGTAGGCTCTTCTCCTACAATGTCTGGCAATTTTAGTGAATTATTCTCCTCCCCCCATCCCCCCAAGTTTTCACTCATATTAGCTATCTTATAAAGAAAGGGAAAAAGGAAGGAAGTGACTCATTTCGATCCCTTTGTATGCCAAGGCAAAGAGAAAGTACTTGAATCACTTAAGTTTATGGCAAGAAAAACTGGTATTAGATGTTCTTACATCAGCTTGTCTTCAACTGAAAAAATGATTTCTACCTTGGAAGTGTGAATGTTGCAGCTGCAAATTTAGTTTTAAAGGGAATGGTGCTTCTTGAAAGTTGCAACTGTGCATATACCCTACATTTTAAGACATGAACAGTGGTAATAGCAAATATTTCATCCTTACAATTGCACTTGTCTCATTGTTGGTATAATAACACATGACAGCCCATACACTTGTTTACATTTTTATTCTGGGCTGGCATAAGTCCTTTCAAGTTGAATTATTTTGACCATCTGAGTGCAATACACATCTTCTACAGTGCAGTATGGCCCCGTTCACTCAATGGATTGAAGACCTGATTGCACTTGCCACCTATGAGCAGAGTGCCTATAGATGTTGACTTTGTATGGACAAGTATAATGAAATACGGAACTCATTTATACAAAATACAGTAGGTTAAAGACAAATTATAGTTATATACATGTATTAGAAATAAATATATATGTTCTTGAATTATATTTACACCAGATAAATATATATAAAATTGTAATAGTTGTAATGATACTTTGTTTTTTTCTTTTCTCGCTTTTTTTTAAAGCACTTTTTATGTATTGTTTCTTTTTTTGAGATTGTATGTATTTGCATTATAATTATTTTTGTGGTTTTTTTCATTTTCCTTGTTTTGTGGAAGATAATGTGAATGTTTGTTTTCTAGATTGCACAACTTTTATTAAACAGCTGGTGCTCAGTCTATGTAGGACAGAAGACATGTACATCACTTCCTGATATTATTCTTTGTTCAATATAATATATTTATGTCTTCCTACATCAGGGATGGAGAAACTCCAGTCCATGAGCTTTATTTGGTATGTCAGTTGGGACAGCCACCCTGCAGGACCTTGTTTCATCTTATTTAAATCATTTCCTTCTGTTCAGAGGCTCATGGCCAACTTTCTTGCATGGAAAACTCAATAAAATGAGAAGACAGGACGTTTGAGGGGGGAGAGGTTTCCCTCCCTTAAGCTCCCCACTAACATCATAATTGAGAATGTACCCTCTCAATTTGTGATCTTTCTCCAAGAGCAGCTTTAGCAATAGCTTCATCAATAAAGGACTTATTTTCCATCCAGTTCCATCTTGTCTGCCCTGCCAGTACAGAAGGAATAAATCCAGTTCACTCTGGTTAACTTTATACCAAGCAAAAATCTGTTTATTGCTGAGGCTAATGAAGTACCTGAACAAAAATTTGCTGATTGAAAGATGAATGGCTTTCTCTCCAATGGTACAATATGCTACAAAAAGGGGGACATAAGAAGTAAAATCAGGAAATCACATCTGCCAACATTTCACTGAAGGCACAGTATGTGATTAGGACTGCAAACCTATGTCCATTTAAAGGAAAATAAATTCCACTCTGAACTAAATGGGGATGATCTCTGAGTAGATTTATACAGGATTGTGATTTTTGCTTGCAATTTCATGTACATTTGCCTGGGAATAAGTCCTATTAAATTTAACAAGGGTTATGGGAAGATACTTTTAGAATTTGCCAAAAGGTTCTCTTTACCATGTGCTTATAGTTTGCTAATTACTCATTTTTTCTAATTTTTAGGGTCACAACAATTGGTCCTTCACTGCACCAAGAGAGAATTTACACTAATTTTTGCGCTGCGTGCATCAACAACATCATAGCAATAATGGCATTGGGAGGTTTCTTACCCTTCTCACAAAATTGATCGATTACATGTCATCAAGTCATTGCTGACTCTCAGTGACCACATAGATAGATTTTCCCCATGACAATCTGTCCCCAACCTAGTCTTCTGGATCTTCCAATAGTGCACTTATTGCCACTGTAATTGAGTCCATCCACCTTGCTGCTGGTCATCTCACAAAATAGTTGCCCATTAAATCCCCAGCAGGATTGGAAGTGTAACGTCTTTCAAATTCCTGGATTACTAACAAGAAAGTAAACATGTTTTCTGGTTAAACCAGTGAAATACTAGCTAGTTAATGACCCCATTTCAATAGAGTAGAGTTGTCTTTGGGCTGCGCCAATTTTTATATATCATCCAGAAACAAAAAAAATGTTGATTTAGCAGACGTTAATTAGTAGTACTACTGATATTTAGCTCTAACAGCCTACTTTCATTAAATTAAATTTGCATTCTGTTTGCAGTCCAGGAACTGCAAGTTAAATTATTATTAAAAAATATTTTTTCAAGTGCTTCAGTTTCACATGGAGTATCTATTCACTTCCCAAGCGAGACTTTCCTAGTACCTGAACTGTGTATTTTCTGAACAGTTCTTAAAAGAAGTTGAGTACTCCACCTGAAATTAATTCATGGAAATATCATATCTTGCACCAAGCAAATGGTAAAGGAAAGGTTATATTCAAAATCATTAATAAAAGAGAAGAAAAAAAAGAGAAAAGGCAGTCTGATGAGAATTCATGCCATCTTGAACACCTGACAAAGCCAGAAAATAAATAAATGATGTGTGTGTGTGTGTGTGTGTGTATTTTAAAGGTGTACTAGTGTGTAATGAAAAAAACCCCTACTGGTTCACAGTTACCCATTAGTATGAATCAGTCTATCCACCAACTGTAGAAAGAGAATCCCACCCAACTATTAAAAGCTTGTATCACAGGAAAGGAAAAGTTTGTGCAGCTAACACAACATATCTCCAGCCAGAATCATCTTTCTTTAATTCTCTTGTCAGCAAAAGCCATTCTAGAGGAGAACAATTAGCTTTTGGTTTGTTTACTTGCAGTCCACCTCTCGGCCTCCTCTCCCCGTCCCATTTCTTTCTACCGGTTTCATCATACTAATATTCCTTAGCCTGTTTCCCAGTCCCCAAGCATGGAAAAATCCTGTGGAGAACACGATAAATGAAAACAAATCAGTGCACATGAATGATGGTCACACATGTGACACTGCTAGAACATGAAGCAGCTGTTGACTTTTTAATGAGGAAAGGAAAACAGAGCTTACTTAGTATTCCTGCACATACTGATATGCAGCTGATTTTCCCCCTTTGGGATAAGGAAGAACCAGACTTGATAGTCTTCCTCTCAATATCACCCCATATGCTTCCTGAAGCAGGAAGAACAGGTGAATAGGATGTGGGACACTATTTTTCTGCCTGCAATTATCTGTTTCATTCCAGAACTTGTATGGGATCAGAGCAGTAGCTACAGAACTGGTCATGCAAGGAAATGAAAGAGAAGGGTTTACTCTAATCTTTCAGTTGCAGCAGATTTGCTGCACTTTCACCTGAGCTTCTGATTATCAACATCCCTTATTAAAAGTTGTCCTTTTATTACATTTAAATCCCAAAGAGCTCAGAGTAACAAAATTGTATTCTCATGATCCCCACTATTAGATAAGTAAGTTAAGCTGGCTCAGGATGACCCAGGGAGCTTCATAACTGAATAAATACTTGAGTTTTATTTCTACACTCTATTACATAATGCCATATTGAGTCCTAGATATATCTCTGAAAATGCCCCAGTGCTTGAATTCTACAGCCAGCAGGGTGACACTCAAAGCAGCCAAAAATGTCCAGCTTCTGCCCTCCCACAGAGAATCAAGGTTTTTTTTTCTACATTTCAGGTGTGGCTGGAATATGCATTCAGTCAAATTAGTCAGCCATGCCTTCCTTCTCCCAGCTGCTACTTCTCTTCCCCAGGAAAGGTGCAGTTTCATTTTTTTTAAGTCAGTTAAATCACAGCACCAATAAGGTTGCAGTAATAAAAAGAAGATTGCTTTGCCCACTCTAATTCCTAAGCAATTCTGTTAAGAAATAAGTTTCCTTTTATTGAAAAAAAGGCCTGTAAATTTATTATTATTTATTTAAAATAATAAATAAAATGAGCATCTAGAGTCAAATACCCAGGTGGCCATCATTACATGATACCATATCATCATTTAATGATAACATGGTTTTTAAAATAAGAAAGAAAAAGAAGGTGTGGAAAGCAACATCAGACCAGTAGGACTTGGCTCACCTGAACTGGTCTGTTGGCTCCTGATCCCATCACTGGCTGCTTTCAGGGCAGGCAGTTATGGGAGCAGAATCAAGCCCCAAGGTCACCACAGCACAGAAGTATCATTGCAGCATACATAACACTGCACTCCAACTAAGTCTGAAATACATTGCTAGCCTTCCCCAGCCTGGTGGTCCCCAAATGGGTTGAGCTACCAGAATTTAAGCAATATGGCTGGAAATAAGGTTCTGCAGCAGAGGGCAGAAGATGCTATGGTTGTGCCCTGTGGCTTTTATGTTTAAAAGAGGGTGAACTGAGGAAGGCATGATGGAGGAGAAGGAGAAGGAGAAGAAGGAGAAGGAGAAAGAGAAATTATTATCATTATTATTTTGCCAAAATGACGATAACAGCAGCAGCAGTAACAATAGAGCATTGTAGGTCTGTATAATTACTATAATGCTAATGGTCATTTATATAACTTGGACTGAAAACAATCTTTTGGGAACAGTGCATATCTATCATGAGATTCTAATTAGATATGAAGTTGGATGATTGGTTCCTGAACAATGAAGAAGGTTTGCTGTTCCTGCCTTTAATGCTTTGAAACAAGAAAAGGGGGAATTCCAGAGTTTTGCAGAGCTCACATACAGCTACAGTGGCCATAGATCAAGAACTGTCTCACAAGCTGTCCATTCCTCCCTGCCCCATTCAGAGATGTGTATGAACAGTAAGGCATTACATATGAGAACTTCAGATACTGACAGAGACTTGGGAGATCAAGGCAAGGAGTATATCCTGTTGTGCAATTTTAGGAGGGAATGGTAAGACATCTGAAATATTGAGCATGGTATCTCACAAAATGATTGCTGCAGTGGGCAATTGCAAAGCACCCATTTATCTATTAGAGTGTTCCTTAGAACTCCTTATAGCATCTCAGTATATCTCTTCCACCCCAGTTTAATTTATCTTTTTCTATCTATCTCTTTCTGATTAGGTGGGCCCACTTTCAAGCTTCAAACATTTTTATTTCCTAAGAATTCTGTGGGGGCCTAAAGCTGGTGCTAAAGACTGGCTTTGCAATATAACAGCTTCCCATGAAATACTCTTTAAAATATAAACGCCATTAATGCTGTTTTCCAACTTGGATGTAGCTTGAATCTGTCATGGATCAGAGCAATTCAGAATTTTAAACTCATGATGGGACAGCTGTCTCTAATTCACTCTATCCCAAATTAAAAATGTTAAATTGTTCCATTCCTGATATATAGTTTGGGTATAAACAGACTTCCAAAAAAGGAGGGTAAAAACTTTTGGGTGTTTGTTCACTAAAATGTCCAGATAACATCAGAGAGCATGAGAATATTGGATTCAGAAGCCAGAAGATGTCAGAGCTATCAATGGCAGTAAACTTTGAACCTGGCCAGAAAGATTCTCTCATTGTTACCATTGGGACAGCCAATGGCCAGTTTAGGTGAGCAAACTCTCAGCAAAGCCCCTAAGTCCTCTGTTCCTAGAACAGGGATGGGACATACTTTGCTATTGATTTATGTGCCAGAGTCCATGTGAAAAAAAAGGGGGGGAGACGTGGCAAAAAAAGTGGCCCATGGGAAAAAGAAAAGGGAAATGGAAGAAAATCAAGTATTGCTGCCTTTGAAATAGTCTTAAACTATTCTGCCAACATTGACCAGAAGGAGGTTTCAGGACTGTACAGGGCCATCATAGAAGTCTCATGTTCCAGAAGTTACAGGCTGTCTACCCCAATCTCTCTCTGTCTCTTCATACCATAGTTTCTCACTGTTTATTGGATGAGGAATCATTGCAAGCTTTAGAGACATCCTGCAGAATCCTATCCCTTTCTTCTTACAGCTCAAAGTAAGGAAACGAATACAACATGATATCCTTTCCTCCTCTTCGCTAATTAAATTGGAATATCCTTATATTCCAGAGCACTATTACAGTACTGTCCACTTGTCATAGAAATATCAATAGAATAGATTCTGCATCTGCCCTACCATTTTGTCAACATTCAGCACCAAAAGACTTAAGGATGCAAGATATGCCAAGAAACATGCTTTCATGTAGCTCAGCGACTGGGGGGGGGGGGGCAAAAAATAAATATGGTGGCCGCAACCACATGATCAAAGCCCTGCCCCTTTATGATATAAATAATAAAGTGGCAGGGCTTAGATACTGCAGTCAATACCACCATCTTGACATTTTTGACACCCACTGTGGACACCTCAGGCTACATATAGCTTACTGTATGACTACTTTGATTCTCAGAGTGTGAATAACTGGCTGGCAGAAGCAAGAAAAAGAAACTGGAAAGCTTAGAATATGGCAGAAACCTCAGATGATACTTGCAGAACTTTGATATGCTGGCTCATTTCCAAACTACATGTTATAATTAATTATTGGTTTTAAATTAATTTAAAGGTGTAACTGGATTCACAGCTTTGCTTTATAGTTATGTAATGTGACTAACCAGCATCAGAGTCAGATCCAGAAAACCTCCAAGCTGCAAACCTGATGCTGACAGGGAAATGCAACTCCCCTTCAGAACAGACATGTCTCTTAAACCCAGAAGTCCAGCCCCCCCCCCCCCCCCATATAGGAGCAACAAGAGTAACAACAACAGACATTCCACCCCCAGGTTTGGTTCTAGTTTGTTCTCCCACATCTACTCTTTTACAGTCTGTAGACACACAAGGCTCTTGAGACATCCAATCCTCAACTCACAGCAAAGAGAGGTACGGCTGGGTAGCATTAGCTTATGGGTGGCAAGTAACTCTGAACCTACAGTTGTTAAATACCATAGCAGAAAAATCAAACCACGTGGAACCAAGTAGAATTTATTTATTTATTCGTTCGTTCATTCATTTATTTACTGGATTTCTCCACCGCCCATCTCCCCCACAATAGGGGACTCTGGGCAGCTTACAAAGACATTAAAACTATAAATATATATAAAATACATAATATATATAGAATTAAAACAATACTAAAAAAGGATTTACAAGTAGAATTCTTTCAACTCTCTCAATGTTACTTTCTGCTAGAAAGATAGTAGTAAACCCACTGAGGTGGCACCTCCCATGACCACCTCCCCCCCCCCACTTCATCAAAATAATACCAATAATATCAAAAACCAACGAAGTCACACTTCCATCTCTCTCCCAGTACAGATCATCCATCAGGGAGAATTTAGTTAACTGATTTTAGGGCTGTTCCATCTTTTGCTTGGCAATAGTTCACCCATCCTATTTGTCTATGAGGATTATAAAACAAGTTCCTTAGGATACTATTTTTTATTGTGTGCTGAGGTCCTAATGATAATCATACATGCTCTCATGGTGTATTGAATTAAGCTCTTTATGGCTCATCACACGAGGCAACAATTCTAAATCCATAGATTGCTGGCTACATTTGTAGCCCTGATACTCAGTAAATATCTTAGCCAAGCAGTTTTTTAATTCTCACAAATGTAGATGTTCAGGATATCTCTACTTCCATGGAAACCATTTTTCAAGCAGCAATTCAATTGCAAATCAAAAGGGACTTTAAAACAAGAAGCATTAACCTGATATGAGTAAAACCCGTATTTTGAAATGATGTGAACGCTCATCACACCAAAGAATGAAGGAATAATGGCTTGAATGGAATGAATTATTTTCGTCCTTACATAGCCCACAAGGGTGGTTCAGGAAGCAGAGGAGTAGAACCATCCAATAATAACAGTCTAATTAAGTTAGATTTCCTGATTGAGACAAATGCTAAAGGGTAATATGGCCGCAAGATAATGACTTTTAAGAAATCTGTTCCTGATCATTTTGTCAACCAATGCTGCAGTGAAGACTTACAAGCAAGGTAGATGGTCAATACCGAAACCAGATTGATTACATACTTTGCAGCCAAAGATGGAGAAGCTCTATACAGACGGCAAAAACAAGACCAGGAGCTGACTGTGGCTCAGATCATGAGCTTCTTACTGCAAAATTTAGGCTTAAATTGAAGAATGAAGGGAAAACCACTAGACCACTCAGGTATGACTTAGATCATATTCCATGTGAGTACACAGTGAAGGTGATGAATAGATTTAGAGGATTAGATTTGGTAGACAGAGTGCCTGAAGAACTATGGACGGAGGTCTGTACCATTGTATAAGAGGCAGCAACTAAAACCATCCCAAAGAAAAAGAAATGCAAGAAAGCAAAATGGCTGTCTGATGAGGCTTTACAAATAGCTGTGGAAAGAAGAGATGCGAAAAGCAAGGATGAAAGGGAAAGATATAAGCAACTGAATGCAGATTTCCAGAGAATAGCAAGGAGAGATAAGAAGGCCTTCTTAAATGAACAATGCAAAGAAATAGAAGAAAACAATAGAATGGGGAAGACTAGGGATCTCTTCAAGAAAATTGGAGATATCAAAGGAATGCTTAGTGCAAAGATGGGCATGATAAAGGACAAAAAAGGCAGGGACCTAACAGAAGCAGAAGAGATTAAGAAGAGGTGGCAAGAATACACAGAAGAACTATACAAGAAAGATCTTAATGTCCCTGATGTCCATGCTGGTGTGGTCACTGACCCTGAGCCAGATATCCTAGAGAGTGAAGTCAAGTGGGCCTTAGGAAGCATTGCTAACAACAAAGCTAGTGGAGATGACAGTATTCCAGCTGAGTTATTTAAAATACTAAAAGACGATGCTGTTAAAGTGCTGCACTCAATATGCCAGCAAGTTTGGAAAATGCAACAGTGGCCACGGGATTGGAAAAGGTCAGTTTATGTTCCAATTCCAAAGAAGGGCAATGCCAAAGAATGCTCAAACTATCACACAATTGCACTCATTTCACATGCTAGCAAGGTTATGCTCAAAATCCTACAAGCTAGGCTTCAGCAGTACGTGAACCGAGAACTACCGGATATACAAGCTGGGTTTCGAAGAGGCAGAGGAACTAGAGATCAAATTGCCAACATTCGCTGGATCATGGAGAAAGCACGAGAGTTCCAGAAAAGCATCTACTTCTGCTTCATTGACTATGCAAAAGCCTTTGATTGTGTGGATCACAACAAACTCTGGCAAATTCTTAAAGAGATGGGGATACCAGACCACCTTACCTGTCTCCTGAGAAATCTGTATGTGGGCCAAGAAGCAATAGTTAGAACCGGTCATGGAACAACCGATTGGTTCAAAATAGGGAAAGGAGTACGACAAGGCTGTATACTGTCACCCTGCTTATTTAACCTATATGCAGAGTACATCATGAGAAATGCCAGGCTGGAAGAATCACAAGCCAGAATTAAGATTGCAGGGAGAAACATCAATAACCTCAGATATGCAGACGATACCACCCTAATGGCAGAAAGTGAAGAAGAACTAAAGAGCCTCTTGATGAGGGTGAAAGAGGAGAGTGCAAAAGCTGGCTTGAAACTCAACATTAAAAAACTAAGATTATGGCATCTGGACCCATCAATCCCTGGCAAATAGAAGGGGTAGAAATGGAAGCAGTAACAGACTTCATTTATTTGGGCTCCAAGATCACCGCAGACGGAGACTGCAGCTGTGAAATTAAAAGACGCTTGCTCCTTGGGAGGAAAGCTATGGCAAACCTAGATAGCATATTAAAAAGCAGAGACATCACCTTGCCGACAAAGATCCACATAGTCAAAGCTATGGTTTTTCCAGTAGTAATGTATGGCTGTGAGAGCTGGACCATAAAGAAGGCTGAACGCCGAAGAATTGATGCCTTTGAACTGTGGTGCTGGAGAAGACTCTTAAGAGTCCCTGGACTGCTAGGAGGTCAAACCAGTCAATCTTAAAGGAAATCAACTCTGATTGCTCATTGGAAGGATTGATAATGAAGCTCAAGCTCAGATACTTTGGTCACCTAATGCGAAGAGAGGACTCTTTGGAAAAGACCCTGATGCTGGGAAAGATGGAAGGCAAAAGGAGAAGGGGACGGCAGAGGATGAGATGGCTAGATAGCATCACTGAAGCAATGAGCATGAAATTGAGCAAACTCAGGGAGGCAGTGAAAGATAGGAAGGCCTGGCGCAATATGGTTCATGGGATCACAAAGAGTCGGACACGACTTAACGACTGAACAACAACAACAAAAGTGCCAGGGTGAGAACCGCTGGACTTTGCAATCAATTAATTAAAGCACTGACCTCCAGTAACTTAATAATAACATCAACAAGAAAAATATTCCCACTGCACCTATAAATTAGGCCATTAGAATCCCTGGTCTTTAGTATTTTGACATTGGTGACCTCCCCTGTGGGTGCCCTCATCTGCACATTCAGGCCTTAGTCTACACTATTCTCTGAATTGTTGCCTTTCTCCTCTCTCACAGCCAATTGTACTTTTTTTCTTTTAAACTAAGTTCCTAGGTGGGTAAAAAAGTCTTCATTATGCAGATAATCACATTTCTCTCTTCCTTCCTGCGGAAACCTCAAAAACAAAGTGAGCAGAATTACTTGCTGCACATTCAGCTGACAAATTTATCTTTACAAAACAACATTCAGTTTATTGCTTTGAAATAATGGTGGTGGTTATTCCCCCTCCCAGTCTAGGTAAAAAGGATACAAGATAAAGATATAAAATCACTTTGATTGCCAGATGCATTTCATAGCCATTTTATGAGGCCATCATTATCAGATATAGGAGCAAAGATGGCCCCAAGATGAACTGAAGTGTAATTATTAAACACGTGTAACAATTGTCCTGCCAACACACAATTCAAGAGCAAGATTGTTGGTTCTGCCCAGTTGAAGCCATTCTGCAGAGATTCTATTATCTGCTGTGTGGATATAAAAGGAATGCCACCCTGGGGCAGTGGGATTGTCCTCAAAGAGATGACCCCAAAGCAGTCACTCTTTGGATTAGACTTCTGTTGTGAATATATGCTGTTAATTTTGCCATTACTGCATATTCTCCAAGGTTAAGATCCCAGTCTGATATCTTCAGTAATGTATCTCTATTCTAATGATGTGCTAAATTTGTCTCTGCAGCCATAAACATGTATCTTAGTAAATTGTACTCTTCTTTGTTCATATGTTTTGGAATGCCATACTAGACTTCTTGTCCTGAGGAACTTCACTCCATAGCAGTGGATACCAGGAAGAGAGTTTATTTATCTACATCTATTGTGTCTGCATAGAATAGGCCAATGATGCTTTTTCACACTGTTTATGGCATCTCCTTCATCAACATGTTGGATGAGAGGAGCTGAAATAGTCAAAAGCACGCTATAAGGAATTTTCATTTCTCTTTGCAGAAGAAGTTGGTCATATTTGCCTAGTTTTGAACTCCGGTGTTAGGGCAGCTCTGTGGAAGTAACCTTATCAAACACTTGTTATTTCACCTTGTAGATCTTGAGGATGTAGGCAGGGCATCAGGAGAGATGAGGACCACAACTCAGCTCTTCTGTCCATATCATCTAATTCCGAGGCAGCAATCAGAATATTGCTTCCACTTAGTGCTTCAACTCAATAATGGGCTTCACAGAGGAGAAGAAGCTGAAATTAAATGCAAGGCACAGTATGGCGGGAACTTGATGAAGCAGACTGGCTCTAGGTCAGTGAAGGAATGAGACAAATAATATCCATTTCCATGTTTATTCAACCTATATGCTGAATATACAGGTGAAACTTGAAAAATTAGAATATCGTGCAAATGTTCATTTATGTCAGTATGGCAACTCAAAAGATGAAACCAATATATGAGTTAGACACATTACATGCAAAGCGAGATATGTCAAGCCTTACTTTGGTATAATTGTGATGATTATGGCATACAGCTTATGAAAACCCCAAATTCACAATCTCAGAAAATTAGAATATTACATGACATCAATAACACAAGGATTGGAAATAGAACAATATCGGACCTCTGCAAAGTATAAGCATGCATATGTACTCAGCACTTGGTTTGGGCCCCTTTTGCAGCAATGACTGCCGCAATGTGGCGTGGCATGGATGCTATCAGCCTGTGGCACTGCTGAGGTGTTATGGAAGACCAGGATGCTTCAATAGCAGCCTTCAGCTCCGCTGCATTGTTCGGTCTCATGTCCCTCATCTTTCTCTTGGCAATGCCCCATAGATTCTCTATGGGGTTCAGGTCAGGTGAGTTTGCTGGCCAATCAAGCACAGTAATCCCATGGTCATTGAACCAGATTTTGGTACTTTTGGCAGTGTGGGCAGGTGCCAAGTCCTGCTGGAAAATGAAGTCAGCATCCCCATAAAGCTTGTCTGCGGAAGGAAGCATGAAGTGCCCCAAAATCTCCTGGTAGACGGCTGCGTTGACCCTGGACTTAATGAAGCACAGTGGACCAACACCGGCAGATGACATGGCTCCCCAGATCAACACAGACTGTGGAAATTTCACACTGGACTTCAAGCATCGTGCATTGTGTACCTCTCCATTCTTCCTCCAGACTCTGGGTCCTTGGTTCCCAAATGAGATGCAAAAGTTGCTCTCATCAGAAAAGAGGACTTTGGACCACTGGGCAACAGACCAGTTCTTTTTTTCTGTAGTCCAGGTAAGACGCTTCTGACGTTGTTTGTTGTTCAGGAGCGGCTTGACAAGAGGAATACGACATTTGAAGCCCATGTCCAGGATCCGTCTGGTGTGGTGGCTCTTGATGCACTAACTCCAGCCTCAGTCCACTCCTTGTGAAAGTCCCCAACACTTTTGAATGGCCTTTTCCTGACAATCCTCTCCAGGCTGTGGTCATCCCTGCTGCTCGTGCACCTTTTTCTACCACTCTTTTCCTTTCCACATAACCTTCTATTGATGTGCTTTGATACGGCACTTTGGGAACATCCAACTTCTTTTGCAATGACCTTTTGGGGCTTTCCCTCCTTATGGAGGGTGTCAATGATGGTTTTCTGCACAACTGTCAGGTCAGCAGTCTTTCCCATGCTTGTGATTCCTACTGAACCAGCCTGAGAGACCATTGAAAGGCTCAGGAACCCTTTGCAGGTGTTATGGATTCATTAGCTGATTAGAGTGGGATACTTTGAGCCTAGAATATTGAACCTTTTCACACTATTCTAATTTTCTGAGATTGTAAATTTGGGGTTTTCATAAGCTGTATGCCATAATCATCACAATTATACCAAAGTAAGGCTTGACATATCTCGCTTTGCATGTAATGCATCTATCTCATATATCGGTTTCACCTTTTGAGTTGCCATACTGACATAAATGAACATTTGCACGATATTCTAATTTTTCAAGTTTCACCTGTATATTGAAGGAAGATAGATTGGAAGAAGATGAGCATGGTTTTAAAACTGGAGAAAGAAATGTTAATAACCTGCTATGCTCATGTCACTACTCTGACACCTGAAAATGCAAATGATCTGGAAGCTCTAGTAATCAAAGTCAAGGAACCACTTTTTTTTAAGTTTGGTGTTGGAGAAGTTTCCTTAGAACTATGGATAGTCAAGAAAACAAATAAATGGATCATAGAACAAATCAATTCAGAGTTCTCACTCAGGGCACAAACGACCAGACTCATTTGTATCATATTTTGGACAAATTATGTGAAGATCTATCTCTTTTAAGAGGTCTATAATTCCAGGAAAGATGAAAGAAAACTGAAGAAGAGGACGACCAACAGCAAATTGGATGAACTTAATTGTCTTTCCTGAGTTCATCAGCCTATTACAACCTATATATGTCAATGTGTCCTACTTAGGGCTGCCCTTGAATAGCGTCCAGAAATTGCAGTTGGTATAAAATACAGCAGCCAGGCTGCTAACCAGTGCAAAATACAGGGATCACATGATAGCGGTATTGAAAAATCTGCACCAGCTACTAGTTGACTAATGAACACAATTTAAGGGGTTGCTATTATTTTTAAAAGCAGTTAAATGGCTTAGAACCTGACTATATGAAGGGCCTCCTCTCCTTTATCAGCCTGACTGGATTCTGACTTAGGTCATCAGAAGAGGCCCTTGGGAAGATGCCCCTCTGCCAGAAGCTCAGCTGTCTGCTACATAGGAGGGGGCCTTCTCCTGTATGGCTCCCAAGCTATAGAATACTCTCCCCAGGATGGTGTATATGACCCTTAATTTCCCAGTCATTAAGGAAATGGCCAAAACACATCTTGCTCACCAAGCCGTTTAATGGTTCATTGGTTTTAAATTTGATTTTATTGTTATGTTTTCTGTTTCGTATTGTGTTTTAATTATTTTAAACTGCCCTGATTGTTTGTATCAGCAGACAGACGAAGTATAAATTTAATTAATAAACAAATACAAATATACTATCGGCCCATATGGATATTGTGTGCCTGTGCCTCCTGTTGCTGTTTTCTTTTCAATTGTGCACTCTTTTCACTGACAGATGTAGATATTGTTGGGCTCTGTCCAGTTTCCCATTGTTCTAAAAAAAATTCCAGTTCCTGAGTTCTTAACAAATGCATTTTTCTTAGGAAACCTAAGGCAAAAAATCAGCTTTGCTTCTTTATATATAAGTCTCTGTTTTAAACAGAATAGGAGTACAAGATCCTGAATGAAACATTTATTTCAGTTCTCCTATTGTAGTGTTTTTCAAACTTGGCAAATTTAAGATGTGTGAACTTCAATTCCCAGAATACCCCAGCCAGCATGTCCTATATTGTTTGAAAATAATAAGATGCCTGCTTGGAGTGGTACAGTGGCCTAAAATCTAACCATCCTAAAATGCATGCAGAGGCTGAGTTAAGAACCTTAACTGCTTCTGAATTAACCCATTTTCTGAGTTTGTGCAATACATTAAACCATACATTAGCTAAACAAGTTGAATTTTCTCAACATGATAAACCACAAAACAAGCTAATTAGGGTTAAAAGTAACCAAGCTAAGAATGTAGAATAAATGCAGCTGTTAAATGTTTAACTGACCTAGTTAAGGGTATTATGTGAATGAAATTTTTGTGCTTGGATAGTGCAATCCTCCTATGTCCCACCAAAATTAAAATAGTGGATATATTGCAGAAAGAACAAAGCTCCCTATTAATTTAACAAATCGTTTTAAACATCTTAATGAATTTGGACCACCCATGAACCTGGAAAAAGCCAAGAGTTTACAACTAATGCTTTTAAAGTTAAACCTAATGTGACCTTGCCTTTGTTTATCGTTATAAAATACCTTCCTTGTAGTTTGTCATCTTTAACTGCTTTCTTAAGTGCTCATTACAAGACAGGAATGGATAATTATTGCTTTCCTGAGAAAAAATGAGAAAGAAAAAAATCAAGATCCATTTTATTGATAGTTAACACACAATGGATGCTGCTCCAGCACATATACTCTAGAAGATACCTAGCCTAGTGATCTTAAATATGGTAGTGCTACATTTTCTTCATGCTTCTACCTCATTATGGTTTGGTAATTTTTAAACTTAGGAGATCACATAGGAGGAAAGTCTCCCTAAATCCTGATATTTCATCATAGGTCTCCTGACTGGAACATATAGAAGCCCCCAGTAAAAATAAATTAATGCCTTAATTCACCCATCCCTTCAGGGACTGTGCATTGAGGTAAAAGAGCTTGGAAAAGTCAACCCTTTTGGGAAGAATCCCAAGAAAGGTCAATATGAATCAGCTCTTAGTGTGGTAGAGAATAACAACCATTATGTTATAAATATCTGGCAAAGGATGTTGTCAAGCAAGCAGTTTAACAGAAGAGAGATCCTTTTTCCCCCAAAATGGTTTTCTTAAAATATATTTACAAGAGCCAGTTCCCATTGTGGCAAGTGCCCTGCACCCTGGAATTGTGAGAAGTTAAGGAACTATGTAACAGGGTCAACAGCTGCAAACTCTTGGCCAGTTTTGTATAGGACTGAAGCCAGGGTAGTGTGAAGCCAGCAACCAAAGTGTAAGACAACTTTTTCTCTCCCTCCCTCTCACCCCATGCCAGGGAAAGGGCAGCTTGCTTGGGCCAACCATCTGAGCAGATTGTTTGCAGAGGATTGGTTTTCAATGTGCTGAAGGCCAAGGGCTGCTTGTAGTTTTAGGGCCATAGGCTGCCAATCCCTGATCTACAGCTCTTGGCACTGAGCAGATCACCACGCAGGTAGCTCTCAACTGTAATGCAGTATCAGTATGTTGAAAATCAATGTTCCAGAGACTCTGGTGGGCTCCCCTGTGGTGGATGTGTTCAAGTAGAGGCACAGTAGCCATCTGTCTAGGATGCTTTAATTTGGATTCCTGCAGGGAGTTAGACTCCATGGCCAAAATGGCTTTTTCTAACTCAAGGATTCTAGGAAAAGCAAACACTGAGAGCCCCTTGAGGCACCTTGGTTAAACTAGTTGTAATGTTCATAGGATTACAGGTTGTGATCATACAACCTGCTTAAACATTTGCACAACTTGCTACCCTGGTAAGGTTTGGTGGGGGCTTTGCATGTTGTATGAATCCAGATCATTTTATAAATTTATGGTTCAGTGCCTTGTGCCAACTTTGAAAATGAATAATTCAGTAATTGGGCTAAAGATGTTGTATGAACAGAGTCATAAATTTGGAAAGGGCCATTTACGTCACTGAGTCTAGCAACTACCATTCAGATCTTCAAATCCATGATAAAGGATCCACAGCCGATGAGGAGGAGGGGGATTTTATAACCCACCTGTCCATTCAGAGCAGCTTCTGCTTAAAAATGTCTAGTGAATGGGAACCTTTCACTGCCAAATTGATTTTATTTTTAGTAAGTTTTGCCTGATGTTCAATTGGAATATGCCTTTCTGCCTCTTAAATCCATTATTCCATGTCCTGCATTCTGGTATGATATAGGACAGGCCTGCAAAACATACGGCCTGCCTACAGCCTACCACACAGCCATGTGCCTGCCGCCATTTTGTAAAAAGTAATAAATTCACGGCTGCTGAGTGCCTCCAAGACCCAGCAGCCACTGCTCCACTAGTCAGGTATTCCTTTGCAGCCCATAATTATTTTTAATTGATTAGTGTGACCCTTTCCCCTGTACAAGTTGTACAGGCCTGATATAGAAGATGTTAGGGCCATTTCCATTTTGACATCCCTTCAGACAATTGAAAAACACTACTGCGGCATCTCTCAAGACTTCATGTATGCAGGTTCCTTAGTTTTTCCTCATAGGACTAAGTTTGATGACCCCAGATCATCAACAGTGCTCATCAGCCTGTTTGAATTTGCCTGAATCCTTCTTAGAAAATAAAGCCCAGAATTGCACATAGTACCTGAAATGGGATTTGGTCAATGCGGAATAATGCAGTAGAATTACTTGCCAATGTTTGAAAACTATGTTTTATTGATTCAGCCTCAACTTGCATTAGTCTTTTTGCAGCCACATCACATAGTTGGCTCAGATTCAGATAGTAATAAATGCCAAGACCTTTTTCACAAATACTACTGCCATGTTTCTCCCTTGATAGTTGTAGTGCAATTCCTAAATGCTCAGTTAGATGCACCTTCCCCTACTGCAAACTACAGTTCTGCAGAAGCTAGGGTTTCAACTTGCTTGCAGTAATTTTCAAATTTAAAGGGGCATTTAGGAAACACACCCCAGATGTTAAGTGTGGTTTGGAGGAAGAATAGCTGGTTATTAGCAAGCAAACAAATATGATCTCCACTGATTACAGCTTAGTCTCCTTTAATCTGATGCTAGACTCAATCCCAAGAATTCCTAGCCACCACTGCCAGCATAATTTGGATTAGGACTATCACGCAGAACTGAAATTAACGAAGTGTTCAGCAGATCATAACTCATAATGTGATTGTTTGATTTTGGCTTAGCACATTGTATGTACCCAGCCATTGCAGTTTATAAATAATTGTTTATCACTTAACATTTGGTGTGCAACCACCTAGCGATGGTTCATTCACATTTCACATTCAACATTTAAGCTAACCTTGGCTTTGTGTGATGCATGAAATGAAGTGCTAGATGCGTCCTGGGACTTCCACATGTTCAGGTTGATATGTGTGAATTCCACGTGATCCTTTACAGAGGCAGCAACTAACATGTGCTTTAGTTGCACTGCATCACATGGAACAATCCTGAGATGAAGGTGAATGAATTTGTACTTAGTTCATCAGTGACCAACATAACGTGTTCAGTTTCACAATAAAACAGACTGTTTCAGTGTCATAATAATAAATTATAGATACTGTGGCATACAAAAATAGCATTTCATATCTCAGTGTACTTAGCTAAGGGTAGGATGCCCCTGAAAAAAATGCCAGCAGGTCATCAAGGCCCAAGAAAAGCATAGTTTAATTTCTACTTCCACCTGCATATTCCTTGCTAATGAATACAGTATTGGCTATGATAGACAGTTTCTGAACTCAATAAGTTCTGTTTTCATTGACTTGGGATTCATTTATACAGATTGTTTCATCCATTATTTGTATGATGCAAAGTAGTTGGTGCATATGCTTTTGTTCTCGTCATATTTATTTATTTTGCTATTGCTGAGAGGAAGATATACATGTGCAGGCTGGTCTTGTGAGTAGTACATGGCTTCCCATCTTTAGAAGACTTAACTCTGGGGGAGATGGGCGGCATATAAATTTAATAATAAATAAATAATAAACAAACATAGGTGGACCCAAGTCTAGCTATTTATACAATCAAGAGCCTCCGTGCACAATAGCTTAGGAGTTGCAAAAAAGAAGGACACAAATCCCCTGAATTTAAAGGGTTTACATACTCTGCATCAATAATATTAATAAATAATAATAATAAACATGCTTGATTTACCCTTAATAACTTTTATTAGAAAGGATCATGACTCCCATGCGCAAAAGATTCCTTTGAAATATCTAAGAAGTCAGGAGGGCAGCAGGTTGAGAAAAAAATCGTCCTAGACTGTTGTTTCTTACAATGATTGTATGTGTTTATTTCATTCCAAAACTAAAATCATATCTTGTTCCTCCTTATGTTTGTTTGGGTGGAGCTGTTGAATTTCCAGTTCTCTGTTGCTATGAGGCATGTGAAAGACAGATGAATCACCGTTGCATTTTCCAGGATACCATAAGATAATGTACATGCATGCAGCATCATCAGAACATGTGCATATGTCATTTTCAACAGACATGTATCAACATTATTGCATTCCTTTTGTTCTACAGATGGTATATGTCTTCATTCCTGAAAATACAACTCATTCCCATGTCTTCTTCTAACACTTCATGAATAATGAATTTCCAAGCCTTCAAACAAATTTGATGAGTCAGGCTTGGATAACATGAAGCAGTTTTCTAATTCTCTGAATATATCAACTATCAACTATCTTGAGAGGAATGATTCAAGTCTTTCTTCAGAAGTCAGAAAGAAATTTCAAAACTCCACAGTGTCCTATTTTTATTCAGTTGTGTGTCTCAGTGACCTTGTGCTTCCCCCTTCTCTGTGTGAGTGTAATGAGGTGAGAATTTGAGGCTTATATTAGAGATGGATTGAGTAGGATGCCTAAAATCACACAACTGCTTCCATCGTTAATCATAGGCATTAGGGCTCTGTTTTCCTAAATAAGTGAATGCTCTGGCCCCAAATCAGGTTTTAACTAGGTTTCAGCCAGAGCCCCTATCAACCTGTACATTATCACATTTGGATAAATGGCTACAAGATTGCCTTGGCACAGATAAATTACACTTAATAGCCTTAACTAATTTGTAGGAAGCATGCAACAATATTTAAATTTCAGCAGTTACCCTTCCGAGATATCGTTGGCTTACTTCCTGAGTTATTAAAAGGGTGGGAGTTTTGTTTGTTTGGGTGTTTTTGTTTTATTTTGTTTTTGGGGGGGGGGGGCTTTGAGTCAGTGTGACTCCTTCTTGGCAAGATTTTTGGAAGTGGTTTGCCATTGCCTTCTTCCTAGGGTTGAGAGAGAGTGACTGGTCCAAGGTCATCCCATTGGCTTTGTGTCTAAGGCAGGACTAGAACCCACAGTGTCCCAGTTTCTAGCCTGGCAAGCCATCTAAAATGTTAACATAACCATGTCAGCCAAATAGTATGTTTTCTCCCAAAATCATCAGATACCAATTTTGCAATACCAATTACTACTTTTAAAATTGGGTGTCTTGGAGGAGAAAAGCAGGTTATACATTTTAAAATGAATAATGAAGAGAGAGGTATGAAGCTGGAATATATTGGAACTGTCATGAATGGCTCAACAGATGTATTGGACAATAGCATATTCCTAAAGTGATCTCTTGCAAGGTACATTTAAAAAGTGCCAGGATGACATAATGATTAAGGTGTTGGGCTAGCAATGGAGAGATCGAGATTCAAGCCTGTCTCAGCTATGGAAACTTACCAGGTGTCACTGTCCCTCAGCTCAACTTACCTCGCAGAGTTCTTGAGGAGATAAAATGAAGGGAGACACTCATGTAAGCTGCTTTGAACTCTTGCAGGAAGAAAAGTGGGATATAAATCTAACAAATACTTACATAAATAAGAAGCTGTCTTAAACTGAATCAGATGATTAGTCCATCTAACTCAGAACTGCTTGCATTGCTTAATAAAAGTTCTCAAGTACTTCTGAAAAATCTCTTTGCTAGGCCAACATGGAAATAAAGGGTTTTGAATCTATGATCTTTTGAATGAAAATCACCTTTAGACTCCTGCTGGAAAATGCCAATTCACCAGCTTGGTTGAGTAGAATCACTCCAAAATTTGTCTAGAAAGATGCTCTGACTGGTAACCTTGGTGGCTTGGACACAAGACTGTTTTTCAAGAACTTATGCTGTATTTTCAGTTTTTAGCTTCTAAAGGAGAGCTGCTGGTACTCAACTGGGCTTATGTTGTGTCATCTGAAAGCCATTTTCCTTTGCCCTCATTATGTAGAGTATGCATATTTCCATATTCTTCTTTTGCTCCCCACCAACCTAAGTGAAGCAGAATTTATAAGAAAGAGATTCTTCTTCATCTTTCTTGAAAGAGTCTTTCTCCAAATGGGGATCATCCAATTTCTTCTTACTATTCTCTTGGCATCAAGTAGAGACCTTTTTTATTATTTTCCTTAGCCTTTTAGGGGCAGTTTTAATTTTGCTGACTATTCTGTGTTATTTTTATAATTGTGTAGTCCTTTAGTTAGTTTCATTGGTATTTTAATATATTTATTCTGGGCTGTAAAATGTCCTGAGAGTATGACACATCTATAATAAATAAATATACTTTCTCAACAGAGAGATCCGGAACTCTCAGCTATTATTAAAGGTGTATATTTGCTGCTTGTATTTTTAGTTTTCTTAGAAAATTGACATCTGTATTTCTATGAGTTTTACTTTTTAAACTGATTTTAATAATTACTGCATCTTTCATTAATTTCCTGGGGTTTATTTTCTTTCATAGAAATCAATAGGCTATATGTAATAAAATGATAATAAAAAAATGAACTGATTATTTGCATATAATTTAACACATTCTTTCCTTTTTAAGTACAGCGCAAGGCCTGGCATGGAGAAAGAATGCTTAAAAATGGCAGGCTCCCCTTCCCAATCGGGCCCATTCCCTTTGTGAAACACCCAATGTACCTTTTCCCATGTACCTTGAGTTGCTTCCTAATCTATATTCTTAAATCCATACAGATATGCCTGACTATGTTTGTGTGTGCCCAAGAAAGCAATTTTTGAAGCAGAGGAAATCCATTCGTTTTCCAGATTGTTTTAGGATCCAGTCTCTTGGCTTGAAAAAGTAATGTTGAAACCTCAAATGTCATGAGGTCAACTCAAATTAGGAACTGTATTCCTTTGTGGAACATGGAGCTGCCTTGAATATCTGAAATGACATTCTCATGATTACTCACATGATCATTTTTAGGAGGTGGGGAGATGGGTTGAAGGAAGATGGCTTGAATTTCCTGATTCAGGAAGAAGTCATGTGATTATCTAACAGAGTGTAGTACTCTGAACCACTCTCTCACTACAAAGCATTGAAAAGTAGGTCAGTGAGATGATGTAACGGGGATGAGTTAACGAAGAAACTAAACAGAATCTGAGCACTTGTTGAAGCTGTCATTCAGCAATCAGCAGATGTCCTTCATTAGCTTATGTGTAAATGCTTTCAGATGACAGGGAAGTTTCATGTTGAATGGGGATAATCCAGACTATATCATTTCCTATTTGAGAGTCATTTTGTATCTCACATATTTTAGATATGTGAGGGATTTTGATTTGCCTCCCAAAGTCCCTGCAAAAGTTATCTCTGAATTTTATACAACAGAAGTTGTTAGGTGCTTGGGGAATTGTAATAATGTATGCATTTAATTTAACTAAATTTAAATCAGATGAAATCTAGTTTTTGTCTTGATCTTACTCATATCTTTGTTTTGGTCCTCACTATATTTTTGGAATGTGGTCCCCAGCATAACACTCAATTGTCAAATGCAGCTCTCAGTTTGAAAAAGAGTATATCAGGACAGGTCCTACCATTAGGCAGAATTATATCCACTGAATATTGGTGGAAAGGACAGAAAAATTGAGATATTGTGGAACAGAATATCCATGCAGCCGGCCTTGCAACTCCCTTCACATTCAGTAGAAGATATTCCACTAGCAATATTAAAGTGAGTTTCCACATGCAGTTCAATCAGGACACCAATGGACATCATCTTCTTCTTCAACCCAAGCAGGAAAAAGTCTTCAGCCTGTACTGATGAACAAAGAACTCATTCCCAAATTCTGCTAACCATGAAGATGCTTGATAACCATTTTAGCCCTAGTGACAGGCACGGTAGAAGGGCATGGGATAAAGCATAAAATGCCTGATTTTTCTCACAACACCTCCAGCATGCTGGTGACCTGTTACTCAAGCTATTTCTGAACAAGGCCTAGCACTCTTGGGCACTAAAACCATGTCCAAAAATAGTCTAGCCAACAGGTTGGTGGAGTAAAGAAGGGGTACAATATGAAGTGGGAGGGAGATCATCTGAAGCATCAGGAGATCTCAATGATCCATGCTTATAAATAGGTCAAATGATAGGTCACAAGCAGAATAGGGCTCAGCCATTGGGCAGTGCAATTTATGTCCTCATAGTTTTCTGCTGACTCAGGAACTGAAGAAATGCACATTTATTGTGCCCCTGAGGGACAGCCCAAAGAGTGAGTGTGGTTACAGTTTCCTATTAACAGATGACAGTAATTAGGAGTTTCTGTGGCATAATATATAAAATGATTCCAAAAGTTCTTGAGAACATGTTATATTTTTTTTTTAAAAAAAAGGCAAGTCCTTCTCCTCCTCCTCCTCCTCCTCCTCCTCCTCCTCCTCTTTCCTTCTGCTGCTTGTGTTCTAATAATATTTGCAAGAACTTTGTGCACAATGGTCCTGAGAGGGAAAAGAAAGAAACCAGAGAAATTGAGTGAAGGGAGAGGATCTTAGTTTTCCAGAGTACTTGAGGAAGCTGGAGAACAAAGGAAAAGAATGTGCCACAGACTTCTGTGGGTGCCATGGCTTCTAAGACATGCAAACACCTTATCAAGTTCTTCTGTCTTCTTTTCAAGGTCCCTGAGAAGGCAGCCGCCACCCACGATGGCTCCTTGCTTACTGCAGCATTCCAAATACTTACACCTCACTTAATACAGTAACAAAGTCAGCTTGGCTGCTGCACAGCCTAGAATGTGCTGTTACAGCTGTGAAGTAGCTAACTTGGGCAGCCGTATATCATGAAGGCTTTGTTTAAGGCGTTCCTAGAATAGCTTTTTGCCATGAGGCCTTTAGCTGCCACGCTTCTAAAGGGGCAAGAACAAATAAACTATTTTGGCTAGGATTCCATCTAACGCAGTAATGTTTTATTTTGTTTCGTTTCGTTTTAAAGAGGAGAAGGACTATAAATATAATTTAATTCTAAGGATTAGGATGCAAGGTTATTTAGTAACCATTCACCTAAGCAGCTGAATAGTGAGCTGTGTCCAGTTGAGTCATTCTGCAAATGACAGATTGTCGAATGAGCTGTGTGTCAGTTCGCAACTGGACCAAAACAGAATAATTTGTAGCGATTAAGAAGGACTAGGCAATAGGGGAATAGTTTGGAAACAGCCTATAAAGACAGCATATGGTGAAAGCTGGCCACATGTTCACTGTTGCAAACTTCCATTCCTCTGAGATCACATGAAAAAGGAAATCACAGGAAAGGTAAGTTAAGGAGTGGGTGAGTGGAAGATATTAATCAATAACCCTTTTTTTTTTTTTTGAAGCCTAGCAAAACAGGTTTGCAGCAGACCTCCTTTATGTCCTGACAATGGCCTGCTTCCTTGCCAAGGTTTCCTGTGGCAGGTTTGTTTTGTAGTGGACAGACTGGTTCAAATAAGAGTGAAAGAATGCTTGAGCCTCTGGGATGGCTTCCTTCCGAATACAGGAGTCTGGTCCATTTAGATTGAAGCATAAGAAGATCTTGGCTGAAACAGATAATAAGCCTATATTGCCCAGGACTCAGCTTTCAATAGTGGTCAGCTATGTCCTTCAAAAGTACACACAGGGCTTGATATCTCACAGTGGCAAGTCATTCACACAAGTATGGATGTGTTTATGCTGTGTATTAAAATTCCAGGTAGGAGTGAGCCACAGCATTCATTGTTTGCAGTGTTTCTCAAACTGGCAACCTTCAGATATGTGGACTTCAACTCCCTTGCTGGCTGGGGAATTCTGGGAGTTGGTCCACACATCTTTAAGCAATGATGGTGAATCTTTTATGTTAAAAATTTGGAAAATGCCTAACCTGACTCCGCTGGTGTGTCATCCCCCCCACAGACAAAAGAGAAACAATTCTTTACATATGCATTTATTTAAAAAAAAATATAGTCCAATCACATGTGGTGCTATGTATTATATAAAGAAACATCAAATAATTACAAAAATGAAATACGAGTAAAACAAACTCAGTTTCTTTGGTAACTCAAACAGGGAGTATAGTTGTTGTCGGGTGTTGGAGAATGCTGGCATGTCACCCAAAACATTGTGGCGTGTCAAGTTTGACACATGTGTCAAGGTTTGCTATCACTGTCTTAAAGGCTAGCTAGAGAAGTCTGGAGGTTGAAGTCCACACATCTTACAGTTGCCAAGGTTGAGAAACTAATCTATCACTAGGGTCTCTCCTTTCAGTCCCTTCCTTTTTTCCTTACCTGGGTAACTAAAGATCGCCAGGCTTCTTCCAGACACATTAATGGCTATAATTTTGATGTTCCTCATTAGTCCCCCCACCATTTTCAGGTAGTTAAGAGCCTAACCAAAATGGGAAATCGTTGAAGTTAGCCCATTTATCTCTTGAGGCTGACAGCTTAATTAACTTAACTGTGCTTTCAGTTATTTTGTTTTGGTGGCTGAATTATACCAAGTGACCTGATGTAAACAATAAAGTGGAACACAGGACTGAGAGGAAAGGGAGAAGAATGCACTAAAAACAACACAAGGAAAGTTACACTGACCTTTTGTTGGACTGGAATGGATGTTTATAGAGTAACTTCTGTTTCCCAAAACTGGCTCTCTCTGAAAATTGAGAGGCAATGGATGACTGTCCTCTGCAAAACGTAAAAATTTGGTGTGATGTAATCTCAACTTCTTCCCCCTGTTTATTACAGGAAAGTCCCCCCCTCGATGAATGACAGAGCATTTTGTCCTATAGCTCAGCTTTTCTCAAGCTGCCCCCCTTCGTAAATATTGAGCTCTATTTCCCATCATCCCCATCTAGTTAGGTGTGATGGAAGTCCTGATGCAACTGGTGCAGGGAGGGCAGTCACACAAGCTGCTATAACTCTTCTCTTGATTTGTTCCTTCAAGGGCTAATTCAAACCACAAGGATAACTCTCTAGATACATTTTGAGGACCAAGCCCCATGTCTGATTTGCAGAATGGCTTCCAGATGTCCTACTTGTCTGAAAGGCTTCAGGAAGGCAATCCTCTTTTTCAGGCATCCTGTACATAAAAGCTGTCCAACATAATGAATTAGAAGAATGGAGCTGTAAATTTGCTCATCAACAGTTTGACTTGGATGACAGACATGCAGGTCACTTTATCATAGTTTTCCACTCTTGATGAGATCTTTTTGTTTCTGTTTAAACTATCTGTTTAGTTATCTGTCCATAATCACACATGTTCTGTCTGATTAGTATATGTAAATGTTATGCAAAACTAGATTCTCTCTTTCTCTTTTTTCTTTTTTGATGATGTGTAAACGGCTACTTTAGTGCCTCAGCCCAAAATAGAAAAGAATCCAGTTGTGCAGAGTGAGTACTTCTCCCCATCCTAACTATGAAGATAACATCCATATCATACAGGCAATATTAGAAGACTGAGCAATGAGAACAAATGGCTTTATCAGGCTACATGAATCCCTATATCTCTCACTTTATAAATTCTGTCCTATGTAATATACATTTTTGAAATCACCAGAAATTTTGAAGTCCTCCATTTCCACATTCTGAGACTACTTATCCAGGAAGCACCAGACTAATGTAACACTGAATTATACAGTTAGTACAGGTAGAAGATACCATATAGATATCTGATACATAATTGGATCTGCCCCTTCTGTTCTCCAGTGCTATCTAGTCTTTCCTTCTTGTGTTCTTTAACTTTAAACCAGACAAGGACTGAACAACCCTTCAGAGAGGATATCTTCAACTAGTGGATTGTCCTCTGGCAAACCTTTAACTTGAGGACTGTCCATGGCTATCCTACCTATGCTGATTTAGTTTTTACAAGGAGACACAAAAACGTCAAATTTCTCTTGATTGAAGAGAACCCCCAAATCAAAATCTCTTACAGTCAGTATTCAGAACCTTGCTGGCTGATTTTGAAAAAGCAAAACAGGATTGGACTTGGTTAGTACTCAGATTGGAGATAATGAGAAAATCCCAATGCTCTAAAATGGACTTTAACAAATACCCACGAAGGACACAGTGGCACACCAGTTCCATATTGCTGCCAAGAAAGCTACACTGACACATTCACATTGTCATCAGGAGTCAAGCTTTACTTAAGGGAGTTTTTACCTAATCTAGAATTAGGTTATCTTGTTTTTTAGAAAGCAAACCCAGGATTTGACAGATTTTGCTCAAAGTACAGCTAACCCAAAAAGTTAGGTATCCAAAATTATTCGCTTCGAAAGAACAGTTGCAAGTTTACTTTGCAAGCTACACCCCACCCTCTCTGCGTTCTTCAGCTTTTTGTGTAACTTTTGCCATTTGCTTCTACCCTTCAAGGTCAGCTTTGCAGTTAGAGACTAACTCGCCTGGAGGAAAATAGATAACTGCGTGGGTTCAATACCAGAAATGAGAGTTGGGCAAACAATATATAACAATGGTCCCTTTGTTTGCTTGGCAATGGTTCGTGAATAGGTAACAGTTCTAGTGTTTGAAATCTGTTGAATAACTTCTGCAAACAATTATTAATCCATTGTTATTTCTGAGCATTTCAGTGAGTCCCACTAAACACTGGATGTGTGTTTATTTTAATACTGAAGAAGGCCAAGTGCTTTATTTTTAACAAGTAATCATGTATATTGTTCTGTTCTTATATATTAGACCAGTGTTTCTCAACCTAAGCAACTTTAAGATGAGTGGACTTCAATTCCCAGAATTCTCCAGCCAGCCATGCTGGCTGGAGAATTCTGGGAGTTGAAGTCCACTCATCTTAAAGTTGTCAAGGTTGAGAAACACTGTATTAGACCTTATATGAGGAATAACATTTGTCTGGTTACAATGGAATCAATCAGGATTGAGCCAGGGATGCTTCGTCAGTTGAAAGGCCTGATTAGGATGGGGGTTGCATTTGCAATATTTCCTGCCAGCTACTTTCAGAAAGAATGGGCATGTTTCATCTCATCCGATCCCAGAACTCTGAGCACGTGTGCTTAAATTCTAGTTCCTTTGTGTAAGGTTCCCTTTGAAGATCAAATATCTGTTGCAATGCCCAAGAAGTTGACTTAGGTGATAGGACCTTCACACTTTAAAGGATGGAGGACAAACATTACAGATGTACAGCATTTTTAATATCAAAGATGGAGGGGACAAAATAACACCCATTATTCTCCCAACCCTCCATAAGTAACTCTGTGGCATTATCTGCCTATTGTGCCAGTTGTTAAATTTCCATATTGGAGGCATTTGTTAAAACGGGGCATTTCCAGTCACGCAAGAAACTTATTTCCTTTCAGAAACAAGGAATAATTTGGGGAATGGGTGTTATCAGGAAGTATTATTATTTGAATATTAGATATATAAATGACTTTCTTCCAGGAGTTCAAGATGATGTTCATAGCAGCCCATCCTCCAACTTTTTCCCCATAACAAGAACCCTATGGGACAGGTTGGGCTGAAGGACTTAGAGTCTCTGAATGAGCTTCCATGGCTGACGGCACACTTGACCTTGGATCTGCCTGGTTCTAGTCCAAAACCACAATCGCTACATCACCTTGGATCCCCTTCTCCTCCCCTCCCTATATTAAGTGTGCACAGATTTCACACATCCAAAAAAAGGTTGACAGGTCTTTCGTTAATTTGTAGTTAACTGATATGAAGACTTCCTTTGATGATCCTATGAAAGCTGAGGTGTATAACCTCTGGCTGTGGCATTGGGCTGTGTATAACCTCCACAGACCTTTGAGTGCAGTCTAGTGTCCTTCCAAATTAATGTACTATTAAATACATGAAGACTAATATTATTAGCAATATTTAATATATTTACTTTCAGGATTTGAAAATGTAAATGAGATAAGAATGTACAGACATCTACTTAGTTATCAAATTTCTTAAAGAAGTAGTAGAAAGTGTGACTGAAGGACTTACCTTAAAGGTTTTGCATCAAATTGATTTAAATTTGTAAGTTGGTGCAGATTAAACAAAACGTGTACAATAACATAGACCATGAATGGTGTAGAATGAATGGCTTTAGGCATCAGTCCTATGATCAGACACCATGAACTCACACAAGGAAGAAAGTGTGTGAGCCTTCCGTTCCAATCAGCTGCTGCTCGTGTGCGGTTTCATCTCTAGCAATTAATTATGACTTTGGACAGAAAAACAGCCAAAGACTGAGAAAGAGCAAATAGGCCTCTTTTTTCAGTTCCCCAATGGAAGGTGAAAAGATAGACCTTGCTTTTTCTTTTTCTTTTTTATTAATTAGGTGAAATTGACAACAGTTCCGCCCTTTTAGCCCAGGTGACAGGAAGAATAGTAAATAGTTTTCTTTTTCCTTCTCTGTCTACTGGTCCACTGGTGAACACACCAGACAGGAAGGTGTCCAGTATGAGGGGGAGTCAGCACAGGGGACTCATACAGAAGGTCTATCACTGCAAATCACATGTTCTCAAAGACCTATCCACAGAAAGGAAAGCAACTGGCATTGTCTTTCCCTGCCCAGGAGGGGGAATAAAGGAGCAGGGCAATCTAGCTCTCGGGGGCAAGGTAGCAAGAGCCCAGACAGAACGCTAAACCATCATACCCAGAGCCAAAGTGGAAGGAGGGGATGAAATCTGAAAGGTATCTCCTAAGCTGGCTTCATTTCCAGCCAGTTTACGCATGGGGGTCCAGCAATTTAAGTCTGCAATGCAGAAAAGCCCATGGTCACCTGGCCGGGGTTCAAAACATCCTGGCTTACTTTAAGTGTGAATGAAGTCATATTATCAAAACAAGGTTCTAAGTAGCAGAAGTGCGATGGCCAGCCCTGCTATTAGATGAACTGAAGCAAAAAGGTATAGCACAATACAGGAGGGCAACATTGAACAGGTTTACATGACCTTTACACAACCTGCCCCCTAAAATGAACAGACATCACCACTTTGGAGTAAGATTCAACTGCCACTCCAGTCAGCTTCCATACAGAACTGGGATCTTAGCACACAGGATTTGGGTCCTTAAGAAAATCTGACTAAGCTACCATGTTAGATTGGGGAACCTGAACTGGATAGCAATTGTAGCAGTGCCCCAAGGATGTCTGTCACTTGAGTTGGGATAAAGACCCACCACTTCTTTCTTCTGCACCTCCTCTCTTTACTGTGTGCTCCTTCACTCCTCACCACCATGGCCAGCATGAGAGAAAGCCATGCTAAAGAGTCACAACAAGACAGGTGTTCTGTGTTGTGGGTCAAGAGAGCAGGAAGCAGAGTGTGGCCTCTATTTGCTGCCTGTCCCAGACTTCTGCTTGAAATGGTAGCATTACTTCACTTGATGATAAACCCCGCCCTGGCAGTTGGGGAGGGGTCATCCAGGCTACAAAATATGGGGTTTTATCATGAAATAAATCAATTTGTTGTATTGCCTAAGCTAGCCTAAATGCTGAGAAAGCTCTTAATTTTTATTAGCTTCTGTCCTATGCTTTTTATCTGGTTCTTGTCACACAGTATTTTAATTCTGGGAGGAAGATTGGTATAAAACTAAAATATAGTCAATTTTTTTTTTTTTTAAAGTCTCTTTCCAGCCCCCTTACCAGCAGTTGTTATATGAAGGGTTTTCTTCTGTGTAACAAAGTAATGTCTTGCATCCGTGCCTTTGTACGTTTCTGCTGTCTATTCAAGTTGCATCTCTGTGTCTTGGGTATATATGTATACTAAGAAGCATGGGTATACCTTCAGTTCTAGGTCATATGATCGGGGGGGGGGGGCTACGGATGGAGCAGTTGCCAACATTTCAAACCTCTCCCCAATTGCTTTACCCATGGAGAAGTTTTTCGGGAATTTTTTTCTCTCGGGTCCCTGGACTAATCAAGTTCACCTTCAGATTTGGTCTTTCTTTTGCTAGCTTCTCCGTTCACACCAAATTTGGTCATGTTCTATTCAGTTTTTGCAGAGTTATTGTGCTGGTGGATAGACAGGTGGATAGAGCTACAATGCCCTTTATATAATATCTTTCCGACATGGATGGATGGATGGATGGATGGAAGGAAGGAAGGAAGGAAGGAAGGAAGGAAGGAAGGAAGGAAGGAAGGAAGGAAAGTTTTCTCTTCTAAAATGTTGCAACCCACATCAGTCTTCCCCAGGGGACTATTCTCACAATCTCATCCAGCCTGGCCATGCTAGGTGGAGAAGGTTGAAGGACCAAGATATTCAGAGGGTGCTAGGTTGGTAGAAAATAATTTCATGCTCCCCATGGCATGAAAAACAGCCCAATAAATAGTGACTATTATCAAATCAAAAAAATTGGAGCATAGCTGTACACATACGCTAAATTTCAGAACCAATTTCAGCAAGCTCACAGCAGTATTTGGCAGGATCAAATAGAAAAAGATCCTCAGGCCAAAGGGAGTATGGGAGGTTTAGGGACTTCTCTAGACTAAGATACTGGAAATACAGTTGCAGACAATTCCAGTTCAGTAATAATTCATCTCATTTTAGGACTCATGTGGAGAACAGATTATGTTTTAGGTCATACTTATACAGAACTGTTGAAAATACAAAAGGGTTCACAAACTTTTAAGCACCTCTGTATAAGCGTCCACTCAGTATGTCAGGTGATTGGCATAAGCTGCAGTGAAGTATTCTGTGAGCAGATGATACTTTTTTTTCTTGAATGTTATTGGTTGTGTATTTTTGATATACACATGCATATAAACACCCAGCTTCCAAATGAAAATGGAATGGATGCAAGATTCTTATCCCCTAGATGAGGAGAAACTGGCTGTGACTAAACCCTAGCAAGATAGAGTGGTTATGGGTCTTTGCATCCTGCCCCCAAGATCAGGTGAGCTGACATCTTTGATTATGGATGGGGTAACACTCCCCTGGACAGAACTGATGCACAATTTGGGGGGTCCTCCTGGACTTGCAGCTCCTGCTGGTAGAGCAAGTGGCAGCTGGGGCCAGGGACCGCTTTGCAGAAAGTCATCTTGTGCCCATTTCTGGATCAGGAGGCCTTGCTCACAGTAAAATGTGCCTTAGTCCCTTCTCAATTGGATTACTGCAATGCATTTCACATGAGACTGCACTTGAGGACCATCTAGTAGCTACAACTGGTACAGAATGCAGTGGCATGCATAGTTCTGAGTTTCCCGCTATTCACCCATGTTACACCACTGTTGTATGAGCTATACTAGCTCTCGGTTGCTTTCTGGGTGCAATTCAAGGTGCTGGCACCTTGAAAGCCCTACATGGCACAGGGCCAGATTATTTGTGAGACCTCTTCTCCCTGAGGGTATCTGCCCATCCCAGTAGGTCAAAAAGGGTGGGCATGCTCCAGGTCCTTCTTTAAATGCTGTCATCTGGTGGGACCTCGAAGGCACATCTTGTCTGTAACCACCCCAGCCTTTTGGAATAGCCTCCCACCTGATATTCGAGGGGCCACTACCCTTTCAGTCTTCCAGAAGGCTGTGAAAACCTAGCTCTTCCCCCAAGCATTGGGCTAGGATTGGATTGAGTCAGGGGGTCAGTTGTATAGTGCCTGATGGAAAGGTTTTGTTCAGTTTTTATCTTGTTTTTATTGTTCGTTTGGGGTGGGGTTTTTTGTGAGCTGCTTAGGATCATTGTGTGAGATAGGTGGCCATATAAGCTCTATAAATAAATAAATAAATTCTTAGTCAAATTAAACTACACACTGAGAAATGCCATCTGGAAAAAGCTTCAAAATACAGGTGGGGAATTGCACTTGCTTCCTACTTACAGTCTTCCTCTAGGTTTTAATGCAAATGACTCTCATGGGCAGGTTACAAAGATCAATTATATACTCACTGTCTTCACACACACACATACAAAAGAACACCCCTGCCATGTCAGGGCAAGGCCCATCCTGCTCCAGCTTATTGTTTCTCAGAGTTGCTAACCGACTGCCTCTTAAGTAGGAGACATAAACGTATCTTACTGCCGCCAATTCAGACTTAATGCTGACACTTCAAGACCAACAGCCCTTGACAGCCCTTTACCTAAATGTAAAGATAGATAGATAGATTTATCCAATTTTTTAAAGCCATCCATACTACCAAATCTTGTAATGATGAATCCTACAGGTTAATTCTGTACAGTGTTTCTATCTGACATTTAACTTTCTACATGCAAGGAGGATTTATTTAATTTTATATGGGAGGGCATTCAGATACAAAATCCTTAACCTGCATTTTGAATGTAGAAGTCAGCTGGTATTTCTGAAGTGTAGTTCAAAAAATGGAGATCAACATGCTTTGTTGAAACCTCTGGAAATATTTCAGCAATGACTTAGTAGACTGCCACTCAGCCTTTATAACACAACCCTTGCTGTGTTTTTTTGTTCATGAAAATTTGCTATAGATTTTTTTTTAATACTGATCTCAACCCTCCTTAAATTTTCATGCTGGAAGCATACAATTCATCATTTATGGAGGATCAATGACATACAAATGGCACTTCCTAAAGAAAGTGAAGTTGCAGTTGTGGCTGAATAGACTTCTTATATGGAAGTTCATTATTTTGACTGCTGATGTTCACAAACTTCCCAAAAGAATCAGCTTGTACTCTTTTAGCTTTGGGAAAGCAAATTGCTTTCAAACAACCCTTGAACTAGAGTTAGCAAAAATATTTTCCAAAGGAAATATGAATTGTATTTCATCTCTTCTTAAGTTTAGTTAATGAGCATAGAATCCTATGAGAGTACGCCAGGAAAGATTGATTATCCAGAAGGAAAAAACATTCATAACATCCGGAATAAGAGATGGTTTTACTGTACCAGCCAGCTCCTGAGGATTTCCGCCTTGATTGATGGATTAGATCATCAACCTAGGTGGGTAATATAACATTTTGAGAGTTTGCAGTACAGTGTATGTTTGCAATAACCAAAACAGATGATAGCTCAAATCCCACTGACCTCAGCCAAACCTATTTCTGAGTAGCCTTGTACATAATTCTGCTGTATTTTGATACATAAGGCAGCTGTACATGGACAATTAACACTATGGAAGCTTTACTGCCAAGGAGACAAAATCTGCATTTTTATCTACTGTTCTCTTTCAGTTTGATGAAAGAACTTGCTTTCAAAAGAAATGAGAATCAAGTTCTCCTGGGTGGAGTATAGTGTTCTTGCCCTTTTGTAGTTAAAAGGTGGCTGAATATCCTGTCTTTCATCATGCGCAGTCCAATCTCCAGTAGCCTGTGTCTTCCTGGAGTTCCATCATGCTCCAAATAAATCTCAAGGAAAATCATCATGAAAGAATTCCATCCGTTTTTCAGATGTATTATTCCGGTCACCAATAAATTTGAGTCTTGCCCCTGAAAAATTATTGGAGAATTTCCCTGTTCCCTGGAGAAATTCAGAGAAGTCGTACACCAAAGTTTTATCTGCCCACAAATTTGGTAGAGAATTTTGAAAGATTTTTGGAAAGCTCTGTTTCAAATGGCTTTTTGAACAGTGAGCAAAGGTTCGCTAGGAGAAGCTAATGATTTTTCACGATGTCTTTACAAATATTTTGTTGGTGATAGAGAGCATTTTTCAGATGCACATGGCAAGTCTCTGCACATGAAAAATTTGCATTGCCATTCAATTTGAAGTTGACTCTGAATGGCACAAATCCACAGTTCCACAATAGGCAATGCTCTGGTCATCTCTGGAATTGTGAGCTGTTATCTGTACTCTGGTAAAACAACAGCCATGATATGCAAGTCCAGTCAGAGAATATACACTTAGCAGAAGGCAAACTAATGAGCGTGCTCCCTTTTATTTTCTAAGAACACCCTGGGGGACCATATGGGATTCTGCAGCATTCTTGTAAATAAAATGACTGATACTTTGCTTTGCAGCATGCCAAATTCCTATTTTTTTAACTAAAATAATTTTAATAAATTAAATTCAGATAAGGTAAGGTTGAAATAATAATGCCTACCCCTTCCTTGGTTCTTCATCAGTCTGTGATTTGGACAAGTCATGTATTCTCCATCATAACAAATAGAACTACTGAGAAAGTATTATAAGATGCGAGTGGCTAATGGGCTAGAAAAAATTACTGTATTTGGCAAGGCTGAAGAAAGGAAAGCGGAAGACAATTGTTAAGTTGGATGGGCAGAATCAAAGAGATTAGTGGAATGTCCTTGCAAAAACTACAAGTTAAAGAAAGGTCAAGAGGATGAACATTCATCTTCACAAATATGTGTCATGCCAACTTGATGACGCCTACCCAACTAACATGATGCACAGATAAAGAGCTCTAGAGATCTTCTGTAATATTTCCAATTAAAATATTTCTTATCTTAGGACTACCTCAAACTGAGACCTAAGAAACTGCTTACAAGATGGGTTATTTAGGCCCTTGATCAGTTTTGTTCAAATACGGTAATTTGTTATATAGAATAAGAGTGGTACCATATTTTAGTGCTGTCAAAGGTTTGAATAGCAGGATATATGTTGGAGCTTTGGTCTGAAGACCTACTTAGGTCAGGGCCCCAAATCGTCCCTGCTATCTATATTGCCTTCCCAGCCTGATAATGCTTTTCAGTCACTTTTTTTAGGAAACATAGGAAGCCATCTTATATCAAATCAGACTATTCATGCATTTAACATAAACTGAAACCTTTCTCACCACTTACTACATGGCTGTTTTAAGCAGAGATGATAGGAACTGAAGTACTGTAGACTGAAATCTACTTTGGCCATTACATCAGCCCCAAAATTCCTGTTCTGCTTGGCATTTGACTGATAGTTTTATGTTGACTTTCATCTTCTAATCATAGACATATATATCTTATTTTTGTTTTTTATTTATCTGGCCCTGAAGATGCAAAGGTATGTATGAGTCTTGTCATTTGGAAGGTTCTATATACTGGGGAGACTTGTGTACAATAAATGTGCATATAATGGAGAATTTGTAATTACAACCACTTGTTGGTTTTCCAATTTTGTTTTGGTTTTGATCACAAAAGGGTTTCAACTGATCCATATTTCTCTGCAGTGGTTGTTTTGGCTTTTTGTAAAGATGCGACATTGTATTCTGCAGACTATCAACTGTTTTGTATTGTTAACTGATGATGAACTGTAATATTCTTATCCACATCTTTCATCTACTTCTGTCTGGATGGTTAGTTACCATTACTACAGAGCTAGGAAGTTGTCAAGGAAAAATTATTTTGGGCAATATCTTCTACCAATTATTTTTTCTCAAAGGATAAAATGGGACACCAATATTTGTTACAATTCTGATTTATATTGTAATTCAGGAAGGTAAACTCCAAAGCTGTCAATTATGCCTTTAGTTTAAAGAATATAATACAGAGGTAAGCAGCCTAGATGTTGCAGAACTACAGTTTCAAGCACCCTTCATCTTTAGTTGCTGCGAGATGTTCAGTAGCATTTGCCACAGGTTGCCTATTCCTGGATAGTACAAACTTCCAATTGCTTAAAAAAACAACACAACTGCACAGATAGCCATGCCAACCAATCTTTCAGGATTTGACAAGTTGAATGATTTCTATAGACCACTATTATTCTTGGAAGCTAAATCAAGTCCAGCCTGGCTAGGATTTGGATGGGAGATTTCCAGGGCTATAGGCTAGACTAGTAAATTAAAAAAACATATTGGAAAAAGAGAGAGGCAAACCCCTTTATTGGTGCCAATTAAAACTGCATGGTTGTGTGCATGAAATCATCAAGTGTTGAGTTCTACTTATAAGGAGGGAACACCAAAGAGCACTTTAGTGGAACAGTTTAAAGCATAAAGTACTGTAGACGCTCAAATCTTTCAAAGCATCCACCAGTCCTTTAGAAATATGTTTCTCCATCAAACAAGGCAATATCAGAGGGATGACATTTTTTTCTCAGTCCTAGACTAGCCAAGGTCACATTCTTCCACAGAGTGATTGCCTTCTGCTTCATGCCATTCCTTGGGATAGACAAATAATGAGTTAATGTTTACAAACAGTGTGCTTGCAGCAGAATCTAACTGATTTTTTTTTCTCTGTCCCCAGCACTGATTTTATGAAAATATGGGTCAAAGCGACAAAAGCCTGTTTGTGTTTTCCACTGCAGTTGTGTACAACTCAAGCAAGACTCATATTGTGACTCCTCAGTATAGCTGGATTTTGCTTTTAAAAGTAATGTGTTTACCTCTCAGTGTCTCCAGATAAGGGGTTGGGCTGTGGGAAGAAAGAGAAACAGGATTACTGTATAGCAAAGCAGTAGACTTTGTGCTTTGCATAGACAAGCTACATTTCTAGTCCTGGTTGGAAATGCTAGAAAAGGCTTCACTCCTCCATGAAGCCCCACTCAGTATTCTCAGTAATAAGCTAAATTGTCTAGCCTAATATCAGACCATTTCTTGCACTCTCTTGCTATTCTCAAGCCCTCTGCTTTCCATTCATATGGCACCTTGAACTGGGTAACCCTTTTCATTGTACTTAATAAAATAGGGCACATGCTGTCCTCAAGCCAGGATCAGACTACATTAGTAATATTACAAGTTTCAATACTACCAATGCTACTTTTCTAGGATCTCATTCTGCCCTTTCAGAGGTTTCTCCCCATTAGTTTGACAATTAAGGTTTTTTTCCCCTTAGGCAAAATATATGGTTGGGTGAATTCATCCCACACTCTCCCACCAGAATAGTTAATTAGCTAAGTGGTCAGAATTTTATTAAAGGCACTCGTTTTGACTCATGCTGTAACTGCCACAGCTGGTATGTGAACAGTAGTTAACCTTTCCATGGCTTTCTTCCAGGAGGAAATATTTTGTAGTACAGCCACTGTTCTTTTCAGCAGGAATGTACCAAGTCCAAAAATGTATACTTTTATCCAGAGACTAGCCTATAAATTCATGATTTTTATGCAGAAGGAATTTAAGAAATGTATCTTTTTCCGTTTCTTCTTCTCCCCACTAATCGTGGAGTCCCTGGTGCTCTCTGAGCTTGGTTGTTTGCTTTCAGACATTTCATTACCCAACTAGGTAACCCAATTAGATATTCTAAGGCCCACTGATTCCAGTAGAAATAGGAGTCTAAATCCCCCCAGTCAAAACCAGCTTGTCTTGGTTAGATTTTGGGCTAAAGTTACAGAATATGATACCATTCCACAGGGCAGCTATACAAGCAAGAAGCACTAAGACTGAACAACCAAGAACAGAGACTCACATGCTTCATTTAGTTGTATAATAGAATGTAACATGAACACTGGCAGGGCAAAAGATAAGTGTATAGTACTTATTAATTTATTTATATATTGACTACTTTTATTTGCTTTCCCACATTTCCACTGATATCCTTTCTAATAAGAAGGTGGCCCACTCACTCTTGTATTTGTATTTGTATATCCATTCCATCTCCTCTCTTATTTTTCCCCACTGCAATATTGCTATATAATTCTATCAATATAACTCATTATCTTCTAAACAGGAGTTGCACTGAATATTGCAGAGGGAAGAAATCCTTAGAAGTCTTGGCCTACATCTCCCATAATCTTTGATCACTCACCATGCTGGCTGAGACTTATGGAAGAAAAGAAAGATCCAAAAAATACAGACCAGTGACTCTGCCATCAAATTCCCACCTTGGATGTTTCTAGAGCGTCCATAGCCTAAATCATAAAGAGATTGATCTGTGAACACCTTGAAAAAATGGGTTAGTTATCAGAAGTCAGCATGGATGTGCCAAGAATTAATCTTGCCAGACTAAGTTTAGTTCATATTTTAATCAGATATCTTCCTTAAAAGATTGTGGGAATGCTATGGACATAATATACCTCAACCTCAGCAAACATTTGACAAAGTACTGCATAACATGCTGACTAGCAAGCTAGTTAAGTGTGGTTTGGATTGCATGACACTTAAGTGGCTGCATTGCTGGATCAAAAATTGTATTCAAAGAGTTATTATCAACAGTTCCTAATCAAACTTGAGAAAGGTGGGTTCAGGCCTGAGTCCTCCTCTAATATTTATATTAATTATTTGGATGAAGAAGTGGATGGCATGATTATCAAATCTGTAGTTGAAGCTGCCAAATCCTTCATATCCCCTTCACTCAAATACATATTTTCCTGGAACCATATTGCTACCATGCAATGCTAGGAAAAGTACAGGGAGCTTGCCCATGCCAGACCCATGCCAGACCCAATAGCTGCACATCCCTAGGAATGTAATAGCATTGCTCAATACCTGGAAAGTTATCACATAAATGAAGGTCAAGACCTACTTCTTCTCATTCTGGAGTGCAGGACATGAAATAATAGACAAGTTACAGGAAGGCATATTCCAATTAAATGTTGGTGGGGGGGAGTCTTAACAGTAAGAGCAGTTAAACAGTAGAACCAAATACCAAAGAGGTGGTGGCTCCTATCCATTATACATGTTGAAGCAGAAGCTAAATAGCCATCTTTCTGGGATGTTCCAATCTGAATGTTTCCTTCACTGAGCAGAGAGTTGGACTCAATGGCCAAATGTCCTTTTCCAGCTCTCTGATACTATTAGATGAAATCCAAAAATAACTAGAAGTCATCAATCCACAATGCTTGATCCAATTTGATGTCCTTCCTTTCCATAGATATTGTTTCTTCCTTTTGGATGAATGAAATTACACAGAGATGCTACTATAAATGGATTAATGCCACACCCTTAGTAATGGAATGTGATAGGACAGATGGGGAGATTGCTGGAATATTAGGCTAAAGAGAACATATACTGCACAGGAAGCTGACTATACAGTGCTAATACAGTATCAAGAAGATACACAGTTCTCAAAATATTAAAGCAAAGACTAGGTTAAGGTTTCTTTGGGCCAATGGGCAGACTGGGAATTTGGAAAGCATATTATTGGCATGCTTACTAAATGACTGCTTCGGTGGGTATGGCCGATCCCCAAGAAGGTTGATCCCTCAAGTCCTCCAGGAGACTCTGTCACTCCAATTTACCTTTGTCTTTTTTCTAAGAAGGCAGCATAAGGTGAATATGTGTAGCTCAGGGTTGAACTGTGGAGTCCTTGGGGTTCTCTGAGCTTGGTTCTTTTCTTGCAAACATTTCATTACCCGGCTAGGTAACATCTTCAGTGCTAAAATGGGATGGGGTTTGCTCTCTATTTATATGCTGTGGCCTGCCTTGCCAGGGCTGGTGGGGGTGGGGGTTTTGTTTTGCTCCTCTGGTAGTTCCTTGATTAGCATATGTTTACTGCCTGATTGTGTGCCTGGTGGTAACCTTTGCTTCTCTGGGTGATGATTGCTGGTGAGGCGCTCTTCTGGTCTTTTGTCTCTTTTGAATAATATGTACTATACTAACCCCAATAAAGAGCACAGCTGGATGGAAAATAGCACATCAAAATGGCCACAAAATGGTAAGACTAATGATCATGGATGCACACCACAGACTGAACAAGTACCAGCAAACAATAGACAACCTCAAGGAACAACTAGAACTGACCATGACCCCAGAGCATACTAAGATACTGACTACCACCATCCAGAACACATCCAGAAGACAAGCAGAGAAAAGAAAAACCAAACTTCAAATTAAACTACTCAAATTAAACCCTGGAAACAAAGAAGTACCTGAACCAGAATGGGTAATCAACATGTCTAGCCGGCTACTAACCACTGCAGAACACAATATCCTCCAGAAAGGCCTCAACTACAACATGGACAATGCTAATCAACTAGATTTCTGCACAGCCCTAGAAGCAGCATTCAAAATGACAGGACTCAGCCCAGAGACCCAAGGAAACACAAGGCAGACAATCATACCACAGATCAGAAGAACACGATATCAACACCAACTCAAAGCAGAGGACAGAGCAGCCCTAAGTAGCCTAAGGAAGGACCAAACCATCATCATCCTCCCAGCAGACAAAGGCCGCACCATGGTTATTATGGATAAATCACAATACCTGCAAAAAGCCAACAAGTTATTAGAGGACAAAGAAACTTACATCCCTGTTAACACCAACCCAATACAGAAACTAGACAACCTAATCAAGAGAACCCTCAGTGACCTAACTAAGAAAGGCCAGATCACAAAGGAAGAACAGTGGCGGATGAAAAGCAGTGGACCCATCCTCCCACACTTCTGTGGATGACCAAAAATGCACAAGCCTGACATACTGCTCCGGCCAATTGTACCTTTACCAGGAACTCCAACATACAACATAGCAAAAGAACTGACAAAAAAGCTTGGACACCTCACAGAGAACAGTGAATATTCTATCAACTCTTCACTACAGTGCCTCCAGAAAATCAGAGATGTACACATACATGATGATGAAATTATGGTCTCATTTGATGTTACAGCACTCTTTATGTCCATAAACCCAGAACTAGTGAAAGAATCCATATTAGCAGTACTACACAACACACCCGACTTAACCAAATACACCCAAATCGAAATACCCAGAATCACGGTCCTCATCAACCTCTGCCTCACCACCTATTTTCAGTTTGATGGACAAATATACCAACAAATCAGAGGCACACCCATGGGATCACCACTGTCAGGACTCATAGCAGAGATTGTAATGCAACACCTAGAAGCTACAGCACTTCCTCACATACAACCTAAAGTATGGATCCAGTATGTAGATAACACATTCATTATAATAAAAAAGAAACAACTAGAGAAGACACATGAAACCATCAACATCATCTTCGAAGGAATAAAATTCACCAGAGAGGAAGAAAACAACAACATGCTACCCTTCCTGGATATCCTCATCAGCAGAGGAAACAACAGCAAATTACAAACCCAAGTTTATCGGAAGACAACCCACACCAATCAAGTACTCCATTACCAAAGTAACAACCCAACCTCCCACAAGAGGAACTGTGTAAGCACATTATTCAGGCAAGCATAAATGCATTGCAGCAACCCAGAACAGCAGAAAAAGGAAAAAGACCAGCTATACAACAATTTCCAACAAAATGGATATCCACATAATTTTATCAAAAAGTGCCTGACCACTCAACCTGCTACAACAGAACCTACACAAGTCACACTGCCATACATCAGAAACGTCTCAGAAACCACCAACAGACTATTACAACCACATGGCATTTCTATAGCACACAAACCAAGAAAATCACTCCAAAATATCCTAAGTAAACCAAATGACCCAGCAGCCCAAGAAGAAAAATCAGGAGTCATCTACAATATACAGTGTAAGGACTGTAACAAATACTACATAGGACAGACAGCCAGAAGACTAGCAGAGCGCATCCACGAGCACCAGCTATTAGTCAGAAGACATGATAAAAACTCCTTAATCTCACAACACATGGACAGACTCAACCATAGTTTTAACTGGGAAACTGTCAGCATTTTAGTCCAAACTAAATCCAAATATGCAAGAGAATTCTTGGAAGCCTGGTATTCAGACAAGGCAGCAACTAACAGACGCATAGAGAGAAACAGCATCTACATACTATTCAAAAGAGACAAAAGACCAGAAGATGCCTCACCAGCAATCATCACCCAGATAAGCAAAGGTTACCACCAGGCACACAATCAAGCAGCAAACAGATGCTAATCAAGGAACTACCAGAGGCGCAAAACAAACCCCCCACCAGCACTGGCAAGGCAGGCCACAGCACATAAATAGAGAGCAAACCCCATCCCATTTTAGCACTGAAGATGTTACCTAGCCGGGTAATGAAACATTTGCAAGAAAAGAACCAAGCTCAGAGAACCCCAAGGACTCCACAGAGGCAGGCATACTTAAAGCATGGGCAGCTACCATGTTTATTTTCTAAGAAAATGAATGTTTACTTATGAAGACTGCTCATGTCAACATAGCTATTGATTCAATTATTTCTACTCTACTCTGCTATTCTTGCCAGATATGAGATCAACAAGCTGGCTAACTACAATAGGTATAATAAAATTAGCATAATTAATCAGCTGAAATAAAAATAAATAAAAGCAGCCTAGCCATAAAAATTGGTAACAGGTAAAAGCCTGTTCCTTCACCAAGAATATCTCTGGGAACAGGGACAAACTATTCCAAGGAAGCAGTATGGCAAGATGTGGTGGTGGTAGAGGAGGAGGAGGAGGAGGAAGAGGGGAAGGAACATTTCCCTTGGAGGTTACTAATAGTCCCATAATACTGAGTAGAGGTTTATAGTAGACATAATGCAATTCCTACTGTATCTCAAACAATGGATAGGCAGTGAGCATGAATTTAGCAGAAAAACTGAGTGTATTACCAAGCTTATAGGAGAGGATTTGACTATTTAGGAATATCTAGGTCCCCAAGTATTAAGAAATCTAAAGATCAAATAATCCTTTTAAATGAGGATCAGAAACAGAGAAATGTTTGTTGGCATTAGAATAGTCTCATACTGAGTTGATGCCCAAGATTGATGTTCTTATTGTTCCAGTATTCTGAAATATATGTAATACTTCAAATGAGAGCCATATGGTGTAGTGGTTAAAATACAGTTCCAGAATCCAGAAGTGAAATCTTCCATAATCTTTTTAGCCTTTAGATGTGTTGGACTTTAAATCCTATAACCCTTTGGCTATGTTGCCTGGAAAAATACAGAAAGTGATATTGAATGCAAAACACTGCTTTTCCACTTTAAGAGATTAAAAGCTATATTGGAAAATTCTGTAAAGCAACCATTAAAAGATCATCCCAAGTACAGTAGAAGGGGATGAGGAATATACATCACACAAAAATCTTCACAGTCATTGATTATAATGAATAAATATTTGACATGACCAGAGACAACAGAGTTGATGTAAAAAATTAAAGAAGCACAATGAAATCTTTTGACAACGTTCAGTGAGAAAGTGAGACAATGACTTGCATAATGAATTCATACTGTGACTGAAAAACAGGCATGACTTGTATTTTTGTATAGGTGTATACTGTTTTTAACAATAAGATTGACAATAGCATGGTTGTACTATTATTTCAAACCCTTGGAATATCACCCTAAATTGAATACTAAATAAATGTCATAACAGGCATTTTAAAAGAAGTACTCTACTCAGAAGATACTAGCCAACATCTTTTAAATAGTGCTGACCATCTACCATTTAATAGGATCTCTGTGCATACTTATAACTTATGAAAAGTTGATTTTAAAAACCTATGTTGAATTAATTAAATATTGAAGCTCTTTAATAATAATAATTTATGACAAGTCTTGCTTTTTCAACTTTCCTTGAAAGCTAAGATTAAAAGTATAAACAAATCTTCTGAGTAAAACTAAGGATACTTTTATCAGACTGCAAACACTTTTGAGCCTATGTATGACCAGGTGAGTAAGCAATCAAACTCTCAAGTTTATTTGCCTTCCTTTCTCACTTTGGGAAAAAAGAAGCAGAAAAAGAACTTCTTAAGGGAAAAAAAGCCATCAGGAAAATTGTATTTCTCATTTTGAAAAGGTTCAGGACTTGTCATGTTTATTTTTCACCCTATCTGTGAAGGGAGAAAATAAGTAAGAGTTAGTTATGACATAATGGCTAGAGTGTTTAGTCTAATCAACAGAAACCAAGGTTGAAATGCCAATGTTGCATTGTAAGGATGTTTGCTGTAGGTACACTAGAGTCACACCTATATTTACAGGTGTGAAAAGACTACCTGTCCACACATGCAGTGGATTTATTCCAGACAACTGGAATGAAATGCTCAATGGTTATAGCTGTAGTAAATACAGTGACGGAGGTCACATAGTGGCCTTGGATGAGTTAGTATTATACTAGATGAGTTATGTAACACTGATCTAAGGTTTATTTAAACGTAGTGCATTCAGCTGAAGCACTGTTGGTGGAGTTCTCCCAAGCTGCTAAGCCAAGCCACATTTTATCAGCTGCTGTAAGCCATCACCATACAGGCAAAGCCAAAAAAATAAACAGAAATAAACAGTAACATGTTGTAGGAATCAATACTTCCCATGCATCCTTTTTAAACTTTGAAGATGCTTCAGCTTTTGGAGCTGGAGAGAATTTCAGTCATAATGAGCACTCTCCAGTGCCCTGGTTCCCTCAGAGTTTCTGAAAGTTGTTTGTACAAACCCTATATAGCATAACTCATTTTGACTCAACATTTCCGTAAAGTAAAAAAATAAATAAATAAATAACTTGCTCAGCGTCTCCCAAATATATCTCCCAACATTGCTCAAAGACATCCCACACCATATCTCTGAGCAAAGTTCACTCTTACTGACATCACCTGAGTTTTGTGCTTTAACTACAGACCATTGGCTCTCTAACAGACTATAATAAAATGTGGCTAATTTGTAAAAATCTGTGTTCACTGAAAGGTGAATAAGCCTATAGGGGAATTATTTCACATCCTGTTCCGTTCTCCTGTAGTATTTGTCTGGGAAATGAATAGCCAGAATTTATGAGCTGTAAAAATGTGTCTGGGTAAAAACTGAGGTTTCGATATTATATATAACCATTAGTGCTACTTTTGTTGGAAGATCATTGCAATAAAATCATATAATGTGTTTGGCAGTATGAGACCTTGGTAATACAAGGGGAAATCCACAGTTATTGTTAGTTAGTGGTGTATCTAAGAGGATACAGGAATCCGTTTTTTAAAAAATGGGAAATGTGTATGTTCTATGTATATTTATTCAAATCAAAATGCAAATGACATTTTGTGTGCCTCACAAAAAAGTGAACCTATTTGTGTATAAAACAAAACACAGTATGTGTATGGGCATTAGAATTAGAGTATCTCTCTATTAGAATATACAGTCTGAAATGTTGATTTTGCAAAGGCTTTTTGCAGCCGGTAGAGGCAAGTCATAGCATCATGACAGGCTTCACACATCATGGTAAACTATAGTTTATTATAACTGAGTTTTTTAAAGTCAAAATGGCCACATTCTGACAAAATGCTGATCTTAAAAGATAATTTACTAGTGTCATACAGTCTAAGTAAACTATATCATGATAACCAGGATGATTACTGGAGTTACCAATGCTATGTTAGGACTTAAAAAAAGAACATTTATTAGTTCATTTGAAAAATAAATAAAATAAGAAAGTCTGTGATGAAATATACTCAATTCCCCCCCCCCAAAAAAATGCCAATCGCAGTCAGAACTAATTCAAAAGTCCAGTCTCACTGTTATTAGAACCGTTTTCTGAGCAAAGTCCTTAGGATCACACCTTTCAACTGCTATCGCATTATATCTGAATGGCAGTTTAGCCTTCGTTATAAAAAAAAAGGCTTTCGTGAATCAGTAATTCTTCAAAGGACAACCCAAGCAGTTGTACGTTCAGTGGGTCCTTTGTCTAGTTAATGTTTTTTTTCTCTTTTAAGCTGTCTCATGAATACGAATTACTGAAAGAAGAGATTACCACATGTAGCACAACTTGAAACTAGTTGGCATAAATATTTAAAAGAATTAACAAAATGAGCACAACTGCTACAAAATTACCATATAAAATGGCATATTGTGTCCTTTGAACTATGCGTGGTTGTTGCCAAGAGTATGTGCACAATGCGGACGCTCTGAAAGGAGAAAGAGGCTTAACTTCTCTGGATGCCAGCTCTGCCCTTTCATAGTAATCACTGACTAATACCAAACCTGACCAGCTTCTCACCTGAATCCCTCTTCCATGACTTAAGCTTGAGGTCTTACAAAGGTATTATTTATGTTCATTTCAGGGAAAGAGTATCCTCACCCTTATCCCACCCCCAAGCCAGCCATAAACTATCCTTTTAACTGATTTTACTTAGTTATATCAACTTCCAAGAAGCACAACACAATGCAGAGAGAGAGAGATTCAGATGGTACCATATATACAGACGGGCAGTTCAAGATCCTTCTGAGCAGAGCAGGGCACCTTGGATATGCATATACAGAATTTGTGTCAATACTGGATATAGAAAAAAATGGAACCTAACTGGACTGGAAAAGGAGGATGGAAATTGAGAGATCTTTCATTGTAACTGTGTTCCCAGAACCGATAAGCCCAAATATTTTTGGGTTGGTTTTGGCTCATTGTTTTGTGATTGCAGATGATTTAATCTACTATGGTTAATGAAACCATGGCTTGGCTTTGTAATATATGTGAATGCAAAAGGATTCTCTGAGTAAGGCCCTTCGAAATTTGATAGAATAAAATAAGTATACTAAAGTGGTCAAGGGGATAATGGAAAATAATTAAAGCTAGGAAACCACTACCATAAGCCTTCTAAGAAAGCTTGAGATATGAACAGAAAAGTACACATTTCTTTCCAAAGTATCAACACACAAAGAGGCCAACTTAGTACAAGCTTATAAAGACAACCATCCAAATCCATTGAAAATCTAGCACAGTGGCTGGGGAATTCTGGGAGTTGAAGTCCACACCTCTTAAAGCAGCTGACATTGAGAAACCCTGTCTAGAAAGAAGCAGGAGGAGGTGAATGACTATAGTACTTCTGGCACCATTTTACAAAGGTTTTGTCCTCCTGATTTTAGTTTCTAAGAGGTATTAAATGCTTTGACCTATGATGTTCTCCACAGTTCTATCTCGTTCCTCATACTGTTTAACATTTAACATCTCCATGAAACTACTACTTTACTTGGTTCATTCTCACCAATATTTTAGTGATATTTCACTCTTGTCCCTTTTGTCTACAAGAAGCTATTGAAATTTTGGATTAGCATCTGAAGTGTAGTTAAAGACTGACTGGGGACATACAAACTGAATTTAATCCTGAAAAGAGAGGTTCTTCTAGTCAGCTGGACAGCAGATCAAGGAACAGGCCTTGAAAATATACTCCCCTTGAACATTCAGGGTCAGAGTATAGGTGAACTATATTAACCTTAAATCTGGGTGCCTAGGCTTTGAGAGTGGTCATGAACCCTTTAGAATTGTTAAGGGTAGCATGCAGACTATACCATTTTTTGCCATTTCAGGTCTGCTTACATTAGAAATATGCTGAAATTACATCCTATGTGGATTACTGTATGTACTCCACTCTCAAAAAAAAAAAAACGTTCATAATCTTCCATTTATTCAATATCCTACCACCAAACTATGGACTGAAGTTGTTTATACAGAGAACACAAAATTCCCACGTTATTTCTGTTTCATTGGCTAGTGGTCAACATCTGGGAACAATTCAAAATTAAAAGCTACCCAACTTAAAATCAGGGGCAAGCTATCTCCTCTGCTTCAAGCAGAGTTGTGCCTAGTAGCAGTTCTACACACTCCTTCAGACAGCTCAGTTAGGGCACAGCAGCAAAGGAATGGGAGGGAAGCACTTCATGATACTGTTAATCCAAGGAAAAGGCTCAAGGGAAACACACATCATAATTTATAAGAATATCAGGCAATAGGATTACTAGGGAGTCAAGTTCCTAATAGGTGTTAGAAAATTCTTCCTTTTCGTAAGAGCAGCTTAACAGTGGAACCAATTATCAAGAGAAGTAGGAAACTCCCTTACATTGAATGTGTTCAAACAGAAGTTGGGCACCTATCTGTTGGGGCTCCTTTAACTAGATCTTGCACTGAGAAAAGCTATTGGAGTTGATGGCCTAAATGCCCTCTTCCAGGTTTATGACTCTAAGACTAGAAGCTGCACAACAAAAATTATTTTAGCAACTTCTGTAGTTCCTTGGATGGGAAAGCTTTCAATCCAGAGTTCCAAGAGCTCTGGCCACGGCCTCAGGAAGACATTAATAGAGTTCCTATTCATGAGGATGGTCTGGTTCCAAAGAATGTTTTTACTCATGAGGATTCCTTTTTAAAAATTTAGATAGGCATTTCTGGCAGCCTTTTGTGCCTGCTGCATCTACTAATACTGGCTCTAGCTAGGATAGGGCAGGGCTGTTTCCTTCTCAGATTGAGATGTGGAGATTTGTGCATCCCAAAAAAGCAGGTCTCCATCATGGGAATAGGATCCCTAGTGAGCCGCAGATTCCTAGCGCATAACCTATGCCTTAAGAAGATCCAAATCTTCTTTCAAAGAAGAGAGATTTGAAGGTAGGGGCAATAATAATGTTAGGTTTTGTTACAGCTTTCTGGTTTTATTAAATTCTATCCCTGATTGCCTAGCATGCCAAGTAATAGTTGGTCTGATTATAGTTCATTGAATAAGTTGACTAGGATTGCAAAATATGGCTAAGCCGTATTCCAGTAGCTGATTTCATACTCAAGCTGTTCAACAAATGAACATTTTTATTTAGCACCCTGTGAAAAAACAGCAATATAAATATAGCATTACTCTTAGCCTGTCCTTGCCAATCCTTGTGACCTTTGGCTGCTACTTCAAATCCCCACAAGACCTCTGGACTGGGGAGTTACGGACAATTAAAACTGGGGCCAGTTAGCATGGTTTCAAACAGCACCACTTTGCAGCTGCCAATGAAGGTTTTAACCCATCAGAGCTGGCCTCTTCTCTGCTCACTCTCCCTTCCTGCCAGCTAAGTTTCCATCAAAGCTTTAGTTACATATTCTGAAGGCATAATTATGCATTTTGAACAGCACAAATTTATGGGGATGGGAGATGATTTTGAATTGAAAGATGGCCAAAGAAAAGTTAAACAAGTTTCTGTTCCTATTCTGTTGAAAATCACAGCCTCCTGGAAGCTTTTCTATTTTAAAAAAGACAGCTGTACATTACAAAATAGACTGGTTTTCTACATCAAGATAAATTATAATGTGACTTCTTATGTTTTGGCTTCATATGCTGTGTGAAGTGGAATCAATTGCTATTCAGTCAATGAACTATGCTTAACAGAGCTATGGCTTGGCATATTTGTGAACATTGCTTGTCCCATGTATGGTCAATATCTTCTATATTAAGGAAAAGCCAAATTTTCATTTGGAGGAAAACCATTCTTGCACTGAGTTCTATATACCATGAAAGTTCATTTCAAAATAATAATTGTATCTCATGCTGTACATTCATTCTGTGATAACATTGCAAGAATTTTAGAACGTGCATAATTTAATTTTATTACTGCAGAGCAGTGTTTCTCAACCTTGACAACTTGAAGATGTGTGGACTTCAACTCCCAGAATTCCTCAGCTAGCATGCTGGCTGGGGACTTCTGGGAGTTGAAGTCCATATATCTTCAAGTTGCCAAGGTTAAGAAACACTGCTGCAGAGTATCCTGGGGAGATATTTCCTTTAACTAATTTAGCTATGTGCACTCTTACATCTGATTTTAGATGGAGATAAAAGCTGTCCTGCTTCAGATCTGTTCAGGCTTTTTCAAGAATATTTTAAGGAATACTCTTCACTCATTTTGTCATCATTTTGAGTGTGTTGTTTTGTAGTGAAAACTCAAGCCTTGTAACAAAGTGCAATCATAACTTTTCAGAGTCAATACAGCCGATTTTGTTGCCTAAACTAGAGGATTAATGGCATTTTCTCCCTGGCACCCTCATCACATGTCATCAGAAATCAGCCAAAATGGCACGTCAAGTTTACTTCAGTTATTTAATTGAATTAAATTATGCGTCATCCTCCATTGCTAGCTATCATAACAGTTGCATATCCATAATGCTTTCACCTCTGTATATTATACTGTGCCAAACAATAAGAGCGCCTCCTTGCTATTCTATGCCCCCCCCCCAATTGTTCTACCTCCAATCATACCATTTGATTGTATTTATTTTATTGAACTGTACCCACTGCAGTCAAAAATGTCTCCTGGTGGTTTATGTTTTCACTATCCATAAATATGATAGCAAAAGATCTGTGACATAAATATAAAAAAAACAACCCATCAAATCAACATCATTATGCACAATGAATCAATCACTAGTGGTAATTTAATAACCTGCAGAAAACTAAGTGTCCAGATTGATCAAATTTGTGGAGGGAAGTTATTCCAGAGTGTAGGCACACCAACTAAATAGGAGCTCCTACAAGCCTCCAACCTGTTCACCTCTTCATAGTCGTCATTACTTTTTCCAGCTCTTGTTGATATATTAACGAATTGGCCAATCACCAATATTATGAATCCTTGCCCATCTTAGCTAATAAGAGCCAGATTGGATTATGGACCTGGAGGGGATGGACTGGATAGTCCAAGAGTGGTCATAATTACCTTGTTGAGGAACTGATAGTTCCTGCCAGTTTGAAGAAAGCAGCTGTCTCCTACTCTGTAAGAAACCCTCTGGGATCTAGAATCACAATAATTAATGCTCAGTTACAAATATATGTTTTGGGTCACTGGGCATTAGAAAAAATGTTGGTGGTCAAACCATACAGCTTTGAATTAAATTTTCAATCTAGTTCAGGCTTTGGTCACTTTGATGAATGACCTCAGTTTGGAGAGAGATAGGGGAATGTGACACTGTTGATTTTCCTTGAGACCTCCCACCAACCTTTGCTATCTTCAGTCCCAGAGGAAAACCCTTTACAAACATACTGAAACTGCTTTCCACAATTTCTCCAATGGGAATCACAGGTGAGAAACATAGCATCTATTGAGCACAGCGCCCACCACATGCTTGAACACAAGAAGTTAATCTCTACCCACCTCACACACTGGACAAAAGCATTCCTTAAAAGTTAAACAGGAGTTTCTTGGATAGGAGAGATGACCCCTGCCAGTCCTGCCCTTCCCCTGTGCTTTGTTCAAAGAGGAAAAGAGACAAAATGTGGGTCAAAGCCAGGGATATTTACAGGGGGGCTCAAAAAATCAAGATGGCAGCCACAATTGTGCAACCAAAGCCCTGCTTTCTTTTATTTGTGCCACATTAAAAAGGGCGGAGATCCAACTGCATAGTTGTAGATGCCATTTTGACTGTTTTGACCATGGAAGCCCATGGGCCAGCAATTTTAAAAATCTGATTTGTTGAATGTGCTGTAAGGACTGCATTCTTACATCATGCTAAACCATAATCCATGTTTTCTAATCCATATTTGGTTGGGTTTATACACTGAACTAAGCCATCAACCATGGTTTAAAAATTACTTCATTACATTACTACTTCAACTAGTTACTACTTCAACTTAAAGTAGAGCAGTGTTTCTCAGCCTTATCAACTTTAAGATGTGTGAGCTGGACTTTGTGCTAATCCATAAACAAATCAGGTCAAGCTTCTGGATTACATGCATTTTTATGCTGTTTTGTTTGAGCCTAATAAAAATATTGCCTGATGGGTTGCTTTAGTGCAACATAAGAACCCAGCCAATGTCTTCTTGATAATATAACCTCTCCTTTGTTTTGGGACTGTAGCACCTGAACTTGGTACTATAGCTCCTAAAACATGCCAGGAGTTGGAAATCATAAGAGTCATAGTTCAGCTGGCCAGTCTAATCCTTTTTAATGCATTTTTTAAAAAAGAAAACAATATACCATGCAGTCAGACATCACAACATAGTATAATCTGTTGCCAGGCTTCTAACGGGTGCTCCATTACTATTTCAGCTAGTTACTACTTCAACATAAAGTAGACCAGTGTTTCTCAACCTCAGCAACTTTAAGATGTGTGGACTTTGACTCCCAGAGTTTCCCAGCCAGCATGCAGTCAGCCACATCTTAAAGTTGCTGAGGTCGAGAAACACTGAAGTAGAGAAACCTTGAGCGAATCTCATACCATGCAGAATTGCACCCTGCCCTGCTTTCTAAAAAAAAATATCAAATTTACATTTCCTACCTGAGAAAGTAATATGAAATGCCTTTACGCTTTGGTGGAACATTAATTATATCACAAAGATGAAGAGAAATGTTTGGTCTCATACTAATATATTTATGTGGGGTTATTAATAAACTTGGGGGATTGTCAGCTTTTATATGCAACCATTGACGTTCACCAAATATTAGCCAGTGACATGTAATGAATGTCTACTTCAAAGCCATTGCTTCTAGCTCCTTTCAAGTAAGGAAAGCTATCCAGAATAGTTCAGTATGTGTAGTTCAAATGCCTTGGTGTAAAAATACAGGGAGCACAAGGAGCTACATTTAACCTTTTTGTTTGTTTAAGTTTCTTTTAGGCACCCTGGTGCCTAACGGAGCAACTTTTTTCCAGGCCTAGAAAAGGGGACTATCGGGGTGGAAGCCCCCCCCCCCAATCTAGCACAGCAAAGCTTTCTGTTGCCAGGGGAGTGAAGAGAAAATCCACGAAACATCCTTTTAATGTGCTTTATGGTGTTTGTTCTGTTGCAAGAAAGCCAAGAGCAGGATAAGAAAGATGTTGGTATGTTCCAGGGATGCAAAAGCTGTGTGTACTTAACAGGAGTGACACAAACAGTTGTATTTCTTTTTCCCTTCTACTGAGAGCTAGAAGGAAAGTTTTCCTAAATAACCAAGCAGGGAAGAATTGTACTCCCAGGAGAGTGAATGCTAGTGTGTGCACAGTTACTCCTACTCCTACTCCTCCTCCTTCCTCAGCTTTTCCAACTGACAGGAAGTACACAGCGGATGTTTGATGAAAAGGCTGCTGGTGCTTATCTGTCATTTGCAAGGGTGGGGTGGGGTGTTTTTCTCTTTTTTTTTCCTTTTTTTTTTGAGGTGGGAGGGAGAGGGCTACTTTGTGAGTATGTTTGCTCTGAAAGATACATGACCCAGGTCTTGTCCCTCAGCTAAAGCTCATCTACATGATTCATCAAGCTGTCAGATAGATTTGCCAAAGAAAGCCTCCTAAAATCAAACCAGTTCCTCAAGTCATACCTCTTAGGGAATAACACTGGTGAGGAAGGCCAGGCATGCACGTCACACAATCAGTCTGTTTTTGCATTTTACAGGAAGGAAGATATGTTGTCTCGAGATCAGTTGATGAGCAGACTTTCCTGTGAAGAAGAGGACTTTTCTCCCCAGCCTGCTTCAGTCCTGTGAATTACCACCCCCGTAATTCCCAACCAGAACTCTCTGAAGCAGCTTTTGGTTCAGCTGTGCACAGGACTACAAAGTTCAGCATTAAGCAAACAAAACAAAAAAAACTCATTGTGAACTTTTCCCTTTTTTAAAACCAATATTTCATATAAAATGGACTAAGCAACAAAAGAGTGTCTGCCCTCTTCAGCCACTGTCTGGCATTCTAGTCTCCCTCCCCTTATCGATGAACAATTAAAGCTGTTGTGGTGAAATGGATTGGAGTTCTGTAATCATTGTTTGGAGAGTGATTTAGGAGATTCATTGGCGGAGATTTGAATTCTGGTTTCTGCTGAAGATACTACTCAATTGAAGTAGGGGGAGAAAGTCACCAAACTCTTTTCCTTAAATGTTGCTTGCTTGTTTCTTTCTAGCATTGAGTGACAAATGCAACTCAGTGATCATTGTGGATGTCACACATTTGCCAAGTGTACAGTTTATTAGGAAACTATTCTTAATCTCAGAAGGAAAATTGTTGCTGTTGTTAGAAAGCTTAAACACAAAACTCCCAGTTTCTAAAGTATGTGGATGCCTTCCTGAATTTATGTCCCTTACATCCATAGAAAGCTACTAGATATCCTAAGAGAATGAAGCTGTGTGTGTGTGTGTGAAGAGCTAGTTGATCTAGCCATAATTAGGGGAGGTCCAGCTACTTCTGGCTGGGTACTCTGTAGAACAGCAAGCCAGGAGGGGCAGGCATGGTATAGTTATGATCTGTAAGAATGGTATCTCCCTTACCCAGATATTTGTGGAAGAACTGATTGATATTGAGTGTGTGTACCTCTAGGGACTGGGGATGGACTAGGCATTCTGCCAGTGGACTACCAACTCAGCTGGCTAATGAAATCCTTGCAGATCTACTGTAGTCTCAGATTTCTTGGTGTTGGAGATCCCTAGGCTTATAGTACAGAGTGATTTCAACACACACTTTGGGGCTGGCTTGTTTGGAGTGGCTCAGTAGTTAGTAGCCAAGACAACTATTGAGCTATCTCAATTGGTCACAGGACCAGCACATGATGCAGGTCACATGCTGAATTTTGTATTTTGTTCCAGTCACAGACATGATCAGGTTTTCCCCTTGTAATGGATGGATCACTATCTGATTAAGGTTGAAGTAGTGGCTACATCTCATCTCTGTAGAAGTAGTGATTTTATTAGGATGAGTTGCCCATAAAGGTTTTTAGATCCAATACATTTTCCCAAAAGGAGCAGGTACCTGTATGCAGTTTATGGGGGCTTCTAGAGCCAAATCTCCCTCTGGTTTCTGTAAGGGCTGAAATTGGCAAGGTGGGAATCAGGGCTACACATCACCATTGTGTAAACATTGAGCAGGGGTCTCCCCATCTCTGAACCCAATCTCAGGTCAGGGAAGAGAATGACCCAAAATGTGTGTGTATGCATATAGAAATATGTATCTGGAGAGATGAGATGGATTACAGTGTATGCTCTGAAGGTTGACAGTTTGCCAGACTGAGAAAGAGTCAAAAATGCCTGTTATCAGGTTCAGATGATACACCAGCTGCGTCTCTTTCTGGAAGATAACGACCTTAATGTTATAGGAAAAGTGATAGTAACCTCAAGGCTTAATACTAGTAGTTTACTGTATGGGGGATTGCCTTTAATAGTCTTCTAAGCACAGTAGCACAGCTGCATACCATGTATATTTTTAATACTATTTACTTATTTAAGAAATTTATAAGCCATCTAACTCTATGATGACTCTACAATTTTCTAGTCAAGGGGTGGGCTGATGGGCATATAAACACTTACAGATGTTCCTTCTATTGTTTTCATTCAAAACATATATTCTCCTTTTTTTTTCACTAAAAAGAAAGTGGTGCCTTCTCCCAAGTAAATATGTTCAGTGTCAGGCCAAAGAAGCAAATTCTATGATATTTCTATACTCATAGCTGAGTTTAAAATGAAAAATTACATGTGTTCAAAGGATATTATTGATTATAACTGTTGCTATTTTTCCAAGACTGGTAAGGGGAGGGGGGTATGAACCTTTTTTGTTTGTTTTGCTTTAATAGTGATCAAAATACTGTTAATAAGCTCTAATGGTGAGTTTAAGATGCAAAACTGCACCTATCTGGTGAGAAGATGTCTAAGGGAGTATGTGAATTTCTATCCTTCCCTATGCAATAATCTCTCCAGTATATGTAACCCTGGATGACTTCCCATGTTTCAATAATATTAAAAGAGAAAACATCATAAAGAAATTCTTCTCCATGGCCTTTTTTACATTGCAAAGTATGGATAGCTAAAGAGATTTCAGAATGATGGGAAGCTGTGTAACGGTGTACAGGAACCTTAGCTATTAGCCTCCTCAGCCACTTTCAGCAATAAAATATGACACTACCAAGAGAGATTCAAAAGAAATGATCAAACATCCTGAAAATAAGGAAGAAAAGCAAAAGCCTCTTCTATAGAGGAAGAAAAATATTGTGAAATTTAGATTTAAGTGTAGCATTAGGCAGGATGTTAGTCAATCCTCCACAACTTGTGACTGCCTAAACCAAAGAAACCACAACAGCTAAGTGTGATAGCCCACCGAGCCCTAAAATAGCTTTCCTCTTATGGCTTGCTTCCTGGAGTTGTGAAAACAATGAGAGTGTCAAGTACGAAAGAGGCCATAATACATGGCTCTGGGCTGTGTTGATTACAATTTGTACAGGGCTGAATGAAAGTACCACAAGCTTAGTTAAATGGTAGTAAATGTTCATAATGTGTAACTTTTGGTCAGTGACAGAATTTGCCAACACTGACCAAAATGGAGCCAGGGTGAAAATATTTGCTGGGAAGACATGCAGCCAGATTTTGTGGTGGCGTGACTCATTTGCATGTCATTGGATGGATATCAAGCTCAATGGGTGGGCACCAAAGTTTGCAAATAAAACCTTTGCTGTACAAAAGCAGTCCGACTGCTGTGAGAGGAAATCAGCAACAGCAACCTTTTGAACTTTCTGAGAAAGTCAAATATTGCCTTAATGTTGGTGTATGTCTCCATAGCAGCTGTGTGGAAAAAAGATGTTTGTATCTTTACCTTAAAAAAATAAAAATAAGCATCCCAAAAAACAGAAATAAAGCATAGATGTTTTGTGTCAGAATAAGCTTGGCACACCTTGTTCTTTTGTCAAAAATAGTCATTTCAAACCAGCCTATTGTTCTGGAACGACTGCAGATAAGCAAGTAACTTGATAAAAATATTCCATAAATGCCCCAAATCTGGAGGCATTATTAACTTTAGATATATCTGAAAAGAAAGAGAAAAAAAACTGAAACCCCATCCATTACCTTCATCCCCTGATAATTTCAGTGAATAAAAATTTACATACGAAAACTTCCAGGACACCATTTACAAAACAGTGACCCTTGAAAAGTATAGATTATATGTTTACAATCCATTTCCCAATGGCACGCTGACAAAAGTCTTTTCTGTGGAAACACTTGAGGCCAAATTCTATATTGCTATAAGTGAATCCCAAGTATGAATTAAATAAAATGATCAGAAGGAATGGTTAGAACTAGCAACTCTACAGGAAATGCAATCAGATATTTTGATTCTATATTATCCAGAGCAGCAGAGGACAATCCAGAGAAGCCAAAGAGACTAGTAGCTAGTTCCAGACAAGCAGCAATCCTCACATTCACAGGAACTTCCAGAAACAGGATCAAGCAAGAGAAGCTTGCCAGCAGAATAAAATTTTGCACCACCATGATCAAAGATGAACCATCATCAGACTTGTATCCCTTGTCTTTAAGTGCTGAACCTGTGTTTTTTAAGGTTGCCTGATCCAAAAGCATGTGCGCTATACAGACTAATTTGCACAGATAGAAAGAGCAACAGTTTTGGGGCCCGACATCTGTTCTGAATCTATGCAACACCACAGAATTAGAAAACTGAAACCTTGTTTATTGTGTATCTGTAGATTGCATATGGTTTAACAAAGGAAGGAGACTGTAGAGAAATGTGATCCTAATCAGTGAATGGGACAATGAAGAGCCATGCCAATGGCAATGAAGAATCCAGAAGAGCCATCCATCTCTAAAAGCCTCAGAGCCTGGAAGCACGTTGGAGGAAGCCTGCTAGACAATGTCTCTGAAGTTATGGATATAATGGATCCATTCATTGAATGTTATATATGGGCTTAGAAAAAACAGATTTTTGCTTAGTTTTTATGACCTGATTTTTGCTGAATTTTCTGCATCAATACTGTAGCTGCAATGCTTAAATTCTTATACCTTTCAGTAATGCATATGTGAATTTTATTTACCATGTGTCTACTGCCAGAACCTGCAAGGCTCTGAATGATTAACAATAATGGATGATTAACAATAAAACAACCAAACATTCATTTCTGTTGTATCTGCCTTCTTCCCTTGTTAAGAATTTCTTTGAATTTTACCCTGGCAGTGCTTTTGAGCTTGCTTTAACATTGGCTGTAGCAGCGGGTGTGGTTCTCTGTCCCATATTTTTCCATCATTGTGAAATCTCCTTCATTGCCCAATTTCCCAGTCCAAACAACACCAAATTCCCTTCTAATCTGCCTTAAAATCGAAGTGTGAAAATACACAAAAATTTCAGGTTTCTGGAGAGAGGACTCACAACGAAAGGCAGGAAAGTCACACAGGCCTTAGCCACTTCACTCCACTTATGAGAAATTTATCCAAATTATCTTGCACTTAGAAAGAAATCTTGAACGAAAATTTGCTTTCAGCAGTTTGAATGGGATTTTTTTTTTTTTTTGCCACTATTCCTTTACAGTCTTAAACTGGATGTCTAATCATACTAGATCATTTTTAAAAATCTGTTAAAGTGCAATAATTTGCTTGATGATCGATTAGACAGAAAAAGAAGGTTAGAGTCAAGATCATAATTTCCAAAAATGTAGATGACTCCATTGTCCGTGCCTTTTCTAAATAGTCTGACAACCATCTTCTTAAAGGGTGATGAAATAGTCTCATCCAGCATCTTCATGTTTAAATAATTCCAGAAAAAGAAAATACATAGATATAGGAACTATGCAAAAGTCAACAAGTGACAAAATCAAAACAAAAATGGCAGGAACTCCACAACAGAAATGGCAGAAATAGACAAGATTTACCAAGCCGGTTAGCATGCAGAATTTTTTTCTGGATACAATTCTTGCAGACTCAGAGGAAAAAGAAAAGAACAATCTTTTTACACAGCATTAAACATATTTGTCAAAGAAGATGAAATGAAGTCACTTATCATTAGGTCAAACCCAGCACTGGCTAACCTATTTAGCCATACGCTTCAGGCCACAATTGGCAAATAACCCTTTTACTGAGGATATTTCAGTAATAAGTAAACTGTATGATCCTTTGTCTGAATATTAGGTGACTCAAAGGATGAGTCAGATAATTAAAATGAAAATACCAGATCAGGCTCAAGCTCAAAGTGTGTCTGTGGAGGATTATGTTGCTAAAGGGATTATTAGCTACCAATTGCATGAGAAAGGCGCAAGGTATTTTGTCACATAAATATCAGCATGATGACCATGTCTTCTAGGAGAAGATATATGCTCTGCAATTTCTGAAAAAGTGAAACATTTACAAGTCAATCTGCAAATGAAATAAAACAGCACTGCTGAGGGTGTCCCTTCTGTTTTTTCTAGTTGCTTAGCTTTTTGATTTTGTCATGATAGCCTGCTCTCTTAATCCATTTTTTACAGGACGGTTAAGATTGCAAATAGTAAAAAGATATTGCTCAGAACCCACATAGTATGTCAAAAGCTTCCCTGCACCAAAGCACCATAAATTTTCTGTTGCAACTATTGTTCCCAAAACTACACTGTAACCTATACCAGACGCCAGCGATATTGTTTGCAGTATCAAAGGAATTCTCCGGTTTAGAAGGGCAAATAGAAACCCCTCTACACTAGTGGAAATGTCACCATGACTCTTCGGTTCAACCCAGTAAAATGTCTTCATCATTTGGGTTTTAACTTCTTGTTAGAGAACAAGCATTAACACGTATACATCATTATCCAAATTTTGGACATTTCTTTTAATCTATTTTAAAAGATTTCTAAACCACCTTTTAAAATACGAATACTTTTCCAAGCCCACCACATGATGAAATTGTTCGTTTGTTTGTTTTATCCTTTTTATAATTGGCCCAAATCAAAAGAATTGTGTGGGTTTCATGTTAAAATTATAAACACAATGATAGGAACAAATCAACATGATAAAAAATAACAGTAATAATAAATCAACCTTCTACAAGATGGACACCAATTAAATTTAGCTAGGGTTGAAAGCCTGGTGCAATAAAATTGTCTTTAAAGATCTTCTAAAAGCCATGAGGAAGGGAGCTTTAGGAACTCTGGAAGAAAGGGATTCCAAGTGTGGGGGCCACCACAAAGAAGGCCTGTTGTCTTATCCATGTCTCCCTCACTTTCTGAGATGTTCTCATGAGATGAGCAGATTCAGTTCTGACAAAGTGGAGTCAACACAACAAGTATTTACATTAATAAATCAGAAAGCATAATACAGCCATTTCAATTAGAGCCAACATCCAGTCATGCAGAATGAAGTAAAAACCATTTTAGAGCATACTTAGCAAGAAAATAAGGAAAGAGTTAGAATTAATCACAGGGAGAGAGTTCCATAAATAGCGGCCACCACTGAGAAGGTCTTGTCCCTTGTGCCCCCGAGAAGCTTTTTTCCTGTTTCTATTTATGATTACTACATAATTCTAGGCTCATCTACTGTAGTTCTTACCAATGCATGATGCAACAAGAGGCAGTCTGTCACATAGACTGACGCTGATTAGAGCTGAGAAGGAATAATTGGCACAGGTACACCCAGCTGGCTTCCAAGCCTAAGAGACAACTAGAACTTGGCCCATTCCACTCCAGCACCTTAACCACTGTACCACACTGGTTCTCTGCTACACAAATCTGATTAACACTGCATAATGTACAAAAGTTCATTGTGATAATTTCATGGGGCATCCAGAGGAAAATCTTCATCCTTTACCACTCTTTGGCTATTTTTTCTGAAATTAAAGCCAAACTGCTTTTTGAAGTTTTCTACTAAATTTGTAGGCAGAGAAAGATAGTAAACAAGTTCTATAGGGGAAAATGAAATGTTCCAACCATTTTTGTGCCCGGTGCTCGTCACAGTAACCTTTTTATACAATTTTCAGACAGGGAGAAAGAATATGATTGGTCAAAATTTGATACAAATTGCATGTGTATAACACATATATCCCATAATATACAAGTGGGGGTGCAATTATAACATAAGTATAATAACATAGGAGGTGTGGTTTTAGGGTCTTTTTGTCATAAGGTCACAATAATTCACCAGTCTAACCAAAGAACTGGTCTTGTCTGGTTCTGACCATTAGCCCTGGCTTTCCCTACTTGCCCCTCAGTTTCATAACTTCTTTTTCTACCCAGCAACAGCTAGTATAGGCCATCCGTAGTGACAGTGACATCGTTAGTGAAAGACCCAAATGGGAACCCTGGGAATGAATTGAAGATGGGCAGCCAAAATGATTGCAAATCAATGGATAAAAGACTTTCTCAGCACATCCCTTGGTCAGCTCATAACTGCTTGAGTGCAAGAACCCCCAACTCCATTTTACTAACATTCTTTTCTCCTTTGAAAGAAATTTCAACATTTCATCAAAGTGAGAGAAAAAAAAAAATTGAATAGTGCATTGCACTCATCCTACCACTGATGATTCAGATGGTTGCCTCTGCTACCAGGAGGTGAAGCTACTGAGAGCACCTCTAGTGATACATTTATTTTCTCTTAAAAACTACTCAGAAACTTGAAACCTAATTGTGCTATCAATCAAAAGTTCTTGTGGAACAGATCAGTCTTCTCCAGATTTTTTTTTTTTCTGGTAAGGGAAAAAAATATATGAATGGGGGGGGGGGGGGGGGGTTTACAAAATCCACAACCAGCTATTACAATCTAATTTTCAAAACTTCCCAAGTATTGATTAAAACATCACTGAAATCTCATCATCTATGATTTGGGTGAAGCATAAGATAGTGGAATCGATTACTTAAGGAAGTGGGCTTTTTTTTTTGGTCCAAACAGGAGCTGGAAACTCATCTACTGGGGATGTTTTAATTTGAATTCCTGCACTGAGCAGCAGGTTAGACTCAGTGACCTGCATGACCTCTTCCAAGCCTGTGATTCTATTAATTTAGCTTAAGTTAAGAAGTTCACTACAAATAGTTCTTTTCTTTTTTCTCTCTCTCTTCTCCTCCACTATTACATTTTTCCCTAAAGTGCTAGAGTAAAAGAAACAAAAACATACCCCTTGCTTATCAACCTACCATCATTATCGTCATCATCCACACAGAAAAATCCTATGAACATATAGCCTTTCTCTTTTTAAATTCATTATTAGAGTACAGGAATACAGTGGAATTTGTTCCTTCTGCCCTGATGCTGAACTCACTTATTTGGGAATAAGAACTTTTTATTATTTTTTTTAATTTGCAGAACAAAGGCTAATATTTTTTTTAAATAAAATGATAAGATTAACATCTGTAACTGTTTAAATGCCCATTAGCACACCTCCTTACTAAAAAATGTATTTAACAAGCCATGTGATGAAATATTTCAGTACTAGTAGTTAGAAATGTACTATTTCTCTTGCCCGTTTCTTGATAAGTCTTCCTCCCACACACACAGACACATTCCATGACACACTGTCAGGTATGAGGAAACTGAAAAAGTTCAATTCGTCTCAATCCCTAGTGTGTGGAGTGGGAGGGGTTCCTTTTTAAAAAAAACTTGCAGCCCAGTTATTTGAAAAGGATTGTTCTTGCAAGCCATCAGTATAAAGACTGGAAATAAATGTTGTATATCTACCCAGAGCTGGGGTGAATGGGTTGTGATCAAGTGGCCACAAACAGCACCACTGGAAGTCTGTTCAACAAAAGTATTAACTGAATTTTAAAAAATAGTCCCGATCCTTTTTCTTCCTGACCTCCATATTTTTAGCTGGAGGGGGTCTGAGGACAAGTTGGACCTTCTTTCTCCAGATCATGATTATTGTTCTCCACAAACGCCAGAGGCATATTTTATTTGGGTCCTGAAATGCATGGAGAACAGTTCTTGGGTTCAAGCACAAGTACACCTACTCTTTAGAACTCTCAACATGGAGGTCAAACGTAATTATGTGATTGTGTTTATTTATATTACTAACTTTTATTATGCTTTATAATAGCAGGTTCCTTAATATAAGCCACATTTTCCTGGCAAGGAAATAGGAAAAACCCACAACTGTAGGGAAAGGATTTGAAACCAATGTCTTGATTCTCCATTGTAAAATTAGGATATACCCACCAGTCCATTGCCTCATTAAAGACCTCCTCTTGAACTTGTACCTCTTAATCAATTCAGAGGTACAAATTCAACTTAAAGGATTCCCTAACACTTTAGTATTAAATGTTGTGCCAGATAAAATGCTCAGGTTGCACCAGTGCTGATTTCTATGGTGGCACCAGCCAGAGCAAACAAAGATAAAATCTGGCCTGATTTTGGTGCAAATGAAAGAGCTGCGCCCTCCTTTGCACACAAAACAGGACAATCTACCCTGTCTTTGAATCTTTGTGTATCTGCTTACCAACCTTCTCCTGTTCTCCATATTACTCCAGAAGATCTAAAAACAGCAAACATTTCCCTGGACAATTGTGTAATAAATGAGAGCATTGTAAAGCTGATGGATGCCGTTCAAAACGTTTCCATTTACAACTTGTATATCAAGTTGTGGGTTGTGTATGTGATTTCTATGCTTGCAAAAACTGCATCAAAAAACAATTGGCACAGAAAGCTGTCTCGGAAATAAAGATGTTCTGTATTGTACAGCTGAATAGTTAATGCCTGAACAGCAAGAACGTTAAGTCACGTATTTAGCTTGAGTCAGTGTACAAGGAAAAAAGAGTAAGTGCACATTTAAACAGGCGTGGATTTGTAGCAGGAACAGCTTTCTTCTTACATCACTTGAACTCTGGGAAAGCACTAATGTTGGAAGACTCTTTTTTCTTTAAAAAAGCTAACAAAGGTCCCAGCAGCCAAATTCTGAGATCTCAGTCTGAAAGCTGAAACTAGAACTTAGTCTGTACTTTATCAACACATTATCAGCGGAAAATAGTTTCAGTCATAAAGTCACTGATAAACATTATTAATTTCCTTGACATACTCACAGGCCTATTCCTAGCTATGGAAAGAGTGTATTTCCATTGCAAATTTAGACAGTAACCCAACACTCCTCAACCATCTTATAAGTGCTATTATACATGAACCAAATACCAGGATGAATAATCAAATAGGGTTGCTCATCTTGCTAAAAAAAAAAAATCCTAACGTGGGCAACCATTATAAAATGAGAGTCACTGCAATGAGTGGTCTTCATATATTGCTCCAGTTCTTTCAGAAGTTTTAGATGTGACACAACTGTTCCCACTGGCAGTTTTCATTCTCCTGAAAATGCTTTGGGAATAATCTATACCAGTACATAGACAGTGCATAGCACACAGACATCCTGATCTTACTATGATTTTTTTCTGCAGTACTGGGTTGATCTCAACAGTTTTGATCTCCACTGGCTCAGACTGATCAATCCATGGAACTCCCGGTCCATCCTCCAGTGGTCCTTCCCATTGCCAGCTTAGCTAGGACACACTTGTTCTCCCCCACCCCTCTTCTCCACATTCTATTTTTCCAAGGCTTTGCCCCTCACCCCCCACCTCCTGGCTAATACCTTACTTACCATCTGTTTTGTTTTATGATATTCAAAGCAGCAGACATAAGGGCTGGAGGGTTCTTCTGCTTGCCATCATACTTTATCCTTCATGTAGAAAATGGGAAAAGGTACTGTTCACTGAGGGCAGATGGCCCTTCAGAGCCTCCCTTCTCAAACAAAAAGTTCCTGAAATGGGCAAGGTGTGAGGAAGTATGAGCAAATAAGCAAGTTCATTGATGGTACATAGTAACCTCTGAAATGTTTTAAAACCTGCTTGTTTCTTTCATGGCTAGTCACAAAATGAGAAATGAGGACAAGGAATTCCAATCCTTGAAGAACTCCTACAAGTTTCATGACAGGATACCCACAGTCCTTCTTTCCCCATCCCCCATGTCAGTGAGCCAGATAGTCACCCCAGGTTCAGGAATTACTACAGCAACCCAAATTACTGGTCCCATACCTAGGCATTTCAGCTCTTAAAATCTCAAGTTCTTTCCATACCATTGATGGACTGAATTTGGATAAATTCTTAGCCCAAAAAAAGGGAACTGAACAAAACTTTCCCTCACACCTATGTCTCTCCCTTGCCCATCCATGCCATATTTTAATTCCCAGTAACAAGATTAAACTTTGCAAAAAAGGGTTGTACTAAATAATTTCCCTTTATTGTTATGGGTATTTTGATTGCCAAGACATACACATACTCTTCTTGTGCATCCTGAGAGTCTTAAATGTTAGAAGTAATCCCATCATTTGCTATCCGCAGGAATTCTGAGATATTATTCTATATGTTGCAACACCTGAACACACTTTGACTCCTTCCCCTTCTTATGTAGGAAAAAAATGATTAAATGTGATGAAGAAAATGTGTGAAAAAGATCAGTTTTGTAAAGCTGTTTTGTTATTTCTCCTCTCTCCTTTAACAGAAAATAATTTTATTAATTATTAAAGCATCCTTCTCCAATCTGGTGTCCAGATAGGGATTGAACCTCAAGCCCTATCTGGTCCCACCAATGTTTTCCGTGGCCATGCTCCAGGGAAACACATTTGGAGGACCACCATTGACACAGGCTGATCTAAAGATCAGATTTCTCCTTTCCTTCCTTTCCTGCCTGTTCTCTTAATAGCTTGTACAAATTAGGCATTTACATGAGAAGTGAGAATGGTTTCTTTCTTAAAACAAGTGTTGAACTGGAACCAAGATCTAAGTTACGTTAAATACAATGTGGCAGTTTCCTAGGCAACTACTTCCTTTTAATTGGACAGGAGAAAAAATATTTGTACAGCTTATTGGCATATAAATTAAAGTTTCCTTGAAGAGCCTTAAATTCACAAATCTTCTTTTAAAACTTGATTGTCCCACTTTTCTAGATTTTCTTTGAATGACCAAACATTACTTGAATGTTAAAGATTCCACAGGAATCTCCATAGCCATGTCCAGCAATGGTGCGGCAAGTTCTGTGTTTGACTGGTGACCAGCACGACTATATGAGATGCTTTGAATATTTGACATTCTCTTAAAAGGCAATCCACTGGAAATATGCCAAATCTTCAAATATCAATTCTCATTTTAGATGAGTTTCTAGACCTTATGAAAGCAAAAAGAAAATCAGAATAAACTTTCAAAAACCACAGAGCAAATGAAATTGATATTTGCAGGCACATAAATGACATTTAAAAGCATTATATTTATTAATATATTTACCAAATTTATACATCATGATTCCACAAATTTAAATAATTTCTGGAATTATTTGTGAAATTTTGTCTACCACTTATTTTGCTACATTAATTTCCCTCTACCTGTTCAAAATTTAGCTCTCAAATGCAGCCCTATGCACCTATATTCTCCAACACTTTCCTTGCATCAACTTTCATTTTTAATATCTTCCACATGGAAGTACCAGGAAGAAGTCACCAAAAAATGGACAGAACTACTGTTCATGACACCTGTAAGAAAAGATCCAGGAATAAAACTATGGAATGGGTAGTTCTGCCTCTCCCATGGAACAACCCTCCTTCAAATGGAAGAACTATAACCACCGTAAAAAAAGTGGAAACTTGGCTCTGAAGGAGAGAATCTGGGGGGACATTAGATTTTTTTAGGCTCTAACCTCACTGGTTTGTGCCATGAAAATATATATTGCTTATGGTTGTTTTGTTATTTTTAGCCTTCTGGTTTCTTGCTGTAAACCACTTGGAACTGTCTGGATAGAGTGGCATTGAACTAGATAGATAGATAGATAGATAGATAGATAGATAGATAGATAGATAGATAGATAGATAGACAGACAGACAGACAGACAGACAGAGCCTATAAATAGCCAGCAATGGCCAAACTACCTCTATCTCACTTTGACAGCAGCACTTGGCCACCTTTCCTTGGTTGGGAAGTTAAGCAGGATTGGGCCTGGTTAGTACTTGGATGAGAGACAACCAGAAAACCCCCTGGCAGTAGGCTAGACTGAAAGTTTAAAAAGCATCCCAGAATAAGGCAATGGGATCCTATTTCCATGTCAAAGGACTGAGGAGTATGATTGCATAGATGTGGGGAGTGGCATTGTTCCTGTGCGTGTGCTTTCTAGTATGGCCTATGAATTAACAGCTGCAACCTGAGCAGGTTTTCTCGGTGTCATTCTGATTATTAACATGGTAATCAAGACAATTCCACCAATAATAGAGCTTCAGCCAACGACGGTGTCTTCTTTAGTGCTCTAGCCTAATGTGTAGCTATGCACTCCATAGATGCAGAGCTCAACTATTTATTTATTTATTTATTTATTTATTTATTTATTTATTTATTAAATTTATCAACCGCCCATCTCCCCCCAATGGGGGAACTATGGGCGACTCACAACAAACCTTAAAAACATAAATATATATAAATACATAAAACATTAGTTAAAAGCAAGCTATACCTGACTATATTTCCATCCTTAATTTCTAGACTTCAAATTCATACCACTGTGCTATGGACGCATGTATATGTATGTATATGTGTGTGTGTATGTATGTATATGTGTGCATGTGTGTGTATATATGTATATATATCCCAAAACCTACTTCTTTTATGTGATCATAAGAAAATCAGAGCAAAGGGGAAAATGTAGGAAAAAAATACAGAATGAAGAAATTCAATATATATGCTAGTGATGAATGAAAATGATTGGTTTGGCTTGGAGTATCGATATGGAGTGATCCCAAAATAACAGTTGCCCTTTCAACAGCAGCACTTGGCAAAGCTTTAAAGGAGGTTAAATGAATATAAATTGGGAAAATTAGAGCATTGCATCAAGCCCAGGATTTCACTACCTGGCAAGGGCAAGTAGCTCAACCAGGAACCTCCTCCAGCTTAACTGAAGAACCAGTTTAAAGGAAAGCATTTGTAAATGTCATTTGTTTTATTAAGAACTCAAAGTGGCCTTTTCACATCATAACCTTTTTTTTTAAGCTTCTTCAAGGCAGCCTTTGAGGACTTTATCAAAAGGAAGATTGTTTGGTTAATGGTTACAGCCAGGTGCCCTCTGTCCCAGGTAGGCATCTCGCTGATATTAAAATATGAAAGGAAGGGTTAGATCAAAATACTTCTTTATATATGTGTAATGAAGTCATTCTCCAATAAGCAGCATGGCCCAACCATGGCTTTTCAGCTTCTAAAGTGCTGAAAGGCCTCTGGGAACTTTTAATTGTATCCTTGACTGTTGTTCATTGGAGTGCTTATTTTTAATTTTTATTTTTTTACAGCAAGGGGGAAATTGCAGGTCATTTTTTTTTAATGTGGAATAAGCCATAATGATAAAGTTCATACACCAGAACCAAACAGAACATATCACAGTCTGGTAAGGGTAGAGTGCATCATGACAGCACCACACGTGTTGTCATTTTGATGCAGTCTCAGCTTGCCATGGACATTTATGAATTCCACAGTTTACTTATGAATTGTGTAAAGAAGTGTAAAGAAAGGATAACTACTGAGAGGTTTGGAAATAAGAGGGGCTTCTTCCTGGATGATTTCTTGACAGGGAGCAACGATTTTTGACATATCATTCCTTTTATCCTGGAATTGCTCTATACTTTTCTATAGTATAAAATACTACTCTGTACTGCAGTGCTGTTTTCTGAATCAAACAGGAAAAGGGTGTAATGTGGATGTATATACATGTCTCTAAGCATCCAAGAACATGTGACTTGGGCACTGGCCTCATTGGGATGGACATTAAAGGTATTGGCTTATTTATAATTCCTGAGAAATGTCTGGGCATGAACATTAAGTAAAATGTGGAACTTCCTTTGGTCACTGGAAAATCCGAGATTAGTATCAAAATAGAGCTTCAAACACACACACACACACGCACACACACACACATACCAGTAATATCTAGGATTTTTGTTTTGTTTTCTGAACTAATCCAATGTTGTCTCCTATCCAAAGGTAGTTCCTGGGGAAACTATCTTCCTCTAAGATTGCCCATTGTCATGTCTTATCAAAGAATTCCTCTTTGGAGGGGTTAAACAAAGCCTTGGGCAAAACAACAGAAAATTATACATATAAAAACTTCATATAACCTTTTTACACGTATAATTTTCTGTTATTTTGCTTGTTTTTTCTTCTTTTTTTCAGTCCTATTTAAATAATGACGAAAACATTCTTTAAAATTCTACTGTGATTTACATCATTTGCATAATTACATAATCATCCATATAATAGAATGGAGAAGGTTGCTACCATCTGCTATCCCATCATGTGATCTCACAGACATACAGTGGAAGGAGCTGAGATAAGGACCAGATAAGGTGCTCCATGCACACAGAATCTCTCACAAGGAAGGAAATTGAAAGGAACTAAGGAGCTGGCAGCAGGTGGTTGAAGTTAGAAGGAAGGAGACAGAGAATATGGCTAGCAAGCAATGATTGATTTAGAGTGTCACACATTGCTGTAGAGATGCAAGTTCCTGGGTGATTCAGGATGCCAGGACAACAAGGAAGAACACACAATGAGGTCTACCCAGCCAGCAAAGACTTCCAAGTGGAGAAGAGTATCCAAATATAGAAGAGTAAAATCAAGTTTGTGCTAGCTGTGGAAGGCTGGCAGCTAACTAAAGCTCTTAATTAACTCTATGGGGAAGTTAGCAATAACTATACACATAGCAACAGCTTAAGATAGATATCTGCTGTAAGGGTAGCAGAAGCATTGCTGTTGCTGACAGGGAAATAATTTATCTCAGAATGGTAGAGTACTTAGACCACAAAGTGTTTGAAAACAGACACTGGGAAGATAGGAGATCTTTTAGCAGAATGCTACTTGCATAGTTATCTGAAAGAATTAATGTCTCAGAGAAGCTAATAGTTTTCTATCTATGATAGATTACAAATAAAAGAAAAACAACAACATGGTTCCTAATCAGGTCCTTGCATGCTGTATTTTCTCTGTTTGATCCTAAGACACTCCCACCCCATGCAGACAATATAATTTGCACCATTGGCATGATGACACCATCATACAAATGATACAAACTGCTGTGATAACCTACTCACTGATTTGCTGGTCATGGCCATGCCCTCCCACCAATGAATCTGTTAAAATAAGGTTTCAGTACATTTTAATTTGAGTTAGAGAATAATTACCTAGTCCTATGGAGATGCCAACTTTCTCTTAGCAATTTGTACTTCTCTTTGTTGTTTCTTTGTTGTAAGTTGTATGCTATTTTTTTTTAATACTGAACTTCAACTTGTTGATTTGACATTTGTAATATTGGGTTGGATTCATTGTTGGCATAAGCAGGCACGTGGCCAGGATTTTTTATAGGAGATTAGAGCAGTGTTTCTCAACCTTAGAAACTTTAAGATGTGTAGACTTCAACTCCCAGAATTCCCCGGCTGGCTGGGGAACTCTGGGAGTTGAAGTCCACACATCTTAAAGCGTACAAGGTTGAGAAATACTGGATTAGAGGATGAGGCTCTATCCCAACTTAAGGGGGACTGGTTCATCAATTCACATCCAAATGGCCATAATAAACCTTGACTAGTCTTGAAAAGCTAAGGAGGGTTGGGTTGGGTTAGTATTTTGGGAGCACATCAGGGAATCCCAACCTTGTAGAGTAGACTGAAAAGTAGAAAAACATCCCAAAAGAAGGCAAACTCCTACTGATTGTTACTAAGAAAACTACATGGACAGATCCATTGAGTCACCAGCTCAGCTCAAAGAATGTTGCTTCTCATTGGTGGGGAACAAACATTTTCAAGACACTGTGATTTGCTATTAGTCAATGGTACTTATGATCTTCCCACTCACCCCAAGGCAGGCATTTCCCCAGGAATCTCTCAATGACTGATCAAGGCTGGGCTGTTTATATGAGCACATTTGCAGAGGAAGGGTGAAGCAGAATAAAATCCACACACTTCAGTTCTGTGCAGATTAAGGAGGAAGAATTGGTTATTTTCCAGATCATGAAGGATTGGCAAAAGATTTTTAAAAATTCTTGGGCCGAGAATGAACTAACGGGAACGTTGAAACTGGTAGGGCCTTGTGGTGTAATATACACTACAGTTGAGGAAAGGGCTGGAAGTTTCATATATGGACATACCTTCTGTCTTTCCAATTCTTGAATGCTTTCAGTATTCATCTAGAATTCAACTGCTAACTTTTTTTCAGAGGATTCAACAGCTGTTCATGCATGCATGACTTCTCCCCAGACTCAGTTTTAATGTACCTTCATTACAAATGTTCTGCAAAGAGAATAAAATGTAAGAAAACAAAAAGCCAAAACAAATGGTACTGGAGTTGTATTGGACAACCAGAGGCAATATTTTGCTCATTCACTCAGGCGTCAACTGATTCCTTCTAAAGAAACAGGCATAGGAAAACCCAGCATGTATGTTTGTACTAAAGAAAATTTTTTAGTTTGTTTTGGATAAGGGGAACTGCAGTGAGGCTTACCAACAACTTGAATAGAACTAGCTTTTTTTTTCCTAGTATGTAGACAATCAGTGCTTTGAAAACAATGGGAAAAGTGTCACTGGATAAACAGGTTTTCAACTTTTGCTCAGTAGATGTCTCTCAACAGTCTCTTTCATTTTGTTCTATGATATTTTATTTCTGCATTGTTTTCATTTAAACATCATTTTGATACCTTGTGATGCCTTATGCTTTCTCTCTTGAGTTGGGTGAAGCCTATGCCTTGTAGTTTTTACTGTTTTTCATGTCCATGGAAATGTTAGGAAATGCAAGCGGGTTTTTTTTTCCTTTTGAGTTGTGATGTTGTTGTTGCAATATGCAACTTCTTCCCACCCTCATTTATTATAATAATGGACATCTGGCTAGTTTAGAAGTAAAAAAGTCCTATTCCCCCGTGCTTTCTCCTCCTCTCTGGGAACAATACCACATCAGTTGCTCATCTTTTCTATGCCATGTGTTGATAAGGCAAAGTTCATTCAACAGCCTCTCAGTGTCATTGGAAAGACTAAACATGTCAAGCTAGTTAATATAAAATGCAATTGCCTTTCAGTGCTGTAGGAACAAGCTCTACTGCACCCTTCCCCAGTTTTAGCCCTCTCCAGATATATGGATTGGAGACTGGGGAAACTGCAGAGTCTCAGATTGCAAAAGTAACAGTGTTTGTGGTGGTTAGACAATCCCGAGGCAGAGAAAAAAGGGAGACAAATTTATCAATGCTATAATCTTGTGTGCCTCTCGCAGTTGATACAGTACATTATTATTCTGCACACAGTCACCAGCATCATCATGAAGTACATTATCCTTTGAATGTAAATGGTAGCACTTCTGCGTGTCATCCATGTAAACCTATTCTTGTTGCACATTTGACTCACAAGGTGGTCTGCAAAGGCTTTTAGTGATACTATAACTACTGACAGAAAGGAAAAAGTTGGCACTGTTGCTTTAGCAGGTGTAGCACCTGGCTGACCAGGGTCAGGCCTGGCTTAGAAAGGAGACTCCAGGGAATCTCCAGGTGGCAGGCTAGCCTGGAAAGTTGAACCCCAGCCCCCAGTAGAAAACAGTGACAAACTAGTTCTATACTGGGACCCAGAAATGTATGGTCATTTCCTGGAGTTGAGCTTGGACTTCAAGGAGACTCTACCTCAGGAATTCTTGTTCTACAAGATTAATTATGCTGATGGTCTTACGTGTTCAGTATTGTAGCTCAAGTTCTAGGGCAATTCTTGTGTGGAATTTAATTTTGCAGATTTCACAACAGAACCATCAGATGGTCTTTGTTGAGCAACCCAAACCTCAGAAGTTTTCTTTACTGCGTGCCATAATCATACTGCTTCCCCAAACACAACTGGATTGCGAAATAGGAGCCACGCTCTGTAAATAGAACTGAGAAATTGGCAATTTTGCTTGAGCCCAGCACTTTCAAAGAAATACATATATAGTTTGGCTCTGCTGGGGTGAAAGATTGGAAACACACTCAGGAAATCCTTGCTTGAAATGTTTAATTTCTCTGCTTGCACGTTTCTAAACTCTTACAGCAACCCCCCTGAGAAATGAATAGGGGCTCAGATGATCAGGAAAACCTATGACAACATTTCCCAGAAGATTCTTGGAAGAATAGTTGTGGCAAGCAAGTATTCAGTAAGACATGAGCCTAGATATACTGTATGTAGTGTCTGTCTACACTACCCCATTTTAATGTCCTTTTTCTAGCTTTTGACATGGGTAGTTTACAGTGCCTTATGGACAAAAGGTAAAATATAAATTCAAAAAGTAAATTAAAATAAATACAATGTCCTCTCCAAATATTCATCCAGTTGCTGGAAGATAGGTTGTACTGAGGATAATTCATTCATCAAAATAAGTTTAGTACCTCTTGTAGTCTAACATTATTGTAATAACTTTCTTTACCACACTATTTACCTCTGTTCATTAGGACTTTTTTTTTAATAGTTGCAAAGCTATTTGTATGTCTGTGTATTCAGAAATGGTTACAGAGAGACAATTTGTATAATTTTGTATTTTGACTATGTCAAAACTATTTTGACAGTCTGTGTAAACATTTCCCTTCTTTTCTTTTTGTGGTGTAATCCTACAAAACTATCTGGGACCTCACTCTCTTAGAAGATTAGATCAGTTTCATCATTGTTTAGTTTTAAATGGACTGCTCAAACTTTTAAAAACCTGCTTTGTTCCAATTTAAATGTAATTAATTCTGCTTTCTGTTTTAAAATATCTTTATTGTCCTTAATCTGTTTGTTATTGAGTGTTTTAAACGGAAAGTTCCTTCAGTAACCTTTTTGGAGCTGAAAGTTGCTTTGAATACAGTATTTTATAAATAAATGTGTGTTTTCAGAATTGCTTTTGTGCTGCCTGAAAATTCATTCTAATTTTTTAAAAAAGCAACAGCAGCAACATTAATCTTCTCCCTCATATTCCGAGAATGGCTCAGTAGTCAAACAGCAAAAGCAAGGATGTGTGCGTCAACTGTAGAAAGACTTGGTGCTGGCATTACACAGAATGCATTTCAGCAAGAAGCAGGGGCCCCACATGAGATCCTATTCTTCTGTATTCATGGAAAGTGTACATGTAGGACTCATCCACACAGCCTTCTTGCCCTGGCTCCAAGGCAACCTGCTTACCATTTGCTGAGATATGTCCTCACATTGGAACCTGCATCTTGGGACCAGCCAACTGTTGGGGCCAGCTGAAGTCCGATCAAGTAATGCAGTAGGGAAGTAGCGCTTTCCTTCAGACAATGGACCTAAATGTCCCTGCAGACCCTCTATGTTACATGGTGGAGAAGTAGATTTTGTAAGGCTGGTGACCCACTGGGCTCCAACTGGCCTGCTACAGAACCATCCTCTCCCGGGAGCATGACTGTGCCTTAGTAGCCATTTGTGTTTTTGCTGCTGGAGATAGCAAAACCTCACCCAACAACCAGATTGTTTGTGTTTTGTTTTGTGTGCTTGTGAAGGGAATTATCCTAGGTTGCAACCATGCACCAACAGCATCCCTGGTGGTATCTATGCCACCATCGGTCCCTACAGTAGGAACACAAGCAATGCTCTCCTGGACTGGACCTCTGGCCCATCTAGTCCAGCAGTCTGCTCTTACAGTGGCCAACCATCTGCACAAGGAAGCCCATGAGATGGCCTTCAGAGGCAACCCCACTGCCATCAAGGCTAATAGCCATTGATCCCCATCCATCCCTTTTTTTAAGCCAGTCAAGCTGGTAGCTAGTACCACATCTCATGGTAGCAAATTCCAAAGTTGAATTATACATTGTATTAAAAAAAAAAATCCTTTTGTCTGTCCTGATTGTTCCAGGAATCAATTTCATTGGGTGACTTTATCCACACTATGCATAATTTTGTACTGTACACATCAATAATATCCCCTCTCATTCGCCTCTTTTCTAGACCAAATGTCCAAAATGTCATAACCTTTCCTCATAGGGAAGCTGCACCAGCCCCTTGATCATCTCTGGAGCCATTGCCTGAAGTCCTCTTTCCCTGGCCAGCTCTCAGTGAACTGCTCCATCCTGCCTTGGGCTCAGGTTTGGCCTAGAAGACCTCTAATGTTCCTTCCAACCCAATGATTCTATGATCTACCCCCAACTCTGCAGGTGAGGCACCCCAGGCAGACCGAGGTTGCCTCCTCTTCCTCTTTACTTTCCTCTTCCTCATTGTCTGGAAGCATTTTGAGGCTGGCATTCATTTTCCCATCATCAGTAATTTCCCAGACTTATATGTGGACTGGAACCCAGTTACCATTTAGATTTTATACCTCCTTGTGTTTGACCAATATTCCATTTTTTTTCTTAAAAGCATAGAAAGCATATAAAACATAAAATTTGAAGTAAAATGTGTCCTAAAATGCATTTATTGAATAAGTTAAGGGGAAGCAATTCACAGTTTAAATGAGGCAGGATACAATTAGGAGTGGATGAAGGTGTGTGAAACTGGTCCTGCCCAGGAACAGGGATGGTGTCTCTCTCTCATCAGCCTGGCTGCACTTTCCAGACAGCAAATACAGGAACTCTGGTTTCATGCAGGCATCATACCCTCTGAACAGGCTTGCCCCATGTAGTCACATTTCCCATAACTATTGTACAGTATAGGGAAAAAACAGCACCGTTTGTAATGATGCTTCTGAATGTGGAGCTGCTTAGTCCTGGATTACCCCAGTGGTATTTTGGCATATAACACACACACACACACACACACACACATGAATGTAGAATTGATTTTTCTGAATTCTTCTTGGATTTTTTTCTAATTATTTGTTTTGGTTTCTTTCATTTCCTGCTTTATAATACAATATGATTGTCAGTTAAAGCTGAATATTTTCTTCAGATTCTCCCCATATGGCACACTGAGCACATCACTCTCTACTCTGACTGAACATAATTGTCTAAAATTTCAGCCACTCCTATCACCTGCTCACCAGTCCAGTTGACTGGGGCTGAAGCTAGAACCACTTTCTTGGAAACGATGCATTCAGGCAATGAACTGCTTTACCTCATCCTTGCTCCATTCGGAGCCAAATTTTTGCTAGCCTTTTGCAAATATCCTTTGGGAATCAATTAATTTTCCTTTAAAACAGCAGGGTACAACTTTTGTCTCCTCTCAAAGACTTAAGTCTAACACTAAACTCCTCCAAAAATTTGTGATTTTTAATGTGGTGGAAGTGACAAATGAATTGGAAGTAATCTATAAACTGTATTTAATGTAATGTTTATTTTTAAAATGAAATCAAATTTAAACTGGATTTTTTTCCTGGCACTCTCACTTTTGAGGGATGTGCCCTCAGCCTGCTACTCAGAAGCCAAGTGTGGTTTTTGACTTAAACAGCATTGCATATTCCTGCTTATATTGATACACTGGTACATGCTAATTATATCTAAGGATGTGTTTTATATGTGTGTGTTGATAAAAGCTGGTTTTCGCATCCTATACCTACTGGAGTTTTTATTATTAACTAATTGATTTTTTTATTAGTTTGCCTAGTTGCATTATATTATTCTATAGGGCTGTTTTATGCTATACTTTATTGTGATTATTGTTAGCTTCCCTGATCACCAATATGGGAAAAGAGGAGATCTATACTTTAATAGCAATAATGTTAAATGCTAAAGGCACCTATTCAAAATGTCAGATAGGATGCAGAATGGAATATAAATGCAGCAGTCAATAATCATATCTTTATGTTAATTTTACTCCGAGAAATAACAGGAAACTGTAATGGGCAAAATTTTCCTCTTATTATCATCCTCCAACTCACTTTTTTATGGTATGTCATTTTACCAGAGACATTGCTTTGTTTCACAGATGGTTTCCCTACAGATAATGATTGTCGGTTGGCCAAGTTGGAACCTGACAGGATTAAGGAAATCTAAGCTGACAGCTGGTTTTGTGCAAGGAAGCATAATGTAGCTGTTGTTGCAAGAGGCAATGTGGCGTATCAATTCACAAGCAAATAATAAGTGCTGCTTAGAAATTAAGGAGAACATTAGCGTTAATTTCCCAGAATGCAAATATAGGAGGACTTTTTGTAGTAATGTCCAGGTGCACATTTAAGAAAACCCACAACAAGTTTCACAAATGTGTTTAAATTTAGTAGGGGAGGGGCCAGAGCTTCTGTATAGCAAAAGAAATTGGCTCACGTAGCTTCTCACATAGATCTAAGACAAGCAGCATGCTCTGAAAAGCTTTTTCTATGCTAACTTCAAAGTTATTTCTCCTCTGATATCTTTGTACCTTATACTAGAGTTGGTCTTATGGATCCTTCCCAGAAGAGGAAACTGGTATATCTACATATGCTTAAACACATATAGGGTAATGCTATATTACTAGAAAGAGAATACATCTCACTGTAATGGGAGAAATGACAGCAGTATCCTGCGTGCCTGCTCAGTTTATCCCACTTGATGGACAACATCAAAGTCTCTGGTTTCCCTTCTTATGCTTCTTTCTCTTAAAACTGGACTGCCATCCAAATCTAGAAGTAAAGTTCAGTTCTCTTTCCAGAGCATCTTCATCAGTTCAGTCTTCAATATTATGTTTTAATGGATTGTACTGATCCTGACGTTTGGTTTGGACATTCATTCAGCAAAGCAGAATTAATCCCATTCAAATCAGACTGAATCAGAGACTGCCCAATTTGACTTAGGACTAACTTCAATCCAGAAAATCAAATGTTTGTATTTTCCATTGACCAGGGACATTTTTGAGGAAAGAAACCTGTCCAATTTGAAAGAAATTGAGGTAGGGTTTATGTTTTAAATGGTGCTTATTTTTTCTTAAAAGAACATGCCTTTCAATTCTTACGTTTAGGCAGAAATAGAGCCAACATACAAGATTTGACTAAGAGTACAGAAATTAGAGAACTCCTGATGAATCCTTCTTTATGACTGAAGAGTATTTTTGTTAGTCATTCAGAGTTCCTTTGTCTTTTTTTGTCGTTTTTGCTGACACTTTAACTACTTTTCTGAGGCTGAAGTCAAACTTAAAGGCTGTGAGGTCGCTGTTGAGTTATTTATGGTCACTTGGGAGGCTACCTGCCAGAAATTGGTCCTAGATGGTCTGATTCAGCTTAAGATTCAGTCAAATCCAATATACATTAGCAGAGCTTAATAACTGTCGCTTTACACCAGCCTGCACAATTTGTTTTTGTGTTGTTGTTTTTTTCTAGGTTGGGAAACCCAGAAATCTATCCTGGCCAGCCAGAAATATAACTGCTCATGAAAATAAAGTTGCAAAAACATAAAGCTAGAAAAGAGTTTCTGATCTGCAAGTAATAGGACTTTAAAGTCTTTTGATTAATCCAGGAGTGTTGAGTTTTCATAACAGATGCAAATTCTACATAGTGGAAGACTTACAAGTTAAGGCTACGTGTATTAAATATGAGAGATTTTTTGCCTTTCACTTTTGGTGTGCTTTTTGTAATAAATGTTGGAAAGAAAAGAATGGCTTTTTCTGTTTTACCTTTTTAAATTAGATATTTATACCATAAACCACAGTTTATATAGGGATATAGCAAAGGACAATGAAAATAGAGGAGTTGGCCTGATCCCCAGCTGAGAGGAGCATTTCCTAATCTGGGGACCCCAAATGAATAGGTCCTCTTCCACTTTTCTACAAAAGGTATACAGTAGGTCCAGTGGAGGGCCATAGAAAAAAGACTCCTCAACAGATTATATGCTCAGATCTTCAGCTCTTAAACACAGACAGGTATATACAGTGTAAGGTGACTCCTTAAATACCAATGCTGAAAAAAATTTAGAGGCTGACTAAACATCAGTTTTGTGTGTGTATCTTTTCATTTCTCCCCAATCACAAAGCAGCTTACTATGAAATAATCACTCATCCAAAAAATAATATAAAAAACATTAAAATAATAACATCAACAATGTTTAGAGTATGTGATTATAAGCAATCAAGAAAATAAGGCAAATAACTGGGAAAACAGATATGTTTTTAATTCTAATTTGCAACTATATCTGCTCTTCATTCCTTCTAATTCAACAATAAGAACAATATCAATCTATTCAATATTGTGGTTTTCTTACCATGTAGTAGATATTTTATTCTGTGTCATTCTATCTTTGATTATTTGTGGAAATATTTATGCATTTTTAAAGAAATGCATTATTTTATTCATTCATTAGATTTTTATCTCACTGTTCTTCCAGGAGTACATGGTGGCCTCCATAGAACTTTCAGTTCCAATTTTATTCTCACAACAACCCTGTGTGGTAAGTCAGACTAAGATAGAATGAATGGTCCAAAGTCACCACAGCAGAGGATGCATTTGAACCTGATTTTCTCATTTTCCAGACTGACATCTTAACCATTACACCACATTGCCTCTTAAGCATAGCTTTAAGTCTGTACAGTAATTATATTTTCCTGAGAAGAATTAACTTAAAGATCTGAGTCCTGATTGCTACATCTGTGCTTCATACAGTATCCTATTTTAAACATTGCAGAATTTATTATTGATGATTATTTATCATTTGTATATATCCCATTTTTTACACATTAGTGGCCAGGACAGCTGCCAACAGATAAGATAAAATCTAATGTAAAAGATTTTTTTAGATTTATATTTACAAAAAATCTTGTAAATATAAAGTGGCATATAAAACATTTGCTAAATCAATGAATAAATCAAATGGCTATAATTTGTAAGTCCCTCTCAATTACATTATAAATATATATTTAAAATACAACCTTGGGGTTTAAAGAAGTTACAGTATTCCTAAATGTAGATACTTGTGAGTACAGTTAGTGCTTATAAGAAAGCTTGCATGAGACTATTCATAATTTGCACCCTATTCTCTAAACTAGTGTTTCTCAGCCTTGGCAACTTTAAGATGTGTGGACTTCCACTCCCAGAATTCCCCAGCCAGCTTGGGGAAATGATATCATCACACAAATGGCGTGACTTTCATCATGATGCCTGATACAAGTATATAAGTGCTATGTTGCGCCATTTGAATGTTGTCATGGCACACATGTCATTTTTGTCATCATTGTGACTTGTTGAAGACACATCTACTCTCATCTATCAAGTCCATTAGCACTGAGAAGGCAGGGTGGTGGCCCAGCATGTTCATGTGATATCTTCCATGCTGCCCATGACATCATGGGCAGTACACTGCATGGGAAGCTGACATCATTGTTCCACCTTCGAGGAGGGGGCTGGTAGTCACTGTTCCTATTTATAGCTAGCCATATGTTGTGGCTTGATAGGGCCCTGACAACTTTTCAGGTTCTGCATTCCACAACAGGCAACCAAACCAAGTTTTACTGTGCTAACAAACTTAACTAGAAGTCTGCATTTGGCTTAATGGAATTATGCCAATGTGGATTTCAAGGCTCAGTTTGAAATACTGAGCTTAACTAAGTAGATGTTGACAGGTCATTGCCTCAGTCTGCCAGCCATTTATGAGAAATGCAGAGTGTTTGATTCATTATTGCCTACAGATGATGTTTGCAAGAAAACCCACCCATGAATTTAAACATATGCATGCATGAACCAGAATCTTTTACAACCTCCGCTGTAGAATCATAAACTAATTAAGTGGAGAACAGTGTCAAAGAAGCCCTCATGCTAGAATTTGAAAAACCTGTTATATTGCTTGGCAATGAAGGAAGAAGGGAAAAGTTCAAAATGGAGGATATTGGGGTAGAACTAGAAATCATTTTTTGAAACTATTAGAAGGTTGGGGGGTGTCAATGTTCTTCCCTACCATCATTTCTTGGGTTGATAATTTAAAACTTTGTTGTTAGCTAGTTTTAGTGGTTAGTGCGTTATCCAATCTGTGAAACTGTCCCTAAATCATCATTTTAATTTCAACCAAATAGGGCATTCAACTGGGCTGAACAAAGTTCCTATCATTCCATATCATATGAGCACTGCTAGATCTTTAGGATGTACAGAACATTATCATGAGCTGTAGGGCTCAGGGGCTCTCCCCATGACTAGCAATTATGCAAATGAGAAAATGCATGAATTTGCATAATTTATACAGCTCACAGATGTTGGCTTTTCTAGGCATGAAATTTGGGTTGCCTTCTTACACAGTTTTTATTGTTATACTATTTTCTTTTTAAGATAGTGTGGGTATAGCTCACACCATATGTTCCGGCTGAAGCAGGCAGAAGGCAATTCCAAATCTACTGGTACGTCTGAGTGATTCGCACTAGCTTTACAAGATTTTCTGAGCCCCTATTATTTCTCAATAGCAGCAGCCGAAAGGCCTCTTTTTTGTGTCTGAAGGAGCTTTGTTTGCAAAACAATTTTCTCAGCTGCATGAGTAGGCAGAGGCACTCTTTCTCTTCCCTCTACCTTTGGGTCCCTTCTTCCCTAAACCACCACTTTACAGTTGGTTCTGATTGGTGGATCTGTGGTTCCTGTAAAGAAGATCCTGCACACTTGAAGTGTGCCAGCCTGTCAGGGTTGGAGCTGGTAAGTGAAGCAGAAAGTAGAGACGAGAGTTAAAAAGGAACAGCAAAGCAAAATAAGATGAACTTGCCATGCCAAATTAAAGCCCATTATATTCTCCTTCCCTGCAAAAGGGGGTATAGGACTTCCACCCTTTTCAGGTACTCAACACCATTACTCAATCTTCTGCAGTAGCGCAATCACCAAACAATACAAACAAACTAAAAATGGCCCAAATAACATGACAGCATTAAATCTTACCAGGTTTGGGAGATTTCACTCCTGAGATGAGAACGTATGCGAACACTGAAGACATATATGTGTGTGAAATCTAGCAGAAATCTGCCATAAGTGCCCTGGCACCCATAGGTACCACATGGCCAACCTGTAATGTAGAACAATTCATCTCACTTTTCCTTGATCTACGTAACAGCAGGTAGTGATATTATATGAAGCAACGGTGAGAAACTGTAGGGCACTGTGGCGTCACAGCAGAGAATAAGTTGTCCTGTCTGTTACAGAGAAGAGCAACATCAGTTTGGGATCCTCCTCCTCCTCCTCTTTTATTTTATTTTATTTTATTTTATTTATCTATCATATTTATATAGCTGCCCATCTCACAAAAAAGTGACTCTAGGCAGCACAGAATTTAAAAAATCATAAAATCAAAATTTAAAACAAGGACACTTGTTTTAATAATTTTAAAGAAGTGTCAAATCTTGGAAGCCATTTCTTTATATCTTTGTTTCTTTTTCTCTTTTTTTTCTCTTTTTTCTTTCATTTCTTTTCTATTTACATATCACTTTTCTTTTCATTTCCTTTACTTTTTTCTTTAAAATCGTATTGTTTTTACCTTGCAAAAAATTCTTTAATAAAAATTAATTTAAAAAACAAGTGTAAAATCAAAATTATTAAAACAAGTACACTCATGCTTAATTTTTTGGGTTGGGAGGTAAGTTGGAGAAGAGAAATCAGTGATATTTCTGTCCTGAAGTAGCCAGAGAGGAAATGCATCAAAGGACCTTCTCTTGTGTGATTCAGAGGTTATGGAATACTCTCCTCGGAAGTCCTCATTATGCCACCACCCTTCCAGTATTTAGCAAAATGACAGATGTGCATCTCTTTCATCAAACTTTTAATTATTAAAATGGCTTTAATTGCCTTGATTTTATGGTTATAAGCCATTTTGAATGCTGGTGTAAGTAGAAAGGCTGGGTATAAATTTGATGACGATGATGTTGGTGATTGGAATTATACTCTAAGTATAGAATTTTACATTAATAAATGCTTCTGAAGATTGACACATACAGTGCAGTAGAAGGGGTTGGAGAGGAAATAATTCTATGAAAAAATGCACCCACTTACTTTCATGTCACCCGTTGCAGACCACATTTACCCAGTTCATTTCATTACAGTTCCTTTTCTTTTAAAGGGAAATGTTATTAAAAAGCAAATCAGCGCCCATAATAATTCAGCAAAGATGTTCAGTGTTTAAAAGTAGTGTGAATACATGAATCCCATTGAAAGTCATCTAGGGGATTCAACGTATAATGAGAAAGAATTGTTTTTGTATATCCTATATCCTCTTTTTCTTTTCTTTTTTTATAACCATTCTTATTTTTACAAGGTGAAGCCAGCCGCAATTTTGAATTTTTCTTAAATAATATTTTTAATTGCTCTAAACTGACTGACATACTTTTTCTAACAATTGTTTAGTACATGAAGATAAAAAATGTTTTCTTTTATTTGAAATTCAGTGAGTAATACAAGAAGGGGAGTTGATGAATAATCCTCGATAACACATTTCAAGAATTTAAATGGTGTAACACTTTTAAATGTTACCCAAGACAAGAGCTACCTTGCTGCCTTATGCCCAGCCCCTGTATCACCTATATATTTAAGAAGAGCCCACTCCATCCATGGCTCTCTATATGATTTTAAAATTCTCTTTTAGATAGTTTAGATAGAAAAAGCATTCCAACATAAAGAATCATCACTATGGAATATAGAGGTGATAGTAATATATTCATGCTGGTTTCTTCTCCTCCCAAGTCATATGGTTTTGAAATGGTTGAGAAGGATTTTATGGGTCCTCAAAGATTGTGATAAACTCTGATTAGTTCTGTTTTAGAGATGACAGGGTGCCCTTGTTTTCTGCTAAATAATTCTCTATTACAAGGCTTATTCTGTCCAAATCCAGCTTCAAGATCTGGTGATTAATTGGTTTACATTGAAAGAAAAATGGCTTTATTAGGAAACAGTTTCTACAACATATGAATAACTGCTACCCTGTACTGCAATTTGCCTCTAATTCTTCATCCAGGTAAATCACCAAAGAAAACTTTGCAAAAACTAGCTCTAAAGAAGGAGAAGGAGGAGAAACATAAATAACAAATAGGCTAGTAAACATTTTTGAGAGCAATTTACCTGTGTGGATTTATTTGGCAAACTAATCAAATATTGGAGTTCTCCTCTTGAAAACTCTTAGAACTGAGTTATATGAAATGATATCCAGACTTTCAGGGAGAAAACAACATTTGGCAAAAGAAAAATAAATAACTCTTCCGTTTATCTCACACTTTCAAGAAGCCACCTGTGAAAACAGAAATTGGAAACATAAAACAGGAAATATGCCAATTCTTCTCTAAAATGAAGCAAAACAAGGCTGAAAAATGTTGTAATAATCTCAGTTATTTAAGGTCTGGCTTTGATTTCATTTGCTTTGTTTTGCTCCCAGAAGGGTAGTTTAGGAATCAAACTTAATTTACAGAAGCTTTGCTGTGGCCTTTGAAAGTGAATATAGTTTCATTGGGACAATATCAGTGCTTGTCCAGCCTTAAAAGTATCTAACAATTAAATGCTTCTGATCATCCCCTCCTTGGCATAGAAGGCACTTGGATGGAGGCAAAGCACAGAGATAGTTGGCATAGTCTCCAGAAATCTGTTTAGAACACTCTCCTTTGTCTTTTTCCTTTTTTTCTTTTTCCATACATTAACAGAAGCACTGCGACATTCAAGAATTTAATTCTGGTAGCACTATAACCACCATCAATCCAGCTACATGCATTTAAAAAAAAAAAAACTAATGCTATCTTCTTCTCAGCCCTACAAGGTACATCAGACTAAGAAATCAATGCATATGGGTCTCTAACTACTTTTATAGGTAGTCCTTGCTTACCAACTGCTTGTTCAATGGCCATTTGAAGTTATGACAGTGCTAAACAAATGGCTTTATGAACAGTCCTCAAACTTGCGACTGTAGCAGTGTCCTGCGGTCATGTGATCTCAATTCAGGCAACTGGCACAGATTTATGATGGTTGCAGTATCCCACGGTCACATGATTGCCATTTGCAACCTTTACAGCTGGCTTCTGGCAAGCAAAGTCAATGGGGAAGCCGGCAGGAAGTCGCAAGTTACAGTCACATGACATCATGCTTAACCACCATGGGTGATTTGTTTAACAACTAGAACTGACATAGTAAGCCAGGCACGGGCACTTGATGTTTCACTTTGCAACCGCGTCAATTAGCGACAGAGTTGTTGCTCCCAATTTGGTCATTGAGGACTTCCTGTATTAGAACAGCTATAGTAACAGAATCTTGCAAATGTGCTTCCCCCTCCCTCCCTTTATCTTTGTATAAACTAGGGAGGGGCTTGTCTGAGACAGTTTCTCAAGTTATTTTCTTGGCCTGGGCTCACGTTCCATTTATCTGCCATTTGCTTTGGTAGCAGCTCTTCCTCCTGTCCTTCAAGGCCATTCCCTATGTCCTCCACATTGCTTCACCTGTAATGCTGTTTTCCCAAATGTGTCCTCCAAAATAAACCTGCCTCCCAAACATAGCTGGAAGTGCTAGATTGGGACGAGAGTCAAATATCATTATCCAAAGTTAGAGTTTTTATAAAAAATAGAACATGTATCAAAACACAAACATAGGTCACATTTCTCTTTGCCTGTCAAAAGCAGAATAAGGCTGCAGTCCTAGGCATATTGACCTAAAATCACTGATACCATTCTGAGTAGAATTTAATTATGGCTATTTTCCTACTAGTGATTAATAGCATCTTCATAACTTCATGCATGTTATATTTCTGTTTTGAATTTGTTATTGTTTTAGAAGCCTGCAAGCCACTCCAAAAGTGGAGCAGCATGTAAGCTAAGTAAGTAAATAAAGATATGATATGATATATGATATACAGTGGTACCTCAAGTTACTAACTTAATCCATTCCGTGACTCTGATCACAACTCGAGTTGGTCGCAACTCGAGGTAAATTTTCCCATAAGGTTCAGTGTAAATACAGTTAATCCGTTCCGCCCTCCGAATTTGGTCGCACCACGAGGCAAATTTCCCCATAAGGTTCAGTGTAAATACGGCTAATCTGCCCTCCGAATTTGGTCGCACCACGAGGCAAATTTCCCCATAAGGTTCAATGTAAACTTATTCTTGCCAAGCCTGCTCTGCATTTTCTTTGGAGCCATGCTGACAAGCACACCAAAAACCTTCCAAACGCCACAAAACACACCACAAGCCTCACCGAACGTCTCCTTGCTACCACAATCTTGCCCACAGGAAGCCGCGACCGCGTGGCAGCAGGGCAAATGGCCGCAGATCTGGTTCGTAGCTCAAGGCGGAGTTCACATGTCGAGGTAAATTTTTGGGGCCGGAGCTGGTTGTATCTCGAAAAATTCGTAAGGAGGGGTGTTCGTAACTCGAGGTACCACTGTATAACATCATATAACACTGATGTGTTATAAAACCTGTCTGTCAGGTTCAGCCCAAAGAACTCCACGAGACAGTACAGATACAGTTCTGTTGTGTTTATTAGCTTCCACCTCAAGACAGAAATCTCTCCAGACTGAATCTAAACTTCCCAAGCCAGCAAGCCGAAACACCGTGAATTCCTTAGGGTGGTGCCAGTCTCATCTTCTTAAACTTCCCACACTCCTGTTGGGGGCTAAGGGAATGCTTATCTCCCCAAGCGCGGCCTTCATCAAACCATTCCATCACACTGTCCTTGTGACTGTTCTTTTGTCACAACAAAGATGGCTGACTCTAGGAGACATTGTAAGTTGCTACATGGGAAATGACTTATGACTACCCAATGCCATTTCTTTAGTGTGGAAATGTTACAGTTCTAAAGCAGAGGTGTTATGAATTGAATCATCCAAAGAAAACAGAAAGGGAGGGAGGGAGGGAGGGAGGGTTGACAAAGCATGTATCTCACTACCCACAATTTTAGGAAAGAGGTATTAGTAGTATCATAAGGAAATAGTTATGTCCTGTATTGCCAGCCAGAGTCTGCATAAAGGCTGGGCCATCCAGAATTTTCCCAGGTCCCTGAAAGCTAAATCTCATGGTGACTGGCAACCCAGCTCTCATCCAATATCTGAGAGAGTGTGCCCCTTTCACCTTCTGTGACACAATCATCCTATCATTCCTTCATGTTCACCAGAGCGGCTCTAAGATGAACATCCTTTTTGCCTTCCCTGGGGTTGCCCTTTAGGATGCTAAGGTAAGCCATACAATGCTCAGCCATCACAGCTTGGTAGTTAGGACAAATACAGTGGTACCTCAAGATACGAACGCCCCATCTTACGAAAATTTCAAGATACGACCAGCTCCGCCGCAAAAATTTACCTCAACATGCGAACTTCGCCTCAAGCTACGAACCGGATCCGCAGCCATTTGCCCTGCTGCCACGTGGTTGCGGCTTCCAAGAGGAAGTGCTAATGAAATCTGAGCGGGAGGACAAAAGCCCAAGGAAAGCAATGCAGAAAGAGGAAGCGTGCGGGGGGGGGGAAGCTCCTGCTCCCGGCTGTGCGTGCGCGCTGATATTGCTTTCACTGTGCTTTTGTCGCTATGGAGAAAGGAAAAAGGAAAAGGAAAAGCCATTTGCCCTGCTGCCACGTGGTTGCGGCTTCCTGTGGGCGAGATCGCGGTAGCAAGGAGGCATTCAGTGAGGCTTGTGGTGTGTTTTGTGGTGTTTGGAAGGTTTTTGGTGTGCTTGTCAGCATGGCTCCAAAGAAAATGCAGAGCGGGCGTGGCAAGAATAAGGCTTGCAGCTAAGAGGCAAAGAAGAGAGGAAACCCCTGAAGGAGATCTCCCCGAAGTCCCTTTGGAGGGGGACTCTCCCTCCAAACAATAACTGCCTCCCCACCCCATTCTCCCTCTTCATACTGTGCTTTTTTTCATGTTTTTGTGGTTTAAAAATAAAATGCATATGTTTCAGAACTGTTTGTATTTACATTGAACCTTATGGGGAAATTTGCTCTTTCCTTTGGCCATAGCCCTTGGCCTGGTGATTGCTTTCACTGTGCTTCTGTCGCTATGGAGAAAGGAAAGAGCGCGGAGGAATCGGGGGGGGGGGGGGGGAGCTCCCGCTCCGCTGTGCGTGCGCGCAACGTAAGCCTTTCCCCCCAGCACGCTGATTGCTTTCACTGTGCTTTTGTCGCTATGGAGAAAGGAAAGAGCGTGGAGGAATCGGGGGGGGGGGGGGAAGCTCCCGCTCCGCTGTGCGTGCACGTGACATAAGCCTTCCCCCCCATTGCTTTCAGTGTGCTTTTGTCACGCGCGCCAAGGGCTATGCACAAAGGAAAGAGCGCGGAATTAAGAAGCAGCACGGGGTTGGGGAAGCTCCCGCTCCGCTGTGCGCGCGACATAAGCCTTCCCCCCCATTGCTTTCAGTGTGCTTTTGTCACGCGCGCCAAGGGCTATGCACAGAGGAAAGAGCGCGGAATTAAGAAGAATCAGCACGGGGGTGGGGAAGCTCCCACTCCCGGCTGTGCGCGCGGGAGCCTTTCTCAGATTTCATTAGCACTCCCTTTTTCTGTGCTAGGGCTGACTAAAGCGCGCCTGGGGAATTTCGTAGCCGTGCAACGCCGGCTGACATATTGAACCTTATGGGGACATGTGCTTCAGGATGCGACCAAATTCGGAGGGTGGATTAGCCGTATTTACATTGAACCTTATGGGGAAATTTGCTTCAGGATGCGACCAAATTCAGAGGGTGGAACGGATTAACCGTATTTACATTGAACCCTATGGGAAAACATGCTTCAGGATGCGACCAATTCAACTTGCGATCAGAGTCACTGAACGGATTAAATTCGTATCTTGAGGTACCACTGTAAATGGTGCAGAAGTAAGACTGGAACTACAAGACAAATAATAGGCCAACAAATCTGTCACAGAGCATTTGTAGGGACCACCTACCAAATCTCAAGCACTGCAGGCTATTTGCAACTCAAAGATACCCCAAATGCAAAGGAGTAGGCTTAAGCCTAGGTTACTGACCAAGGAGCAAATGAAGCATGAGTAGCCCTGGCAGTTCTCCAAACAAAACAGAGAAATGTACAGTACTGTGCAAAAGTTGGAGATTTGGTCAGGATCAATGGTGTCCTCAATGCTGAGAAATACAGGCAGATACTTATCCATCATGCCATACCATCAGGGAGGCATGTGATTGGCCCCAATTTTATTTTGCAGCAGGACAGCGGCCCCAAACATACAGCCAATGCCATTAAGAACTATCTTCGGCGTAAAGAAGAACAAGGAGTCCTGGAAGTTATGGTTAGGCCCCCACAGAATCCTGATCTCAACATCATCGAGTCTGTCTGGGATTACATGAAGAGACAGAAGGATTTGAGGCAGCCTACATGCACAGAAGATCTGTGGTTAGTTCTCCAAGATGTTTGAAACAACCTACCTGCCAAGTCCCTTCAAAAACTGTGTGCAAGTGTACCTAGAAGAATTGATGCTGTTTTGAAGGCAAAGGGTGGTCACACCAAATATTGATTTGATTTGGATTTCTCTTCTGTTTGCTCACTTTGCATTTTGTAAATTGATAAACATAAACAATTACAATATATATTTTTTAAAGCATTCTTACTTTACAGCATTTTTTCACACCTGCCTAAAACTTTTGCACAGTACTTTACATTGTATTAACCATGTATCAGACTCTATGTTAACCATATATAATCACGTTAATCAATGAGCCATGTATCAATATATTAATGCCGTGTATTATTATTAGCACATAATGGTAATCTCTATATAATGCCATAGGATAATAAAAAATGTGTATTTTTATGCCAGGCCGCTAGAATTGAAAATATAAGGGGATAGAAATCCCATGATTCCATGGCCACTCTACATATTTTTGCTTCTAATGTTTAGCAAGTATACAAACCCTACCAAAACATGATACCCTATCTTGCAGCACTATGTTGCATGCCGAGTACAGGCATCTACAGAAGGAGAGGCAACTGGTGAAACAGTATATTGTTGCAGTGTCACAACACCAACTCTACCCTGTGTGTACCTGCATGAAACTAGGTAGAGCTTGCATTGTAATGTCACGACATTCTAGTGTTACCTATGATTAGGCACATGGTTAACCAAGGAACCTGCAGAAGAGAAAGCCATTGGATACTTCAGGTGTGACAGCTTTTAGATTCACCTTCAGGTCAGAAAATCTCCTTTCTGTAGGAGATGTGGAAGCTAATGTGCTTTCTGCACCATTAGGCAAGTACAGGAGATGCTTGACTCCTTGTCAAAGGCTCTGTGAGGTCTGAGGGTCTCCTGGGATTCTTTTCCCCTGATGCTCTCCAGCTGCGCAGGCCACTCAGCCACTTTGAACACAGTGCTGTAGCTACAGCACCACCTGCCATTTCTTCTTCCTTTCCTGCTTCTTCCACTTCCTTCTTTCACAAGTTCCAGTGCTTCCTCCACCACTGTAATCACTATCTTGGTGACCAGCCTGCACTAAAGGTGTTGTCCCTGCCAGGTTTTGGTCCTGTGAACTGTGTGATTTTAAAAAGGAAAAGAAAACTTCAAAATATAAGCAGTGAGTCGCTCAACCAATTAGATAATTTCTTTGGTTAGGACTTAACCAATGGCATTGGGGGAGGCTTCTTGCTAGTCCAGTGGCCTCATTGGCTATGCACTGATAAAGTAGCATTTGATTGGTTCAGGGGTCTGAGATTTCACATTTAGAGTAATGTTTCTTTTCAAATGACATGGCCTTGGTCTCTGGGGTTCGTTTGGGAACCCTCTGGGATTTCAGGGAACCTAGATTAATACTTTGGTTGTGGGTTTCCTTCTGAGGAAGGTTGGGCTCTATGAGGCTTGGATTCTGCATACCACAAGCTTGGGCTCTGTAGCAGCCTCCTGCTCTGCTCTCTCATCTGTTAGCACAACAGGCACTGGACTGAGCTGCCTCACTGTCTTCAGATTTTTTGGCAGAGGTCATAACAGCACCAAGCATAGGTCTGGCCTTTGTTTGGCATAAACCATAGCAGCTTGTACTGATTTATTAAGGCTGCCCTAGGGTACAGCCGATAAGAGGGCATCATTAGCATGCCATGCAACAAGAGGGCTTCTCTAACTCTGTTCAGCAAAATGCTTGTGGGCTGAGCCACATCCCCTGCAATCAGGGGGCTATCATTTTGGATGCCAGCCTGGCACCTACCTTCTCATGCCAGGAGCAGGGCCGAGCCTAAACCAGCAAGTCACCTGCGGGAAATGATCATGACCTTTGCTGAGATGATTTTCAGGCTGAAAAATATACATGCGCAAGTAAGTTAACTACTAGGCCTTTTGCCTCCTTGATTCATAGAAGAAGTTAAAGTAGATCCTAAGGATAGGAAAACATGTTTCAAAGTCATTTGTCAGTGAATTCATGATGTATAACTAACATACGTATATGCCATACTCTTGTGTCAGGCTATAAATACAAAAAGCGAGAGCCAGGAACATGGTGTTTTATCTTCTTTTTGTTCTATTGGTTTAAAGTATGTTCATCAATCCTCCAATTTTTCAGAACAGACAAGGAATTCAGAGGCAAAAGATCCATGGTACAAGCGTGCAGAGAAATTATGGTTGGGTACTTACAATACTTCTTGATTAAGACTGCTTGACCTGATTGAGCTTTATGCCTAAAATACAGTGGGGTGGCTAAAAGCTGCTCAGCTGGAAGAGAGACCTTAAAAGGAAATGGTTTTGCTTTTAGCTCAGCTAAAGTCTGAGCCCCTCAATTTACAGTCATCTGGGGGAACAGAAAGGAAATCATTTTGATTGCCAGATTTGGACATAATTCTGTCCCAGTAGCTGAATACTAGTGTGGGCTGGACCATAATATAATGTTATTATAGTTAGTGGACACAGACAGGACTTTTATACTTTCTTTGTGTGAGATTTGGGTGGGGTCAGGTTGTCTGTTCTCTTCAGGCTCTGTATTTCTATATAGTATTGCCCAATAACAGAAGTTCTTTGGGCAATGTCAAAACATACAGGGGTCTTAGAGGGTTGGCTCAAAAAAGTCAGGATGGTAGCTGTGAAGATGCAATGGAAGCCCTGCCCCCTTTTTATATGTGTTATGTGCAACATGTGTAACATGGGGCAGGGCTTTGATTGTGCCATCAGGACTGCCATTTTAACTTTTCTTACCCTCCCCACAGATACCCATGAAAGCATATTATTAAAAAGGAATACTCTAGAAAAACAGGAAATTCCCCTTTGTCATTTGTCCAGATCTATTTGGTCTAGCAACAGGTTCTCAAGAAGGGGGTGCACCACTGTCTGCTTCCTTCAAGGCTGGTAGAATCACCTAACCTTGGAGTTAGCACTTAGGCAGAACCAACACCACAACATGGACCCAATTACACACCCGCCTCCACCCCCAAGAAGCCTTAACAAGCCAGGAGGGGGAAAGTTGTTATAAACAAGGGCCAGGTTAGCAGTCCTGAGGATCTTGTCCACTTCCTGAGAGTCACAGGGACAAGCTTTTGTCAACTAACCAGGCCAGACCATGCTTCGGTCATCTCAATGGGACCAGTCCATATCCAGGTAAATCTGAAGAACTTTATCTGCCAGATGCCTAGAATATTCTTCACCACAGTCCTACAGGTGGTCTTAAAGCTATGTCTCCCTAGCAAGGAACAGGTTACCTCAAAAAGAATTGCTAGGCAGCTATCAATGGACAGAATAAATACAGAAAAATAACTATTTTGCTACTCTTATCACCACTATGTAATTCTTGATGTGGGTTCTTATTCATGCTTAGTCAGATCACTCTTTGGCTTCCTGAAATGGAATTCTAGGCATCTCCAAGGAGCACCCCAGGATCAACACACCGCAAGAGGCCACACAGGAGCAATCCAGTGTAAGATCTCCATCACCCACCCATTCCAGGCAGCAATTAAGGACTCAGCTGAACTAGCCATCAGATCCTCAGGGAAAGCACCCAAGTTCCTTCTGAAACCCTGTAGAGTTTATCAGAGGGCAAACCAGTTAGGGGGAGGTAGGGCTGTACCAATAAGCTGAAAAGCAATCAGAGAGTCATCTGATCATGGCAAAGGACAAATATCAATGTCCTCCAATATTTGATCACATCTTGTGATGGAATGGACTTATGAAGGCCAGGCTCAGGGAGATAAGCGTGTTCTTAGCCCCCAACGGGAGCGTGGGAAGTTCAAGAAGATGAGGCTGGCACATCCCTAAGGAATTCACGGTGTTGTGGCTGGCTGGCTGGCTTGGGAACTAGGGTTCAGTCTGGGGAGATTTCTCTCGGGAAGTTGAAGCTAATAAACGCAACAGAACTGTATTTGCATTGTCTTTTGGAGTTTTTTGGGCTGAACCTGACACATCTCAACTGCCGCAAGACAAAAATCAAATCTAACATGCAACACCCAACGTATGTCAAGGACCTCAGTAAGTTGGGACAGGCCAATAGTTGTGATAGTGGTCATGAATTCCTGAGCTGTCTCTGTGTCCAGCTGCAGACAAATTCAAAACCCAGGCAGGCACATTTCCAAGAGGTGAACTTCCCACTCCAGGCCCACCCAGATCTCAGTTATATCAACTGCCTCATCCACAATGAAATCATGGCTAAGGGAGGTCTTCCTACAGACTGACTTGGTGTTCACTAGCAATAACTGGAGCCCAAGGCCCCCAAGGGTAAACCAAGCTACAAGAGTAAGTAGTGAGTGCTGGAAGGAAAATCTCAAGCATAAATGCACCAACTCCAGGCCCACCATCAAATCACCTACCATAGCTACCTCTGCCTTATCTATCTCATAGGTATCAAGGTCATAACCTTGATAATGCTACCTACCCTCTCTTTTCCCCCTCACTCAACTCAACCCTACCCTTCCCTATACACTCTCAAGCCATAGGCTCCAACCACTCTCTCCCACCCTCACAATCCATCACAGTAGAGAGCCAGGACGATGGCTTTGAAGCAAATATCCAGAAGTGTTACATAAACAGAAAGGACAGAAGCATTCCTTAAGTCCAGGGTAGGGAGATAGTATTAAGAAGAAACTCAGGCTGATTGACTCACTGGAGTATAAGAGGAGGGGGAAGAAAATCACAAGCTGACTTTCAAGATACTGTTACTATAGCCTATCTCAATAAAGTATCATTCTAATCTTTCTGTGGAATTGGTTGTCTACCACATAGGTCTGACAATCACAGTCATCCCTAGCTGCTCCTTGACTTAGGCACTCAGCAGTCAAGGGGGTGCTAAGATATCACAGTACAACCAATATCCCATACACACAAACCTACACATTTCTAACAAACAGTCATAACATTCTACCTCCCCCCCCCTCCCCCGACCCTCTCAGTAACTGCCTGCAGATCAGAAGGCAGTAGAGCACAGATCAAAACCAAATCCCCCCAGAGGCCATCCTGGTCAATAGATAGGGGAAGTCTAACAGATCCAGAGAGGAGATGTAAGCCTAGGGTGAAACCTGAAAGGCAAGATGCTGGAGTGGCCATAGGGCAGGAATCCACTCTCCTCCAAACCCAGCTTGCTCCCACTAACCTGGCTTTCTTCTATCTACCTCAATGCCCAGTTACAATCCATATGTGCCCTATTTTACAGAGGACACTGATCTAGCTGAAAACATGTTCAGTTGAAGGGTTATTCAGTCCAAATCCAGAAAAAGAACCATGTGAACCGTAAGAAGGAAGAGGTGATGCCTTGAATGTTCCTATCGACAGCACCTCTTACTGTAGATTGAGCAGATGTGGATCACCTAGCCACAATTTTTCCCATTCCATGGAAAGTGTTTTATTTCCCTCTTGATGTTAGTCACTTTTTGGTTATTTGCCATCGTATGTATAAATCAATATGCAAGTTTTGTGCAAATATCTATTCTTCTTTATTTGTCCTTTTTGATGCATTTCTTCTTTTTTGCAATGAATACATAACTTCATGCCAAACATTTTTAATAGTATGTAAGTAAGAAGAGTAAGTAAGAGGAAAGAAAGAAAACTATGCATCCAGAAAAATCCAGGTTTGTAAGAAATATCCCCATATTATTGAAAACACCCCAATATCAATGCACAATGGAATATTATTCTCTTCCAAACTAACAGTCTTCAAACAACATTTCATAAAATTTACAAGTCTGAAATCTTCAAGGAGATAAAAAATAAGGCACCAAATTTTATCTTTTGCTATGAATTATAATCCTGTTTCACCCAAATTCTCAGTAAGCTGCCAAGAGTGTTTAACTGCTGCACCTCGCTGAGATTTTACAACATACTTGATTCTGTACCTGATGTTAGAACAAGCTCAGTTATAAAATTGGCAACAGTATTCTATATTGCCAAGCTTTTAAAATTGCTGAAGTATTGCTGTAACATAAAGGTGCCAATAACTGTCTTAAAATGAGAAGCAGAATGTAAAAAAAAATTATAAATGCCCTGCAAAATATAACATGGTTATAGGTTTCCCCTAAAACTCTACTATAGTTATTGGCCTTTGATTTATCACCCTCTTTTGAGACTGCACAATGGAAGAAGCTTCCACCCTTAAAATGATGAATCTTTGTCTTTGTTTCCATCTTGGCATTTATAAATCAGAGGAGCAACATGATTTCAAGACATTTCTTCGATTAGTTTCTCAGCAACATGTAACTGTATTCACACAGCTGTCTGGAGAGCACAGTTCAATAAAATGTAGCTTTTGTCAAGAGAGAAGAAAAGGAAATTTTATTAGTGTACTGGCCAGGATGTTCCCACAAGTAGCGTCTTCTTCTCTGCTTTATATCATTGCTTAGATCTCTGCTCATCTGTCCTTACCCCACCCTCAACCCTTCCCCCTGCAACAAGTATTTTGTCCTCTTTTTTTTTTAGCTATGTTTAGCTAACTAAAGTAATTATGTGGATGGATTGAAGTAGAAGCTACATTAAATATCTTATTAAACTTCATTCTTTCATTATGATAAACAGATGTGGTCCTTCCATAATATGTTACAGTTCCACAGATCTGTTCTTCTGTATTCATCAATTAGCCAACTGGGAGATGTTCTTTCATGATTTTTAAACATAGAAATGACCTCCCCCCCCCCCCATGTTACCATTTTTTTTGTGCTATTTGAGATGGCCCAGAATCACTCCTGAAAAAAGGAAGATGCTAGCCCCGTTACTCCCTGCATGTCTTTAAATTTGGTGACTGTATCTCACATTTAACTGGGCTTTCTGGATTGATATAGATACCTTGTATAGATGCAAATTTCCTTCAATAACAGACCAGCTCAAGTTCAAGACGTGGCTGCAATTTAATAGGTAGGAGATCTAGGATCTCCTGAACATGTTCTTGCTCCTTGATGGGCTTCATGGGGCACATGGAAATAAAAGGGAGATCCAAGATGAACCCATGGTAAGGCCACTTTCTGAAATCAAAGAAATGCTCATTCTAAATTCTCTAATCAGAAATAGCAAATCCATGGCCCACCAAAGATGGCTGGACTTTAGTTTCTCTCAATTCCAGCCAGCGAAACCAATAATCAGGTTTAATGGAAAATGTAATATAATGGCATCTTGGAAGTCATCAGCTTGTCCTCTCTACTCTAAATCAATGTTTCTAACCAGTATTATGCTACATGTACAATACACACTCTTATTCTCATAGAATTACACTTGTACCTCTGCCTGGTGCAAACAATAATTTCAATTGCACTGATACCTCTAGTCTGTGGGCAACTGATTAATTAATACTTTCCCAAGAAAAGTGCATCTACAATTTTTCTTATACGTGTGTGTGTGCGTGTGTGTGTGTATATATAATTCACTCCCAAAAGTTGTTTAAGTGGGCAGCCTACAAATAATGAATCAACATTAACAGCACAAGAAGCCCCATGAAATCCTGTTTTTTTAAAGTGTGGCCTGCTACAGATTCCATACCAGAATATCTAACTGTAACTCTAACTTGTTTAAATAGTGCCTCTGTGTTACCACGCAGCTGACAGTGCTAATTACTGTACTTGTAGGCATGAACTTAATTAATCTAATCAGCTCACCATGAAGCTGACAGGTATACTTTACTGTCATGGTTAGTTCATAACATGTAAATTGGCACTTTGTTTCAATTGCTCTTACAGTGCTAACACAGTATTTTTATTATCTCTTTCCACAGTTCTCTGTGGCGTTGGTGTTCACAACAACAACTATGGGAAGATATGAGGGAACGTTTGTCAAAATGTCAGATTTCTTGCTTTTGTTTTCAATCAAAATATGGAATATTGTAAGAAATAGAAAGGAGGAAATAGAGAAGGATGAAGAAACAGAAGAAGGTGGCAATAGAAGAGCTATTATTTGACTGAAGAATAGGTAGCTTGTATCTTTCAATACTACCCTAGTACAGTGTCTACCACAGTTACTGATGAGGAATAACGGTATTTGTAGTCCAGAAACATCTCAAAGAGATGTTAACACAAACATAAGTTAATACAAAGAGATAGGGTGCCAACCTTATGAAATTCTCCTCTATGAAATGTGTGTTTATTGACACTTCTCTGATTTTAAAAGAAAAAGTCATGTTTATTTTGCAGAACATAGTGCCTCCCCAAAACTAAAGCAGTGCAAGGGAGATACTGCATGCATTCACATGTTGTATAAACCACATGCATTGCCTGTAAAAGCAAAGGTAGGAAGAACTATAAAACAGATCAGCCTAGTTTTCTTTCTCATAAACCCTTGAACAGCAAATTGGATTCCCCCAGCTAATAGACAAGGCTAAACTGTGCTTCTCTTCTGCTCCCCTGGCCCAAGACAACCATCAGTCAGAGCTCAGGGCTGTATCCGGCAGGGAACGTCAAAGCAAGCTCCTGCAGCCACTGCTTCTCTGGCCAAATCCCCCCTTCCTTGTCATGACGTTCTCCCTGGGAAGCAGGCCCAGTGCAGCAGGAAATGGCTTCAGCTTTGATTCTGCTGAAAATATGAAACAAAATTGGACTGTGTGATACAAACTCTGTGATCTACAGGCACTATGACCCTTCTGGATTGGCAAGACCCAGAATAATTATAAAAGGAGGCTTTAGACTCCTACTCTTTTTTTTTTAGCTGAAGCTAGTGACCTTAGCAATTTAGCTGAGAACACTTCCTCCAAATTTTTACCCCAGCTAATATTTCTATGTTGATGATTTCCGGAGGTTATAGTTCCCATATACTGGCATTAGGCTGGGCCTTGTCAACCAAAAATAGGAGTGGCTGAAAGGAAGTCAATTCAAGAGCTTAGATTAGCCTTCAACAGTGTTCCTTTCAACTATTTTGCAGTAAAGCTCTTAGTCTTCCTAATCTGCAAGGCCACTAGCTGGGAATTTTGGGAACTGTAATCCTAACACATATGAAGGGTAGCATTTTGGGAAAGGCTAGTTCGGTTCAAGTTTATTACAGTCATTGACCAATGTTTTCTACAAATCTAAAATTATAAAGCACCAAGAAAATTAAGAACCAAAGGAAAAAACAAAATAGATTGTTTTTGAAAAAACAAAAGAGTTTAAGTGCAGTCCTTAAGATATTGAAAAGAGAATAAAACGTTAAAAGGAAATAAAATGTTAACAATAGCATGTAAGTGCTTGGGTATGAAGAGCTAAATTAAGAACCCCCCCCCCCCCCCGAATAGAAGCATGTTAAGAAATACTTTATAAACCATAACCTCCCATAAGATTAGAAATAGAAGTGAGCTTCCATAAAATCAGGAGAAATCAATCAAGGGGAGAGGGAAACAACTTAAGTGTGGCTACTAAAAATCAGATAGAGTTTAACTAGTCTCTACTATGAGCACAGACTATAATTAAAAATAGATAAAAAGAAAGATAAAAAAGAAAGAGGGAATCTCAGTGGGTTTGTTTACCCATAACCAGTACTCTTAGTTATCGGTTCATGGCTTTTAATTGCTGCCACACAAAATCTAGCAACATTATATGGGATAAACGGTTCCTTATCTGAGAGGAGAAAATCAAGAAAATGTTCATTATGATCTATAAAACATGACAGTAGGGAAGAATGTAAGTTTCTCAACTACACTGGTAATAAGGGTGATGGTCTCAATAGCACTTGGGCTGCATGGAGAGGTTCTCATATACATGAGGACTTAGTGAATCTCCTATTAAGAACTGAGAAAGGTAAAACATCAAGTCTGTCTTTGAGAAAGGCTCTTTGTTGGGCAAGGGGGACTAAACTGGCTAAATATCTGCCCCATTCCCATCTGGAATAAGTTTTGTGAGCTCTGGTGTGGGCTGGACTATGGCTGACCTCATTCTGGGATTCCATGTCTAGAGCCCTCTCTCTAATGCAGTGTTTCTCAACCTCAGCAACTTTAAGATGCGTGGACTTCAACTCCCAGAATTCCCCAGCCAGCATGGCTGCCTGGGGAATTCTGGGAGTTGAAGTCCACGCATCTTAAAGTTGCTGAGGTTGAGAAACACTGCTATAATGGTTCTTTTAGCCTGAGTATATTCTAAAAGAAACAGTTGCTCAAGTGGCAAGACTAATGGCTAAGTTGCCCTAGAACTGCTTGTGCCAGGAAGACCGAAACTGGCCCGTCAGACCTAATGGAATCAGTCCTGATGGGGGGGGGAAGTGGCATTTGAATCAATAGGTGCCTATTAGCAGCCAGGCTCTTGGGGAAAGGCTAGCTTGGATTTCTGATTGCATATGCATCTCTGAAGACTTTAGGGGACAACAGCTTTTATGGATATTGTGATGCAAGCAACTCAGAAAAATCTGATAGGTGACGTGGCTCCCAATATCCTGCAGGGCTCTACTGAATATAGCAACAGAGATATGGGAATGGCTTGTAAAAATGCTACATAGGGAAGCAATAAAAATGTACAAATGTAAGGAAGCAGGCATGTGATTCATTAACCGAAACATGGCTTTCATGGATTGAAAATCTGACCAAACAAGGTATATGTCAGTGAGACTGCAGTTTATAAATCCTAAACTCTTTACGTTGACAAAACTAGAATTCAGACTTTACTTTCCCAATAAAGAATGCAGGGGCTAACGCACAAAAGGTGATGAAAAAATATCTGCCAAATGAAACTCAGCCAATACCCATGTCTGGATTGGGCAAGCGTTATGCCCTGGAGCTAAAGAAGGGACCTTTTGATCAGACAAGCAACAGCAAACTGAGTGTTTTCACATATGAGTCTTAAATTTTCCTGCACTTACAACGGTGTTTAATACAAACAGAAATCTATTTGGACTTGAAGGACCATTTCATTTTTCTAGAATATCCTCCCTGTTTTTCTTTCCTTTGTAATAGATGCATAAAATGTTTGCCACACTTAGCCAGTCTTGCCTCATCTCAAAAATCTGAACGTGAGCTAGAATCACATTAGTAGAGGAGTCCAGCTCACAGGAAAGGCTAGAAGGCCCAAAGGTGTCTCCTTGCAGATATTTTGGCTGATACATGTGAGCTTTTGGCACAACATATTTGGAATATGCTGCCATCAACTTAGATGGCCACCAACGCAGGCAGTTTTAAAGGGGGATTGAATGAATTCAGAGTGGATTGGACTATCAATCAGTTTTGATTACTCCAGAATCACAGGACACATGTCTTACACCAACCTTTAGAGAGCACCATTTGGCTAGGTAGCCATGCCTAGCTGACCTTGGCTGGTTTCCAAAAGTGGAGACAGACCTATACAGTCAGACCACTAGGAAATCACAAGTCCATAGGCTAGATTGAGGAATGTAAAGAAAAAGCCCAGAAGAGGGCAGAGGCCCCCACTTCCATATTATTGTCAGGAAAACATGGATGTGTCCATGAAATCAACTCAGTTCACCCTGGAGGAGTCTTTACTTTGAAGAAGCAAATGTGAAAAAGGGATGGTATCCTGCTTGCCATGCTTCTGAGTTTCCTGAATGCATCTGGTTGGATACTCGGCATCCAGAGAAAACTTCAATAGCCCCAAAATGATGACACCCATGCAATAACAATCACCTAAATGGCATGATTACATCTGATGCAAGTACATAATGCACACATGGTAGGGTAGAATTTCTTGACACAGACCCATTACCTTCTTGTATGTTTCTCTGCTACTGTCTATGAGGACTGAAAATGACTATGAACTTACGTATATTTAGAAAAGTTCACTCCAATTCACTCAGTATAATTTTTATAATATTGTTCCATGTCTCCTTTAATATACAGACACAGGTCTGTTTCTATCCTTTGGCAAGAAATTTCTGCTGTTGAAAATGGTAATTGCTAGCATGGAACCCATCTGAATTTCTCGGAGGAAAAAAACCGAGCTAAAGCCATTGTTTCCATGAAACTGAGTGTCTCCAGTTAGTGTTGTGCCCCTCTTCTTTTGAGGAGCAGAAGCCAGGCATGGAGTCTGGGGAGTCAGTATATGGCCAAGAGGGATTGGTGGAACTGACTTCTTCTGCAGTCATAGACTCTTGACTTAGTGATACAGCCTCCAGGTCTAGGAGAGCCAGAGTGTTTGGAAAAGTGCCTTGAGAATAATGGTCTAATTGGAAGTTATGGTCTACCTAACAGTAGGTTTCTGCAAGCAGTTCTGATCTGTACCAGCTGTGTTTGGGTGAAGACCAGGAGCTTCAGATCATCTTCTACGTGGGAGCAGTCAAGCACTGAAGTAAATTTTGTGAGAGTCAACTATTGTTCCCAAATGCTGCTCTTTGTTTGACTTCCTGGGAACTATGTTCTTTTCTGGACCTGATTATGTTTTGTCTTGGTTGCTGAGGCTTGAGACTCTTTGCCTCAACCTCTGGATCAGACTTTGACCTCTGGTTTGTGTACTAATTTTGTTATACATCTTCACTGCTAGCTTTGGCTACCAGACTGTTTGATTCTATTTCTTGCCTTGCTGCTTGAAACAGTGGACCCGTCTGAACAATAAAAAAGTAGATATTTGTAATACCTCTGGAGAGCTGATAAAGAGCTCATCTGACCTAGTATTTTACTGTATTGCCAGATTTGAGGAAGCCTATTGCTGGCTGAGAATTCTGGGAATTGTAGTCCAACATATCTGACGGTTTGGAGCAGCTTGAGGAAAGTGATATGCAGTGCAGAATGTGACATTATCAAACCATATGAGAGGATAAAAGTAAAGGACCAGGTTCCCTTTCAGATGACTTTCCTTCTATCATGTGGAAGAATGTAAGAGTACCATTTCAGGGCTGCAAAAATCTAGACAGCCATTAGATGGCCAAAAATTAACATTTTCAACATCTCTTTACTGCCATCTGATGGTCATCTGGACTTTTGCATCTCTGATGTACATGGGCAGACAGGACAGAGTCCTCCAGCAGAGAAGTGTTCTTTCTCTCCTGAGGTTATAAATACATACTGAAGAACATACAGACAAGGCTTATGTGCGTCTCAAAAGAGGTAAAAAATGCAGAGTAATTTATTAACTACTTTTCATATTCTACTGTTCTCCCCCTCCCTCGTTCTGAAAAGTAAAGATTTACAACAGGGAACAAAGGCTCACGTTCACTCATGTGAAGACCGAGAGGGAGAGGCTAATGCTCCAAGACATGCCTTTAGCTCCATGAACCTGGGCATGGCCTGGGTCTCCCACACCACCAGAGCTGTTACACTGGAAATTCCATGGCACGAAAGCTGCAGCCCACAGAAGTTTTCCAGACAAACAATCTGCTGGGCATAAGGATCTTGGCTACGATCCACTTACTATCATTAAGAACCGAGGGTTTTTTAAAGTTCATTTGGGGGGCCAGCTTCATTTTTTATTATTATTATTTCTTCCAAGGCTGGCCTCCACACCCACATCTTCAATGGAATGTGTTAATAATTTGCTTTGTGGAGATGAAAGACTCTTTGAAAGTAGCCAGCATAAACACATCTCAATCTTTTCAAAGGTCTTTGTCCATCAGCAACAGAATTGTGGTTTCTGTACAGTGGCCTGAATGGAGGCAGGCCTGACATTTTGGGAGTCTCCTGCTCTCTATGTTTAAAATCACAGATCTTAGCAAAGAATACAACTAAGGAATACATAAATTATACAGTCCTTCTCCTCCCCCTCCCCCATGAAAAGCATGTTTTAAACATCAAACAGAAGCATTAAAGGATGTAGATCATTTAACACTGGTGTCAAAAACCAGTAAGCCCTCTGTCTTAGTGGAAGGACTGAAACCCTTAGATGGCTCAGGCTTTGGAGAAACCACAGCAGGTCTGGTTGTATGGTACCTTTTTAATCTTTGGTGTGTAAGCTAAATTCTGATGAATTTAGTAAGGTGAGTAAGGTGCTGTATATTCCTATGTAAAGCAGAAAAGTCCTGATCAATGTAAGATCCTCAACTTGTCAGGTTATAAAATGTGATACATATGATGACATTTATCATGTGAGGGTACAGGCAGTGGCATCTTCAGCAAACCACAAGGATGTCAGAATGATGACATGTGCATTGTGATGTCATTACTCAAATGCTGTCATTATATACTTGCATCCACACCTCTTATGCAAGCATGTAAGCCATAGCACTGATGTGACAATATTGCATGCACGTTTTGTTATCTTCCCATTCCCCCTGCCCCACTGTGGATGCCCAGGGAAGTGCAAGCTGCCCCATGCTGATCAGACAATTGATCTCATTGGCTATTGTTTATTCCAGTCATCTCAAACCAGGGCTCTATTCCCAGCTTCCCAACCTGAACATGGGGATGGTGGAAGTTATAACTGGCAAAAGTTTGGAGAAGGCTGATCTTCACTTACCAATAACAATTCTCCAGGGTTCCAAGCAAAGGTCCTTCACAATTTTCTCAAACAATGTCAGGAAGGGAAACTTGGACCTTGAAACTGCATACTTAGCATCTGCTGCCGTAGTGATCTGCAGACCTTCCCTACCGGAAAAATCTATGACTTTCATTTTGTCATTGTCACCTGCAGTTTTTCTACCTCAATAAACAAAGTGCTTGCTACTGGTAGATCAATAATAGTCAACATGTTGGAAGAAAACCAAGTTGAACTTTGCTGCATGTAAAACGTTCCATGGGGATATGTCTCTTTTCTCATCTATCATAATTTGTTAGGAGATGTGTAAGAATATCAGTCTAGGAAAGGCACAGCATTCAGACAACAAATTGAAGCTTCTATGGGTGAGCCTTAATTCAGAAATTAGAGACTATCTGGTGCACCTCTATTAGCTCTACACTTCACTGACTATATCCTGTTCCCAGGTGTCTGTTGTTACACACACACGGAACAAATGGAAGTTCCAGCTTCCCACATTCTTTGCTTAGACTTCCTTTCGATCGTTTAAATTTCTTTTTATATTGTTAACATTTAAGAACCTAGGAACTTGGTATACTGTAACACAAAGCCTTCAATGCTGTCCCTGGATATGTATATGTTTGCTTTTTTCTTTTCTTTTCAGCCTGGACATACAGATGCTGTTGAGAGCCTACACTGGGTGTCTGTATGTGTCTTTGTGTATGTGTGTATACGCAGTTTGCATGCAACCATACATGAATTTCATTCTTTCTTGCTATGGATGGATGTTTCTCTGAGTGTATTTGAATTCTGTGAATGAAGTAGCTTGTTGTGCTTTGCAGATTCAAACATTATTTATTAATTTGTTACATTTATATGCTGCCTTTCTTCAAAAGCTCAGAGCAGCTTATGTGATTTTTTTCCCCAACAACAGCAACATACTGAGAGAGAACAACTAGCTCAAATGCACACAGTGAGTTTCCCTGGCTGAGGGTGGACTTGAACCTGGATCTTCCAGGTCCTAAGCAAACACCTTAACCACGACACCACACTGGCCTTGAAGATGCAGATTCTACCTCTGCCCTGTGCTCATTTTCTTGGCCTTTCCTTGAGTCACATCAGCTTGCCTTCTGCAAAATGGGGACTGGAACCAAGAAATGTGGGTTTGAAAGAGTAGCTTTTGTGTTTCAGAGCTCAGTTCCCATCCTGATCTTGCATTTAGGTCATTGGGCATAGACAGCCCTGAAAGCCCAGGCAGGATCATACAGCAGCAAACAGCCAAATTATAATCGGCTTATAACAGATCAAGATTTCATCATTCCATTATATTTTAATGGGGAGAAGACACCAAGTATAATCAAGACAATAACAGCTGGCTGGGGAATTCTGGGAGTTGAAGTCCACACATCTTAACATTGCCAAGTTTGAAAAACACTGCCTTGGACAGATTTACTAATTACCTGCAACACAGTGGGAATTTTAAGAGTCTTTTCCTGACGTGCTGGGAGTACTACAGTACCTGTAGTATCTGGAAATTTGTGTCTGAATGTTTTTTATGGAACACACTGTGCGGTTCATATGTACCTATATTAAATACCAATCCCCCACAAAGCCCTTTTATTTCTTCATCAACTATTTCTTGGTAAAAGTGCTTCACATGTAGAGAATCGTTATGGCATTACTGTAGAATAAATTTAGGAGCTCTGGGTCTTCCTTAACCTAACATTCTCTGGAGGTTGGAATGGCTGGATGGGGATTTTAATCTAACACATTTAGAGAACACCAAGTGGTGAAAGACTGGAATAATTACTCCCTAAAAGGTATCTCAAGAAATTTTAGAAAACACATGGAAACTAAATTGAATATTTCTTTTGTAGAGCTTACTAAATATGGAAAGTAGCATAGAATGAAATAAGGCAGTTGACTTATGATTTGGCAATAACAAAATATTTTAACGGTCTCCATCTTTTTCTGGCATGGGAATGCCTTGCATTTTAATGTAAACATGGTTTATTTTAGGAAGTAAAATTAAGGACCATGAACTCTGCAGTGCTCCTCAGTGGATCTGATGGAATGTAGTTTTTCTATGTACTGGAATGATTAGAATGCAAAGTTTTTTTTTACACACTTTCATTATGGGAGGGTTTTCAGTGGAGCTAATGTGTGATGGCTGCTATTTTACGAATCAAGAGCTATTACTACTGCTTTTAATTAGAAGAAGTGGCAGGGAGCTTATAATTTTAACATGTTCATATAGGATTGATGGAAAAATCTCAATGTCTTGAATCATATCCATTTTTTCTGCACCCCTTACAAAGTCTATCGAATCCCCATAATCTTATATCTTACAAAATAGTTTATATTTTGGATATCTTTGGGTGATAGGAGGTCATGATGTTTTAAATATGAGTAAGTGTTATGGTTTTAGATCTACCATCTCTTGTCTTCAGCAAAATATTCAGGTTTCTGCTGTTTTCCAAGGCAGGTAACACATCTGAAATACATCCCACTTTTTGGTGCTTTGAACCAGAATGTTAGGTATAATCGAATATCTGCAAAGCTAGTACTGAGTAACACCAACTATGTTCAAGTCTCTATCTTGAGACAGGCCCTGAACTGAAGACTTCACAGCCATATCAACCGTCTTTTGGAGATAGCACAGACTTTTATGTGTTTTGGTTGCTTCTAAGAAAAGTATTGCCCAAAGACACTTTTCTCTAATCCTGTGCGCTCCAGAGATGCTGGACTGCAGTTACCATCATTCCTAGCCAGCATCACTTTTGCCTAAATGAACTTGCTAAGAAGTAAAGTAGGCTAAAGATGTCAGCTAATTTGCTGCTTAGCACAGTGTCATGAGGAAAAATAGAACATAGGAGTGGAAAGCAAATACTGAGCAGAATGAGAAAGACAGGCTGGATAAGAAGTGAAAAGAGTATCAAAGGATTCTTAGGACTAGACAGGAGCACAGCAAGATAACAAACGTTTCTGAAACCCTGATCTCAGGAGAGCTTAACCTACACATTGGTTTGTTAGCTTTGCACTGTGGTTAGCTACCTAAAGAACTTCTAGAGAAAGGGTTGGCAACATAGCATCCATGGATGTCATATTGCCTTGACACTCCAGATAGCATTCAAAGGACCCACAAAATAAAATTTAGAATCTTTTATACTTTTTTTTAAAAATGGTTGAAGTTACCAAATTCATGATATTTCAAAGTTTTTGCTCCAAAATCTGTGTGATTTCAGAACAGAATGTCAACATTTTGCATAAGTGCAGACTTGGCTTTAAAGGGCAGGGGGCTTACCTGTGCAACCTGCAAAATAGGACAATGATGTGCACATAGGATTTAAAAAGGCTGCTCTACTCTAGAGGAACAGGCTTTTGGAAGTGGCAGCCATTGCTTTTAACTGAGTAAGCAAAAAGAAACAATTGAAAATCAGTATTTTTATATGGTGAAGATATTAAATTGTGTCAACATTTATGTATAAAGTTTATTTGATACATTCAATTCATACAGAAGAGGGTAGTGATGTTTCCTTACTGCTTACTGGAAAAACAAGCAGAAAAGTCCGATAACTGTCTCAAGAGACACTTATGGTTAGGAGAGGGGATGGGAGAACATTGTTGCCTAGCTACAAAGAGAGCATCCCTAGAGAATTCAATCTTTCATTCTCATCTGTGGCATCTTTATGACATGTCCAGCAAATGAAATGAACAAGAAAAACAAAGTGTGAGAACATGCCATTGCAAAGGTTGGTGGGCAGTAAAAGGGAACATATCTGTTTGAAGATCCTCCTACAAGGGTTGTTGCAACCAGAGATAAATATAGCTGCTAGCCTGGCTCTGGATCCTTTATAAAAGGTAATCCTCTGAGAGCCTTCCTTCTCATGGTATCCTGTAGTGGAAGGACTATCTAGCCCAACATAAAAATATCATAAGAACAAAGTTAGGGACCTTGACTACAGTTAATATTTCAACATTGGCAAGATGTTTTGCATTTCTACTGAATTGAGACTGTGCATCTTTCTATACATTTAATTAATCCATGCATGGGTTCTGTGATTCTGTATCTTCTTTTGACCTCCATTTTTATGATTTGGGAAATTATTGATAGTGCATGAACAAAATACAGGTAATCCTTGACTTACGACCACAACTGGAACCAGAACTTCCATCACTAAGCATTGCGGTCATTAAGTGAGTTGTGCCCAATTCTACAACCTTTTTGCCACAATCATAAAGTGAATCACATGGTTGTTAAGTAAATTCAGCTTTCTCCATTGACTTTGCTTGTTGAAAGCCAGCTGGGAAGGTCACAAATGGTGACCATGTGACCCCAGGACACTGCAACCATCATAAATACATGCTGGTTGCCAAGCACCCAAATTCTAATCACCTGACTGTGGGAACACTGCAATGGTCGTAAGTACAAGGACAGGTCATAAGTCACTTTTTTCAGTGCCATCGTAACTTTGAACAATCATTAAATGAATGGTCGTAAGTTGAGGACAACCTGTAATACATTAAGGACTTAAAGGTATTAAAAAGGTAAGGCATAAAATGCTCCAAAATTAATATAAAATTATCCCAAGTAGCAGCAGATTTAGGAGTTTTCTTGGCTTTGTTTTCAGAAATGGTTCTTTTGAGCACCTTAATCTCTGAATCCAAATTATATCTTGAAATCTGTAGCAACAGGGTAAGAAAAATGGTTCCATCAGACAAATTTCTATATTTCTCCCTACTCCTTTTTGATGTTGCAACAGGAGTAGTGCTAGATGGCAGAAAATGTTGCAGGAAATGTGTTGTGTACTGGCTGAGTTTACACAGCACGCTTAACTTGGTTATGGATTAACCCCTTGTGTAGAATTATAGGGAAGCAGGCTGGATTTATACCACATACTAAATCTCAGAAAAGTAACCAGCATTCAAATCAATCAAGCTCAGTATGTTTTGCAAATGAAACTCCTTCAACTAATCTAGTTAAATGTGTTGTATGAAACCAGCCCTGGAATCAATAATAAACATATTTTTTTCAGAACTAATCCAGTTATAATTTATTCCATGAACACAGAAATGAGATAGATCAAAGCACAACTTAGAAGCAATACTGAATACGATCATAAAATTATTATATTTTAATCTAGGCAGTATCTCTATAAAAGTTAATTAGTAAAAATTAAATTAATTAGTAAAAGGGATTTGGGCATCCCATGTAATCCATAGGCCATGGATTGCCCATTCTGGTTTGAAAACTGAGAAGCAAGTTCTAGAAGCACCTTTGCATGTAGTCACAGCAACTAGAGCCCCAAATATCTTTGGGAATTTGCACTTCTCTTATGATATTTCAACCTAAACAGATCATGGCAGAAAAAACAGATAAGTAGGGAGATAAAAAGATATGACCAGATTTATTGCCCTGTAAATTAATGAAGTACAATGCATTTAATTGTTTAATTAAAAGAAGTTCCCAAATCAGACAACATAATTCTTAGAATTATATGTCATTTTTAGAAATAGTTCTTTATTACTGTGTGGGAATTTTCTTTTTAGCAGTGTGCCTTCTCTATTACAAAATGGCGTTTATATAGCCCCACAGAGCAATCCTCAAGTTTATCCCTCTAACATTTATTTTCTTTGCTTCTACTTTGTGTGTGCATATGGAAACCCACTGAAAGAAAATGCTGAAAGCTGAGAGAAGATCCCTAAAATCAACTGCACATTTCAGATGGTTTGGAGTTGAGGCCAAACAGTAAATGAAGGGTTTGGTCATTTATGTTGACTGATGCCTTTGTGTAATGGATTCAGTTGTGTCTACAACAGCAGAATTGGTTGTGGGTGAGCACATTATGCTTGTCCTCAGAAGACCTTATGCAAGGAAATAGCTCCCTGCCTAAATGCACTTTTCTGAAGGTGCGCATAAGTTCTCATGAAGACCAGTTAAAAAGAGTCCCATGCCCATCTCCGTTTCACATGGCACTTCATTTGACATATGTTCATTGTTAATGTTCTGTGATAATATATTTTCCAGAAAACATTGTTTTTGCTAAGGCCTGATGCTTAAGAAGTGAGTGAAATACATTTATGTGCTGTTAAATACAACGTAACATTTATTCTAGCATCAGCTGAGTCCAATACAGAACAAGTGTCAGATATCAGAAGTTTGTTTTAAAAGGAAAAACTTGCTTAGGCTAGGCCCAAATCCAAGATAAGCCAAGTAAAAACAGATAGAGATTCTGGCAGTGAAAATGAACGTGACAGAGAGAAAATGCATGAAGGAAAAATAACTGGCCAAAAGTTAAGGAAAAGAGAGTTGGCAAGCTGCAGTAATCAGACCTCAGTTTACGTCACACTTACATTAGATTTCACATAACAAGCCTTCTATTCCATAGATGGATACCCAACAGGAAGTCTCATTCTAGGGAAAAGTATACTTTTGCCATTGCAAAAACTATTATCTCTACTGTATTGGAATGAAAAGTTCTGAAAATATGGATTTGGGCTTATAAGGGTATTCTAATTAGTGTTCAGCTATCAGGCATCTTCACAACAACTTTTCCATGGCCCCTAGACAGTTGAATTGGCCTGGCTTGATTGGACTCATAGACTCAAACTCAATAGAAGACTCTCAAACATTCAATATGGCATGACTAGATAAGAATTTGTACTGCACACTAGGATGAAGTCACTTAAAATTGTTGATTGCCCTCTATCAAAATGAATTTGAGTCACTTCTTATTCCCACTGTAGTTTATTTCTGATGATCCCTCTTCCCATAACTTAACAGACTTTTTGTCTTGAGATTTTTCAGCCTCAAAAGCTAGATGACTGTTTTCTGTTTGATGTCACATGACTGACATCTCCATCCTGAGAAATTAGAGCCGTCCTGATTTGCAGAGTTACCATGAGTGCCCACAGAGGAGGCCAGGGGAGCAAGTGACATCCCATGTCATGATATCATCATACAAATGACATGAATTACATAATTTGCACCTGAGCAACTTAATATCTGAGCAACGTTGCTCAATATCTGAGCAACGATATCATGATACCTGTTATGAGATCATGACTTATAACAGAAGCCTATGAGCACCTTTAACATCTCTCACCATTAAGGAGCTGAAGTTCAACAACATTATGAGGGGTACATGTTGCCCATCATTCTTGAACATGGGTTCAAGAAATGCAAACTCCAAATATCCAAAAGTTGAAATTCTCTGCATCACAATTAGACATCTATCAAGATCTTACATAAAATAACAGCAGAAGTATTCACCTTTCAGTGATGGGCTTCTCCTGAAAATAGGCTCTAATTTGTGATATGGGGGAAAGGTTACCAGTACAACAAAATATAAGGTGCTTTTCAAAGAAAAGAGGAAAACCTCAGAACTGTGGAGTCCTTGGGGTTCTCTGACCTTGGTTTTTTTCTTGCAAATGTTTTGTTACCCAGCTAGGTAACATCTTCAGTGCCTAGCCGGGTAACAAAACGTTTGCAAGAAAACAACTAAGCTCAAAGAACCCCAAAGACTCCACAATTCAACCCTGAGCTACATATATTCTCTTCTATTGGAAGCTCAGAACTGTTCTCTGTTTTTAATCCATAAAACTCTGTCTATACCAGTGTTTCTCAACCTTGGCAACTTTCAGATGGGTGGACTTCAACTCCCAGAATTCCCCAGCCAGCCATTCTGGGAGTTGAAGTCCACCCATCTGAAAGTCACCAAGGTTGAAAAACACTGGTCTATACTAACAGGGTTAAATACATCAGTTATATCAAATGGACCTTTAGCTAAAATATGGCAGCTGGTTTATGTCAAAGTTGATTTTTTAAAAAACTTTAAACTTGCAAATAGGACAGCTAGATCAGTAGTTCCATGATTCACACAAGCCAAAAGAAAGTTCACCTCTTTTTTTTTTTTAAAGCAGTGCCACTAATCTTTTTTTAAACAAATAGGGAGTTTTAATAATGTTGTTGTGAGCCACCCCAGAGTTGCTTAAGATGGACAGCCATATAAATCTCTTACATAAATAAAGTAAATAATAAGTGCTTTAATCTGAAGAGGAAAGAACTGGAGCTGGATAAGAATACCTATGTCCTGGCCAAGCTCTTTGATCTGAAAAGGGTGTATTTAGTGTATGTTTTCTTCCCCATAGTCCTTTTCAAAAAAAATAAAATCCTTTTCACAACCTTGCCCATTTTTTAAAGAAGAGTTTAATTATTGCTGAAATTGTAAAAAAAAGGAAATATTTGAAATCACTTCTCCTTTTGGGAAGAACTCTTTTCTAGTGCCACTTGGCAGTGTCTCTTTCATTTGAATACAAGTGGAGAAAATAGCAACATGCTCTCTGTCAGATCAGGAACCAGTGGCCTTCCAGATGTTGCTAAATGCTAAACCTACAGCATCCCTCCCCCCAAAGACTAAACTGGCTTTGGCTGTCCCAAACTGTAATTTAGTCACATGTGGAAAACTGCAGGTAGAGCTTGATTTAGATGGTAGACAGTCACTAACGTAAGAAATTGCCCTCTTAAACATTCATCTTTTTCTGCAGCTGCAGTGTTTCAACTACATAATACTCTACTGCAATGCACCTAGTTGATTTTAACAAAGCACTATAGAGTAAATTGGTTGATGCTTATAGGATGGTGGTAGATTGAACCAGCCTCAGAAGGAATCAAGACTAGGCACATTGAACCTTTAAAGATCCATTGATTAGAATTTTTGAGAGAAAGAGGAGTAGCAGGGAACTTAATCAGTTCTTCTTCACTTCTCCAGCAGCTGAAAACCAGGATGTTAATCTTGTTGCAAAAACCCCATATACAGTCCCATAGTTAACAGAACAGAATCCTACATATAAGCCCATTTCAGAGTCAGTTACTGTTGGTATGGAATATAAGCCCAATAAAATAAGATAAAATAAAAATGAAATACTGTATGTAAACAGGCCTGTAGTCCAAACCTCCAAACTGAAAGCTGCACATCTATAGCACAGAGAACTAATCAGTCAGGCAATTAGATTTACCCTTCTTGATTAGGTTCATGTGCTGAGTTATGGTTTGTTGAATAAGCAACACCTTTTTGAGTTCACACATTGTACTAGGTCATACAAACCACAATGGCTGGTTTCATGCACCATATTAACAAACCAGAACATTTTATGGCTCAGTGTGATTAGTGGACCTAGTATATTCCTCATCTAACAGGAAACTCCTAACTCCATTCCAGATAAAACTAAATTGATCCAGTGAGTAACACATATAATAATATTATCCACCCAGAGAATATTGATTTTTTATATGAGAGAATATAGGATTTTAAAAAGATTAATATATCAATATCCTCATAACTAAAGGATAACTATATTTCAGTGTTGGGCTCCTTGAATTCTTGAATACTTTAATTTACCAGGAGCTTGCAGATAGTTCTGTTGGCTAAATAGATATTTGGGTTCATGTTTATCAAACATAACATTTATATATCTCAAAACAAGATAATTTTAAAACTGAGGGAATGTTAAAAGATGGTGAGGGGGGTGACATTGAAGATAAAGAACCCATAATCTCAGTAGCAATGGCTAGAGCTACTGTATTTGCAAATCATTTTCATGCACTGAGAAAAAAGATCTTGGATGCTGAAGATTTTTTTTAAAAAAAACAAGGGATTATCCTTTTTTTCTAAAACATATTTATGTCAAGTGCTCCGCTAATGAATTCTGTATTTATTTATTAAATCTGTATCAAGTAACTAGACATTTGTTTGATTAGATAAGCAGATCTTTGACCACGCATGCTGAAAATGTCAGGGATGCATTGGAAGTATATTTTGCTATGCTAATCTCTTGATGCTTCTGTGTCTGTGTGTGTGTGTGTCTATGTGTGTGTGAGAGAGAGAGAGAGGGAGGGAGGGAGGGAGAGAGATTGGTGCTGGAATGCTCTTTGTTCATGCATACAGGAATCACCCAAATGAATCTCAAGACAGTCTGTTCCTTTGGGGCTTATTATATTTTGATTGATGTGTCAGGTACATCTCACCTGCAACATTACATGATGCAAAGTTAATGCACTATATAATGGATGAGAGTGAATAAATGCTTAATCCAAGGAAGACACAGGTGCACCATCACAGGCAGGTTGGTGGTGAACTAGGAACTGGCTAACTATTGATCCAAGAAATTGGTCCAAATACTTTGAGAACCTTTGAGACCCCTCAACAGCAAAGCAATAGCAGTTTGGGATGCTCAAAGATTTTAGTAGGGCTACATCCTTCAGAAAGTCATTCTGATTCATACTGCTCAGACTGCAACCCAGTTATTCTTCAAACTTCACTTTTCTCTGAATTGTATAGCTCAAAAAGTATATCAAAATTTTTTGCCTTTTTATTACATGCAACTTATATAAATATGTACGGAATGTAAGAACTATTAAATAACTTCATATATGACTTTTATTGTACATATTAATCACACACACACACACACACACACAAACCCTTCAAGGTCACATGGAAACAGTATGGAATGAATTTATGAATGAACATAGCCCAGAATTAGAATACTATATCTCACTATGCTTCAGGATTCCTTTGATCAATTCAGTTTGTTCTCTGACTACAGCAGCTGCTAGCAAGACCTTTTACTGGTTGCTATGAGGAGTAGAATCAATTGTATAAACTTGAATTTTTATCTTAGGGCACTTCTGTATGAGAATTTTGTACCCATTTGAAAGCAGATCTCATGCAGATCCCATGATCACAGCAATATTTGGAAGCTGTGCCAATTTATTTTTGGATTAGCTGTCAGAGCAGTTTGGGATTTGGTTTTGTACACCATGACACATTTTCACAAGGGAGGAAATTTGCCTCCCTTTCCCTCTCACTGTTGAGTTTCTGGTCCAAGGAGGGAAATGATAGATGATAAACGATTTGCAGCTCTTAGTAGACCCAACAAAATGAGCAGGTCTTATAGCAATAAGTGTGGTGTATCTTTCCATCTTCTCAGCACCAAAAGAGTCAGTGTGTGATGAACTTTTCAGTCAGCAGAAATGAGGACAAGTATGGATAGTCTTGAAGTGGCCTTGACTGAGCTCTCAACAGAAATGGCCAAAATGGAATATCAATGTAATTGTAAGACATTTATGGTCTCCAAACATTCCTTGCTCAGCAAATGTGTGCATAATGCTGTTCAGAGAATTCTCTCTTCAACCACTCTATGCTGACTACATTGCTAAAAAGCATGTACAGCTACAAGACCTAAAGGAACTGCAGCCGGTGATGAGTATTATAGCACCATCTCGGTTTGTTGTAATCCAGTCAAAACAGTTTCTGCCACACTTCACTGAAGAGGACCAAGGGAGTGGGGGAGATCCAATTGTAACTTTAAGCAATGATGAATTGTAAAAAGGAATACATCAAAGGGTAATGATGGCTCCTTTTAAAATATATATATATAAATTTCTATCTTCCCTTTTGAGTAAAAAATAAAATCCAGAGCAGTTCACAGTAATAAATTAAATGTAACAAGAACCATAAAGACAACAATAATTCATATGTGACAGGAAGACAGTGACTAAATTCACATACCATGCTCTGCCATGATTCATTTAATCTTGGTTGGACAAACAAACCACACTTAGGTGGCTGAAGTGGGTCTTCCGGACTGTGTGGCCATGTTCTGGAAGTGTTGGTTCCTAATGTTTCGCCAGCATCTGTGACTGGCATCTTCAGAGGACAGGAGCACAGAGAGAACCGCTCCTGTCTGTGCTCCTGTCCTCTGAAGATGCCGGTCACAGATGCTGGTGAAACATTAGGAACCAAAACTTCCAGAACACGGCCACACAGCCCGGAAGACCCACATCAGCCATCGTATTCTGGCCGTGAAAGCCTTCGACAAACCACACTTAAGCAGTTTTACACAACACACTAAGCTAAAATCAACAAACCATGAATATTGCTTACCACAATGTGTGAAGCTATTCTAAAAAAGAGATCAAATAGTTCTTCAAGAATTATCGCTATTGTATTATTAACGTCAGGTCTCTATATGGTTCATAAAACAGTCAATGATCATGTTTAGGAGTATCATTTCTAGGCTGCAAGAGCCTGGATGTTCACTATATGGCAACAAAGGTGGTTTGTTTTGTTTTTCCCCATGTGCCCCTTAAGAGAGGGACTAGAACTGATCTTGCTCCCCTCTACCCATTCACTCTCTGTTGCTGGGCCATCCAAGTAGGTTATATGAAAATAGTAAAACTTCAAAATACAAAAAACACAAGTCCATGAGTATTTTTCAAAAATAATGCTTAAAAATGGTTTTTTGGGAAGTGTGACCATCTGACCACAAGAGGGGGGGGAGGGAGGGGGGGAGAGAGAGAGAGACAGAGAGACAGAGAGAGACAGAGAAAGGAAGGAAGGAAGGAAGGAAGGAAGGAAGGAAGGAAGGAAGGAAGGAAGGAAGGAAGGAAGAAAGAAAGAAAGAAAGAAAGAAAGAAAGAAAGAAAGAAAGAAAGAAAGAAAGAAAGAAAGAAAGAAAGAAAGAAAGAAAGAAAGAAAGAAAGAAAAACCTGGAGATGGGAAGGATCATCCCAGAGGAGCTAGTAGGGTTGTAGGGAATGTGAACTTTTGCCTTGCAGTTTGCAAAATGCTCTGAATGGCTGTTTCCAGGAGAAGTCCCCCTCCTAGTGAAAATGACATTCCTTCTATTTGTATTTAAAAGGCCTTTCAGGTTGGAATGATGACAAGATGTCCTGCCATCAGCTTTGCAAATGGGGATTTTCCTAATAGCTGCAAGTACAGATGCTGAATGGAGTGGAAGAGATGAGGAGATTCAATCTGAATATATCTGAAGATGGACACCAGAAAAAGATTCCAAACAAAAATTTCCTCCCCTCTCTATCCTGGAGGGAAAATAAAATAAATGATTAGACCCTGCCCTTGCCACTGCCCCTTCCCTGTGAAGCAGACATTCAGAAACTAGCAGCAGACAACCCAATACCAGCTTGCTCCTGCTGGAAGAAAGGGAAAGAGGTAGAACTCTAGTCAGTTTCACTCCAGTTCCCTTTGCTTGTGGAAACAGCTGCCAAGATCTGCAAAACAGTTGCAACTGCCCAGATCAGTGCTAGTTGGTTGCATTTTAAGAAGACTTCTGCAGAGTGTTGTGCATTGGTCTGATTTTATTTCCCAAAATCTGGAGCACTTGCAATGAGGGTTATCTCTCAAGCCTCTTTCTCCTTCAAAGACCTGTGTAACAGCGTGTGACCAGCTGAAACTCAGGAACCGGGAGGACTCTTGAGGCAAGAGTTCCAACAAATGGGAAAACGAATGGTCCAGAAAATCTGCAAAGCAAGGAATTTGCAAGAAAAAATATTTCTTTTTTCCCCGATTTATATTACACCTCAGCTAATTAATAAATCAACTCAGGCTTCCAATATACAGAGGCCTGAAGCTGCTTCTGGAGTGATGCAAAATGCCTGTGTGGAGTTGGCTTCAGTTTAGTCCACTGGCCGTTACGTTTCCATTCTGCCCTATACGCAGTTCACCTTGTATCTGATTTCTCTGCTTTATTTTCCTGCTAGCCTAGAATACCAGCCTGGGCTGACTCCCTGGCTTCTGGCTACCTATAAATTCTCCAGCGTTTGGACCCCGACTTGGCCAGCACTTAGATGTTGAGTGCTTGGCAATTACACACTGCTTGAACTTTAATCTAAACTTCATGTTCCACTGTTTTTACTTCAGAGTATATCCCATCTTGGATACACTTCCTTCTATGAGTTATTGCATAAATTGCAGAAAATCTGGGAGAAGGCCAGGTCTATCGTTGTTGATTTGTGAAATTTCTTCACAGTAAATTTCTTGGCCACATGTCCCTGCTTGGTTTTAAATAAATACGTTTTGCATTGGTTTATCCCTAAAGGTTTCTAAATGTTGCATCAATTCCTCTTTCCTGTCAAACTGGATTGGACACCTATTGTCTCGGACTATGAACCCTCCTATCCTAACCACACCCATACTTGGGATGTATGTCCAAGGCCACAGATTTCCTCTGCTCCATTCAGGAGGGCCCACAGAGTACAGGCAGATGAAATCAAGATGGATATGCAAATAATAAACAAGCAGAGTTCTGATCATATTGTCATAGTGACCATCTTGACTGTTTTTTTACATATTTTTCCTGCCATTTGCTTTTAGCTACAGAAATTGGATGGATGGATGGATGGATGGATGGATGGGGAATTTTGGGAGTTGAAGTCCACACATCTTAAAGCTGACGAGGTTGAGAAACACTGGATTAGAGGATGAGGCTCTATCCCAACTTGAGGGGGACTGGTTCATCAATTCACATCCAAATGGCCATAATAAACCTTGACTAGTCTTGAAAAGCTAAGGAGGGTTGGGTTGGGTTAGTATTTTGGGAGCACATCAGGGAATCCCAACCTTGTAGAGTAGACTGAAAAGTAGAAAAACATCCCAAAAGAAGGCAAACTCCTTCTGATTGTTACTAAGAAAACTACATGGACAGATCCATTGAGTTACCAGCTCAGCTCAAAGAATGTTGCTTCTCATTGGTGGGGAACAAATATTTTCAAGACACTGTGATTTGCTGTTAGTCAATGGTACTTATGATCTTCCCACTCACCCTAAGGCAGGCATTTCCCCAGGAATTTCTCAATGACTGATCAAGGCTGGGCTGAGTACTAAAAACATCTTGAGGTTCTATTATAATTGATTAGTTTTACTGCATTAGATGTAACATTCTGGTTCATATGTCATTTTAAATATTGAACCATATTTTGAATGAGATTCCCTTTGTACATGGAACCCAAGGCACCATAATCTTCTCCCAAAAGGCTCTGCTGTCATAGTTTGGCAATATATATTAACCTTGCTATAAGAATGAGAAATGTCTACTGGCATCATCCTTCATGATATGATGCTGGCATCGCATTTCCAGGGGAATGTTGGTCAGCCTTACCAAGTAGACCAGACAGGAAGCACATTAACATTAACAGAATCTTGCAAATCTGAAAGTACAATTCTCCCGCTGTCTCCTTTACAGCCTGAGAAACTAGGGAGGGTCCCTTCTGAGCTTCTTACCCTGCCCACTATCCAACTGTGGGGTATGTTGTCTCTTATCTGACTGTTCCCTAGGCAGCATCTCTTCACCCCATCTCCCAAGGTCTTTCCCACATACAGGTGAAACTCAAAAAATTAGAATATCGTGCGAATGTTCATTTATGTCAGTATGGCAACTCAAAAGGTGAAACCAATATATGAGATAGACGCATTACATGCAAAGCGAGATATGTCAAGCCTTACTTTGGTATAATTGTGATGATTATGGCGTACAGCTTATGAAAACCCCAAATTCACAATCTCAGAAAATTAGAATATTACATGACATCAATAACACAAGGATTGGAAATAGAACAATATCAGACCTCTGCAAAGTATAAGCATGCATATGTACTCAGTACTTGGTTTGGGCCCCTTTTGCAGCAATGACTGCCGCAATGCGGCGTGGCATGGATGCTATCAGCCCGTGGCACTGCTGAGGTGTTATAGAAGACCAGGATGCTTCAATAGCGGCCTTCAGCTCCGCTGCATTGTTCGGTCTCATGTCCCTCATCTTTCTCTTGGCAATGCCCCATAGATTCTCTATGGGGTTCAGTCAGGCGAGTTTGCTGGCCAATCAAGCACAGTAATCCCATGGTCATTGAACCAGGTTTTGGTACTTTTGGCAGTGTGGGCAGGTGCCAAGTCCTGCTGGAAAATGAAGTCAGCATCCCCATAAAGCTTGTCTGCGGAAGGAAGCATGAAGTGCTCCAAAATCTCCTGGTAGACGGCTGCGTTGACCCTGGACTTAATGAAGCACAGTGGACCAACACCAGCAGATGACATGGCTCCCCAAATCAACACAGACTGTGGAAACTTCACACTGGACTTCAAGCATCGTGCATTGTGTGCCTCTCCATTCTTCCTCCAGACTCTGGGTCCTTGGTTCCCAAATGAGATGCAAAAGTTGCTCTCATCAGAAAAGAGGACTTTGGACCACTGGGCAACAGACCAGTTCTTTTTTTTTTTTCTGTAGCCCAGGTAAGACGCTTCTGATGTTGTTTGTTGTTCAGGAGCGGCTTGACAAGAGGAATACGACATTTGAAGCCCATGTCCAGGATCCGTCTGTGTGCGGTGGCTCTTGATGCACTAACTCCAGCCTCAGTCCACTCCTTGTGAAAGTCCCCAACACTTTTGAATGGCCTTTTCCTGACAATCCTCTCCAGGCTGCGGTCATCCCTGCTGCTTGTGCACCTTTTTCTACCACACTTTTCCCTTCCACATAACCTTCTATTGATGTGCTTTGATACAGCACTTTGAAAAATCCAACTTCTTTTGCAATTACCTTTTGGGGCTTTCCCTCCTTATGGAGGGTGTCAAGGATGGTTTTCTGCACAACTGTCAGGTCAGCAGTCTTTCCCACGCTTGTGATTCCTACTGAACCAGCCTGAGAGACCATTGAAAGGCTCAGGAACCCTTTGCAGGTGTTATGGATTCATTAGCTGATTAGAGTGGGACACTTTGAGCCTAGAATATTGACCCTTTTCACACTATTCTAATTTTCTGAGATTGTGAATTTGGGGTTTTCATAAGCTGTACGCCATAATCATCACAATTATACCAAAGTAAGGCTTGACATATCTCGTTTTGCATGTAATGCGTCTATCTCATATATTGGTTTCACCTTTTGAGTTGCCATACTGACATAAATGAACATTTGCACGATATTCTAATTTTTCGAGTTTCACCTGTACCATTACAATGTTCTTCTTCAGGTACAGGGAATGCCTTGCTGACATCACTCTAAAGAAGAAAGAAGAGATCCTTCAAAAGAAACTATTCCATGGAGTTTTTCACTTTGAGAATATACCTAATTGAGGCCAAAGGCTCCCCATCCTGGGCAATTTAATATGTAAAGATGCAGACAGGTAACTGTGGTAGGCATGCAAACTGCCTGGTGAATTTCCTGCCTAGTGAGAGTATAATTGATAGTCCTGAGCTGTCAGGGAAAAGACTGCCATTATTCCCAGTCTCTTGACAAGAAAAGCCCTAAACATTCAGTAATTATTCCCCCACCCTAGTTATTATATTGCTACAGAAAATCCTACCAGATGTGAAATTAAGAACTGCATTAAGTAAGATAGCCTCACATTCCAGATGTTTGGTGTCTGTTATTTGGGAGCAGACAAGTGTTTTATCATTTTTCATTCATCATAGTCAAAGATTTTTGATATACTCTGCATTCTTAAATGTTATTAATGGACATCCATATATGTTTGTGGGCTGCAAATTCTAGGAATCATAATCTCAATACATCTGGAAAAGATCAATTTGGAGAAAGCTAGTATAGTATCTTTATTCTTAGTGTAACCTTCCTTGAATATTTAATTGAATAACAAGATAAGTTCCATTAATAAATCTAAGAAGATAGATATAGATACAGATTGTAGATGATATAAATATAAAGATGATAGATTCAGATAATACATAGATATAGATATATGAACAAAACAACAATACATATTTCACAACCTTCTTAACCTTCTTCTTAGTTTAATCATTTCTTTTAATAGCAAACTCAACTCAGAAATGCTTGTAGGAGTGTAATTCAAACCTAAGGAAGTTATACTGACCCCAACCATCTCAGAACAACTTAATGAGTAATAAGGATATCCCAGTCATTTCTAAACCTGGTTTCAGAGGTATGCTGTAAGTGAATTGAAGCCACACCACCTATCAGGATGGCATTTAGGGGTACTTTCCTGATCGACAGTAGAGGGCTCAATTAGTTTCCCATGTCACCCTGAAGCCATATTTGGCTATGACTTAGGTGCTATAGAGAATCTGATGGGGAAAAATGAAAGATTGGAAAAGATAGGAGTGGAATTGAATATCTTGGGCAATGCATGGCTATCAGGAATCCTGAACTCCATATTGCTATAGGTTCTTTTTATATTGTAGAATATATGTATTATGATGGGGAAACTGGTCTTCAGGAAATAAATTATTCCAGTCCCCCACCCAAAATTATTTTAATACTTCTTAGACCAGTGTTTCTCAACCTTGACAAGTTGAATAAGTGTGGACTTCAGCTCCCAGAATTCCCAAGCCAGCAGCTTGCCAAGGCTGAGAAGTATTGCCTTAGACCTTTGAACTGTGTTAAATACAAAGTAGCAATGTAGTGTAGTAATGTTAGACCGGTGTTTCTCAACCTCAGCAACTTTAAGATGTGTGGACTTCAACTCCCAGAATTCAAATCTCCACTCAGCCATGAAACTCACTGGGTGATGTTGGATTAATCATTATCTCTTTCCCTAAACTGCCCACAGGATTGTTCTGAAGATAAAATGGGGAAAGAAGATAATATTGGCTTCTCTGAACTCCTGAAGAAATTGTGTGATATAAAGGCAATGCATAAAATAACGATGCAGATACAAAGTGCTTTTTCTTTCCTGCAAACAGCCAAGATCATTCTCACTCAGCATCAGACAAAATTGTAATCACAATTCCAATCTTTTCATGCCTATTCTTAAAGATTACACAATGTTTGACTATATGTCTCTCTGCCCCACAATACTCTTATAATCTTCCTGCCTAATACTGTACATATCAGTAGGAAATCGGGAATATCCATTAGATATTTTGCTGACAACAGAACTTCAGATTTCAAAACTCAGATCAGTCACCAGATGAGAGAAAATGCTTCATAGAATGAGAATTCTTGGCCAAAAGTAGGCTTTCTCTGACATCATCTGGCTACTGCAGCATCCTGCAGAGGACAACATGAAAGGGTCCCCAATCTATCCCATAAGTGGCTGAGTTCTCATATAGCAGTAGAACATTGTTTCTTGAACCATATGTTTTTAAATAAACCACAGTTCACTAGGTTCCTACAAAACAGAAAGGAAAACCATTGTTCATATACGATGCTAAGTGAAAAACAAATGTCATTGTGGTTTAGCATGATGCTTCTTGTCCTTCAGGACAGTCAGATGGACAATGTTTTGATGGCTCAGGGACCCTACTTAAAATTTTAGTGGGAGTGAACATCACAGTTGGTGGGATGATAATGCAAAATGGGTATGATCTTGTCATATATGGGGGACAGCTGGAATTTTTCATTTCTTTCCACCAGTTTTTTGAAGAGACGGGCAGGTGAAGTTTTTGTTTTGTCTTGTTTTAAAATGTGCCAAGTTTATGTTGGGGATTACGCTATACTTTCTCAAAAGGTAAGAAATCCCACTTCCAATTTTCAACAACTGAATCTTGGAAAGGGCCCAGATGGGTGCAAAACATTAAAACACACACACACACAGGAGTCACATGCAGTCTTGAGAGATGGTGTGGACCACGCACTCCTTTTGTATTTCAACAAGCAACCCAATCCAAAATTGAATAATTATTTCTACATTACAAATCATTATCTCAGTAATATGTAAAGATATTTTTTATTGCAGATGTTTGCTTCCTAGGAGAAAAACAGTTGGCAAAAAACTATGGAGTAAGTGTGGATAAGGAGGTTGGGATTGTACCCACTAATCCTGTCAATGATCCAGGATGCTCCAAAATGTTTTGTGAACTGTTCCTATATGCATTGAATAGTAGACATGCATACTATATACATTCATAGGCTCAGCTGAAGAATCAACACAATTCTCCTTCTTGGCAAAGGCAGAAGTCCAGGGTTTTGATAGATGCATAGGGTCTTCGTGCACAGTTCAGTTCCAATCCATATCAAGTGTCAATTCAATATGCCACATTCTATAAACAGCAATTATATTGTGTTAGAAGTAAGTTTTTTCTTTGCATTTTAAACTATGATAAGCCTATCTGAGGCTTACACAAAGCTATCATGCTTTCCCTTTCAAAATGGTAAGAAACTGAAATGATGTGGTCAAGTGAGAGAGAGTTTTCAAAATTATCAAAAAGGGATTTTGTCCTGGGGATAGAGATCAAAAGGGGGGTTGGCGCTGAAAATGGCAGAAAATCCACATTTGCTGATGCAGTTAGAGGTTGCTTTTGTCTGGGACTGCAGGTGGTCAACCCTTGTTTCATATGAGAAGCAAACCTGGTTTACTGAGAAGAGATCTGGTAAAAGCAGGATGCATAGATGGACTGTTTGTCCTCAAAACAGCAGAGGCTGGTTTTTTTGAGAGCAAGCAGGTTATCAGTGTGACAAAAATAAAAATTCATTATTATTCAATACCTTTGAGGCTTAAGAAACTCGAAAATGTTAGTATTTAAGAACTGCACATTTTCAGTGTTTGAAGTTGCTGCAAATATAATGCATTTATAAGGAGTGTATTTGCAATAGGAGTCTTTCTTGCAATAGCCTGAGTTTACAGAGTTGGGTTTTCTTAACCCTGTTTCACTTTTTCTCAGTATACAATATGATATTTTGCTGCACATTTGACTAAAGTGTTCAGTGGAGCAAGTCAGCTCTTAAACTCTGAAATTCTAATGTAATAAAATTCTTCTGAGCAGTCCACTGTTATTTCTCTGGAAGTCTGAAATCTTGTGCTGATTGAACACCGCCATCTCTTGGAAGCCTAGATAATTACACCCAGCTTAAAGATCTTGAAATGTTTTATATGAACTGCTTACAGAGAAGATGCTTGGCAATGGATGCATGCACTGAAGATGAAGGCTTTGATGGGCCTCTCGTTATATCAGATCTGGGAGCCCCTGGGCCACAATATTCTGAAGCAATCTGGATTCCATTAACCACTAAATTTGGCGTGCTTAAAGTCTACTGTCATACTCTAAGGTCAATCTAATCATCTGCTGACCTGAAAGCCCTAATTCAGGCAGTGTAGTTGTTGGTTCAACTTTAGAGCACTAAAGTTTGGAGCAGTTTTTTCAGATAACCTTGACTGGACTATTAACCTTCTAACTCCTACATCTGTCATGATGTAATATCAAGTTGATAGTAAATGAGAGTACTAAATTCAGCTAATGCTGAACAGGATGACATTTTGATTTTATTTGTTTTGTATAGCTGCCCACCTCACATATATGACTCTGGGCAGCTTCTAATAAAATTGATAAAAACAAATAAAATACATAATATAAAATAAAAACACATAGCAGCTGAGCATCATAAAATAACTATCAACAAAACCAAGAGATGGGTTCTATCACACTTCAGCAACCTCAGGCCTGGGCACAAAACCAAGCTTTTAGGGCCTTGCAAAATTTTCCCAGAAGGATCGGCTACATCATTTTACCTGGAGTTATTGGGGTGTAGTCTTCAATTAGTACAAAGCACAGCACAGTCAGGTTAGTCTCAAGCAAACCAAAGCACCCATCTGCTGAAAGCATTATACTAGCTGGAAATTTTTTTTTTTTCTGGGTACAGTCCTACATACATTCTTCTATTTGATTTCTCTTCCCTCCACCCCAACTCTGAGATCTTTGGAGGAGATTGATTTATGGTTCCCGTGGGGTCCTGGAGGTCTCCTCTGTGGCTACTTGCAATCAAGAATATGCTTCTGCAGAACTAAAGGGCCTAAGCTTTGTGTCAGGTTTTTAAAAGCCCTAGAACATATCTTCTAAAATATGATTTTGACTGATGATCAATTTAATTTTGATCTTAATTTTGACTTCAGTATGAGCAGGTTTTATAATACACCATTAAAAGATTTCAATAGTGACAGCATAACTGTTCAATCAGTCAATCAGTCAGAAAGCTGGAGCATGCACACAGATGTTTCCCAGGCAAACTCTGAGGAACCTCTGCGGAATAAGCCTGCTGATGTATTTTGAAGCTGTCTTCCCTGTTGCACCAGAAAAAACGGAGAGGCCAGCCAAAGAATGGGAGACATTCAAGACAGCAACTTTTTTAGTTCCAAGAGCAAAAAATATGTGCAGAGTATTGCCATGCACATTTACTTGAAAATAAACCCTATTTTTATTTGGAGGAAATTTTCAACAAGTGTCCCCTCCCTGAACTCTTATTTTATTCATTCATTATTTCATTAAATGTATCGCCTACTTTTTAGTTCAATGGACCACTCCAAGTAGCTAAAAGTACTTCTAAAACCCTCTGATATACAGTATATATAGTAGAATTGCTTGTTTTTTATTTATTAAACTCATTATTGCTACCAACTACTGAGATGAAACAATGGCCCAACACAAACATTTTAAAACTACAAATTCTAAAATGTTTAATATTCAACATCCTGGCTTAAAAGATTTATCTCTACTGGTCTTCTAAAGGAAGAAAGCTGGGGGTCAAACACAACTCCAGAGAATGTTCCACAGCTTAGCAGCAAGACCAAAGAAAAACCCACAGGAAAAGGCAGAGTCCAGGCTGCCTAATGAATGGGCCTCCAGAATTGGCGACATCAGAATACTCTCACCTATGACAGAGTCATAAAGAGGATGTCAGGCCCTAAGACAGCCAGGCCCTTAAGCATTTCAGACCTTTACAGTTATTAAGGCCTTAATTTCTGCCTGGAAAGCAAGTTGCAAACCATGCAATTCTTTAAAGCTGGACATGATATGATTCCAGTGATTCAGTGATGACTAGGTCAACATTGCAGGTTGGATGTAGATACATTATCTGTCGTCCACAGAATCTTGCCAGCAGATTTATGACAGGTGGGCTTGCAGAACCGCCTGAAATCATCTCCATTGTCTTTGACATAGGCCTAGTCCATTCCGTGCCCTTTCAGAAACTTTTTGGATGCAGGGTTTTTCCAGCAGTTATCAATGGGCTTGGGCCAAATGATGAAATCCACTTAGGACAATGTTGCAATGAAGTCTGGGATTACGAAATGTTAGAAATGCATCCTTTCAAAACAATGTTGAAAAATTAGGAAGTGAAATGTAAAGAAGGATCTGGTTCTCTTCCTACCATCGATGAAAAATCAGTAGGGGCTGTCCTGTCTTTAGGTGGAATGAGGAAGCTGCTTCAGACTGCAGATGCTGGAAGCAAGGATGGTATGGAGATAATGAAAAACTGGTATGCTCCCCCTTTCTCGCAAGTAGCACATCGCCCTCTTCTGGCCAATTCTGGAAGAAGCACCAATCTTATCATCCTCTGCAGATGGAATGAGATAGGGGCACCATAATGTCATTAATGTTGAGAGCATAGCATATTGGCATTGTGAGGACCCAGCTGAGAGTTTCTGCTATAGATGCGAAAAATATAAATGAATTGCTTAAATCTGCTTTTTTAAGACAAGCATCCATTTGTTGAAGTTAATATGCATAGTGAGAAACTCTCATTCTTTTGGTATTCTTCAGCAACACTGAGTCATGTTTAAGTTGCACGAATGAACATGAGATATATTCTGTCCATTTTCCATATTGTGAAAAGATTGAGATCATTCATTAGAGTCATAACTGAACCAGTGCTAAAGCTATATGTATATAAAAATAATAAATATTTTACTATAACGGTTTAAGGCAATCAAAAACACATTACATATTTATACATTGCAAAAGGCATTCCTGGCCTGGCATCCTACAGATTTGTTGGGATTGCAGCACTCAGAAATTTAAGTTAGGTTGGGAGGTTTTTTTCTAAGGCCTTTTGCTGACAGGAAGAAGAACTTAGCTAAAGATCATCTTCCTAGGGCAGAGCATCTCCGGGGCGGGGGGGGGGGGGGGGGACAAAAATGTCAAGATTGTGGCTGCAAGCATGTGATTGAAGCCCACCCCTGTTCTCACTTCCCCTCCCCCCCCCCCACATGGATACCCCTGCTTCCAAACTTGCATCTTGAAAAAACTCCGAGAATGAGAGGGAAGCAACTGAAGTTTCACAGTTCAGGAACAGCATTTTGTTCATTTCTCTCCAAGGGATGCTGTGTGTGGGCAAAAAAGGTCCATTAGGAAAGTGGGAAGAACTGGCAGGGCCACAAGGGCATCATTTAGGTTTGCCAAGTACAAAGAATTTCATTCCTTGAGACCTGGGACGGGATTAAGAGGAGGAGGGGGGGGTCACAAGACTGTCAAGTTCTTGAGTCATGGAATTTGGTACCAGAGGATTGCTGGTAGTAAAGTAACCTAACCAGTTGTGTGAAAAACTAAAAAACAAAAGGGGTTCTGGCTCTATCAATCACAGTACATAAATAAAAAATAGTTAACCTTCAACATTTAGGTTTCTCTGAATTTTGCAATGCAATTCATTTACATTAAATATGCTTTTCTGTTTATTTATTTATTTGTTTATTTTATATATCAAATTTGTCACCGCCCCGTCTCATTGAAAGCGACTCTGTGTGGTTTACAGAAGAAATATATATAGAATTGCTTACATTAAATATGCTTTTATACACACACACACACACACACACACATATAATGAAAAGCATATTTAATGTAGGTGAATATATATATATATATATATAAGCTTATTTAATGTAAGCAATTCTATATATATTTCTTCTGTAAACCACATAGAGTCGCTTTCGATGAAATGGGTGGTGACAAATTTGACATATAAATTAAATAAATAAATAGAAAAGCACATTTTTTTTCATGAGAAATAATGTTAATACGTTATATTAGGAAAAACTGTTTGCAAACCCTGGGTTCATTCTTTTCTTGGGAAAAAAAATGAATGCAAATGTCTGAAGATACTCAGAAAAATGCATACAAATTTTTGGATGATTTTTTAAAAAAGAAATTCTCTAACTAGGATGGGAATGGCAGAAACTGAATATAAGATCATCTGAAATTGGGAAGGAAGGAAGGAAGGAAGGAAGGAAGGAAGGAAGGAAGGAAGGAAGGAAGGAAGGAAGGAGGGAGGGAGGGAGGGAGGGAGGGAGAGAGGGAGGGACGGAGGGAGGGACGGAGGGAGGGAGGGAAGGAAGGAAGGAGGAAGGAAGGAAGGAAGGAAGGAAGGGAGGGAGGGAGGGAGGGAGGGAGGGAGGGAGGGAAGGAAGGAAGGAAGGAGGGAGGGAGGGAGGGAGGGAGGGAGGGAAGGAAGGAAGGGAGGGAGGGAGGGAGGGAGGGAGGGAGGGAGGGAAGGAAGGAAGGAAGGAAGGAGGGAGGGAGGGAGGGAGGGAGGGAAGGAAGGAAGGAAGGAAGGAGGGAGGGAGGGAGGGAGGGAGGGAGGGAGGAAGGAAGGAAGGAGGAAGGAAGGAAGGAAGGAAGGAAGGAAGGAAGGAAGGAAGGAAGGAAGGAAGGAGGAAGGAAGGAGGGAGGGAGGGAGGGAGGGAGGGAGGGAAGGAAGGAAGGAAGGAAGGAAGGAAGGAAGGAAGGAAGGAGGAAGGGAGGGAGGGAGGGAGGGAGGGAGGGAAGGAAGGAAGGAGGGAGGGAGGGAGGGAGGGAAGGAAGGAAGGAGGGAGGGAGGGAGGGAGGGAGGGAGGGAGGGAGGGATGGAAGGAAGGAAGGAAGGAAGGAAGGAAGGAGGAAGGAAGGAAGGAAGGAGGAAGGAAGGAAGGAAGGAAGGAGGGAGGGAGGGAGGGAAGGAAGGAAGGAAGGAAGGAGGGAGGGAGGGAGGGAGGGAGGGAGGGAAGGAAGGAAGGAGGAAGGAAGGAAGGAAGGAAGGAAGGAGGAAGGAAGGAAGGAGGAAGGAGGAAGGAAGGAAGGAAGGAAGGAAGGAAGGAAGGAAGGAAGGAAGGAAGGAAGGAAGGAAGGAAGGAAGGAAGGATCCCATCCTTCATTTTCATGATGTGTTTCATGGTGCCTTACTCTTCCTGTAAATATCCACACTTCACAGCATTGAAATGAACAGATTTAGAAATAATTTCTTCTTCTGTGAAAGAGGGTATAGTCTTATCATCATTCCAACTACTACCTCTACTATAAAATGCCAGGGAAAAAACTATTATTAGTATGAATAAGATTCAAGGTTTTTTTTTATCTGCTGTAAAAATACTTGCTATATTTTTAATACTTCTTATGATTTATTTCGTGAGTTGCAGCTCTTCTTCCACAGTGTTTATAACATTTCAGTAGATCAAACCAAAAGAAATTTAAAACTAACCAGATATGCAGTGTGATCTTATACACATTTGTATACATTTGAAATTGATGTGATTTTAGCTTAATGGGTTTATTCTAAGCATAACTAACCCTATCAAGAGTGCTTAATTGTCTTTAGTGTTATTAGTGGAACAGTATTCAAGATATTGTATATCATTACTGTAGAAAGTAAGGGAGATGACCTTGATGAAGATATGCAGGAATTTAGGCAAAGGAGGCTGAAATGTTTTTGAACTCCAGAACAACGAGGTAACATTCAGAAGTGGCTCAGGCAGATGCCTCCCTGATTCATTGAATTGTATGGAGGAGGAGGAGGTACAGCTCAATCAGGCTTGCAAGATTCTGTTATTATAGCCAATCATTATAAAAGCAGTTTTAGACTTCCTGTGGAGTCAATTTCCTAGTCTGTTCTACCTAATGGGGCTGACATCACTGATACTGTTTTTCACTCAGTCAAAATTCTTACCTTGTTTTCTTTTTATTGTAAAGTCTTTAATTTACAGAAGGAACTCCCAAATCTGGCTTCAGATCCATTAGAGAGGTGTGTAACTGTCTTCACTTGTTTCTACTAGAGAAGAAACCAAGTTTATCGTTCACGGGCTCAACTTCCCAAGCCTCTTGGAAGCCCTGTGGAATTAGTGCCACCCTCTCCACCCTCACGATCTCAGATCAGCACACACCCCTCCATATCTATGGAGTCTGGTCCCTGTAGTGCAGCTGCTGGGGGAGCAACTGTTTGCTATTGCTTGTGCCATTGCAATACTTCTGTTCTTCTTGCGAGGTGGATAAGTGAGGACAGCTGCCACCACTGGATTCTCCCATCCCTATCCCTTTACATACCACAATCCAGCCAATTTCACATCATCACCCCTTGCTTGCTGTGGCCTTCTCTGTCCTCCCCCCCGCAAAAGAAAAGATAAGTACCCCTTCAGTCTGCAAAAGATGGCCTATTCTTGGAGCAACCTGTGTAGTAATGAGCAGTGGCTATTGTATTTATATTATATTATATTATATTATATTATATTATATTAATAGATAGATAGATAGATAGATAGATAGATAGATAGATAGATAGATAATCTTGAGAGAGGGTTTTTACTCTTTTTGCCACCACACATACCCCATTATCTCTGTAACAACCACATTAGTATTTAAATGGCATTGCAAGCTTTGCACATGCTCGGTCTGATCTTGTGGATTCTCATTCATCCACAGAGATTGCCGTTTAAATACAGCGTTTTGAGAGCTGATGCTGTACTACCAGCAGACCCCTTCTTAAGCAAAGGAGTAAAAATGCTTGAAACTATAATGCATTAGGCTATTTGCAAGACTTGTTTTTAATTGGATCTGTTAGCCGTGGAGGATAAGGTTCCCATTTTTGCCTTTATTAGGAAGGCAGATTTAAATCAAGGAAGGAGAGAGGCGACAGCAATTGCTAGACATGCGTTGTTTACTAACAAAATCTGGCTCTAGGGATTTCAAAGGCTAGGGGAAAACATGCAATCAGTCATGGATTTTAGCACTTCGTCAGTGTTTGATCGTCAGAAAGGTAAGATAGTTGTTTTTCATGCTAGGATTCATTCATGAATACATGCCTCCTATCCTGTAGTTGTATTTGATGAACACAGTACAGAAAACTCTACGTTGCATGGGGGAAATCTAGGGTAGCATGAATTTCAAGTCAGATTGTCCAATTTGGTTTTCTGGACTTGTTGATTTTTAAAGCAGGTTCTTTCTGCAGTTTGTTTTAAAAGCAGCCATTTAAGTCTACCACATAAGTTGTTAATTGAAACATGTGTATTATTCAGGGGGGACCTGCCTGTGCCTGACATTTGTTCTCATCTTTGATCTATGGTTTTCTGTGCCATTCAAAGCCTGCTTCCCATGTTTTGTCATAAGTAATCAATTGTGTTTCCTGATCCACCTAAATGATTATGGAACTACAAAATGAAAGTAATAGAAAAATTTGTGGCTGGAGACATTATTTCTTCGAAGAATGATTTAAAGTGGCCATTTGGGTATGTTTGTATTAAAATACATAATTAAGATTCTTAAAATAAGCATACATACATTTTTTTCTGGAACAATTAACATGGATGCAGTAATAATCTCTCGGGAGTGGGAGGGGATTTTTTTTTTCCAATTTTCTGCTTAAGGTCTTTATAATTGTCTATAGTAAATGCTCAATTCTATTTCTTTTTTAACTTTTCATATGACTTCTTATACTAACCAAAGGATTAGATTTCTACTGTGAAATAACATTACAGACTGACAATGCCCTAACTATTTTTATACTTTCCCATTCTCCCTGCCACTTCAACATTTTTTGTTTTTATTATTTTATCTATATTCTTGTTTTTGGTGCTACTGCTTGTAGACTTTAATTTAGTTGCTGATATGCACCCTCAGGAATCCTCCAGTTCCAAGGTTACTCCATTTAATTCAGTCAAAAGGGCAATTTCATGCAAGGTTTTGGACTTGTCATGGCATGGCTAAGATGAAGAGCATGTTGTTCATCCATCGTCATCAATGAAGACCTCGACATCATGTTTTGTTTTGTTTTTAATTTTTATCATGTTAAGACTAGACATGGTGTATCTGAAGATGACTGATCAGGCCAATTCAGACACAAAATGTTCTCGCCTATGTTAGGCAGACATGTGTAGGCACTGTAGTTGTTACACTAGTGACTCTGGTCTTATGCAGCTCACACTTATGTTGTGCTTCAGCAGTGCGCCTTAGTTCATAAGCTTGACAGCCCTTGTGGATGAGACCATGCCAGGTAGTGCAGTTTTGGGTCAGCATTTCCCAGGTGGTCATGTCTGTATCAAGTGACTTCGGGGAGGCCTTAAGGTGTCTTTGAAACATTTCTTCTGCCCTCCATATGATCGTCTTTCAGCAGAGAGTTCCCCAAAAAGGAGTTGCTTGGTATGTGCTCGTCTGCCGTGTGAGTGACATGATCCGCCCACCAGGTCTGTGCTCTCATCAGTGACGTGTACTGAGAGTAGACATGCTCTAGATAAAACTTCAGTGTCTGGTACTTGTCTCGCCATCTGATGCCTAATATCCTGTGAAGACAAGTCATGTGGAAATGGTTCAGCAGTCTTGCATGCCTTCAACACACACTCCACACTTCACGGGCATACAGAAGAATAGTAAGTGCTACGGCTCTGTAGATCTTCAATTTTGTTACTGAGCTGATTCCTCCACATTCCCACACAGTGGAGCACAATCTACCGAAAGCAGAACTCATCTTTGTTATTCTGCAGTTAACTTCTGCATCAATAGCCACTGCTTGGGAGAGGGTACTGCCAAGGTAATTAAACTAGTCCACTGCCTGTAGTTTCTAACAGTGATTTTGGATTCTGTGCATGGTGCATGAGGAACAAGCTGGTGCACGACTTCAGTCTTTTGGATGTTGAGTCCAAAGTTGCCACAAGCTGTGGAGAATTTATCCTGACTGATATGCATCTCTGGTTCTGAGCCAGCATTCAAAGCGCAGTCATCAGCAAAGAGGACGTCTCTCAGAACAGTTTCCTTCACTTGGGTGAGAGCTTGAAGTCTCCTCAGGTTGGAGCTTCACATCCACTCTGTACTTGAGGTTGATATCAGCATCACTATCCTGGAAGGCATCACTCAGCATGGCAGTAAACATCATGCTGAACAGTGTGGGTGCAAGCACACAACCCTGTTTGATGCCTTTCGTAACTGGAAATGCCTTAGAGGATTCCCCGCCATCCAGCACCCTGGCCATCATGCCATCATGGAACTGGCGTACCATCTGAATGAATTTGGCAGGGCAGCCAAACTTCGACATGATCCTCCACAGGCCTTGTCAGCTAGCAAGCAGGTTCTTTCTGCAGTCTGTTTTAAAAGCAGCTATTTAAGTCTGCCATGTAAATTGTTAATTGAAACGTGTATTATTCGGGGGGGGGGGGGGAACAACATTTGCCTGACATTTGTTCTCATCTTTGATCTATGGTTTTCTGTGCCATTCAAAGCCTGCTTCCCATGTTTTGTCATAAGTAATCAATTGTGTTTCCTGATCCACCTAAATGATTATGGAACTACAAAATGAAAGTAATAGAAAAATTTGTGGCTGGAGACATTATTTCTTCGAAGAATGATTCAAAGTGGCCATTTGGGTATGTTTGTATTAAAATACATAATTAAGATTCTTAAAATAAGCATACATACCTTTTTTTCTGGAACAATTAACATGGATGTAGTAATAATCTCTCGGGAGTGGGAGGTGATTTTTTTTTTCAATTTTCTGTTTAAGGTCTTTATAATTGTCTATAGTAAATGCTCAATTCTATTTCTTTTTTAACTTTTCATATGACTTCTTATACTAATCAAAGGATTAGATTTATACTGTGAAGTAACATTACAAACTGACATTGCTCTAACTATCTTTATACTTCCCCATTCTCCCTGCCATTTCAACATTTTTTGTTTTTATTATTTTATCTATATTCTTGTTTTTGGTGCTACTGCTTGTAGACTCTATTAATTTAGTTGCTGATATGCACCCTCAGGAATCCTCCAATTCCAAGTCTTCTCCATTTAATTCGGTCAAAAGGGCAATTTCATGCAAGGTTTTGGACTTCTCATGGCTAAGAGTAAAGAACAAGTGTGCATATGAATCACTGCATCACACCAAGGTAATTACATAGACTACAATGTTAGCAGACTAGGACCTTCTCTCCAGATACAGCCAGTCACACACTAAAAGGAAATTGACAAACTTGATAAAGATTTCTCTGTTCCCAGTTTCAGAAAGGGAAGTGCCTCCATTCTTAGCAAAGAAGACCATATGCAGAGTGTGTACCCAATGCACTCACTGAGTAATTAAAAGCAGCTTCTATATAATTGAAAAGCAGAGAAGAGTTCTTGGACCAGTGATGTAATCAGCAAGTGGCCCTCCACTTTTGATTTTATCAATTAAACAAACTCTCATTTTATAAATTCCCCAACTATTCAACAAAAACTTCATATAACAGAATTGGACACATGGATTAACATTTGCAAATGTTATTGTTGTTTTCTTTAAACACAAATCTCCTCTCTTGAGTATTCAAAGAGAAAGGCAAGTTAGAGAAGCCAATCTTTTGCATGGCCCACTGTCCTGCTGTACCTCATTGACTTCAATGTTTCCTTCACTACACCCAGTTTTATGCTGGTGTTTTTTTCATGGCTCACCAGTACCTGTGTATTACATGCAGTGAAGCCAGTGTAAAGCCAATGTATACAAAATAACAATATGTGGTGGCCATGCAGTTTGCATGTATTTTTTTTACTGCACCCAAACTTCACTCCTATTTTATTTTATTATTTGATTTTTCTGTGGCTTTTATACCACTTACTTCCTGAGGCTCTCAGTGGCTTATATCCACCAAGAATCATAAGGTTTAAAACATAAACATTGATATTGCTCAAGCAAGACATTCTCATGCTCCACTCAGACAGAGTAGGCTAATCTTCAACCTCGCCAAACGCTCTCCTGAAGCTCCATGTTTGATGTTATATGAATAATGGAACAACAGTGGTGAGGGTATGAATAGCAATTAGGAACTTAGACATCTGATTTCCATACATTCATATTAAGGACCCCATACATGCAAAACATGTGTGTAAGACTATCCATACAATCCAGATTCCTGACCACTGAACAAGCAGTTATACACACGGTGAGGGGGTTTTCTGAATCTTATTATGCATGAGAGCAGCAAGAACAGATTGAGCATTGAGAAAGCCATTGCCATAGCACCCTCATCGAGAGCCTGGTAGACTTACCAGCAGAGTGGCAGAGAAAAATAACAATGATGCTTTGAACAATGTGCCAACAGGTTAGAACTATGATCTATATTTTTCTTGGAGAATAATTCCAAGTCATTGTGGAAAATATAAATGTCAGACCCTTGGGAAAGTGAGAGACCTAAAGCTGTAACCCACAGTGGATCTCTTCAGGTCACTCTGATCTTGGTAGGTGTCCAAGAATGCTAAATGTTGATTCTGATTGAGTGATGCCATCCTTAATTAATCCTGCTCCCCTTTCCCTATAACGCCACAAAGGAGATATTTTTCATAGGGAATACATCTTGTGCAAAACAGCCCTTGATCTCAGAGTTTTACCTATGGTTCTGCTAGCCTTCATATCTATTTTTAAAAGGCCAATAACTAGCGTTAATATAAAGGATAATGGTGTCTTTGTATCCTCCTCCCTTCCCTCTTTTTTTAAAGACAGATTTAACTCATTCCTCCTGTTAGGTTTAGACATTAGCTTTCTGCAAGCACCCCCTTTTTCTTTTGGACTGTTACACTGGCCAGAATTGTGTTATGGGAAGACAGGAAAACAGGAAAGCAGGAAATAGATGCGTGGCCATCCTTGGGGGAGTATTATGCATGAATAGTTTTGCTTGTTCTGGTTTCCTTCTCCCTCATTAAAGAATATGTTTTTATTATTGTATTTTAATAATTATTTCTAGAGAGAATCAATCCATCTGGTACTAAGAGCTGACACTGACTTCATGGCACTAAAACAATCAGTCATTATCATTTCATTGTAAACGTCACTAAAATTAAAATTAAAAACTGTATTAGAAATGATTTTGAACTGCATTAATTAAAATAAAGAATAAATAAACTCCACTATCAGCAGCAGTGAGTTTTAATAAATTCTTGTATAATTCTATCATTTCTGTATAAATTGCTACTAGTTGCCTAAAGGTCCAGAGTGAAGCATAGCTGGACACTTGTGTGCAAGCATCCCCCAATGCCTGATGAATGAAAGCTCCTGTCCAGTTAACTGAAGTGATAGGAGATAATTGCAGTATGCTCACGATGCTGAAAACATGGCCTAAGAAATAGGTTGACTCCGTGGCCCACTTTAAAGAAAAACAATATATTGAAGTATCCTCTGAAGAGACATCCAGTTGATGCCTGGTTTAAAGAAAGTAAAGTATCCAACCATAGAAAAAGCAGATGCTGGGAAAGATGGAAGGCAAAAGGAGAAGAGGACGGCAGAGGATGAGATGGCTAGATAGCATCACTGAAGCAATGAGCATGAAATTGAACAAACTCAGGGAGGCAGTGAAAGATAGGAAGGCCTGGCGCAATATGGTTCATGGGGTCACGAAGAGTCGGACACAACTTAACGACTAAACAACAACAAAAATGACATAACATTCATTTGCATGGAATCTTTCTAGCTGCAGATGGGCTTATGTTCCGTGTCATAGGCATCTGCATTGTTAAAGTAGCTGAAGAAAGTAGCCTCAGAACCTGGTTTTGGGTATCTTCTGTTCCACTCTATGACTATGGTCTGTGCTATGCCAAGAGGTTCCATCTCACTGCCTGTGTTTTTAATGCATACATAAACACAGTGGGAGAAGCCAACATACATAACATTTTCCCTCCAATCATAACTGTAAATTGCAATCACATGATATCCCAAGTACATAAAACATCAATGTGCATGGAGCCCTGCACAAGCAAGACATCCTTTGCAGATGGCTTCCTGAAAATGCATATTCAGTGAATATTGCCAATTGTGTAGTCCCGTTCCTTCCTCTTCCATGAATTTATCTTTCAAGTGGAAAAGAGATAATCACATAGTACACTCTAAATATGAATATTGTTCAAAGACCACAGTACATAGGACTGGTTTTTCTCTAAAGTGAAACATTAGTTGCTAGGTTACCTTTTGATTTAATAGCAAGGAAAGCAGACCTGCCACTTTGTTCTAAAAGGAATTATCCTAAAACCTCAGAGTTCAGCAATCTTGTTGTGGATTTCCCCTATGCAGATGCTATAGAATTTGAGGGTATCTCAGAGGTAAAAATCACAGGAGGAACAAACTATTGTTTGCTATCCTCCCAACTCTCTAAGCTTCTTCTTTTGCACAGGCCAGTAAAACAGCTCAAGAAGAGAAAGACACAAAGACTTAATAGAAAAAAAAACCTGTTTAACTAACCAACATTTGGGTGATTTCTCTGAAAGAATCAAATAGGCAGAACCTGAAATATTTCTGTTTGTGGAAAAGCAGGAGACTCCAGAATGGTTCAGACTTTATTACAGCCTAGAGTGCTGAAATCCAAGTTTTGAAGATCTCTGGAGTCAAATGATCATGGATTCTCCTTCCTCATTCTTCTCACTACTGTTGGTATAACTTCCTTCTGAGTCTTGGCACCTATACTACGTGACCTAAATATGGGAGAGAAAGGGATTCCTAAATGAAGAGGCACCTTAGCTTCATCTATAGTAGATGATTCACTGCACTCGCATGGCAGCCTTGATAGGAAATGGAACAACAATTACTGGAACGCTACTTTGAAAGTTGATGCTTTATTGTAAAATATACTTGTATGTTTTTTTTTCCTTTAGTAATCAATAGTTATGTAAACATTTGAATTTGAAAGGAAAACATTGTTGTTTCACTATTAAACATGGTTATTTCCTTCTTTCCAAGACAGGATTCTTCATTCTAATGTAAACTTTCATTTTCATAGGCGATTCAGCAGAAGAAATTGACCTAACTCTGGTGTATCAAGCAGCAGCTAATGGGGATATTAATACTTTAACTACTGTCATCCGTGAAGATCCTTCAATATTAGAATGCTGTGATAGTGAGGGTAAGGTAGCTGCAAATTGTAGCCAATTCCTATGATGTTATTCTTTTTAACACCACTTTTGATATTCTGTTACTGAAGAAAAGTTATTTTTTTTCTTATGAGAGTCTTTTCTTTATTCACAGCATCATTGCACAATCATTTACTATATTTCCTGTCCAGCAAATGTGTTGTCAGTACAATAGATCTGAAATAATAAGTGACTGCACACTGCAAATACGCTGAAATAACAAGGATATATCAGGATCATACTGATCCTGAAGACAAGTGAAAGACAGTACATTAGACAGGTCGAGGCTGCTTAGTGGCAATAGGGATCTCCAGTTTTATCAGGGCCCATTATAAACTTTCTCAACAACTCTGTGGGGGAAAAAACCAAGGGTTTGATAATGGCTTGCACTTAGACATGTATATCCTGTCTTTAGCATCACAACCACAGGTTGTTGTTCTCTCAAATTGGGCTAGAGAAAAGGATTGGCCCCAAATCACCCAGTGAGCTCCATAACTGAGTACAGAGAACTTAGACCTCTCTGGTCCCATTCAAACACTCTAACTACTAACCTACAATGGCTCCCACTCTTGAAAAAGTATAGAGGTAGGTATGTGTTCCTTCAGAACCCTTAGGAACTGTAGTGCAGGAACTTAAATTCTTCTGTGTTTTGCATCACAACTTGCAGCTGACATGTAGAATATCTGCACCTGTGGCAGCATGGTAGCAATGATAGCAGTGACACCTGTCAAACTGTGATACATGACATCAGGAATTCCACTCCTGATTAGTCTAATGATATTAATGGACAGTATGGGTTATTGTCCAAAGCAGGAATTGCAGCAGCAGAAATAGTCATAAGAAATGCTGGGAAGCATCTAGTTTGGACCAGCTGCTTCCAGAAAGTAAATACGAAAATGCTTTTCAGTGCCCAAAGCCAATGGGGTAGAAATTGGCAATGAGCATATTATAAAACAGGGCCAGACGGCATTTGCAATTCTTTATTTTATGTCTAAATATTTAATGATATTTAATTTCAATAATTCCAAATGACACATTTGAAATTATATGTAATTTCATTGAACGTTGTGGCCACAGTGGACAAAGTAGTGATATACAATTTCATGCAAGTTAGTGGAGCCAAGATTTCCAGAGTGTTTGAGGCATTTGGGGTTGAAGAACTGAGGTGTTCAGGTACATTAAGCCTGAGTTCACATCTCCTTTTAAGGTGGTCTGTTTTGTGGGGCAGAAAATAACCAGTTTGAAGGTCATATACAACCGAGTCACAGCTTGCTGAAAAACACTAATCAGTTAAGATGCCAAAGGAGTAAGGAGGAAAAGACACATCTCAGAGTTTTGTGGCAAGTCAAACGTCACACTTTTCAACAGATGAAGCAACTCTCCAGTAAGGAGAAATATACATCTGGGCCTTATTGATGTAAAAATAATTAGGAAGAAAAAGGAGAAAGTGGAAGATCTTCTGCCTCTTTTCTCATACCACAATTTGAAGCCATTCAAGAAAACAGAAAGTGGGAAACTGATTGAAGCTCCATCCGTTTTTTATGTGCGTCGTCACACAACACACATTAAAAACAGTTTTGATTATATCATCACGGCCACCATCTTAAGTTTTTTTTTAACCATGCCCTGTACGTACCCCTGAGTACTTCTGAGCTTCTGGGTCACATTTTGGAATTGCCTGGCATGCACAGGGCATATGTGACACACAGAAGAAAACTGAAGTTAAAAAAAGAAAGAAAAACAATTTTAGTACTTCCCCATATCTGAGACAGATCAAAAATCTAAGCACCGGAATAAGTAATTCCTCATGCCCACAAACGCTACTGTGTAAGATTTGTCAGCATTTTTAAAAGCCTTGCCTGAAGGGGAAAAAAGCAATTAGAACAGCATAAATAAACATAGCTATGCCTCACATTTCAAAGTTTTGCTGTTGATTTATTCTGTTCACTCTCTGTATAGTTTTTAGTCAGCAATCCTTACAGGCAAAGATTAGCATATTAATAGGCAAAAGATAAGCAGGAATATGTTATCTAGGACAAAGGGATGGTTTATGAGATTCTAGAGGGGAAAAAATAATGGCAAATAGCACGACAGATTCTATGTGCTGATGAATATTCTCACTGAGAGGCTCCATGTAGACATTAAATAGGAGTGGGGAGAGAGTCAAGTCCTGAGAACCCTGTAAAACAGAGGCCTAGGACTAGACCTCCCCCCTACCTCAAATACCTGGAATCAGCCTCAGATGAAAGAGAAGAACCAGCATGAAACCATGCTTTTCTTATCCTCTTAAGCCAGACAGGGAAGAAACCATGATCGATGGTATCAAAGACCACTTTGATACCTTCAGATCAAGGAGGACCAGGACAGATACACCACTCTATTCCAAGCCCACCAGACCACAATCAATGTCACCTCAGTGCTATAACCCAGCCTGAAAGCTGACGGTGTGTTTATATATTTGTGAACAGAGCATTTCATGAATATTTATCCTCATTCTCTTTCTATATGCCTATCCAAGTATATATATAGTATATCCTATGAAATCAGCTTTAATAAATGAATACTGTCTCAACAATATGAATAGTAAGAATGGAGAGATTCCACTCAAGAATTAAAGCCATCTTTTCCCTCAGTCCATAGCCTGCATCTGAATTCCAGATGCACAAACCAGGTTCACATATGCTAAACTATGGTTTATTTAATTTATTGAATATTTAACAGTTCATTTATTTGATATGTATCCCATCTTTCCTTTGGATTCAACATGGCATACGTGGAACATCATTCTCCAATTAATCCCTCACAACAGCCCTGTGAAGTAGGTTAGGCTGACTGTAGTGACTGGTATGAAGTCACCCCATGAATTTCTGTGGGTGAATGTGGAAATGTGGAGTTGAAACTGGGTGTCCTTTAATCTCTACCCTGCAGTTGGAATAGACTGAAAAACTGCAAGGGAGATTTGGAAACAGCATTGTAATAAAATAATCCAGATAATAAGTGAGGTTGGGGTTTCTGGATGTATAACAAGTCTTTCATCAATATAAATTCCCTTTAAAAGAAGTGCTTGATATATCACTACTGTATTTTTTGAACTAAAAAATGGTTTCCTGTTTGTATCTTTTTTTTTTCCTTTCCAAGGCTGTACCCCCTTGATGCATGCCATTTCAGGACGCCAACTTGATACAGTGAAATTGCTGCTAAAGATGGGAGCCAATATTAATACTCAAGATGCCCGTGGGCGCACTAGTTTATCTCTGGCAACCTATCTGGTACAGAATTTCCTTTTCTTACACATTGTTTTGGGGAAGTGTTGAGCTGAAATAGAGAAATGAACATTCTTTATTAGAGCCAGTAGTTAGGCCTAACAAAAGAAGTTACCGATTAAATAAGACAGAAAATCATATTAAATTTTACTCAAGTTTTTTTTTAAATATAAACCACATAATCTTTTGAAGTAAAACATTCATTTTGATCAATAAAGACAACTCTGTATTTAGAGAGACTGACTACCTAGAGCAGTGTTGTCCAAACTTGGCCACTTTAAGATGAGTGGACTTCAACTCCCAGAATTCTGGCTGGGGAATTCTGGGAGTTGAAGTCCACTCATCTTAAAGTGGCCAAGTTTGGACAACACTGACCTTGAGGCTGTAATGTCAAAAACTACCCCCCCCATCTTCCACTGCCCCAATGCTATCCTTCTGTGGGTCAGTTAAATAAATCTACATGGAAAGAAAAGGACAAAACCTCCCCCAGCTCATGTGCATTGCCGTACTCTGTAGCTCTGACCAGTAAGATTGTACAGGATTTTTTTTAATCCTACAGTAAAAACAACAATGAAGAAAATATGAGAAGGATCAGCCAGCCAGCCAGCCAGCCACCACAATGGTATTTAGGGTATCAGCTAGGATGACAATTACCCAGTAAACAGGATATAGCCTTGGTTTGTGGGGTTACCTAGCACTAGATAATGCATTAGTTGCTTGCCATGTGTGGCACCACATAAATGTGCCCACTAATTTGGGGAAGAAGGATGGAAATTCAATGCAGAATCTTTATTCAGCCCCCAAGATTTTCAAAGTAAATGAAATTTTGTTCTATTTTCAGGGATGGCTTGAGGGTTGTGTTAGCCTGCTAAGAAATGGAGCCAGACAGAACATCCCAGATAAAAATGGAAGATTACCCCTACACGCTGCCACTGCTGACCCCAATGTCAGGTATCCTCCTTGAAACTACTCAGAGATAATTATTGAATAATGTTTCCTTGTAATTTGTAGCTTTTTTATTGTATGAGTAACAACATCTCCCCTAGGCAGTCCATACATTAGAATAGGATTAGAATTCCATTCAATTCTACCCTATTAAAATGTTAGTCATTATGCTTTTCTGTTAGTCTTAAGCATCCTGTGCTGTCAGTTAAACACATAAAGAATTGCAGAATTTCACAGCTATCATGTTGCTTAATTTAATAGGGGTTTGGAGCAACAGGCCTCATTTATCCTCCTTTTTCATTCAAAGAAATCTCTGAGGCTGTTAATGAGGGTATGGCCAAGAGACATCCATGTATAACCTCCATTTGTTTCAACTGTTGTTCCAATGTATAGGATTTGCATCTGTAATATCTGCAACCTGCATCAACATGCTACCTGTGTGCACAAATCACATTTAGTAACAAACCTGGTTCTTACAAACACCCAAGAGCAAATACACTTTAAATGCCTTATTTTCCCAGCTAAGGAAACAATGATGTGAGAGAGGATCAAAAAGCACTTACCTTCATTAAATATAAATGCTCTTTTTTCAATGCTGCCTCAGAAGTGATATGTGTTTTTTTATAGAGTAGAGTTCTGTTTTTGAAGGGTGAAGTAATGCAAGTTTAATTTAGAAATAAGAAGCTCTAAAAAAAGGCAGTTTTATATAGCAGCCAAAGGGTACTAAAAAGGGAGTTGAAGTCCACTCATCTTAAAGTTCCTGAGGTTGAGAAACACTGTTTAAAGTATAGCCATTGTCTCCAATTTTCCACTGATACATATAAATATGTACATCTGTTCCCTTTTGGGGAGTTTTATTTTGTTTTGTTTTTCATTACTTTTTGTTATTGTTGCTGTGGATTTCCTCTTTGGCAGGGGCAATGCCTAATGAGCCACCATATTCTAGGCCAACACAGGAGAAATCACACTTCCAAATCCAACATCATACCAGAGGACTCTGGGGTGAAGAAGTCTGCTTTTAGAAACCAGTCATGTTAACTCTGCAGCCAAGGTTTATCCCATGTTTCTCAAAGGCTACCCAGATAGACAGACAGATAGACAGACAGACAGACAAGACATTAGATTATATAAAGCAGTACTCATAAAGTTTCGACCCAGGGTTCTCAGTTGAGGCACAAATGACCAGTTTTGAATTATCCTACTTTGGACACATTATACAAAACCTAGCTCTCTAAGGTTTTTGTAACCTAGTCTCTAATGCTGGGAAAGGTGGAAAGAAAGAGAAGACAATGACTAGCAGCAAGTGGATAGACTCAGTTACAGCAGTGATGGGTGCACCGTTGGAAGACCTGAAGGACCAGGTTAGGGACAGATTGTCATGGAGGAAATCTATCTATGTGGTCACTAAGACTTGATACTGACTTGATGGCATGTAATCAATCACTCATAAAGTAATCAAAAAGTTGCACCAGTCCATACATATAATTCAGTGGATTTATTTACACACAAAGCAAAAACCAAAATCAAATTCATTTATAATTCCTATAATTATTTACTGATTTTCTTGAAGCAGGTAAGGAGTAACAGTGTTAGCCAGAGATAAGAACTTGGTGCCATCCAGATCTTTTGGACTTGAACTCCCTTCAGTTCCAGCCAGCATGATTAAGAGCAAAAGATGTAGAAGTTACAAACCAATATGTTCCCTTTGCCTGGTATTATTTGTTTTATTCTGTGCAATTTATAACTTGAATTAGGTGTGTACATTATATGGTACATACATATACATCAAATGTTGACAGCTATGCGCAAAAATAAGTATTCTGAGGAAACATTTTTGTGTGATTGATGAACTGATGAAAATTACATGTGCAGCCATACATGACATTTAATTCACCGTTTGCATCCACATCTCTGAAATTATTTTATTGTCAACCATTTTGTTAATTTCCTGCCATCTTCATTTTTCTTTCCACATCAGTTGAACGGTACACTTTGAAGTTTTCAAGACAACCACGACAGCACTATTATTAAATAAAATGTCCACAGAAAATAGACTGGTGATATTTAGAAAAGAAATAGTAATTTGCTTTAACAGCAGAACACCAGGATCGCTGCAAAATAAAATTTCTATAATCCCCATGGTAACAGGTAAACCTCTGGTCAGAACGGAAGTATGCCAGCTGCTCATCTCTTTTTCCATCAACCCAAGTCAACAAAATTAGTTCTTCTGAATATGATCACTCCCTTACCGGAAAGTATTGCTGAAGTGCCTCTGTTCTTCAACCTATATATTTGTTTTTCTCTTTATCTCTGCTCATCCTGGCTATTACAAGTAGAGTAAAATAGGAAATCTGACTGCAGAATGGAATAACAAGGGCAGTATGGCAGTGATAAGGGTGATCATGAGGTTGATAGTAAACATAATACCAATAATCATCATTTTTAAAAATCAGCCCTAAGACAGCCCAGACTAAATGCCAAGAAAATCTGTCCCCCGGCAACTGTATAAATTCTGCAGTTGAAGTAAATATATTTGTTTATATTTACTCTGTAATGTTTATTTTGTTTTTTATAATCATAGGGAGCCATGAAGGAGAGAGAAAACCTATAACTTGCCATTAGAAATCTTATTTAGCCTCCCCTGGCTTCTGTAAATTAAAACAGACTTGAGGAAGGAGATTTTTTTTTACTAGCATCTTGAAAAAATGCTATTTATTTATTTAAATAATTTCTACGGTTGCCCATCTCATATACATGACTGTGGGTAGCTGACAGTTAAAACAGAATAAAAAAAGAATGAAAATACAACCAATAATTATAAACATACATAATGTAAGAATAGCAGCCAAAAACAGTGTCCCACAATCAATATAGCCAAGAAACCATATTATCAGGGCCCCAGGTTTGCAGCAGAACCAAGGTTTTAATGCCTTGCGAAAGGCTAGTACAGCCAGGGCACATCTGATTGAATTTTAAGACTAGAGAAGTACTTGAGTTATTCAGACAGCCTTCCCCATTTTGGTTCCCAGTCTATGTGGTCATTCCATCCACAGATTGTAGGCACTGAAAACTAGCATATCTGGCTCATAACAGATGGGGATATTTAAGGTTCTTTCCACAAAAGGGCTTTGCAGCAATTCATGACCAGCTCCAAACCTGTGCGATCATACAACACTTTGAGACCTGAATTAGTGTTTTTCCCACTCTGGTGTTTATTTGAAATTAGAACAAAGCTGGTGTTTTCTTTGCAGGATTACAGCTTGCAGATGGTTTATTTCCCCATTGTCAAGAAAGAGAAGGTTGGAGACTGGTCAATAATTATCCAGAATTTCTAGGTCGAGCGATGGCTACTTGAGGAGACTGTACACAACCACTGCCTTCAAGGCAGGCAGTCATACTCTTTCTCTCAAGGGTATATTTATCACTGCCGTGACCCGGTCCCCAGTCACCTCCCTGGCAGCTTTTATAATTCAGGAGGGCCAGAGATCCAGGCTACAGGTGATAGAGCCAAGGCCTCAGAGGACTCTTGTCCATTTCCTTTGGAGTCACAGATTCCAACTTACCTCAGGTAACCTTGCAAGATGTGATCTTAGTCACCTCCTCAGGACGTGACCAGTTAGCATCTACCTTTGAACAGATCTGAGCAATTTTAATAGATGCATATTTATACACACACACACACACACAAATACTTGTATAATTCAGCACATCTCAGATATCTAATATAGTGAATTGTAATCCACGAAAGTTCATGCCATAATAAATATGTTAGCCTTTAGGATAATAAAATGATTTGTTGATTTTGCTGTTAACAGACTAAAAGAATCACTGTCAAGAGTTTAACAAATGAGGGAATGCTTGCAATGGGGCTATGTTCCTTAAGCCGTTAAACTGAAGGCAGTCTTATGTAAGTTCAAACATCTTGATTTAAAAAACCAATTCTTACCATTTATGTGGTTCTGTGAATTCTAGAACCATAGGTGGTAAAATAGGATACCATCTAAGAACATTTAACTGCTACTGAATCTTGTTTATAATTTATTGGATTATAACATATTATAATGTATTGGATATAATTTTGTTCTCCATAGACTGTTATCTGTATTGCTTCAGCAGTCGGACCTAAGTGAAATTAATCATCAGGATAATGAGGTAAGCAAACAAACCGCCACCAAAATGTACTGAACTATGTAAAATTAAGGCAGATTTTAAAATGTGGCCTCTAAGACAGTGATTCATGCTAAAAGATCTAAAACCAACTCACACCATTTAGCATTCTGGTGAGCATTATTTTCTGCAGACAAATGCATCATGTAGGCAAAAAAAAAAAAAAAACAACCAGCTGCCCTGTTTGTAATGTGTGCAGTGTGCCTTTCAGTTCCTCCTAAGCATCATTTGATAGGCAAATGAATGACAGCAGGGATAGCAAAAGAAATAGGACAGTGGGAGAGATGGAAGAAAAAAAACCCCTTTAGATCATGGGTGATTCACCCTTTTCTAGCAAGCAGAATCCTCTGGCTGTGATTGCTAAAAACTGATAGCAATTTCCTACCATTTTTAAGTGGGAAACTTGAAAACCATAGTGTAAATAGGCTTATTGCAGTTTAACAAAAACAAAAAACAAAGGCACTCTCTTAGATTCCTTCTCCAAAACTGTCTCCGTTCAGTTTGCAGGCCTCAACCCCCACCCCTAAAATCTTAGGTGAGCTCTTCCCCATTGGAAGGTAGCCTCTGCTGTAGACAAAAACTTCTAACCCCATTTACAGGTGGAAGAGTGGACAAGAGTTCACAAAAAAGTGGGCGTACAGTAATTATTTCTGCACTTGACCACTGAATGGCATTACAATAAAAGGTAATATAGAAAACAACGTTCTGAAGGCAGAGCAACCACAGAAAGCATGAGAAACTCTACCATGCATATTTTTATCTCTACCCCATTAGAGCTATTGAAAAGAATAGAAAAATGACACATATTTTTCACAAAGTACCTGCCATGGCAAAACAGGGAGTTTTGCTTTGTTTAGCTATCTTAATCTAGATAAGAAAAGGGTTTTTTTTTTCTCTCTATGACCAATTCTGCCTTCTAGAGAAGTTATGTGTTACCAAAAGCTCTAATGGTTTGGGTCGTTATTTTCAGGGAATGACATCACTCCACTGGGCTGCGTTCCACAATCAACCTCAGCATGTTCAGACATTGCTGCATAAAGGAGCAGATCCAACTTTGGTGGACAAAGATTTTAAAACAGCTCTTCACTGGGCAGTTCAGGTATGGAACAGTTGCTAACAATGTAGTGGCAGAAGTGTCTCTTTTGTCTCCATAATGTGAAACCTTAGAAGGGGAAGGAAAAGGGACTATGATTCTAGCCACAGTAGAATCTGAAACCAGCCCAAACCAATGGGAGGAACGTACACAATGGCTAATCCAGCTGTGTCTCACACCCATCGCACTGAGCATGGCTCATAGAGAACAGTACAAAGGCAAGTCATTCTTACCTCATTTTTTAAATTCTTGTGAAACTATTTCAACATCAATTATATTCATATCCTCACAGCTAACTTTAGCATGCAAAAAAGGGGTTAACCTTTGTAAGAATTGCTTTACTATATGACTGTTTAAATTCAAGAAATGTAAAAACACTGGCTTCTGGTTGCAAAAAGAAAGGAACTGAGTGTAACTTTCTCACTCTAGCTGAGATCTGAAATTGCAGCCATGGGTCTTGGGTAAGGCTGAACTGATATTACCACATGGTGTTGTCAGGCAAATGTAAGCACACCAGGGCCCCAGATAGTCCAGGGAGACTAACATTGGCACTAACTCCCTTTCCCCCTTTTTAAAAATGTTATTAATAAATTAGGACCCAGCACTAAGAAAAGAAATGTCTCATGCCATTGCCATCTCTAAACTTCTCAGCCAATTTCCAAGATAATATTCTTCTGGTTTTATTTCAGGGCCCAAAGGCCTTTTTAGAAAAGTAATATGGCTGCAGCTGAAGTCTTATTTAAATTAAACAAATTATTGAATGGTTAAAAGCCAGGAACTTAAGGAGTAATCTTGGATAGCCCTAACAGAGCATTTTTATGGAAAGCAACATGAGTACTTTCTGAGACAAGGAGGGCAGAAGTGCTACAGACCTAGAATTTGTTCTTAGCAATGCTGGTAACATCTTCTTTACACGTGTGATTGCTTTTCAGAGTGGAAACCGGATCCTATGTTCCATTATCCTGAACCACCATCAAGGCCCGTCAATAATAAACTATGACGACGAGAACGGGAAGACTTGCATTCATGTTGCAGCTGCTGCAGGATACAGCGATGTTATTAGCGAGCTGGCTAAAATCCCAGAATGCAACCTGCAGGCGCTGGACGTGGATGACAGGTGACCATGGAAACAAAGAGAAAAGCTGTCTGGGGCTTTGCTTGCTTAACCCATAGTCGAAAGAGGGTTGGCTGCTTTCTAATGCCACAAGGCTCCTAATGAAAGAGCTTCTCTTTGACCTTTCTTTGTTCAGCAGCAACTAGCCAGTGGGTCCCCTAGTCTGTGTTCAGCTAAGGAAAAAATCAAATATTATCCAGAGGGATTTCTTCCTTTAAATGGTCACCTGTTTTTAATGAATGGCAGAGCTCATTACACATGACTTTTAAGTCATGATGAAGAAGGCTTCTTTTGCAAAACTGGGATTACAGGGAAAGGGGAGGGCTTATATTACATTGTCTAACACTGGTGAGCCACTGGTAGACCCTTTCCAAGAACCTCTTAAGCATTGGGAAGAAGGTTTCCTTACCTGCATCCTGCTGCTTGGAAGAATTGTCAGAAAGTAAAGGGAAAAGGATTGTGAAAAAGAAAAAAAAGGAGCCTGTCAAAAGGAAGGGGGTATCTCCACCCACTTTTCACTCCAGTCCTACTCACTTTGAGCATCAGCCCTGCTTAACCGTGTAATATCTCCCCCCAAGGAAATGAGGCCTTTAACAGGAAAAAATGTTGCAGAGTAGTGCACCTGTCTAGGTCAGTGTTTCTCAACCGTGGCAACGTCAAAAGGTGTGGACTTCAACTCCCAGAATTCCTCAGCCAGCCATGGGAGTTGAAGTCCACCCCTCTTAAAGTTGCCAAGGTTGAGAAACTCTGGTCTACGTGATCTTTAGCTCCAGCATTCTCATTTTAGAAATTAAACCTTGTTGTCAATTGAAGGATTGTAGTACTAAAAACAACCCTGAATTTTACTTCTGTGTTTTTAAAAGAAAAATCACAGGGAAACTATTGGGGATTTTGTGTGTGTGTGTGTGTATAAGAGGAAGGTTAATACTTGAACAGTAGAATGCAGGATGGTTTAATCCTTGATTTTTAAAATATTGATTTAGCAAAGTTCAGACAGGTAGCATGAATTATTTGGAAACTGGGAAGCTAAGCAGGTATAGACCTGGCCATTCACTTGGATGGAAACACAGTGGAAGCCCTGAGAATACGATACAGAAAAAGAAATATTTTTATTTAAATTATCACACTGAAAATTCAATGTTCAAGTATTTGCACATGTGGCAAAACATTAATATTAGTACAAAATCCTACTGACCAATGCCAAATTATATCAGAATGAGAAGCCTCTCGACATAAGCTGTTTTACTGAACTTCAGGTTTCAAAATATGCTTGATTTCACTCTTTTGAATCAGAACAACTACTTGGAGGCTATCAGAGAAAACCACTGAGGCACCTTGCATGCAATTGTTAAAAAGATTTGATCTCACTGCTCCCAAGAAAACCTGTTTTATAGGTTGTGGTAAGCTGTACGGTTGCCATTTGCCTCTGACATGCCTGTGCAATGAAAGGAACTGATACCATGCACCAAGAGCAAAATTTGAAAGAGCTTAACTTTCAGTTTAGAAATTCAGACTTGCCAGCAGTACATGATCAGGGCTGGCTGGCTTGTGATGTGGTGGCTATTCATACAATCCCCCTCTCAACAACCAACAAGGAAGCTGGGAGGATGTTCCATCTTACCCCCATTTTAGAAAAAAAATCTACAGTGATATGATCGAGTACAGAACCATCATGAACAGGTTCTGGTAAGCTTCCCATCTTCTACCTATTTCTCCTTTTTTAAATCAATCAGTCAGCGTGACTGGGAGGAGGGGTGAAAACTGAAACAGATGTCAAGATGGAGAAAGATGGTTCTTTACCTAGAAATAACTCATTTTTGCAGAGGAAAGACCTCTTCAGGTCTTTGTCTTGAACTAAAGAAAAGGGTTAGTTAATCACAGCTGTCAGGAGTTTCATATAGTAACTGACATGGCTGAACGGAAGAGCGCGTTAAATCCCACGTAGGACCGAGGTCTATTTAGGGCTAAAATCAATCCCCTTGGATTTGACATGGTCAATTAACCCCCTTTAAGAATTCTCATGACATGATACCTCCCATCTGAGCCAGTTAAGCATGTTGTGAAAACAGGAACATTGTCTTATCCAAATCTGAATTTAAACTACCCACAGCTATATGCATATTTTACTTCTTTTTTCATCAGGACACCTTTGCATTGGGCTGCAGCAGCAGGAAAAGCTGACTGTGTTAAGACTCTGCTACAGCTGGGGGTAGAGAGCAGCCCCAGGGATATCAATGAGAATACACCCCTGTCATATGCCCTGTTTTGTGGGCACACAGCATGCATTGCACTGCTCTCTCAAGAAAACAGGTAAAGTCCTGTCTTTCTCCTCCCGGCAAGCCAGACCCAAATTGCTGAATATGAGCAATCTGCAATTTATCAGATGACTGATTATGCTTTTCATTGAGGGCCATTCCAAGTAGTTATCACTTAATGTAACATGTGTGCATATTAAATGTTTTCCTATTTCTGTTTTTGAACTGGACTATCCCAGGGGTAGTCCACCATGGCTATCCCAAACCTTTTACTGCCTGGGGCAAAAGCTGAAACTCTTTTCTTTCAAAAGGAGAATTCTAGAACTGATGCACAGAACTTCTAGTTGTCATGTCTTGGGATGAGGTTCTGTTAAGTCCTTTGCGCAGAATGTTGGAATCTATATATCCTTTTTTCAAGCACCACCTTCTGTGGTTTGTTTCTTCTTTTATTCTGTATTCCATTGTTGGTACAACCACTTTTTACAGCTTTGAGCATCCAGGTACAATATAGCAGAGGTTTTCAAACTTTTTCAGGCCACAGAACCTATTAGTTTAAAAAAATTATGGAAAGCTCTAGTGATAGAAAATTGGCTGTTCCCCCCAGCCCCCACCCCTTATTGTCTCAGAGAACCACATCAAAGTTCTGCAGAGCAGTTTGAAAAACTCTGCTATACTGTATAGTATCAGTGGCTCTAAATGGGGAATATGAAACCAGCCTCAGTTGATCATTATACTTAATAACTCTTTAGTGCACATTTTAAATTACGTTCAATATAATAAATTGCAGTTTACAAAACAGAGCTTTTCCAAGAATTAAAAGCACTTTAATGAATCAATATTTGCTGGTAGATATGCATATTACCTTTTTTCTTCACTGTGGTACCTCGTCAAATAGATTTATCAGCCTTTAGTAGGACTTCAAAAGATTGGCAAAATTTATTTAACTGGCAACTGAATGGTGCAGCTAGAAAATAATATCTACACTTATGCTCTATCATTTCAGAACTAGTTCTTTGAAAAGCTATCATGTCCACGTTAGTGACCGTCCACTTGTTTTGAGTATTCAGATTTGATTTGCTAAACATAATGAGATTAATAATCTCACTTCAGAATGGACTGGAATTTTGTTCTGGATGAAAGCCACCATAATCACTTACCTGTTCTATTAAAAATCTAAGAACATACAGTCATCTAAGAAAATAAACTTTTTGCATCAGTTTTCCCTAATCTTCTGAATGTTAAATATGTCTCCCTCCTGTTAATAACTATAATTAGCATTATTTCCTGGGTTGTTAAGTTCAACAGTGGAAATACTTAATCCACTTTTCCAAAAACACTGCTCTGGCTCAACAGGGTGGAGTTGAACTTAGGTGCCGGATTGTCCGAGCTCACCTTCAGCCATGAAACTCACAGGGTGACTTTGTACCGGTCATTTCCTCTCTACCCAAACTACCTTACAAGGTTGCTGTGAGGAATAAAATGGAGGAAGACACCTTCAGCTTATGGTGAAAAGGCACAATATAAATCTAGTTAATGGATTAAAACACATGTTGGCTACTTAGAGATTGCTTTAAAAAAAAAGATAAAACAAGAATCCTTTGCAAGCATTATATGGGTACTATGCAATTTAAAATGTTATTGTAATCCTCTGTGCAGCATCAGATTTGTATCCTGCTGCCATGTTGGTGGAGTTTTACTTTTATCTGGTAGCCACTTAGCTACTGAGCCAGGTCCAAGTTCTGTTTACACTGAAGACTTATTTGCCCACACTCTCTCTATATGAACATTAGATGAAAGAGCTTTGCCTCTGGTTTTGCTCCTCCTTTTGATGACTTCTCCTTTTTACTGATAATGTCTTAAAATGTATTATTTCTCTAAGTTATTTTATATTTGGTAAAGTGCTTCAAGATGCTTTTGTACAGTAAGCAGTCTACACATATATTTAATCATCATCATCTGTATTAGAACCTTATTGATAGATTGATTGATTTTACAACATTTATGTACTGCCCAGTTCATACTAGTTCAGGCAGTTTACAAAAGTAAAACTAAAAAATAGAAATTAGTCATATTAACCAAAACCTCAACAGCAAATATTAAAAATAAATGACAGCTGATCCACAAGTCAACAAAACCCATACAAATTATTGGCCAAGTGCTCAATTAAATAATGCAATCTTCACTGCCTTGTGAAATCGCTAGTGGATGGGAACTGGTTATGGCTCCAAAGCAGGTTATTCCAAAGCATGGGGGTCCCTACAGAGAAGGACTTTGGGCCCAGGTCCCCCTGATCTGATGCAGGGATAGGATCCTAAGTCTTGCCTCCATACATACACAAATAGACTGGACAGATTCCACTTGGAGGAGACAACACTGGCACTTCGAATTGGACTTGGAAATATTTTTCCATGATTTTTTCTTACTTCTCCACTGAGCACTATTGGTACAGCACAGAACTACAGGTATGAATATAAAGTAAACTGACACTAAAGATCTCTGGAGAAAAAATTCCATCCCTAATAACTCCAGATATTAATCTTTGGTCCTAGCAATAAAATTCGAGTGTTGACACAATGTGGTTTTCTTTTTTTAAAGACCCGAGTTAGTCCATCACGTTTCCTCCCAGAACAACAAATTATCGAAGAAGGAAGGGAGATTCAGTATGCTTAACCAAATCTTCTCCTCTAAAAAGAAAAAGGGGGATTGGAAGGCAAATTTGAAAGAGAAGAGTAGAGACAGATCCAAGAGGGAAGAGACCTCAGAAGTAGATGAGATTATCACCACATTTGACTGCATAATGGATTCCAGCTATAATTGTTCATCCAAGGAGTGTATGAAAGTTACTGACCTTAAGAAAAGAAATGCAGACACCAAGAAGTACCTCATTTCAGAAAATAATACACCAGATTACAATGGCTTTCCACCAATCAGAACACAAAGTCTCCCACCCATAACTGTGAGTCATTCTTTTTTAACATCTTCTCACACTACAATCTCTAGCATGAATATGGAGAGTGATTCTCACAATTTTGTAACCTGGTCCCAAAAAAGCAGAAGCGAACATGATTTATCAAGTCAAAGAAGCAGCCAACAAGCTTTGGACAGCCCTTGGAAAGTTGACAAAAACCAAACATCCAAATATAAAGACTGGACGACCATGCCTTCTGATAATAAACTGATAGATGGATTGTTCCCAAACAGATCTCAACATGTGTTATGTCCTCCACATCTTCCCCATCTGCCTAATTTGTCACCAGGTAATTTTTTTTCCACACTATGTTTATTTGTCCAAAGGAATTCTGGGTATGCTGAAAATAATTGTATCACAATGTATAGCAGTTTCCAGATTGAAATATCCAAGTCTTCTACATCGGACAGTGACTTTTCCCTTAAGAAATAGGAATTAACTCAGCCTCCAAAGGTGCTTATACCGTAGTTCTTTTTCAGACAACTGTCAACCATGGTCCCTTTTGGTCCTTAAAAGCCCATATACCTGTCCACGCATTGCACTAAGTCACCAAGAAACCATGGTTTATTTAATAAACGTTATTAGATTGGTTTATAAACTATGGATTTGCAAGCAACAAGGTGAACTACAGAATACATTGAATTAAATAAACTGCATTATAGGTTAGTAGGATATATGAACTAGCCATACGCTTAATGCTCTCAGAGCAGAGTTAAAATGAGAGCAGGTTGGTTTCACATGAAACTCAGATAAACTCAGTTATGTCCGCTGATAAGAAATAGGATACTTAGGTTTGTTTGAAAAGAAGTGGGCAATCTCTTCCTACTGCATTTAGAGAACTGGGCTAACCTTAGTGTTACTATTTTATGGTTTCAAGTAAAAGACAAAATCATTTTCTTAGATTTTTAGAATCTTTTGTTGTACAGTAACTTTGATTCCCCTGTTGTGGTTCATATGATTCTTTAGTTTGTATGGGGTACAATATGAATTATGAGCATGAAATTGAGCAAACTCAGGGAGGCAGTGAAAGATAGGAAGGCCTGGTGCAATATGGTTCATGGGGTCACGAAGAGTCGGACACAACTTAACGACTAAACAACAACAACAATATGAATTATTGAGCTTAATTTAAAACAAAAACAAAAGCCACCTTTAGCAGTACCCAATAATTCCAACTTTTGAATCCAGCCCTGTGTTTTAATGTACTAATGCAGGATTAAATAAACCTTTGTAATTGCTAGGAAAGTAATGTTTTGTACCATCTAATAAGTATATATTCTTTATGCAGAGAGATCATACTTTGTACTAATCATATGCTAGGTGGAAGTAGAGAGAGAATACAGATTCCCCAATCTCTTCTCAGTCCTATTCATATATTGTTTTCTATGTCTTTTCAAAGGAAACTTATTTAAGTGTGCGTGTATAATATTTACTTTCTTTTTAGGGAAAAACTTTCAGCTGACAACTTTAGAACTTCCCAGAGTAAAAGACCTAACAGCCGTAAGGAACAACTTGGCCCCCATAGTAAAACACTGTGAACAGAAAGGTAAGAACAATGGCTTCTTTATTTTCCCTTAATGCAGAAAAATATGTAATATAGATGATACAAAATATTATACCTTTGCAGAGCTGCATTTTTCTGATCATTAGGAAATTGTCTATGACAGGACAGGTCTTCTGCATTTATCAGCTGCAGTAACTGACCACCTCAAGCCTAATACTATGCACTCTCAAGACGAACCAACATGCAGGTTGCTGTTTGCAAAGGTTTATGCAGGCTACATGTGCAGCAAATTATTGTTGTTGTTGATTCGGTCACTTCTGACTCTTCATGATCCAGTGGACATCATTTCACCATGACTGTCTGCTGGTATTTTTTTAAAAATTCATGTAATCTTATGTTTGTGTCATTACTGATAACACGTAGCTACTTTGAGTTCTGTCGGTCCCTTTTTCAATGGTCTTTGATTAGACCTTTTCAATGGTCTTTCGATTTTCTCCATTACCCTTCCCTTTCCCATTCTTTACATATGTGTATATTAGCTACCAATATCTTATCATTCATAGGAGGGCAATAAAAGCTTTGCAGAGACCGTTGCAATATGTGTCCTTCATGTGCATTTACTACACCAGTGGTTCGTAAATCACCCCTTTTCCCAGTCTCAAATAATGTTATTACCCCCCTACCAAAAAAAAAACCAGACTCAGTTGTTTTACACAAGCTTCTTGGCAGTGGCAGGTTCCCAAACTGGATCCTCAATTCATAAACAAGCAATTACAAATTGCTCTATTACTCCCAGGATATGCCCATATTACCCCCTTAGGGGTAATTACCCCCAGTTTAAGAACCACTGTCCTAGACATTTTACTAGTTTAACGGTAATTATAATACACAACGATACAGCATTAATAAAAAACTTATTCCAATAATAGCTATTAAATTTACAAGATATATATTATGAAGGGCATCTAGTTGCAAACATTAATAATTCAGTGCCAAACTATAATAATGCTAAGGTTTCTCTGTATAAATTCAGATTAATATTAATACTAAAACTACAAACTATGAAGTTTGATGAATTAAAAACTATTTGTTTCTCTTCATTTTTTGCTGGTACTGTTTTAAGTGATTCTGTGTTACAAAATGCTACTGGCAGCATACTCTTTAATACCTCTTAAAATACCTTTAATGCCTTGTACATTTCTTTTTGTTCTGTTTGGGAGAGGAGTTTAAAGAACTACATCATCAACTTCTTATTCTCATTGTTCTCTGAACTTCTCCTGACTTTCCTTTCTCTGTTCAGAGGAACTGAATTTAGCAGAACTTGGGCTTGAGGGTGACAATGCTCAGCCTCTTATCTCCAATTGATTATCAGTGTTATGCACTCATGTTATATTCTTTGACTACCACATGCTTCTTCCACTTTTTTTCTTTTTTCTTTCTTTCTTTCTCTCTTTCTTTTTTTCTTTTCTTTCTTTTTTTTTTTTTTTTGATTTCTGCATTTCAGTCAAGGGCAAACATGGTCATCTTTCAAAACCCAAACAGGAATAATTTGAAATCTCCTCAAAACCTTTCTGAGAATCAGTAACATTTAAAAGTTAGTGCAATTCTCTTCTATCTGTGATAACAGCCCCACAGTATCTCTCAGATCGCTCTAAAACCCCAGTCATTTCTGGAGCTGGGTAAGGAATGCATAATTGCTCACCGATTTTGCCATCTACCCTCATTCATCTCATTTACAGTAATCTGCAATATCATTCTGTTCAGTTGCAAAATATGGGACAAATTTCTGTCTTTCTTCAGGGCCTGAGTCATATATAGTACTTCGGTTTCAAGCTCAAGGAAGTTAGAACAAAATAATTCTTTAAACCTACTTGCTCCATTTCAAGGGAAACTTACCTAGGTGCCAGTTAAAGTGCCCCTTTAAATGCAAACAGCAGCTTCAGAGTGATTTTAGTTGAAAATCTGTATCAGAGATTATGAAATTAAAATTTCCCTTTCTACTCTGCATAGGCCCACAGTTGCTGTTACTGCTGTTTATATAACAACATGCAGCTAATGTCACCTGACTTAGGTAGTAACTATGAAGGGATTTGGGTTTTTTAGTGTAGTGGAGAATAAACAAAGTTATTTATTCCTAGGCTACTCTAGGCACATACTCACCCAGAACTGCCATTTCAGCAAATAAAATGTAATCGTTTTGCATGTGCTCAATTGCTAGAGGTATTTATTTATTTAACTCCATTTATATGGATGCCCATCTCATCAGCATGACTCTGGGCAGCTAATAATTTAAAAAACACAACCAAACAACAGCATAACAATAATTGGCAACCAGGATAAAATTATAAACAAATATCCAACATCAACATAACCATCTCATGGGCTCAGCATGGTATGGTCCCAAAAAATAGGCAACAGCACTGAAGACTGAAATACAGTAAGACAAAATGTCCAGAAGTCAGAAATGTGAGGAAAGTATCACCACCAGGATGAGAAATATCTGAAATCTGAGCTACATGAACACTGCTGCATTGATTTAAAAAGCAACACAACACAGAACGGAATAAATAGATGGATGAAAAGATACATTCAAGTCAGAAAGCATACCTAGACTATGAAGAGTAGATGAAGCCTGGGTAGGGAAAGGACAGCCAAATCCACAGGTCTGCTATGATACCCCCCTTTATGTAGTACAGTCTGAATGTAGTAGGAGCAAAAAAAGCATGCAAAAACTTCAGAATGCCCTCTGTCTTGCCCTCTCAGAACATTGATGGTATAGAAGGTTGCTAGGAGACCTCTTTCTCCACCAATCCACACAGGGGAACCCATCTTGGGCCTGAGACAATTCCCAGGGACCATAGCATTAGAGAGCCTGTGAACACTACATGCTTTTACACAACTTGCTAAGTAGGTTGTTCAACTTCAGATAGTGTTGTGACATGCAAAATGAGGCTGCAGTTAAAGCAGTTTTATTGCAATTATGTTTTATGAAGCTGCAATTAAGATATCTTCTGGCAAGAGTATCAACAGTGAATACTGAAGCAGAAAGATAAAATTAAGATCAGCAGCATCAGTTTAAATATCTGATCCTTTTAAAGGAATACCAGCTGCATGCAGTGTGTCTAGGAGAGGGGATGTGCAATCCAGATCAGGACTGTGGCAAGCAGTGAGGAGCAAAGTCTTGCATTTTCCTCCTATTTTACTGCCAATTCAGAAACAGAAAACTCTTATACTGAGCAGACACTGGTCCATCTACCTCAATGTTTATGCCCTGAAAGATAGTAAGAGGTTATAAGTCACCCTGTAATTCTCATGGCAAGCAGATATTAGAAGGCACATCTCAGATTATGACATTTAACCCATCCACTGGATTAAAACATCCAACACTGTTCTTGAAAATTAGCCTGTTATCTGCATTTTTGATGCAATTATTAAATTGAAGTGTAGCACAGATAATCCCTTGACAAAATGTATCATCGACTTTGCATGTACTTCTCACAATCGTTATCATAGTGACAATTTTAACACACTTAGAAATTATTTCATATCTTTCACAGCCAATTATGCAGCCAATTTCTTTCGCTTTTAATGTCATTTCTTTCAAATGTCAGGGCTACACTGGCATTTTCTGTATAGGCAACCAAAAAAGAAATTCATTTAGTGATTATATAATTTTTTTAAAAAAATAAAAGTAATTCTAAAATAACATTGATCATACACTGTAACATCTCCAAGTGCAAAATAAACCTACCAGCTGCAGTCTGTGGATCTACAGATGTGCACAAAATGTTGGTTTAGTATTTATATACATGCAAGTAGCAAGAACTATGATCTTCACTCAGAGATTTAAAGTTAACTTTCAGGAGAGAAGAGAGAGAGAGAGATCAAACCTTCCCAAAAGAAATACTATTGTAGGTCTGCAAATCAAATTAGATCTTTATTACAGTCATAGACCAGCATAAGGAAGGTGGAGTACAGTCATTAAAAAAGTATAAAGAATATATCAAAAGTGAAAAATAAAAATCTTAAAAAAATATGAAAAGCTAGAAGATATAAAAGATATATGAATTAAAAACTAAAAATGTATATAAAAAACAAAAATCTAAAGAAGGGGTATGAGCATTAGATGGGTATAGGGAAGCCAATAGTTGAGTATGGTCACCCACACTCTAGCCTCCACTTTCATGAAGCCTTCCTCTAGTTGCAGGATAGCATCAGAGGCCCAATAGGGACCTGAAGGGCTGATCTTAAAAATTGTACAAGTTCTAATGGTGCAGAATTGGACAAGGGGCCCAGCTGGCCACCACAGAGTTCTGTTATTGGCTTGGCTTCAAATAATTTGAGAGCTGCAGGTATGTAGTGGCCACCTCTTATCTTAAGGTATTTAAGGATGGCAGATGAGCTCCCCTGTGCATTTTCAGCAACATAGTCCCCATAGGCTTTCCTACTACTGGCAAAATGAAGGACTACCCCCAGGTGTATAGGTCTGCATGGCAAAAAGTAAAACTGGTGACAAAAATAAGGACAATGACAAGCAAGAGTTATAGGAGTAGATAGAACATAGCACTCTTGCAGATAAGAATATGGGAACCAATTATCTAATAAGGCGGTGGGCTTCTTTAGATGTATTAAAGCAGAAGTGTTAGGGAAGGGCTTTAATTTGGGGGTTGGATTTGGTGGCCTAAATAGGTTCCTCCAGCTCTGTGATTCTGTGATTGCAGTGCTCTACTAAGAATGTTATATATATTTCATACAAAAATATATCCTCCCTCTTGCCTTCAGCATTGTTCACTTCAATTTACACAGCCTGTATTATCTATTATTTGTTTCTGATGTCTCTCTTTGCACTCTCTTCCAGTCCAGCTATCACCCAACCAAGCTCCTCAAGGTACCAAAGAGTTGAAGATATTGAGAACTGGCACATCTATTTTGCCACCGACATTTGCTACCAAGTCCACAAAAGCAGGACTTTCCCAGTACTCATTCTTATCACTGCAATCAACCAAGCCTCTCCGAACTAGTAAAGTCCTGCCAGCCATTCCAAGCCAGAAAGGATCCAGCTTCACAAGTGAAATGCTTGATCAATCACATTGTGACTCAATCAGTGACCATTAGCGTATAAGCCACAGGTAGTGGAAGTGAATAAAAAGCACTAAAATACTAAACACTTGCTTTCCAATCCACTGCTGGAGACTTAGCAAATTGATATTTTAAAAACTAGGGAAAAACCAACTAAAAAACAAAGAAAAGGAAATGCAAATTCACTTTGCTTCCTAGATTTTGCTATAGCTGCAAAGTAGTCAGACAGTACAAGTCTAAGAAAGCCCAAGAAGTTTCTAAATATGAAATTCCCTTATATCTGATCAGTTAAAAGTCTTTCACCTCTAAAGTGTTGCTGATTTCAGTAGAAGTTAAACTTCCTTTTCTTCTCATCACAACCTGAGTAAATAATGCTGTAACATAATGAGAATGAATGTTGCTATTTTCTCAATTCTAAATAAACACCAACTTCAACATGGCTTGATATTTCATTTCTTGTGCTAGGAACTATTGGCTATTATGACATCCATGAGTTGAAAATATTGACCACCTGAAACCAAATAACAGCATTCTTCTCCCAGTAATTTTAATTGCAAAGAAATAAAATGCATAAATCAGCAAATGCATATATCCACCCATTTAGGGATTTTCCACACAATCACTTTAAAGGATCATCAGCTACTCTTGTGTGTTATTCACATCTACTTAATGCTCATCTGCACTTTCATGATCAAATACTGCTGCATTGTTCCTTTTGCTACAAAGGCATGCAAGGCACTCTTAATTTATATATATATACATATAATTACATATATATACATACATATAATTTATACACCAATATTCAGCCAACGAAGATATAAGTTTTGTCAGTAGACTTACAACTGAAAATAGACCTGATGATCATAAGAAGTGAGAAGAAAACATTTGTTACTACCCATTAAAAGTCCTATCACTTATTATTGCTTAACAGTGCAAGAATTCACTGAATTTAAAGGTTTTTTAAAATTATTCTCAAGATCAATATGTTGAGTGAAACAAACTGCTAAGCACATGTTCAATATCTACCAGCATACCAGAATTTCAAATTGATGAGCTGACACCAAGGAGAAAACCACACCCCCAGCAACACTGGCAGGGCAAGCCACTGTATATAAACAGGCAGCAAACCCCACACTCCCTAGCAATGATGTTACTTAGTTGAGTAATGAAACGTCTGCAATCAAACAACAAAGGTCAGAGAGCATCAAGGACTCCACAGTTCAACCCTGAGCTACGTATATTCTCTTCTATGGTCATGTGTATTAGCATTCTGATCGCTGCATTCTGCACTAGCTGAGCCTCAAGATTAAGGATATGGCATAATATGATTGCTGGATTTCTTTGCTGGAAATTGTCTATTCTACTTTATCATTTCCCACACATATCTTCCATTGGGCTGTACAAATCAGACCATTATATCCACCTTGGCTTGAGACTCAACTGCTCTCCAAAAAAACAAAGTATGCACATGTGTTCTCTCTCTCTCTCTCTCTCTCTCTCACACACACACACACATACACACACACACAGATAGTTTGTTTATACTGCATAAAAAGGGCAGTGGCCTTTTTAAGGTTCTCTGTTGCAGGCTCCAATTGGCAGGAATGTTTTAATGACTCAGTAACAGCAGGAAACAAGAGGAAATCAAGCACTGAAGTAAAATAGTGGGAGGCCCATTGTTAAAGCAAAGAAGTGCTGGTCAGCCAACTGGGATTTCAGAGCCACACAGCCTGTCTTTATGATCCTGGGGATAATTAAAAGTTGTACCGGCAAAATGATGCATTGGTGTTCACAGAATGGGGTTTGGGAACAAGTCCCCATTGTTCATCACGGCAGATAGAATACTTAGTTCGATGAAAGAAGCATTTCAAGCTTCCAGCCAAGTAAATGAGTCTGGAAAACCTTTCTCCTCTTCCCTTATATGAGATTGGCTGAATCCAGTTATTCCTGAGGTACCTGAACATGAATACTTTACACTAATGCAGGCCATTTATCCTAGTACTGATGGCACTAAGGTGGAATTTCTTCTAGATCATAAAACATAGCCTTTTAAATGCTTTTCTTGAGATCCAGGGATTAAATCTAGGAACTTCTGGAGGCCAAACATGCATTTTATCTTGAATTATTCTCCCATTCTTGGACACTTAGTGTAGGTTAAAACTAAAATTTATAAAAATTACAGCCCCAGTACAAAATTTGGCTTTGAAAACATATTTGAGATCTGTTAAGGACAATCTTCTACCCCGCATAAGCTCCAGAATCCAGAAATGGATTGACATTTAAATATTTAGCCCAAAAGGCAAAGTTCTTAAAACCAGTCTTGATGTTTTGAGCTGTGGTAAACTAACAAAGCATAGACTGCTGTGGCTTTCCTTTGCTGATTGTGGTCCTTGGTTCCAGCTCAGATTAATTTCCTGGGAAATGCGAGTGCTTTGTTGCCAAGATCCCTGACCTTCTCATCAGCTCTGCTGAGAAATGGTGATATAAATATAGATGAGTTTGGCTTGTAAACTGAAGTGGTATCTGGAAGGTCAGATGGGAAAATATTTTTGTGAATATATTACTCTTTTGGTGAGTAGACTTTGTTATTTTAAAAAAGTTTCTTCGGAAGCATTGTATCATTTTTCTGAATGCTTCTTCCCCTGAAATGCTACTGCATTTTCCTAACTAGTTCCTTGACTTTGGCACTGATAAATGATGCAAAGGATGGAATTAGAGTTACAGAGCAGAGCCAGCTCAGGAAACACCTTCTTTCTGGTCCATATGCAGAAGCTAACTGGTCTGATAGGTGATAAAACAGCATGGCATTAGGGGAGCAAAACAGCCATGGGATAGATACTACTCTGCCCTTCCATAGTATGCAACATTTTAGGAACTCTGGAGAAACAGCTCAGAGGTCTCTCACTCTCAGATAGTTTCAGTATGTTTGCCCAATTTATGCCTTCAGCGTCTAGTTGCTCACCTTGCCTAATGGTAGCGCCAGTCCTACTATGAAGGAACACAGGATTTTCAGTTTGTTTCCATTATAAAGTTAATGAGATAATGCTGAAAGGACAGTCAGTGCGGAGAAAATATTTTGCTTTTTCCCAAATCTGCAAATGTGCCATGATACCGGAAATATGTTGAGCCTGTTAAATTTATAAACCAGAAGTTGAGCTTCTAATAAGGGGAAAAAAAGGCGGCGGGGGGGGGGTTCAATTACTGGAAAGAGCTATGGGTACATGAGGAGATAAACATCTTTCTGGTTAAACCTCTTCTGTAAGTACTTATTTTCCTGTTAATATGGCAAATATAATTTTGAAAACAAGTGCTAGTGATACATTTTGTAAAGTCTATGGTATGTTCTGCCTTTCTACTCCAAATCAGAAATTATCAAGTTTCTGGTTAGCCAAGAATAATCTCAATCTTCTGGGATATGGGTGGAAATGAAAGAGCTTCTAAATCAGTTTATCTAAAATCCAAAAAATAGTGCTAAACAGCAGAATGGAGGCCATTGCTGGCATCTTTCTCCCTAGCCAAACTGATATCAGAAAAGACAGAAAAGCAGCACGGGGATCCAACCCACTAGACAAAAGAGGGTAGACGGATCATAATTCTTTGCATATAACCATTATTTCCATAAACATATTACCTTTGACCACTATTAAATTCAAAGCTATTACTTTGGGAAATAACTTGGGGACTGTCATATGTGGAACTATCTAATTTAACTGTTAAGGACAATCAAGTTATAAAAAAGACTTGCTTTGCATCACAGGACAGTATTTTTTCCTGGCTGATGCAAATTCTCCAGTACATACTACAAATATTGGGCAGAAATACTGAAACTATCTCTAAAAAAGAGAGGCAAAGAGAGAGGTTCTTTTTCTAGCCCTGGTTCAGTTTATTAATTCAAAGTTACAAGGTGTGGAATGGCATGTATAGAACTGTTAATCAGAAAGGAACAGAAATTCTTTAGTAACACAGTGATTGTTGTAGAGCAGCTGGGACTCATTCCACTGCATGAAACTGCTGCGCATGAAGCTGCTACTGGCCTGAGGCATTCTGATGGGGCAGAACTTAAGGGCTACAGTCTTTGCCTTCCTTTTAGCTGGGCAGTAGCCTGGGGAAAGCATAAGATCAACCAAGGAAAAACTACTAAATAAGTCCTACCTATCAACTTCTATCTATCAACATATCAAATGGCTGAATTCCTTCACACTTTTGGTATTGCTAGGAGATCCTCATATGTAACTCACCCTCTCATTTCTCCTCTGAGATGCTCTTTAATTTTTGTATGTACATAAATGCATAGAGCTTGGGATGTTGGGGAATATTAACTACTTACATTTGCAAGAGCAAGACTACCCATTGTTCAAGAGCTGTGAGACTTTACCTTATTTCCAGGTAGTTTCTCTTTTCCCCTTGAAATATTATGAAACCCTGCAAAGCCATAACAATCTTGTGCATTGTATGAGTTTCCTTAACTGGGCCAGTTTTGACCATTCTGAAGACTGGCAAAAATCTGATTTCTAATAGTAATAACAGTAACATAAAAAGTCTTTTTGATGCAAAATAAACATCTTACAATATGCATGTGGAATGTTTGGTACATAACATGCACAAATGCATCAAGTTTTAAACAGAAGAAAAGTCTCTTAGCAGGAAGTTTCATTGCTATGTGGGCATAATCTATCTTTAGCATGATACTTCACACTAAAATAGGAAGAAGACTCAATGCATATTTCCTTCCTATTGACAGTAATGTCTGCATTAGTTAATGCTAGTACAATTCACCTTCACCCATATTAATGTGATCGTTTATCACATTTCACTTAAGACTCGTACTGTGCTTTATAAGCACAAGGCAACTGCTGCCCCTGTGAGTCAAGAACATCCACTTCACTTCCAAAGGGGTGCCTGTTGCACACAGTTCTATGTCCTGCAATTTGTTATTTACATACTGAAAACTTCAGAGCTGTCAGACTATTGGATACTATAAAACAAGAGCAGGCAAAATTTCTAGATCAGGGGACACATATGGGACTTTCAGAACATGTTGTAAATAGCCTTACAAATTGACTACCATGTAAAAAGTTTGCTTGCACACAAATTGTTATAATGGTTACAAAAATGGGGGGAAGACGGGACCATAGGCCATTTCCAAAGATGCCTGTGGAATATATGGACCCTGAAACATTCTTGTAAATGGAGATGATACAGAAGACTAGCATTTTGCTTATGTCCTGTACCAAAAGATTTACCATAGCCAAACAGCTATTTACCATAGCCAAACAGCCTTTCGGAGGGAGTTGAAGACCTTGCTCTGCCATCTGGCCTGGGGCGGGGAGGGAGGATATCAGAAATGGGGTTGGCTGGCCCCTTAGCGACCTGGTGGGGGCCTATTGGCCTCTTGGAGTTTTTAGTTTTTTATTTTTATCCTAGTCTTGGAAATCTCTAGTTTTTATAACTTTTATCATTTTTAAACTTTTTATAATTTAATTATGTAGTGTGATTTTAGTGACTGTAAGCCGCCCAGAGTCCCCCATTGTAGGGGAGATGGGCGGGGACAAATCAAATCAAATAAATAAATAAATAAACAAACAAACAAACAGTCCAAGGTCTGTAGTACAAGAGGGACTCACGGTAAAACTATTAGGCAAAGGCATAGCCAGATCCAAGGACCAAGACAAAGTCCTAGGCGAGGAATCATGGTTCAGAGCTTAGAACACAACATTCCTAGATTCAGGAAAAGATTAGAGTTTCCAAGAAATCAGGTAAGGTTTGCAAAATAAAGCACACCATGCTACAACAGCAACAACAGTGACAGCCAGTTTGGTGTAGTGGTTAAGGCACCAGGCTAGAAACCGGGAGACTGTAACTTCTAATCCTGCCTTAGGGATGAAATCAGCTGGGTGACAATGAGCCAGTCATTTTTTCTCAGCCGTAAGAAGAAGGCAATGGCAAACCACTTCTTAAATCTTGCCAAGAAACCTGCAGGGACTTGCCCAGGCAGTTGCCAGGAGTCAACACTGATTCAAAGGCACAAAAAAAGAAAGAAAGAAAAGAAAACTAGAAGCTGCTTCAGTGTGTGAATGCTCTTGGGAAGAGACTCAAATACTAAAAGCTTATGATCTCCCATCCAAGTGGAGCTGTCACTAGTTGCAGAAAGTAACCGTTCAGAGCTCCCACTACTCCAAACTCAATCACTAATCCCAAGAGACTCTTCCAAGCAACCTAGCACTCCTTTCTGCTACAGCAATAATATACTTATGGACTGGGCAGCCAAATCTGTGTTTTAGGCTCAGAATCCATGGATGGTGAGTCAGATATTGTGAGGCTTGGTTCTTCTATGCTGCTAATTCTGACACCCTCAGAATCAAGACTGATTGGTGTCTCCTCTGCTTGTTGTTTTCTTCCTTTCTCAGATAAAGATTTGTTAGCAGAGTGCTTTGATACCTGGAGATGCTGCTTGAGTCAAGACACTTTCTAGTCAGAATGATACTTCAAACACGGCTGACACTATTCTTTATACAACATAAAGAAGGATATGGCATCATATAGAGACTTAAACACAGAATAACTTTAAACGTTGCAACCAACTGACAAAACCATACTATAGAACACAGTATATTTGTGAGAAGTTATTTGTTGCTTATATGACAGTGTACACACACTAGTCTAACAAGATCCATCCGAGAAGGCCACAACACCTTTGCATTATTTCAGGAGGGGAGTGTCTTTTGGAAATAGTACAAACCAGCAACAAACCAAGTGTTTTTAATCTTCCCTGTGTTTCCAGGGAAGCTTTTATTATAAAAAAATTAACAAACTTATTTTCTACCTTACCACTTATTACTAAGCCTATGCTATCTTCAGCTGTACCTATACTAACATCTACGTGAATATCTTATTCCTAAACCGCCCATTCTTCTTTGTTGTTGAGTTTACAGCAAAGTCTTTAGGCACCTTTGGATTGGCTTCTGTTGTTATCAGATGATACTTCTGACAGTTGGCTTGGCAGTTCCTCAGTCTGTGCTGGGGTGAGAAAAGGAAGGTGCTTCACCAGCTGCTGGCTGGTTGCAGCATCTCAGCGTGGCTGCTGGAGTAGTGAAGCTACTAGGCTCCACTTATCCTTTCAGCTTCTCTGCTACTACTTTGGTGAAGTCCAAGACTGCTCCTCCTTTCCCATCAGTTGTCTGTTGAGCTGACAGATGCAAAGTCTTCCTTTCTGCTCTCCCACACCACACAAATCTTCCTCCAAACACACCTATGTGCTTTCTGCATTTTCCTTTATGATTAAAAGCAGGTGTGGTGCAATGCCCTTCAAGTCCCAGGGGAGAAAACAAAGGGAAGGAAGAGTCCATGCTGGCCATTGCAAGGCTTCCCCTTCACAGTCAACTTCTCATGAAAAAAAAATCTATAAAAAGCCATGTGGGACAGAAAGTCTTGGATAGAGAAGTAAATGTCCATGGATGCAATGGTGTATATATACACTACATCAGGCAATCAATAGCTTGTTCCTCTCCCAGTGCCACCTAAACCTGCAGTCTACTAAAATTCAGTGGTTCAGTGTGATAGTGATACACAGAATACCTTAATAGCTCATTATAGTAAACTACTAATTCCTCTTATAAAAGCACAGAATTTCAGTTAAAACTGAAACCGATTAAATCGTGCATGTTGACCCTTTAGTCGTTCTCTCAAGTTGCTCTTGCTTGCAAGAATTTATGGATGGGAAACAATCAGGATAGGAATGGCCACATGTGAATTGTACAGATATCTGAATTTGTCATCACTGTCTCCAGAGCTTTGGAAATTTTCTATCCAACTCTAAGTATGTGTTCTCAAGAACAATGATTTCCCAATTAGGTTAGAGCCAGTTGATATCCATAAAGCTTGCTAAATAGGGTGGGAACCCCTAAGTAATAATGACAAAAACAGATTTAAGGGAAATAAAGCAATGATTGATTCCAGACAATAGCTGCTTGGCTGGGAACATATAACTAGATGTTAATAACCAAATTGGAAACCATCAGGCCATGTAGAGATAAGATGGAAGGAGGCACACTCTGACCGAGAAAAGGAAAGATCCAAGTACAACAAGCAGGACTAGGAATGGTACATAAACAAAGGGCGTGCATGCTGCCAAGAGCATCCAGTAAGTGAAGGAGGCAGGAAGGGGGCACCTTACTGGAATAACAGTGGGCTATCTTTTGAGTTCAGTGATAGTACACAGCTACTACAGTGTTGGTAATGGACAAGGAAAACAGGGAAAAAATGCAAAAATCATAAGGAGTTTGTAGCATCTTGTGTACACAGCCAATGGGACTGAAGTTACATTACAATAAGCTAACTGAAGTGATTTATAGGCAATGCCTAGGTGGCAACAACCTTTAAGAGCTGTGCAGAAGAGGAAACTTCAGGTACTCTAGCCTGCACAACAATCAAAACTGCAAAGGAAGGGTCCTCAGTTGAATTCCGCCATCCCAGCTGTCGCTTCCCCAGTCTTGCACTTTCCAGAGGTGGCTCAGCTCCCATGATGCTGACTGAGGGAGCTGCACTCCAACATGCCTGGAGGAACCAATCTGAGGAGCCTCATAGACAATTTTAAACTTTTTGAACTACAGGAATTATGAAAGTCTAGTAAAAAGCTGAAGCGAGTAGTGGCAGGACATGTAATCTTTAGCTTTCCGTTAGCTCTTATATAGCTATTTGTTTGGGCTTCTTGCCTCCTCACTAAGTTCTAGTCTGTTCCTTAGAAGCTAACTTGCTTCTAGGGAATCACAGAATGAGGGAGAAATGAAGCCTACTCCTTAAGTACATTTATCCTAAGAACAGAGGGAACGCTACTCTCTCCAAGAAACTTAGCCAGTTCCCAGTATGTTTCCTTCAAGGTAGCAAGACAAAGAAGCACAATATGGCACACATGGAGATGGCTGAAGATTTCATCTCAGGTTCAAGTGGAAATGGGGAAGTATATTTAAATCAAAACTTCACAATCTTTTTTGAGATAGATTATGGTGGTTATATTGGCTTTTGAGTGGCATGCCAGAGGTCATACTCCCAAAATAGTAAACTTGCTTTATTTTCCTTTTAATCTAAATTTCGTAAATGTAAATGAATTAAATAGTTAAGATGTTTACCATCATTCCCAAGAGTTGAATTTTTGTCACATTAAAAAATGAGTTTTGTTAGCTGCCCTTAGTACAGTAATATCTCGGTTCACAAACGCTTCTGTTCATGAACAATTCGGTTCACAAACAGCACCATTCACAAAATTTTGCTTCCATTCGCGAACTCCACATCAGGTGACGAACATGACCCGTGGCCATCTTCCCTGCTCTGACACATGGTTGTGGCTTCCTATAGGGAGGGGGACTCTCCCTCCAAGCAATAACCGCCTCCCCACCTGCCTTCCTGTCCTCCATGCCAGAAGTCACCTCAAGCAAGGTTAGTGTTCTCTCTCTTCATACTGTACTGTACTTTGTTTCATATTTTTGTGGTTTTAAAAAAAATACATATGGTTCAGAACAGATTAACCGTATTTACATCGAAATTATGGAAAAATTTGATTCGGTTGGTGACCAAAATTGGTTGGTGACCACGTAGGGGTCAGAACGGATTAACCGTGTTTACATTGAACCTTATGGGAAAATTTAATTCGGTTCACGACCAATTCAGTTCGCGACCAGAGTCGTGGAACGAATTAAGTTCGTGAGCCGAGGTACCACTGTACTTCCCAGTAGAAAAGATATACATCATATAAACCAACTAAAATGGCAACTCAATCAAAACCTTTGGAAGGGCTTTGATGGCCGCACCCAAGACTGGGGGAGAGGCACAGACAGCCTATACATTCCCAATTTTGATGTATCTGGAAAAGTATCTTAGGAATTTATTTGGACTAGTATTTTTTATTTTAGCTAAAACATAACAGATGCCTGCAACAAATAAAAGCTGAAGATGTAATGTATTACTAGGGCCTCCAACAAGGCACATAGGGTGCCAATCATCTCCAGAAGGGGCCATGCTCTCGTGAATTATTTTGAAAGAAATATTTAAAAAGTGGGAAGCTGGCATACTGAAAACAAAGCATTGAGAATTATCCTTTACTTCCAGGAGTGCTTTCCTGCTCCCAAGTAGCTTTCTTAAAAATAACAGTGTGGCTGCAAAAATGAGAGTCGATGTAGAAATGGGAAGCCTCCAGTGGAAATAGGCAGAATCAGATAACATTGTGGTGAATCATTGTTTTACAGCTGATAAGATCCCCCATGAGAGCCATCTTCTGAATGGACGAAGCCCTCCCAGCTGCTGTTTAGCCAGAGCTGCAAGTGAAACAATACTTCAGCAACACACTCAACATTGCAATAGTTCCAAAAGGACTAGAAGCCCTTGAATAAAGATAAATCCCATCTGAACAATTGAATTACATTTTTTAAGATTCCCTGCAATGCAACAAATGTGATATGAAAATCAGTAAGAAAATATAAGGCAGATTTTTCGGTTATGTATGACTTTTAGAAAGACTACAGGGATAATTCATCATACATATATATACTATTGGCAAACTCATTTTCCAGAGATGGGTATTTTCATGCCACAAAGGGTTATAGAAGAGAAAAACACTGGAGGGGACTTGAGCACCGAGTATGCTCCACGGGCATGAAATGATGCTTGACTGAGGAAAAAAAATATATAGACTAGCAGGAAGAAGTGATGTGAGTTGGCTGACATTTCATACTGTAGGGTCCCCTTCTAGGTGAGTCGATAGTTCATTGCAAGAGTAAAGAAGTGATTTGCCACTGCCTTTTTCAAGATACTTTGCAAGTTCACAGTCTAGTCTCATGGCCCTGGCATTCCCTAATGGTCTTCCCTTTGTCACAGGTTCTTTTTTAAAACCATGTCCAAGTAGATTGACCCAGCAGAGACCCAAAAGCACTGGACCTGAGACCAGGTAGTTTATTTATATCTTATTATACGGGCTGGAGAGGGTTGTTTTTGTTTTTGTTTTTGCAAAGCAAAGATATTCTATAAAGTGATGTGTAAGACTTACAAATATATGGGGTCCTCCAAGACCCTCTCAGGGGTCCACAAAATCAAAATTATTTGCCAGCCTATGTTAAAAAATACATTAAAATCCCATCAAACAATCATGCAAAGTGGTGGCAGCAAATGCATCAATTTTAATTTTGAATAAAGTATTGATAAATGCAACCCATACAAACAAAAGCTTTTCTGGGGTCCTCATAATTTTTAAAAATGGGAAGGGACCATGAAAAAAAAGTTTAAGAAACACCACTCTATTCCATTACATTTCCTCTATCCTATAACCTCTTCTATCACCATTACAATTATACATCACTGTTTTCTTCTTACGCAGCCTATTCTGTCTCATTTCCTTTCTCTCCGGGATTTCTTCTGATTTTTTTCTTCTCCATTGTTGCTTTTTAATGGCCAGCACGTAGAGCTTTTTACACCTTTCCAAGTTGTGCTTCTCCTTGCTGGGCCTCTGTAATTTTTTTTTTCCTCTCTGGACTGTCCACTCCCTCGGAAGGGAAAACGCCTTCTTTCTTTTGGCTGCCACGCATTTCTGTTCACTGGTTGTTGCAGAGCATCCAACACCTGCCCCGCCTCTCCTCCCACACCTATGTCAAGGTTGCTGCTTTATTAGCTGACACTGGGGGAAAGGCTCAAGTGGAAGGGAAAGAAGGCAGCACAGGTGCCTCCAATTTTCTCAAGCAGCCTGCTCCTCCACGTCCTCCAAGAACCAACCAGGCCGGAATTTGCACGGCCTGAGCCCAGAAGTCTGTTGGGCCTGCAGCTGCTCAGTGAGGATAGAATTTATGATTCCAGAACCTTCTGCACCGAACACACTGCAGTGGCTCTGTGGGGTTATGTCTCTTCCCCCAGATTATGCTCCTTTATGTAAGGGGGATGACGGCTGAAACATCTGTTCCCTCTTTCTCTTGCAGTTCCTTCCTTGGTACCCCTTTTTGTTCTTTTGTCCATTTGTCACTTGTTTCTGTGAAAATATTGTGCTATATAAGGAGGTTAGTGGTACAGTATTAGTTTGCTGCAGTAAACCTTCAAAATATTGAAGAATTGTATTTATTAATGCCGTAACATTTCATGTAATTACAGATCGAGTCCATTTCTCTGATTTGCCATAAACGGATTATCCCTGACCCAACGTGTTTCTTTTGCATCTATGAATCTCAGACTTCTCCCTTGCCCACTTCCTCGCCCCGCTTGTCTCTCGCGTTTCCGAAGGCAGCCAGACCCTTTTTTGGGCATTCATAAAGCAATTCATTTCCTTCGAATGCTATTTTTATTTGCAGTTTATGCAAATTTAGCAGCTCATTTAAAATGCAATTCATTTCCTTCGAATGCTGTTTTTATTTAGAGTGTATGCAAATTTAGTAGCTAAACCAAGCCAGTCCTGTAAAATCATACTGTTAATTGGAAATTAACAATCGGGCTCAAGGGCTCAATCTCCCAATTTAAGCGCCCAAAGAGGCGACCGCAACCTCTTTTCGCACGTGCAACGTGTATGCTACTTCAGCCGAGCCTATTACCTAACCCCTCCCCTCCGAAGAGATGGTTCGACCTCCCATGCGCAGGCGCTGTGGCTGCAAGGCAGACCCCAGTCGGGGCCCCTTCCCCTACGGCGAACCCCTCCCCCGTCGCCCCCCTTTTGGGACCCAAAGCTCGAAATCCTGGCAGCCAGAGACCCGTTACGGGAAGCGCCTCCCCTCCGTTTGCCACGCCCATCGCCGCACGTGACCACCATGCCGGCCAATGGCGGCCCGAGTGGGTCTCTCGCGCACGCCGTGTCGCTGCAGTTATACCCGAGAGACGGCGCCGAGACGTCTCTGCCGCTGGGCTGGAGGGCGATGGTTCGAGGCCTGCGGGTGTGGCGCAACTAGCCAGGCGGAGACGCGGAGCGGTGAGTGGCGGAGGGGAGGCGAGGCGAGGGGTGTTGCGCGCTCGGCCCGCTCCCCGGAGCCTGCTTCGGAAAGGGGAGCGGGAGAAGGAAGGCCGCCTGGGGCAGCCGCTGGGCCAGGCCGAAGGGAGGATTTGGCAGCTGCCCAGGGGCGGTGAAGGAGGATCCTCCCTCGACCCCCGGGGCGGGCGCTGGGTCTTCTCCTCAGGCTCTGGGGAAAGGAAAGTTCCTCTGGCCGCCGCGACGCCCGAAGGAGTTCAGAAATCTTTCTCGACGCCCGTTAGGACCGCCGGGCTCGGACTGCCTGCTACGTTTTAAAGGTTTCTTAGGTCAGTCCGTCCGAGAGCGGAGCCCATTTTCCGCTCTCCGGATCTGCCTGGCGCCGCCGTGCTTTTAAAATCATCCGCTTCTAATTGCAGCCCTGGGATCAAAAGCGGGGAGGGGGAATTTCCCAGCTCATATGTGTGTGTGTGTTTTTCTGATGTGCTCTACGTGTGTGTGAGTGAAAGAGGGGGGTGTTTGGGGGATTCCACCTCACACTCTTTATTTTATCTCGTGTTCGGACAGAGTTGAGCAATGGCCGTCGATCTGAACTAAATAAACATTACTGACTCCTGGGTATGATTACGGTGACCATATTTTCTTGGAAAAAATAAAGGACAAACCTGAAAAAGGAGCAAATCTGAAAGAGGTTCTTAAGGATACAAAAAATGTAATTGTATGTGTTTATAACTTTGCTTTGCAAAGGAAAATTCAAAACCAAGGAAAACTTTACAAAAACATGTTCTAATAAATATATCTAAAAAGCTATGAAGTTACAAGAAGCAAGTATTAAAAAGGATTTCTGCAGTCCGACTGTGCACGAAGTGGTACCATTTGTACTGTAAAAGTTAAATGACTAAAAGGAGAAAAGTGAGTTTTTGAAAAATCTAAAGGGCAGCTTTCTGAAATAAAGGACTGTCCTTTCTAATAAAGGACATATGGTCACTGTAGGTCTGATGCATGGTAGGCCTGGAAGGAATCACTTATTGTGGATATTGAAGAGGTTCTCCTCAGTTCACTTCTCCTTTCCTGACATATTTTCTATCTCAGTTGTTCTGTCAAAGCAAAATAACCTACTCATTTGGTCTAAAATCAGACAAGTAGCATGAATTTGTTCATGGCTCTCTGTAACCCTGCCTGTCTTTCTGTCCTAAACTGCTTTCAAATTCTGATTAGTCTTTGGATTGTAGTTATCTGCTGCTTCCTTGTACCCATATTGTCTTGTATAAGTGGAAACCCTGAGTTGGGGCTGTATCTCATAGGGCCACAGGAATGCATAATGCAGGTTAGATGCACGCACTGCAGTATATCATGTATAAAGGTCTGGATATCAGGGGAAGGATGTTTCTAGAATTCGTTCCAATTACAGCCCAGTGTTCCATGTTAAGAAAGCATTGATTTTTGTGTACTGAAGCATCTGCTCATTCCTCCCAGCTATACAAGCTTTATCATCAAGAGCTATGATGTAGTTCTGTACAACATCTGTATCATTTGTATTTCCCACCAATTAAAGTCCAGCACTTATAATTGTACTTAATCATATACTTTCTTTTTTATCTTTGTTTCTCTTCTTCCTCTTATTCTCTTCTGTCTCCCACCCTTTCCCGATTAAGTTGGCTTGTAATAGTAAACTCTATTTTTTTTTCTTACATTAATGTAGGAAAAATTACATGTAAATGGCAATTATGTATTGTAATCGACAAAGAGCTTGGTAATTGGCAGTACTGTATATAATATCTACCCGTTATAATACTCTTTAAAGCACCACATATGATAGCAGTGATCAGCACTGAGGTTTAGTTTAAATAATAGTCAAACTGCATCATATGGGGAGAGTTAGTGTGTCCAATAAGGGAAATTCCGCAGAAAAATTTAGTACTGTCACTTAGGGTAGTATGTGAGCATCATTTCCTTCATGCACATTTCTTGGCAGATTTGACTTATATCTTGAGACTTCTTGAAAACAGTAAGGTTTTCTGGAATTTGATGCCTATTAACCCACTCTTAAGTTAATTCTTTTCTATAAACAGTAAAAAACTGTAGCAGCAGCCAAAACAATTTTCTTAAGGAAATTCCTGAATTGCTCTCAAAACACATACAAGGAAGCTTTTGTTGTTGTTTTTCCTATTTTGTATAACATCCTGTTACCTTTTCACTGAAATTATAAACATAATATCCTTTGCAAAGTCACCCTTTCTTTCCAGCTTAAATGCCTCCAAATGTAAATATTTTGGAAAGGAAGATAACTTATAGTCATATCAGCAAAAAAAGTATTTGCAATTAAACTTATTGTAACATAGGGTTAGTATCTAAATATAAATGGAACAACTTTCATATAACTCTTTTTAGTAAGGTAGAGAAGATAAGACTAGATTACTAGTCTCAGTCACTCCCATGCCACATCCAGCTTTCCCTACTAACTATAAGGACAATATCAGTCAGTACTGGCACATTTTGGCCAGTGTGCCACAAGTGAAATCAAAAGCCAGCTTTACCTCAGACATACTCTGTTCTATGCAAGGTAGGATCTCTAATTTGGAGATAACCTTATAAACTAACAAACTGTTACCCACATTTAATGTATTTATGAATAAATGTATAAGAAATTGCTGTGGAATTGGAGGTGTTTTGGTTAGGAATGTGAATGTGCGTGTACTTTAGTATACCTATGATGTATTGTTGGCTGAGAATATGATTTGCAGCAAATCTTAATCTGTATAATACAATGGGGAGTATTGATCTGAAAATCAGGATATTTCAGATATAGCTGTATTTATTATGGTTAATGGAGATGTGTGCTCTCTGTGTACATATTGCTACAATATTTACTGAAGATGGGAAATTAGAGAATTTTTAAGGCATGCAAATACTGAGAGAAAGGTAGAAGGTAGTATGTGGTCTGTTTTGAAGAATAAATGTTTGTTGAAATAAGGAAAAATATTTATAAAAGAACTTGTTTCTGTCCACTTCATATGGAAGTGAGAATTGGATATATCAGCAGGAACATAAAAGCAAGTTGAATGCAATCAGAAGGGGTTACTTAAGAACATGTGGTAAAATGATGAGATATTGGTTCAGGAATGAATCAGTGTGTATTAACTACAAAAGTTAGTGACCAGTAAGAGAAAAATATCTTTAGCTTGTTTTGTCATGTATGAGGATCAAATCACAGAGTAAATACATGAAGGATGAGAGAATGATTTGAGAAGAAGGGGAAGACTGAGAAAGTTGTGGTTTGGAGATCAAAAAGAGAGAGTGAGAAGTTTAAGGAACAAAATGCAATGATAATCAGTGAATGAATGTAGTGAAAGCAATGGTGGTTTGCAAGGATAGAGAAGAATGAAGAGGTGTCATGCAAACTAGGTTTAGCTATATTTTATTTTCATGTCTCATGCCTTTAATTTTTTCCTATTCTTTTCTGTGCTTTAGATGATGTTGCTGGCCCTGAAAGGGATTAGCGTGAGGGGTATATATGTATGTATATGTAAATATAATGCTCTCCCTATTCCAGTTGAAGAAATGGATCAGATGCATCCAATTCTGCTTAAGATTTAGCTTTTTGAAACGTTTATACCATACTTGCTATTTGATATTAGACAAGCTAATTGCTCTACATTTGTTTCTTTTAGGTTTTAGAAATACAGGTAGTCCTTGACTTACAACCACAATAGATAAGCAGTGCGGTTGTTAAGTGAGGCGTCATTGACCACACCCAATTTTAAAGCATATTCACAGTGGTCATTAAATGAATCGTGTGGTTGTTAAGTGAATCACATGGTCATTAAGTCAATCACAGTTCCCCATTGATTTTGCTTGTCGGAAGCCAGCTGGGAAGGTCACAAATGGCAATCACGTGACCACAGGAAAGCAACCGTCATAAATACATGCCAGTTGCCAAAACGCCGGAATTTTGATCATGTGACTCTGGGGATGCTGCAACGGTCATGTGAGGATCGGTCATAAGTCACTTTATTCAGCACCATCGTAACTTCGAATGGTTGCTAAACAAATGGTCATAAGTTGAGGACTACCTGTAGTCGATTTACTATATCTAAGGTATCCATAGGTCCTATGTATAATTCTTATAATATGCACCTTTTAAATACTAGTTTCTCTGAATATTGAGAATATATATTCATTTCTTCAGTGGAGAGATTTTCGTGTCCTTTAAAAAAAGGATTAGACGTTTACATTGTCGGATAAAAATACCAGTTTCAGGTTGCACAGGAATCAATAGAAACCTTTACATATGAAAATCAGAATTTTCAGCAACTTTGGCTTGCTGAGAAGAAGCAAACATGCCAGTGCTGCTTGCTCACTACATCTGTGGGAGCTTGTTTTGTGGCTTATTTATCATGATGTGCAAAGCAGAGTCTTAACTTTACTCTAGATTGACTCCTGGTTTGCATGTCAAGATAAATGACAGAAAGAGCTTATGCAAGTTATTTAGCTGCTTACACTGCAGGACATAATAGTTTGCTGTGATATGAGAACATGGTCATATCTCACTCTTAAATAATGGCAAAAGACTCAGTTGTAATACCCATTGTTACAGGAAAATAATATAGTGAAACCATGATTTAACAGAGCAGTTGGCAGAAGGGACTACCTGCTGTTTCCAGTTCTTTATTAAATTGCACAGTATGCAGTAGTACCTGATCCAAATTATGTCATTTGTATAGTAGATGCAAATGATGTATATTACCATGGAAATTTGGTTGGTTGCTTGCAAAGTCTGCTGAATTGAAGTTTTACAGTAATGCAATTCTAGTTGAAATATCCCAGATTAACAAGTCCATATAGCTAAGAGTGCAATAGAATATTAAGTGTGTTTCTTATGATCTTAATATTCTATACAATATTTATTTATTTATTGAACATCCCAGGTAATGTTTAAAAAAATATTGTGCGGAGTAAAATGGATAAGGGGGCATTTCTTCATATAATATGGGCTTGTTCTGTTATTGCCCCACTTTGATTAACAAAGATGTGAATGTATTTTTGAATTCTATGCCAAAAACTTGGAATTTTGTCATTGTGCATGGGTTGGGGATGGGAATAGTCAGTTTTGGGGATGGCTGGTTCTCTAGTCTTACCTTTGGCCAATATTATCTGGTCACAGGCTGCAATAATATCACCATCGCTTGGATTTTATCATATTTAATAGTTGTATTTTATGCTGTATTATTTATGTTTTTATTGGTTTTAAATTGTTTGGTTGTGAACCGCCCAGAGTCCCTCCTTGTGGGGGAGTTGGGCAGTGATATAAATTTGATTTATAAATAAATAAATAAAATTTACTATGTGAAGAATTATGAATTTATCAAGCCCGGAGGCAACAGCAAAAAACGATACTTGTTATTGTGGGAAGGGTAACAGTATCCCAGATTTCTAGTCAGACTACAGGCACATGTTCCCTTTCTTTTTATAAGATAGCTCTTTGTCATACATACACACACACACACACACACAAGCACATAGTATTACCCTGCTGTTCTGTGTCAGAGTAAATAGTACAACTAAAATAGTTTATTTTTAAATTACTTTAAAAACCAAAGCAATTAAAGGCAAGAGATTAAAAAAGGAACTTTAGCTAAACCTAGTTTACATTAACTTCATTTGCTCTACCTCTCCATACCTTTCTATCCTTGCAAACCATCTTTGCTTCCACCACATCCATACATAGCTTCATACATTGCCTTTTGTTCTTTAGGCTCTTTGTGTAATGGGAAGAATGATTACTATTCTGTGTTTAATCATTTGATTAAAAATTAGATCATATATTTTCTTGTATGCAACATAATTTTTATTGTCCTTTTCCCCTTTTCACCCTGTTATGTGTTTTTCATTTTCCTTTTTTAATGTTAAAGCAAAACTAAAAATAATTTAATATAAATTAATAGAGATACTTTGACTGGGCCTTTTTGTGAATTCTCAGGATTTGATGAAAAGTCTGTGCAGCAAACCATTTCAACTAACATCCCATTTTGATTTCCCAGCCACATTCCTTATCAAAGCCAGCCCCCTTCCCCCCCCCCAGCATTTTCCCACAAGTGCAGGGTCTGCTTTTCGGATCAACGAACACCATGTCACACAATTGAATACAGCAACTGGGTCCAACTGGGCTTCATGCCCACGTCAGTTGTGTCCTGCCACCTTTGCTTTGGTCTTCTGTGCAGGCATTTGCCATCCTCTTCCCTATTTATCTCACGTTTGTATAGCCACCCATCTCACGGGATGACGGTGGGTGGCATACATAATAAAACAGTCCAAATACCGTATTTTTCCGACTATAAGACGATACTTTTTTCTAAAACCCTTACCCTAAAAATTGAAGGGCGTCTTATTCAAGGAAGTCAGCCGGGGAGAGAACCACGTGGTGGAAAACTGCCCATACTTTGTCTCTGCAGGCAGGCTTCCTCCTATTGCTAGCCTCCAATCACGAGTGAAATAGCTTGTCTCCCAAACAGACTTCCTCCAATCACGAGCCTTATGTAACTGACGTCAGCTGATGCTGAACAAACCAATTGGAGGAAGTCTGTCTGCAGAGACAAGCTATCGGCAGTTTCACTCGTGATTGAATGTAATCAATTATGCAAAAGAAGATGGAAATAGAGCTGCAGAGAGACGGTTTGGACCTCCTCCCATGGAGTGTTGTATGTAAATGTTAACTAATTACTAAATAAAAATGTGTTCTGCACTATCTTTAAAATATTGATTTCTTAATTTTGGGTTGGAAAAATGGGGGTCGTCTTGTACATGGGGGCGTCTTATTGATGGAAAAATACGGTACATAATAACCATTAAAGAAACCAATTTAAATTAGAAATATAAAAAACAAGAATAAGGTACAACAATTTGGGATTCTAGACTACAGAGTAACTGAACATTTTTTCCTTTTCTTCTGTATTCCTGAAAATTACTTACTACCAAGGACACCTGTATGAGGTAAACAGGTTCTACGGCACCTCCTTTTCTTTTTCAGCACTCTTTTCCAGAATGTATCCTGCTCCACTTTGTCAACTTCAAGCCACTCTTGTGATAATAAACCTTCAGCAGTATAAACACTTTACAGTCTAGTTCAGATTGTACTGAACAGCCCACATTGTTCTTTATTAAAATCATAGATCTTCAACATCCACAGCTTTCTTAGTTCATCTTGGCTGTAAGCTCCATGCCAGTTCTCATTTCCCGGAGCTGTTCTGGTAATTTAAGATGCTGACTCTATTGCCAGTCCAGTAGCCCTTTTTCCTCTGGGAATTTTTCCGACGTGAAAATGATTTAAACCCCTAATCTCAGCTTCCCTTATCAGCAAACTAGCAGAAGGTGTCAATTTGGATTTCTGGGTGGATACCGAGCAGCAAGTAGGGAGCCATGACTGAATGTAGGCTGTCACAGATATAATAATAATAAACTTGGTTGATTCTGAAGGGTACTTATTTTTTTCAAATGATTATCCGTATGCACTTACTGACTCTATTTGTAAATTCACAATTGAAATATTTACAGCAATAGATTAAAATAAAAAAGTACATGTTATCAAATCCCAAATCACAGTGAAGTTATCTACCAGATTGTCACATATTTCTCTTGATCTTTTTCTTCCCTGTTGAACTGTGTCGATTGCCAGATAAAGAAACGTTCTGATGAGTAGAGCAGAATAGGATGGTATGCCTTGGATTATTTAATTATTTACATATTTATTTATTTGATTTATATCCTGCCCTTCATTCTCAAGGCAGCATACATAGAGCTCCATTCCCCTATTTTCCTCAAGCAACAGCTGTGTAAGATGAACTGAGAGTGAGTGGCCCATAGCACTCAGTGAGCTTCCATGGCTGAGAGTGGATTAAAACCTGGGTCTCTTCCTGCTTCTAGTCCAACATCTTTACCACAGCACTACATATTTGCTGTTACAATGTAGGGTATTGTCAGGTAATTCAGGGATTTAAAAAAATCTTGGTAGAAGAATATTTTTAGCAGAGTTCTACTAGTTGCTGTTTTGCTCTGTATTCTCATGGTTAGACATCTGTTTCACCAGATGTATTGTATGAACAGAAAAAAAATTCCCTCTCACCCCTATGGGTGGTATGTGTCTTCCTCAATCTCGGGTCCTCTACCAGAGACCTGGGAGTTTGAGGGTTCTACGCAGTATCTTAGCTGTTCCTAGCACTGCACTCTTCTGCACAGAGAGCTCTGATGTTGTTCCTGGGATCTGTTGGAGCCACTCTCCCAGCTTAGGAGTCACGGCCCCGAGTGCTCCTACCACCACTGGGACCACTTTGGCCTTAACTTTCCACATCCTCTCGATTTTCTCCTTCAGGCCCTGGTACTTCTCCAGCTTCTCATGCTCCTTCTTCCTGATGTTGCTGTCACTTGGCACTGCTACATCTATCACTACCACTGTCTTCTGGTCTTTGTCTACTACCACGATGTCTGGTTGATTAGCCAGTACCTGCCTGTCCGTCTGGATCTGGAAGTCCCACAGGATCTTAGCCCTGTTATTCTCCATGACCTTCTGTGGAATCTCCCATCTGGACTTGGGGGGGTCTAGCCCATACACTGTGCAGATGTTCCTGTACACAATGCCAGCTACTTGGTTGTGCCGTTCAGTGTATGCTGTTCCTACCTGCATCTTACACCCTGCCACTATGTGTTGGACTGTCTCTGAGGCCTCTTTGCACAATCTGCACCTTGGGTCCTGTCTAGTGTGGTAGACCCCTGCTTCTATGGATCTGGTGCTTAGTGCCTGTTCTTGTGCTGCTATGATCAGTGCCTCAGTGCTGTCTTTTAGTCCGGCCCTTTCCAGCCACTGATAGGATTTCCCAATGTCAGCCACCTCAGCTATCTGTCGATAGTACATCCCATGCAGGGGCTTGTCTTGCCATGGTATTTCCTCCGCTTGAACTTCCTCCCATGTCTGCTGCTGCCTGAGGCATTCTCTCAGCAGTTCATCTTTGGGTGCCATCTTACTGATGTATTCCTGGATACTCCGGGTTTCGTCCAGGACAGTGGCTTTGACACTCATCAGACCCTGCCCGCCCTCTTTGCAGCTGGTGTATAGTCTCTGGGTGTTGGACTTGGGGTGGAAACCTCTGTACATTGTGAGGAGCTTCCAGGTCTTCACATCGGCAGCCTCCATGTCTTCCTTTGGCCAGCTCACTATACCGGCAGGGTATCTGATGACTGGCAGGGCATACATGTTGATGGCATGGATCTTGTTCTTCCCATTGAGCTGGCTCTTCAGGACCTGTCTTATCCTTTGGGGGTACTTGGATGTTGCTGACTTCCTTGCCTCCTCCTCATGGTTCCCGTGTGACTGTGCGACACCAAGGTATTTATAGCTGGTCTCTATATCTGCTATGTGGCCCACTGGTAATTCCACTCCATCGGTCTTAACTACCTTTCCTCTCTTTACTATCATCCTGCCACACTTCTCCAGTCCGAATGACATCCCAATGTCCTCGCTGTAGATCCGTGTCAGGTGGATGAGTGAGTCGATGTCTCGTTCACTCTTAGCATACAGCTTGATGTCATCCATGTAGAGGAGGTGGCTGATGGTGATTCCACTCTTGAACTTGTACCCATATCCAGACCTTGTGATTATCTGGCTGAGGGGGTTTAAGCCTGTGCAGAACAGCAGTGGGGACAGTGCATCACCTTGGTATATGCCGCACTTGATGGCCACTTGTGCGAGCTGTCTTGAGTTCACTTCCAGTGTTGTCTTCCACAGTCCCATTGAGTTCTGGAGGAAGGTCCTTAGTGTCCTGTTGACTTTGTATAGCGCCAGGCATTCACAGATCCATGTCTGCAGGATTGAGTCATAGGCTTTCCTGTAGTCAATCCAGGCTGTGCTCGGATTGGTCTGCCTAGACCTTGAATCTCGGGTGACTGCTCTATCTATGAGTAACTGGTGTTTTGAGCCTCTGGTGTTGTTCCCAATGCCCTTCTGAGCTGTGCTCATGTACTGGCCCATATGGTCTTGTAGCTTGGCAGCTAGGATGCCTGATAGAACTTTCCATGTTGTGGGGAGGCAGGTTATTGGCCAGTAGTTGGATGGTGCTGTTCCTTTGTGAGGGTCTTTCATGATCAGCACTGTCCTTCCTTGTGTTAGCCAGTCTGGGTGGGAGCCTGCTGCTAGCAGTTGGTTCATCTGTGCTGCTAGGCGTTCATGCACTGCTGTTAGTTTCTTTAGCCAGTAGGTGTGGATCATGTCTGGGCCAGGTGCTGTCCAGCTTTTCATGTTCTTGACCCGCTGTTGGATGTCTGCTACTGTGATGGTGACTGGTTCCTGTTCTGGGAGATTGCTGTGGTCTGCTTTCAGGTCCTGCAGCCACTTTGCACTGGTGTTATGTGTCTTCTCTTTCTCCCATATGTTCTTCCAGTACTGTTCAGTTTCCGCTGCTGGTGGCTCAGCTGATACTCTGTGGTTTCACTGCAGTTGGGAGTACGCTTTGGATGGTTCTTTGGAGAACAGGGCATTTATGGTCTCTGCTTCTCTAGTGTATCTCCTTAGCCTGGTAGCCAGTGCTGTGAGCCTTTGTTTAGCAGTCTCTAGGGCTTCAGATGGAGTCAGGCCCGTGTATTTTTTCAGTAGCCAAGTCTTATCCTTAATCTCCACGCGCTTCTGTAGTTCCACCAGCTGACTGACTTCTCTCCGAGTTGCCTTGATCTTAGCCTCCAATCTCATTTTCCAGGGTGGGTATGTACTGCTGTTCTTCTTGATCGTGTAGCCAAGCAGTTCCAGGATTACAATGGCTGTAGCATATGCCAATTCATTGGTTTCAGTTATGGTGGTAGTAGGGATTGTCTGGAGGGCTCTGTTGGCATCTTCTAGCATACTATCTGATGGTACTTCTCTACTGAGCCTTGGTAATCGGACTCGAGGGTTGACTGTAGCTAGTTTATCCATGATCTTATGCCTCATATCAGCTGCTGTGCTCTGTAATGGAAGGGGTGGCAGTGACATTCCAGCTTCAGGTGTTGACTGCACAACTGCTTGTTCTTTCAGGTCTGCTTGAGTCCGGGTTGTAATGTAGAATTGGTCTATCTCGAGTTGTGAGAGCAGCTTCCTCTTTACTATGTTGAAGCGCTGGGTAACTAGTTGTTTCTCAGTTAGTGTGGATGTAGGCCTTCTGTCTATCCATAGTTCCCTCATACGTTTCATATATCCCCTCTCATTAGGTCTGCTGTTGTAGTAGCATTCCATCAATTCCAAGTTTTCTTGTCTCATCCATGTATGGTTTGTTCCAGTAGCCCACTTAACATCAGATTGTCCTGGTTCCCCAACATCTGACACGGACCTTGTTAATCCGGGCAACGTCCGAGCCGGCATGACTCTCTTAGCTCGTGTCACTCTCATATTTGAGGTAGGCAGGTGAAGCATTAGGGGGTCTTTGCCCAAGGACCCCTACTGGTAAGGTAGGTGCCAGCCAGGATTTGAACCCCAGTCTCCTGCATCAAAGGTGGTGTTCTAACCACTACGCTATCCAGCCGCTCTGGATATATATATTATATTATATTGTATTGTATTGTATTGTATTGTATTGTATTGTTATTGTATTGTATTGTATTGTATTGTATAATATATATATATAAAAATAATATGTGGAGATATATATATATATAATATTATATATAAATAATTATTTGAAGGAGTACTGTACTGTTCTTTGTGAGGGCCTGGAAGGATGAAGCCATGTTGACATAAAAAATTATATATAGGATTCCAGGTAGAAGACAGAAAATAGGGCAGATACGGATTAGGGGAAAGAGCTGAACAGTTTGACAGGTTCACACATCTTATTATACACAGACAGTCCTCTACTTATGAAGTGCAGCAGGGATTGTGGCTGCTGCCAAGTGGGGGAGGGTGCGTGAGTGGCTAGGGAGGCATGGCATGAGCACAGCGAGGCTCAGGGAGAATGCGCAAGTGGCAGGGAAGCATGGTGTGAGTGCATCAGGGAGGATGCACAAATGGCAGGGTGGTGCAGCACGAGTGCAGCAAGGCTCAGGGAGGGGATGTTGGTGGCCAATGCAGCACAAGCGCAGAGGGGCTGGGGGAGAGTGCACAGGGGAGACTTACCTGAGTGACTTACAACCTTCCATGCCGGCTTCCCCATCGACTTTGCTTGTGGGAAGCTGGCAGGGAAGGTCACAAATTCCCAACATGTGACCGTGGGACGCTGCCACTGTCATAACTGCAAGCTGGCTGCCAAGCCCCCAGATCTCAATCACATGACTGCAAGGGTGCTGGGACAGCCAGAACTTTGAGGACCAGTTGTAACCACCACTCATTCAATGTAACTTTGAATGGTCACTGAACAAGTGGTTGTTAATTGAAGACTACCTGTATTTGTGCGTGTTTGATTTTGTCTGAAAAGTCTTTTCTATCATGCTTAATATATTTACATAGCTGAGGCATAATTGAACCTATCCACTAGAAGATACCTTCATAAGAACAAATTACTGATTCAGCATTGTAAAAAGAGATTGCATAAAATATGTTTTACAGTGACTTGGATCAAGATGTTTTCAAAATGGGGCTTGTCAGTGCATGGTGTCTGTATTCTCCTAAGCATTTACTACTTTGGAGGTAAGTCTGTAAAAACAATGAGTTGTAGATCTGTGCTGCACAGGACTGTGATTGTGTATAAATTACATTAGTGATTTTGAGTTTTAGCTTGAAAGTTAGGTTATAGTACAAGAATACAGGTATAAACAAAATTCTGTCCTGTATGATATAGGACTCAAAATTTTCTACTCTGATACTGTAGTGGTTTCTGGATTAGAAACTTTTGAATAGATTCTATCTCAATTTTATTTATTGAGGCAAAGTCAAATAAAATGTAATGACATGAGACAATAGCAGACTGATTAATAAATGAAATAAAGGACATTAACTGACTTAAGTCATGGCTCAGATTTAGCAAAGCTAAGGGGACAATAAAACAAAGAGTTTGGGATGTAGGTCAAAGAGTGATATAGGGCTAACCACACAGTTTTTAAAATATGGATCCCCATCAGTCTCTAGTTTCTTATCTTTATTTGGAGTCTCCCAAATTAAGAACATTCTCATTGTCATGTCTTGATGAGCTGCCAACAGCAGTGATATAATGGCCTTTTTAAAAAAAAAAAGCAATGAAAATCTGCATCTGCCCTTGCAGATTTGATCAAGTGATTCTTTACCTCAGTCTTTCTATGCTGCTCTTACTTCAATGTCAGTAGGTCTACTCAATTTAATATGTTTGCTTTGGTTATCCTTTTTTTTTTTTTTCTGAGTCTTGAAATAATATTAAAAGACCAAAGGAAATGTAACACTTGCTCACAGCTCGTTCATTACACTCTTTAATTACTGGTCCCATTCCAATTCTGTAATAATAAAACTATATTATTCTAATTCTAGAAGAACTAGATCCTAGAAGACAGAAGAGCTTAATTCCTAGCATAATGATAAATTCCAAATAGGCATTAATACAAATAGCAGTTTAAAGCCTAAAATGAATGGATGGATGGATGAAAAAAAGTACAAAACTCACCAATTGGCAATGTTCTGTTAAACTCCAGAATATTTCTTCTCAAGACCTTGTAAAATTTCTGCCCCATTATGTTTTGAGAGTGACTTGGCAATTCATGCAAGACATCAGACTGTCCCTAAACAGAGAGGTTGACTTTTCTAGTGTAGTTTTCAGAAGGCTATTGCTGTTTTCTGTCTTGTTGTTGTTGTTCAAATTATAGCAATAATAGATATGTTCTCCAGTGGAAAAATAAAAATAAATTTCTCTTAGTTTCAGATGGATTTCTGAACATGTGTGGCTATATCATCCCAGAGTCTCCAGTAGTACTGTCCACTGGTTCTAATTTTACAGCATTTTGCGTTCTCAGAGATCCTTGTCTTCCTTATGGCAGAATTCGTGCTGAACAAGTTATCTGGAAAACTAAAACTACAGTTGTCCCTAAAGAACAATATAGCATAATAAATGAAACTGTTTCTAGTGTAACATTCAGTGATACTTCTACGTTGGTTTCTCCTCTGACTTGCAACATTTTACTACCAGGGGATTTTATTCAGAACATCTATGGAATTCAAATTCAACAGGGCTGTAAGTTATGTCCTTTAATTCTTCTGTGGGTGGGAACGTGGAGAAAATTCTACACTAAATGTAGAGTCTCTTGCTAGGATACATTAAATTATGTATCTTTTTAAAATCTTCCTGTTGGATGTTGTTCTTAAATTTTATCTGTAATACTTGAATACAAAAGAGGACAAGTCAGTATAACTAATATTTTGGCAAATGTATTGACAAATGAGAAATGCTCAATAAATTTTCACATATTTGAGTACTATATAAAATTGAAAATATAATTTTTGTCCACCTACACAATCTAAGTGTGTTTCCCGAGAAAGTACTTTTAAATTGTTAAGTAAAATGCAGAATTTTCAAGTTGTCCTAGGTTTCTAGAAAAGATTGAAATACTAGTAAAGTACAAAAAGCTTTCAGGGTTATACTTGCATGTAGTTATTTTTTTTCATCATAATTGTTAATGAAAAATCAGTAGTTTGTTAAATATGTAACAGGGATTGGGTATGCAATTTAATATTTTACACATATGGACAGTTTCCATATATTTGCTGTCGTTACTCTAATTCAGCTGTGCTATTAGTTATTCTGGGCTTACATTAATGAAAAGATATTCATGCAAGGATCTTTCTAGTCTCCCTTCTTTGCCTCTTCGGTTGGATCAACAGCCCAACATTGATCTTTGCTATAGGGGAAAGGAATGGGACTTGGGAATTACAGATTATCCATAATATTCCAGGCCATGATATTTAGAAGTGATTTTAAACACTTCAGAGAGACTTGACAAGGGTGCATGAAGGAAGAGAGGATGAAAAATTTATTTGCATAAGTATTCTTTCATTGTCACAAATTTTGGATCCATTTTGTAGCTGAATTAATTTTTGCTATGTTTTTATGCAGTTCCTCCCGAGAAGCCTACAAATTTGAGCTGCATTGTGATTCAGACACAAGTGACAGCCTTTATTCAACAGTGTTCCTGGGAACCTGGAAAGGATACATTTCTAAGCACTAATTATTCTTTAAAGTCTAGATGGTAAATATATTTTAAAATGTAAAGACCTTGAGCCAATTTCTTAACTGATTTTTTAATGTGTGCGGTGAACTTTCAAGGAATTCCTAACCTTCTCAAGCTAATGGGTTCATATGGCAAACATGAAACATTTCATGCAGCCATAAATTGTGGGATCAGTTACCCTGTGAATTGTAAGCACTTCTAACATAGCTTGTTCCAAGAAATGTTCCAATTTAAGTAAAGGGAGTACTTAATGTAATTTTAAGCTTACTTCTTAGAGTAAATTTCATTTAGTTCTATGGGACTGACGTGTGATTAAATATGCCTCAATTATGTGTGTATGCTTGTAGATACATTAATGCTAGCATCAAGATATTAATATATTTAATGTATTAAAAACCTGCTTCCTTTCTTTACTGTAGGCCAAATAAAATATTTCCTGATTGTATACCCCAAGACACTAATAATTCTTGTACCACTTCTACTGTCGTCTTTTATGTCACCCTGGATGTATGGGTGGAAGCCAAAAATGAACTTGGGGTAGCTGAATCTGACCACATTGAATTTGATCCCATAAAATATGGTAACTATGCTCATTTCCATTAATTAATGTTAGAGGGCTCTCATTAATTCTTTGACTTGGCACACAGAATCTCTTCCTTCCCTCCTCCCCCCACAAGCGGCCTAGATTCGAAGAAGAAAATGTGACTCAGAACACATGGGCCTGTTGTATGTAGCATTTGTCAACATCTCCTTAAAGCAGCTGAATATTTTCCTGGGCTCATGCAGCTGCTGCGTAGTCTCGGGAACAGAGGCATTTGGTTAAAGGAATTGCCAGCAGGAGCTATGACCATATTTGTGCATGCTCCATATCTCTTAAAATGTAAAGAACTCTGTAGCCCTAATTCCAGAACATTGGGGTTGAAATTAATTGAATCTGTGCATTCGTTAATTAAACATTTTTCTCCCTTTTTCCTAGTAAAACCTCTGCCTCCGCACAAGCTGTCCCTCAATTCGGGGGAATTTCCTAGAATCCTAAAGCTGTCATGGGAAAACAGATTTAATGAATCACCACAGGAGCTGAAATACAAAATTCAGTATAAGACTTCTGATAGCACTGTTTGGACTGAGGTAATCCTATAGCTATTTTTTGTTATGACATTTTCTGTTTTACTGTACTTTTATTCTAAAAACTGGGACACTTGGACCATTTCAGTGGGAATGATATTGTTTTAAATAGCAAAAAGTGGAACCCCCAGAGTCACTTTTTTGTGAGATGGGTGATATCTAAATTTGAACTATAAATAAATAGATAAATATAGAGAGGCAGGCTTCATTTACAATTTGGGAAAAATCTTTAAGTAGAGGAATTGCAGACTTTATGTCATGAGATATGCTGCAAAAATTAAAATTGTTATTGTAATTAAAAGCTGTCTTACAAAGTTTTGAAAGGTTTTGTAGGGTTAGGGTTAGCTTCAAAAGGATGCCAGCTTAATCCATTAATTTATTGATGTATAAACATATATAACATATTATACAGTCATGTGAAAAAGTAAGTACATCCCATTGACATTTTTCAGTTTTTCAACATACAGGTAGTCCTCAGTTAATGATGGAAATTCTGGCACTTTGGTTGCCATTGTAAAGCGAATTACCAAATTAATTGGTAATTCAAGGTACCAAGAAACGCCTACTTGAGGTTGTTTTTACCAGGTATTAGAGCCAAGGTTGTATTTATTTTTTCCTCAGAAGGAAATTGTGTATCTGTTAATTTTTTGTTGAGTAAATGATTGCAAAGCCAGTTTTTCATGGTGTTTTTGTTCAATTACATCATCTTTGTCTTTACTTACTGTTTGAATGAAGATAACATATTGATATGTCCACATATGTTAAAAAAGAAAAAACTACATGCAGTGTATTTATTTTTTCACATAACTGTAACTGCTAGGAAAATGTTGCAGTTGTATAGGTATAGTCTTTTTATGCAAAATAAAAGAACACAGAAAAAAAATAGTCATTATATACAAAATAATACTCAGTGTGATTTTTAAATAAAACATTAACTCTTGCTCATATGAAATAATAATATTAATTGGTCTTTCCACTTCATCATTAGAATGGAAAATTATAACCAGAAAATGTAACCCAAGATTGGAAGTCCAGAGTGACTGTTTCTTTCCAATCTTCTTTGCTTTCCCCTTTGCAGAATAAAGTTATAATTTTTCATGCAATGTTCGATTGAAAAGTCTTTCACATTTTGAAACAGCAATGATCTTTGTAACACATATTAACATTTTTGTGAGCATCAAACCAAAATGGAATATTAATTGTACAAGCCCACATCATATATGGGTCATTTCATATTACACTTCCATTTTGTCCCAACCCTTTTAAAACATTCTCTGAGAAAGCTGATAGCTACAACTAAAAAAAAGAAAATCTAGGAATTTTCCTTGCCTTTAAAAAGTTCTTAAAATTTTTTCAATCTGTTTATTAACCTAGATATTCCTCTAAGTACATATAAACATCTCAAACTAATTTTAGCTACATTTATTTTTCCCCAAGCTAAATTGAAAGTATAACCATCTATTTATATTGATGGTCAGTTGTATTAAAATTTTGAAGAATTTGAAGTTCAAGGTAAGAAAGGTTTCTTTGGAAGAATTATTCTCAAACATTTGGAAGAACTCAACATGATTAGACCATTTATTACAGATTTTCAAGACACGTTAGAACCTTTGGAAGTAGGTGTGATTTACTCCAACCCTAACTCTAACCTGAGAAATATCAAACCCCTTGATACCAATAAGTTCTTGTACAGAAGATACATAACTAAAAAAAGACATGATATAATAATTTATGCTCAATTCCAGCTACAGGTATACCCAAAATACTTTCATTTTGATTAATAAGAGAGGCCAGTGATTTCTATACAGTACTAAATTAAATATAAGAGGAGACAAAGACACCCCTGAGAGGTTCCATTGACATCTTGTTAAAGACATTTTGTTTGTAGTAACCCTAGCACAAGTAGAATGTCTCATGTAAAATAAAATCAGTAAAAATCAAGGAAATTCACATTTAGAGAAACCTATTTAAAAAATTGGAAGTGTGAATATCCAAAATGTTCTCATCTGCTGCTTGCAGGGTTTCTGGGTATATGGCTAAAATATTAATAATTGATTTTATGGATCTTGATCCTTTTATAAAATCAGATTGTATGGGACAAATAATGAAATATACTATTTTAATCTACATGCCAATGCAGCGGTCAATATTTTTGAGTCCAGACTTAACAAAGAGACTAGACAATAATTTGAACAAAGAGTAGAGCCTTTACCAGCTTTCAGAATTACAGATATATAGAGTTTGAGGCTGGAAGATTATTTGGAAAGTTTTCATTATAAACTTCCAGTAATACTGGAGCAACAAAATCAAAATATCTTTAGTACCATTTTGTAGATAAGCCATACGTGCAAAGAATTGCACCACAAATCCTGTCCTTGGAATGTTTAAAAAAAAAAAAGCTAAAGGAAGTTCTTCTGTTTCTCAAAAACTATCAGCCAAATTTTTGGTTTTTAATTTTTTAATCATATCCTGAAGAATTATATGTGCTGGTACCTGAAATGTATGAAAAATTAGAAAGTCACTATACAAATAAAGCCTTTAAAGAGCAGCATATAATGTGACAGTTTTAAAATATGTGTGAATAATAGCACTTAGGAAGTTCGGCTTTATTTTCAGATTCCACCTGAGGATACAGCTTCATTGAGAACTTCCTTTACTATCCAGGAACTAAGGCCAAATACACAATATACGATTAGACTGTGTTATGCAGTTTATTCGTCAAAGTACTGGAGCAATTGGAGTGAAGTAGTTGGATTCACTGCTGAAGACAGTAAGTAATATTTAATTGTTTATTCACCTGGCCCCAAGATGTCAAAACATTAAATAGTTATATTGCATCTACACAAGTTGCCCTTTAAGCTGAAAAAAACCTAAAAGGAGATCTATAACACCATGAACAAGGGGCCTGAAAATGGGATGATAATTACTGTCAAGCATGGAAAGTCTGATACTAAGAAATCATTAATATGGTCTCTGAAATTAGTAACTATCTTTGCTTCAGCAATCCCCACTGGTTTTGTAAAACATATTCCTTTGAGGATAATGCATTTCACATCCAATTAGAGCTTAAGGGAGTTCAGATTGACTGAGATTGAAGATTAGAAGATTGGAAAAGATGCAGAACAGATAACAAAATCTTATATTTGAGGGGGAAAAATCAGATATTATGGATAAAATCATAGAGGCTGAGATTATATGTCTTCTGTGTATTATACAGCATTTATTTTTTCATTTAGCTTGAAACCTGATACTGATAAATAATCAGCCACAGATTATGCAGAGGAAAGGACTCATGGATGGGGGTTGCTTGGTGCACAGTATTGTGGAAACCTAGTACTTTGTTTTTAATTACTTTAAGTGCTGTCATAGGGTATTTAACACCCAACAGAGGATTAAAATATGTAACCAGTACCTGGTTTTATTGCTAAACAGTCATTATAATGAAGCATATGTCAATTTGACCTAAGTCAAATTTTTAACTTTAATAAATATGCATTAAAAAGAATGAACAGTAAAGTACAACATCTAAAACTTAGATGTTTGGATTTTTTCTCTGTTAGGACCATCTAAAGGACCAGCTCTTTGGCGTAACATTAACACTTCTGACTCAACAGGAAGTTGGACTTTGAGACTTCTCTGGAAGGTAGAAAAAGATTATACCATAAATGTCTGGCTTTTGGTGTTCTTGGCAACAATATGTATTTTTCATGATCTAAAATATTATCATATTGCAAGTAGACACAAATCTATTCATTTGGATAGATATAACAGTAGAAACAAAACCTTGTGTAAGGGATTTGCATTGGTCTAAGGACTGTCCTTGGCTTTTGAGTGAAATGAAACTATACTCCAAAAAATAGCTAGGGTCAGGACAAGCTCTGTTTTTGATCTGATTTAATTATTCCCCATATATTTAATCATTTTCTGTCAACTATAAAAATTACAATTTAGTGACAACTTGGGTGGGGAGGGGACTGTGATAACCGCACCAAAGGCGTTCCAAGATCATGTACACCTCTCTCTAGGTGTGTGAACCTCTTCTTTAAAATATGAAGAGGTATGTAAAGTCTTCCTACCCATTGTTGCTGTGTATTCTAAAGGGTCAAGTAACATGCATGAATCCTTCAATAGTGATATAAGCATATATACATATATTTCACTTGGGTTGTAGAAGTCTTAAAAGGTTGTTTGAGAAATCTCTTAGAGTTTGAATCATAAGATAAAATACTCTACTTTGAGTGAAATTTCTTGAAAAAACAAAAACATAGGATTGAGGTCAACATTCGTTGAAGCTGGTAATGAAATCATGTTTTATCCTGCTTGTACTACACATTATTCAATGAAATGTAGTTAAAAGCACCATAGTTAATGAAGCATGATTAGATTATGCTTTGTTTCAAGTAGATACAGATTACCCTATTGCTGCATGTAAACTTCCCTAAGACATATTAACAATGATCAGTAAAGTCAAATGTATATCACAGCTATTAATTTGATTCCTTTGTAAACGTTCTCAAGTCATTCCTATATATTAGGAATGTGTATTTGTAATTCTGTTTTTTTTTTTGTTGTTTTATAATTTGTTTTTTGCTAGTTTTAATTGATGTTCAAATATTTATGGCCATTATTTCTACTGATTATGTGTAATAAACAGATCATGAATAACAGAAAATGCCCTTTCGGGAACAAACTCTGTGTAATAGTATGTGGGAATGACCTTGGGAAACAGTGAGGAGAGCCACAGCCAGGACAACAGTCAGTTAAGAGGCAGCTGAGCCCACAGAAGGAATGGGGGCATGGCAAACGTTTCAGAAGGGACCCTCCCTAGTTTCTTGAGCTGTAAAGGCGAAGGGGAGAAATGTACTTTCAGACTTGCAAGACTCTGTTAATGTAACCTTACAATAAAGTAGAGCTAATACTTCTGGGTCAGCTTCTTGTCTGGACTATCTTACAAGGCTGACATCCTGTTAAGATATTCCCATTCAGTCTGTCCCTCTCCCCATTTGATGCATTGAATTCTGTTCCAGTAAACAAAGTATTTGTGATTTCTTAGGTAACATTTTTCTCTTTTTTACCCTTTAAATCTTGCCTAGGTTAGAAAAATACTGGATCCATTCCATAAGCCTTTGAGGGCATTTCCAGTAAATTAAATTTTTCATACAATAGTTCCCTGATTCTCTTCCTGGAAAATCTACTTGTAAAAGGATCTTGAGCAACAAGTTTGGGAAATGTGTAAATTATTATCTTAAATTATTATGATCCACAACTAGTTTGGAATAGAAATGCTGGGTTATATGGATCAACATCTGGATTTGTGTAAAGCACTTTCTTTTATTCATATATCATCTCTAAATAAAATAAATCTACTTTTTATCAGGAGTTGAATCCTTCCGAAGCAAATGGAATAATTTTGAAATATGAAGTATTTATTTCAGGAAGACGGCCACTTTCTTTTCCAACTAGAAATTACACTCTGAATACCACCCAACTGACTTTAAATGTACAAAGTGGGACATACGACGTAAGCGTTATAGCATTTAACAAAGTTGGTAAATCTCCTACATCAGTTTTGTTTATTCCAGCAACTAATTCAAAAGGTAAAGCTTTTCACTTAATTTGATGAGGGGGAAAAAATTCCAGATATTAACATTACACTAGACCGCTTTTGTTTTTCTTATGGGGGAAGTCCAATCTGATTGAATAATTAGAGTACAGCTATGTTTTGTGTTGTTTTCTGCTTTCCAAAGATCATTCCTCTGTTCACTACTCTGCGTTGTCTTTGTTAACTATGCTAGGTCCTTACCTTGCTATTTTGTTCTGCTATTAAATAATGTACCCTATATGATAAGGGGTATCTGCTTTTTAATATTGCCGTTTTGAAGTTTAAAGTTGGTATAATTGCTTTTTTTTTTTAATTCATGCTATTCTGAGTCACTTAGCTACCTTTTCTGGTAGCTCAGTATTCAATAATAAAGCATCATTTTATTGATGTTGCTAGGTACTGGGGTGGTATAGAGCATTTCACCTTATAGTATGAGAAATGTATCATGGCTTTTGGTAGAAGTAGTATAAATGTATAACCTAACACCCAGTACTGTGACCCTGGCATGAGGGACAGCAGAAAGTCATTGGAACTCGAATAAACACCAATGTTTATGGTACATTATGGTACAGGAAGGATACTAAAAGTGTGAAAATTAACAAGTCAGTCTAATAGCTTATCAAAGCACTCCACAGGAAATAGCACTGAGTGGTTACATTACCCTTTATCTTTCTCTTAATTAATCTTAAATTAATCTTAGATTTATTTTAATTTAAAATTAATCTTAGGTTTAATTTGATTTATTCAATTAATTTAGTTTTTGTACCAGCCCATCACTGTGGTCTTTTATAGAGAGCAGCCCTTTTTTCAGCCAAAAAAAAAGTTGTACTGTGAACTTCGGACTGACCTATAAAGCCATATGTTCACAAACATTCATGATTTTTCTTTAGTATGTGTAACTATTACAGTTTAATTGGAATATTTCATCTTACTACTTTTAAGTTTCCATCTCCATTTTTTCTCCATTTATATACTTACTACTTTAAGTTATTCAGACTGATTTGCTATTTAGGAAAGATTTTTCTTCTGTTTGAATTGACTGTGTTTAAAAAAAAATCTTCAAAGATAAATAAATTTAAGGAGAAAGTTCATCTTTATTGGAACAACTTAGCTGTAACAGTTATTTTGATTGGTTCTATTAGGGAATAGATAAAGTATTCCATTTAGGTATCTTAATTACTATGCTTCTTATATATACAAGAATCCTAATTCATATCTATTAGAATGTCTCAGTTTAACAACTGGCTTATGACATTTGTCAACATAGCTATAGGTACTCTGTACAGTACATACTAAAATTTACTTTCCATTCCTAAAATACATTTGTTGCTATAAGGGTGCTAGATACTGTCACGAGAATTAAAAAGTGTTTTAAACTATTGAACATAACTTGTCAGATGAGAACAGTAAAAGTGCTTTAATTTAATATCTGATTTCTCTCTCTTGCTCTAAGTGTTAAAAAGTCCTTGAAATCCTGTTCTAGTTCTAATGTTTTCTTGATCTGTGACTATACCTCTGCTCCGCCATGGTCAGAAGTTTGGATATTATAAACTGGATTGTTTATAATATCTCTGATATTAATTATATATCAAACAAGATTCTTTAATTGAATATTGATGCTAAAGTTAGGAACTTTTTAGAATGTTAGAATCTATGCTTTATATCTCTTGCAGAATTAAAGGTATTTTTTTCTAATTTCAGCTTCTGTGAAGAATATTGTTGCATTTCCTGAAGGTGGCAAACTCTGGGTAAATTGGACAGCTCCCAAAGAGTCAGTCAGTAAATACATAATTGAATGGCATGAAGCATGTAGCAATTTAAGCTGCACTACTGAATGGCAGCAGGAACCTGGTTCAAAACAGAGAATATTTTTAAGAGGTAACCCATAGGGAATTACCTATTATTTATACAACACAGAGAAGAACTCTTTAGATGCATTTATTTCCTTTTAAAATAAAACAAACTCTTATACTTTACGCACATACATACATGCCCACCAGGCTATACCTTTTGAGGTAAAATACATTATGCAATGTGCAGAAAAGAAGTAAGAAGTAGTAAACAAAAGAGGTCTGAAAAAGAAAATATATCTGAATCTGTAGGCTTACTAGGTTACCAGCCTTAGTCACCCATGGGACAAGCATTATTCTAACAGTAAGAAAGTGAATTTTAGCACTTTCTAGCCAATACACCACAAGCACAAAGAAGGCATCTTCATTCTAGTCTATGTAAGCTAGGATCTCTAACCTGGAGACTGCCTTGCAAGCCAACATACTGTTGTAGAGAGGGAGATGCTTAAGGAATTGGAAGTATTTCTGACACTTTCAGTGCCAGTCTCACAACTGCATCAATTAGCAGCAGGGGAGCAGGAATCTTCATGTTACAATTACCTTTTTCCTCAGTACAGACTTCATTCCTGAATGACGTCATCCTGACAAAACAACTAAAGTGGCTTTTCTGTTGCCTGACAGAATTGTGACCTAATTATGACATAAGAAGTATGTTCCTCTGCTGCTCAAACTTCCATTGTATGCCCTATTGCTTTGCAAGTCATTGAATCTAAAAGAAATTTCAGTTTGATTCCTTACTGCAGATGCCACGCTCAGCAGTGTGATCAGAGAGAGGGCCTAGAAAATAACATTGGGGGCATAATTAAATATGCTGTGTCCTAGAATTTTGTCTCTTCCTGTGGAGCAGATTTGAAGACTGAGTCAGTATTTTAGAAATAAAGAGGATTTTCTTGGAGCAGGCTGTTACTTAAAACTTGTTATTTATCAAGCTTGCCAGAATAAATTTTAGTTTTTAGGATGACATTCCTTTTATTTTAGCTGCCAAGTAATTTTCATTGCTGGTAAAGGAGACACTTTCACATAGAAGATTTTTTGAACAAATATTCCCACATCCGTTCTCTGATACTGCAAAGTGATGAATCCTTGAAATCCACATTTCCAGTTAATTTCTGTTGTTGGATTTTGTTTTGTTTTATACAAAGGAACAGTATCAGTTATTAATAAACCGTCAGTCCACTACAAGTAAAATTAGAGAAGTAGGAAAAATCCCAGGTGTTTGAGCATTCTCTGCATTCACTGTATTTGACAAACTAAGATAAGACTATTACGTTGTGAATTTTTGATGTAATTCAATCCCAGAATTTTGTTTTTAATATCAGCAGTTAGTTCTAGAATATGTATGGTAGAATTGTACTTTCACATCAGCAGAAAGCCAGCAACTGCAGTTTCTTTCCTCCATTAACCCAGAGCAGAGATTGCTTAGTGATTGAAGAGTTTCGGTGTGAAGTTATAAATAAAGGCATTGCTACTTTATCAAGCATCTTTTTTTATTGGCATCTTTTTTAATCCACCCCTACATTCTTATATATAGGTTAGAGGTGACCCTGCTGTTCTGATCATGTTTTATTTCCTGTTTCCCCAACCTAAAGAGAAAAATTAAATCATTTATGTATTAAATGCTATACCTTCCGTGATCGCTTTTTCATCAAAATCCAGCAGTGATTTCCCACTGAATAATCTCTCTTTCTTTCTGCTTTCCATCATGCTACCTTCTTCCTGCATCTCCCCGGATCTTCAGGGAAAACAGTATTGCATGAAAAAATAATGTATTTGTCTAGTAGATGGATTAGAATGGTGCACATACCACCAGAGCTAAATTTGAAGAAATGCAAGTTGTTTTCAGGCTTTATGTACATTTATTACAATTATTCATACCCTGCCTTTCAGGATAGCAATAATCCTAAATCATCTTCCAAGCAATATTAAACAACCATAAAAAAAGGTAGAACGTTTTCAAGCATTTCTCGTGAAGAAGCACCCACATTAACACAACTACTTGCCGCTGTATCTAGTGGTGCCTCAGGTTGTTTTCCAGATGCTTTTTAAAATAGTTTCCAAACAGTTAAGTTAAATTTCTCTCTATGAAGGACCCTGTAGGGTTTTTTTAACACAAAAATATGTGTTTTTATTTATTTAATTGAAAATTTGTCAATATGACCTGTAAAATTCTTTCTTTAGGAAACATAGAGCCATACAAGTGCTACATAATAACAGTGTATCCATTATATATTGGTGGTCAAGGAGAAGGAAAATCAACCCAGGCCTACCTTCAACAAGGTGGTAAGTTTACTATCACTGCAAGTGCTTCCTTGAGGATGTCACAATACAGCAATTGGCTTATTTTGATATTATTTATAAAATGTTGCCTAATCATCATCATGAATTGATACCAAGGTGGAGTACAAAACAGTGAAGCTAGATGAATTGCATTAGCTGCAGTCATAAAATATGATCGTAAGAATAGAAAGAGAAAGAAATGGGATGCAGCCGCACGTGTTCAAAGAGAAGCCTGGGTGAACAGTTGATGCTCCAGGTGAGACAAGCCAGGATATTAGATTGCAGTGCCCTAGGGGAATTCAGATGTAGGCCTTTACATATTAACAAAAGAACCCTGAACGGTTTGGTGGTGGTGTGGCAACTAGTGCTGCTCCTTCAGAAAAGTTAAAATAGTCCTAGTAGACTGTCCTTTTAATAGCCTAACTTCAGCATTTTGCTCTAGCAGCATCTGCAGAATCCTAAAAGCCAGCTTCAAGTAATTTCTCACTTTTTTATTCTGCATTTAAGCTGTTGTGTTCCTTACTTCAAAGAACAAGTCTATGAGAGAAGTAGTTGTTGATCTTCAGAAATAACTTATAAAAATACTGTTCATTAATAGTGCCTGCTAATGGACCCACTGTTCGAACAAAGAAACTTGGAAAATTTGAAGCTGTTTTAGAATGGAACTCTCTTTCAGTGGAGGAACAAAATGGGTTTATCAGAAACTACACCATTTCTTATAGAACAGTGACTGGAGTTGAAAAAGGTAATTGTATCTCTCATTTTTAGTTATTTAAATGATATGTTAGCCCATGGTTTCAAAGTATAAACTTTACTTTAGGCATTACCAGATCCAGGCTGCAAAAAATGCCCCCAGAAACCACTAGATGGCAGCAAAGGGATATAGAAAGCTTACTTTGGCTGCCCTCTAGTATTTTGTGGATCTAGATTTTTGTGGATGATCCTTGTCAGTTGCATCTTGTACTTGAAGAGTCTTGTGCACAAACAGCCCTGTAATATGTTGTAGCTCACAGTCACTTATGCCTTGGCCACCTCTCGTTTAGATTACTGCAGTGTGCTCTACCCCTGGTATTGCTCTTGAACAATATTTGGAAGCTTCAGCTGGTGCGAAACATGGCTGCATGGGCAGTTCATGTGCACCCCTCAGTCGGTACACATTATACCTCTGCTCTGTGGGCTGCATTGGTTGCTAGTTTGCTTCTGGGTGCAGTGCAAGATGCTGGTGATGACCTATAAAGCCCTTCATGGCATGGGACCAGGTTGTCTGAGGGACTCCTCTCCAATTCCGTCTAATCACATCTGGCCCGGCGGGAGGGGTATCCTCCAGGTCCCATCAGCCAGGGAGTGTTGTCTGGTGGAGCCCAGAAGAAGAGCCTTTTCTGTCATGGCTTCCGCTCTATGGAACATCATCCCCCCCCTCCTCCCCAGAGATCAGAGTAGCCCTGACCCTGTTAGCTTTTTACAATGCCCTGAAAACATGGTTTTGCCAACGGGTGTGGAAACCCAGGAGTGTAGTAGAGCCTGTGCAGTGGCTATATTGACTGTGAGGATGGATGTGCTCACCTCAACTATGAATTTTGAATTTTCTGATATGGGTTTATATGGTTTAACATTATTTTTATCATTTAAATTATTCCATTGTTTTGCTATTTTTAGATTGTTTTTAACTTTATGAGCTGCCCAGGGTCACATATTGAGATGGGCAGCTATATAAATTTGATTAATAAATAAATAAAATATTACATAATAATAAATATATACACACACGCACACACACACACATTATATTGTGTGCATATTATATGCAGTATTATTATATTACTGCAGAATATTTTGATAGAATTAATAACATTAGAAATGAAGATTGAAATATATTGAGATCAGATCTTCCTAATCAGCAAATGTTTTTATTTGAATTAAGATCTTTGTTATTAGAGAAAACTAGTTTGGATAGATTTAATGCAAAATATTATTAATCCATTTTTTTTTCATTGTAGTTGTGCCTGTGGACCCTTCAAAAACAGAATATTTACTGTCATCTTTATCAAGTAACACTTTGTATATGGTGCGTATGACAGCATATACTGATAGTGGAGGAACAACTGGTCCTCTTTTTACATTTTCTACAAATAGATTTGGTAAGTTTTGTATATAAATATTCCAGTTTTTGAAAGACCCAACTTGTGATGAAATACCTCCCGAGTACCCATTACAGTTCTTCCTTTTTTAGAACAGTGGAAAGTCCTATATAGCTAATTTCATTACTTAATTCTGTATTATGTTCCTTGGGAATGTGGCATAATTCACACATTATGTGATTTGTTTGTTTTTGTTTTGTTTTGTTTTGTTTTGTTTTGTTTTGTTTTGTTTTGTTTTGTTTTTTGTGTTTTGTTTTGTTTTGTTTTTTTGGTTTAGCACAGTATGTGAATTTATCCATTATGGTTAGTGATAGGTATGATCCAGCCATTATGGCTTGGTCAGTAAACCATGATTTAAACCACTGTTTCTCAATCTTGGCAACTTTAAGATGTGTGGACTTCAACTCCCAGAATTCCCCAGCCAGCAGGTCCGCACATCTTAAAGTTGGCACGGTTGAGAAACACTGGTTTGGAAGATCATGCAGGATACAGGTTTCAAGCTCAAGCATTTGTTTCAAGTTCTGAATGGGTTGTTCTGACCATTCTAAAGGTCAAAACAGAGTTCAAAATAGCTATTTTTGGAATGATCAGATCAATACATTTTGAAACATTTTCAAATTGATCTTCGTGAAATTACTTTTTAAAGTAATTTGTCACTCTTGCCATTGTACAGGTAGTCCCTGGGTTAAGAACACCTGATTTAAGGACCCATAGTTAAGAATGGAGCCTATTGTAGCAAAATTCGAGTTAAATACACAATGGTTTATGTTCATTACACAATACTAGTTATCCAGTATTATACAACAATACTGTTCCAGCTTACATACAAATTTGACTTGAGGACAGACCTTGGGAACAGAACTCGTTCTTAAAACTGGGGACTACCTGTATTTCGCATATTATCTACATACCTGAGACAGGGTTTCTCAGTGACTGCAAGGAAGCCTCTTCTTGCCCTCGTTGATGACTTCCACTGGCAGGTACACACTTTTTATTCAAGCACAATTTGGGCTACTGAACTGATTCATTCTGTGTCTCAATCTTAGACATATTTGTTGTTTTTAGCTAGGTGCCTTTTTTAGTATCTCTCCTATACATGATCTGTATGTGGTAGAGGTGTTCTGTGGGTTGATTTTATCTCTCTCTCAGTGTGTGTGAGAGGATGGGTTGGTTTGGCTTGCCAACCACTTTAGGAAATTTTTTAATGAAAAGTCAGCACATAAATTTAATAAAAATGTATATTGGATGACTCACTGTTCTGCCTCATATCTTCTTGATCACTTCAACTCATTTTCAAAGCAGAGGACATATCCAACATTAATAGGAATTGCCTTTGTTATTTCCATTGCCACTGAACGGATTTTTAATTTTTAAAATTATTTTGTGGTAAACTAATAATCAGACATATGAAGAAAATGTGCTGATTTTTTTGTGTGTTTTATGTTTCAGAGGATGGGGAAATCGAAGCAATAGTTGTTCCTGTCTGTTTAGCATTTCTGCTCTTTACGTTATTGGGTGTGTTATTTTGCTTCAACAAACGAGATATGTAAGTATCCTTAGGGTGCTGTCCTGTGTAACACCGCATATTCATGTGGAAGGTCAACTGTGTGTCATTCTTGATTGAGCAGAGGGAGGGCTGCAAAGGTGTTTGAGCAGTAGGTTAGAGGCTACATCTTAAAATCAAATGAAGTAGAGAAATATAAAATAAAGTGATATGATAACATTAAATAGCTAATTATTTAATTATATATTGTTTAATCAATCAATAATTGAGTATATTAATTATAAATTATATAAATGATTTAATTATATAATTATTTATTTATATACATTTGTTCTATTTTTTTCCTCCTGCATAATTAATTTTCTGTAAATAAACATATTTCTTAACACCCCTTCTCCTGAAAAATAAGGTATGTCTGATTATAAAGGGGGATGAGTAGTAAAATAGTGCATATTTCCTTTTTTAATCTTGCCTTATCCAAACATCAGTTTGATTGATAGCAAAAGAGGTCATATGTCTGTCAGATACAAACTTTAGTGTGGATCTCACTCCACTCAGTTGTTGCTGCTGCTTTGGCAGCAATTAACCTCTCCTGAAGAGGGATTTCTGCAGTAGTGAAAGCTTTGTCCCTCATTCAGGGCAAGCGCATGTAGGCATGTGTAGGTACAATCCTGTGAAAAAGAATTCAGTCCCTTTTATTTTCTGAATGTTTTACCTATGTTTGCCACTGAATCTTATCAGAGTGTTATGCTCATTTTAGTTTTGAGTGAAGAAATAACACCATCCTTTGGGGCTTCTTTCGTTTATTTTACAAACAGTCATCTAGCATGCCATGGGCCAGTGTCAAAAACTATGCAGAGTTTTGGAATGACTGGTTAAAGTTTGGGCCTAAACCCTATCAAAATACTGTTGTAAGACCTGAGACGAGCATTTCATACTAGAACATATTCGAAAGTTACTAAGTTGAAGCCACTTGTCGTGGAGGATTGGGCCTACACTGCAACATGGGAGACTGGTTTACCTATTACAGAAAATATTTGGTTGCAGTTATTGCAGCAAAACAACAAATTACTCATCTAAGATGATGGTTATTTTTTAGAGAGACATATCACATGCTGGATAACTTTGTTTAGGAAATAAATGAATGACACACCAAAGCTTGGTGTTATTTGTTCACTCAGACTCCTTTTATATTTTACTCAAACCCTCATGAAGCTGAAATAGTATTCAGTTGCAACACCAATTCAGAAAAATCCAAAATAGAATAAATGTTTTTCACAGAAATATATACAAGTTGAGTAGCTTTTACATGCTTGGGCTATTTTGTCATTTCCTCAAAATAAAAGGAATACTGAAATATTCTTCTGAGGGAAGGAGAGTGATACTAGTGTGCCAGATCCAGCAAGAAATCTGGAAAATATATTGCCCCTTTTTCTCTTCATAATCATTATCCTTATTTGCCTGGGGTCATTAGTACATATTAATGTATGTGTGTGCATGTACATATGATAGTTTAATGTTGTCTGTTAGATTTATATTCCACCTTTCCTTCAATTCAAGGTTGCATACATAACACTCCTCCGTCCAATTTTTTGCTTTTTTTTTTTTTTTTTCCCCAGCATTAAGAAACACATCTGGCCTAATGTGCCTGATCCTTCAAAGAGTGTGATTGCTCAGTGGTCACCACAGACACCAGCTAAGGTAAAAGGGAAAAACAAAGTAAGATTGTAAGCTAATTAACAAAAGCATAAAAAAAGAATGGGAGAGGCAATTTGTACTATTAGCTCCCCATGTAATCTCCTTCATTGTTCTAAGCAACTCCCCCAACTCCCTGAGGCCGATTTATAGAGAGTTGACAGAGTTGCTTAGGGAAATTGAAAAACAGCAAAATATCTCCTCCTTCCCCATTCTGTCAGCCTACATGCTTCTTTGAATCAAAAGATTTTCATGGAGAAAAAAGTCTGTTGCATTTAATGAATGACTTGATTGGAATCCAGGCCAAATCTTCAACTAAATGCAAAAATGGAAATGTTTTCATATATGGTATATATTTAAAAAAAACAATCCTAATATGTTAGAAGCTTCAGCATATAATAACCTAATTTAAAAGAATCAAAAGAATGCATCTTACATACACAGAATTTTCAGACATGTACAAAGAATAATGCAAATGCAGCAGAAGTTCTGGTATGGCTTTACTATGCGAAATGTTTCTTTCTCAAATAGTGTATTATAGTAATGTGATTTAAGTGAGATAGAGACAAAGCTGAAAGGCCAAGGAGCACTACATTAATTTACTACTTGAAGAAGCTTGACTTTCTGACAGAAAGAAAGGAATGATGAATGCAGACTAAAGATAACACCAAATGAATGTAGATTTGACTTAAAATCAAGTTGCATCGCAGCTAGTTATAATGAGATTTTGTCTTTTTTTTTTTTAGCATTTTAATTCAAAAGAAGAGATCTATCCAGAGGGCAGTTTTACTGATGTCAGTGTTGTAGAAATTGAAGCTGAGGACAAGAAATCCCTTTCAGAACAAGATCTGAAGCCTTTTGACTTGCTTAGAAAAGAGAAGAATGCCTCAGAAGGTCACAGCAGTGGTATAGGAGGTTCATCCTGCATGTCTTCTCCTCGACAAAGTGTTTCGGATAGTGATGAAGGGGAACCTGCTCAGAACACTTCCAGCACTGTGCAGTATTCAACTGTAATACCCAGTGGCTATCGGGATCAGATACCTTCAGTGCAAGTCTTTGCCAGGTCTGAATCTACACAACCTCTCTTAGATTCAGAAGAGAGACCAGAGGATCAACAGATGCTTGGAAATGACAGCTCAACGCCCAAGCATCGCTATTTCAAACAAAATGGTAGCTGGGATGACACGGCCACAGATTTTGAAAAAGCGAAGCAGATTTCTCCAATAAGTGAGGAAGATACTGCTGGGCTTTCAGCATCACAAATGGGTGGATCTGGCCCAGAAACAGATGAACAGGGAATGGTCTTAGTAGGCACATTTGCTCCCAGCCTAATGGAACAGGCTGCACAGCTTGAAAATAACACAATAGATGTGGTAACAAATGAAGAGATGTCCAAAAGCTACCTTCCACAGACTATAAGGCAGGGTGGTTATATGCCCCAGTGAAAAGAAGAGATACTGTTATGCCATTGCTCTGATAAGTTGAATTGTTTTTAAAATCTTGCTTCAGGTGAAAAATCAAGCTCATTTATGGAAGCCAATGTGGACAACGTGGGATTTGGGAAATTTGAATAGACTTTTAATTGGAAATTTCCAGACTTACACTGAATTTTTCCTTCAAGCACTACATATATTCAACTTTGGAGACATGTTTATTACATTTCAGTTTTGTCCTGGGCATTCCATTTTGTTTTTAATGTAGCATATAAGGCTTCATTCATTTTCATAAAGAGATGAAACCTCTTATAGTCTTAACTACAGGGAAGTATTCACAATCATCAACTCCTGGCCTGTGAGTTGATGATTGCGAATACTTCCCTGCAGTTAAGACTATAAGAGGTTAAACAGTACATTGTGAATGTTCCATTTGTGATAATCTAGCACCAACTTTTCAAAAATAGTGTTTTAACTACAGTGAGGGTTATCCAGAGATAAACAATTTACTGCCTATCTGGTCAAATGTAATTGTTTAAGGCAGAATATAAACATTTCACGGTTCTTAACATATCCCCATAATTAACTAACTAGAAATGTTTCATTTGCTTGGGGGCCTTCTCCGACCCTAGCATGCTGCTTGTGTCAGCTGCATTAATTGAATGCATTATTTACCAGCTATTTGAATTATGATTGTGTCAAAATGTTGACTGCCAATATTTCACGTTGACTTTTGACTGCCAGTATTTCATGCCTTTTGTATCTTGCAGTTTGAGCCATATCTACAGAAATGTAAATACTGTATTTGGGACTCAATCCTATAAAGTTAAATCTGTGTGTATCCTTATTTTTTATTACCATATGATCAGAATTAGAGGGCAGGTGTTATTAAAGAGGAATGAATGCTGTTCTTTTGCTAACTGCTAAAATGCCAGGTTCTGGTGTTCCTGTCTGTAGTTATGAAGGCTACCATTATGTATAGAAACAGCACAGCTGGGTTGTTGAGGAAACCATGCTGAGTCACAGTCTTCATATTTTGCAGTTTTGTTCTCTCTGACCTGTGAAGAAATTTATTTCCTGAAAAAATCAGCTCTTTTGGTTCATACAAATGTATTAATAATAATCTGTTTCATTTCCCACAATGCATTAATAGCCTGAATGTGATTTTGATGCAGTCCAGGAACACTAAAATTGTATAAGAATTAAAGTTTATTTGATCATTTCTTAACAATTTCAGTATGTGTATATATTGAAACTTTAGTGGCAAGAGATCATCACCCTGATCATTTTCATGATCATCTTTTGTTTCTGAGGAGGTGCTACCAAGCGGTAGCCGACATTTATGCAGGAGACGAGATGGTCGGTTATATACCGTAAGCTCAAAATGCAACCCCAAATATCTTCTAATTATTTTCAAAGTGTTTCATCTAGGAATTGATTCTGAACACAGGTGCATTGCCATAGCCTTTTATGGCCTTATTTTACTCTGCTTTTTCTGCATGTGTTATAGTAATATTTTCATGCTTAGAAATGAAGTGAATGCCAGCCTATTTCATCACCAATCTGTTATGATTTGGCTCTTCACAGTTTGTCTTCTCTTTTCCAGGAATTTAAATCATTTTTGAAAGTTAATAGCTTAATGCCTATTCATTGAAATTATCCTACACTAAACCCTAGAAAATGAGTGGAAATTGTTCATTGACAAAAACAGAGTAAATTGTAAACATAAGCCATGATGGAAGGGTCACTCTTTAATAGGCCAAGCTATCTTTTTCTGCAAAAAGTCATCATAGTAGAATATCTTATCTCTTTCAGAGTTGTCCTCAAGTTTCCAAGCATAATGGAAAAACCTAAGTCCCTATCTTACCTGGCCACTAGGGCAGTTGGTTCATTGTTTTGTGTCTCCTTACAACAAATTAAATGTTACTACTGCAGATGAAAAACTCCTATTAATGTTTTAACAGTGGTTCTAAACTGCTTATGTGAACCTCTATTGTTGAAAGCTTTGCAGTCTACCATGTAAGCAAGTTATTTTGAATATGTTTCCTCTTAAGTATAGCAGATAAAAGCCATTGAGTCATTTTATAATTCCTACATTCTAATTGTGGAATGCATAAAGAGTGTTCATTGACATTTAGCACCACTGTCTAAATTATAAATTTTCCAGAAGCTACAGCTGGCACAGAATGCAGTGGCGTGGACAGTTCTGAATGCCCGGGGGGGGGGGGGGGCCATATAATACCTCTGTTACACGAGCTGCATTGGTTGCTGGTTTGCTTCCGGGTCCAATTCAAGGTGTTTGTTATGACCTTTAAAGCCCTTAATGGCACAGGACCAGGTTATCTGAGGAGCTGTCTCATCCCTGTTATATCAGCCCACCCCACTCGGTCTGGCAGAAGGGGCATGTTGTGGACTCCACCAGTCAAGGAATTTCGACTGGTCAGGACTAGGAAGAGGGCCTTTGCTGCTGTGGCCCCTGGTCTGAGGAACAACTTACCACCTGAGGTGTGGTGTGCCCCCACTCGCATGGCCTTCAGGAAGAGCATGAAATCTTGGCTATTGGCCAGAGGGGGGCTTGCACCAGTGGAATTGGCTTGTGGGGTAATTGATTCTACCCCCCCCCCCCCCATCATCTTGAATATTTTTATGTGTAGGATCTTTTTATATAGTCTGACTTTTTAACTAATTAATGTGGGTATTTATATTTTTAATTGTTTTTGGGTTTTACTCTAACTGAACCACCCTGAATCACCCTCCAGGGGAGATGGGCAGCATACAATTTTAATAAATAAAATTAGGAGAATGTTATATTACACAGGGATATTCAAAAAACAAATTACACCACAACAATGTAACTTCAAATATATGAGAATTGTATTATTACTTCCTTATTTCTCCAGCCTTCTGACCACCTGCATTAGCCTCACATATTTTAGGTGGAAAACGTTTGCATAATCCTTACTTAGAGTATATAATATCACTGCTAACATACTGAGCACTTCTCAAGTTCAGTATAATTACCTTAATCTAGAAAATGAGTAGAACATTGTAGAAGTGCCTCAAAAAGCCCTAAGGGCAAAGGGATAGAAAAAGGTTTGGCTTTGTTTATTTAAGTACCAGCTTTCAAACTGGCTTAATTTTTTTTTTAATTGGCCTTCAAGTTTTCCCAAAGAGGCTTTCAACCTAAGTGAAGACTTGGTATATTGGGCTTTGCTTTCTAAAGATAGATTCCCCCATGGAAAGATTTGACCATGGAAGCAGGGACAGCTTCAGTTCCTTCCTCCAACATTTGAGTTTTTCCTGACCTCCAAAGGAGAAAACTCATCAGTCTTATGATTCCTGGTGGACCAGTGTTTTTCAAACTTGGCAACTTCAAGATGAGTGGAATGCTAGTTGGGGAATTCTGTAGTTGAAGTCCATTCATCTTAAAGTTGCCAAGTTTGAAAAACACTCTGTCACAGAAGACATAAGATTTCAGCATAAATATATTTTTACAAATTTATTAGTCATATATCAAGCTCCAATTTCTTCATTACTATCCACCTGTCATGCCAATTTTTTTTAAATTAAGCTTTAACTCCAATGATGGGATTAGAACACATTTTACCTTTTTATTGCAATTTATATCCTCATGGTATGTTCATAGAATCATAGGTACCTTGGAGGTCTTCTAGTCCCCTGCCCAAGGCAAGAGTCCTCATGCCATCTTGGACAAATGGTTGTCCAATCTTTTCTCGAAAACTTCCAGCAATGGAGCACCCACAACTCTGGGAGGCAAGCTGTTCCACTGTTTAATAGTTCTCATGTCAGGAAATTCCTCCTCATTTCCAGGTTGGATCACCCTCTGATGAGCTTTTACCCATTGCTTCTTGTCCTACCCTCAGGTGCTATGGAGAATAAATCAACACCCTCTTCCCTGTGGCAGCCCTTCAAATATTGGAAGACTATTATCATGTCTCCCCTCAGTCTTCTCTTTATACATTGCCCTTGAGTTTTTCCATAACTCTGAACGTGCATTCAAGTCTACTTGGCATGAAGTTGTGCTGAATAAAATCCCTCGGATAAATTGAATGTAGGATTGTTTTAAAGCTGCAATCTCACGTAACTTAATAAATTAGGTACAGAGTAAGATTATGATATAACATTTTTTTAACTGGAGTTGTTCAAAGTAATTCTGTACCTTGAGTTATTTAAATACAATTAACAAGGATTCTAGGTTTATTTTTATCACATCTAAAATTAATTGATATGATTTGGAAGATATTTATTTTGTCTTTTGAGATTTATAATCACAGCTTCCTTCCATATCCAGAGGAATGTTGCTCTTGATATGCGGTAAACATAAGGAGAGGTTAGTGGGAAAGGAAGAAAATTACAAGAAAAGTTACAAAAAGGTGACTTCTTAAGGGTCTTCTGCCTCTTTGTTCTGACCTTTTCCTTGGGTGAAATAACTTAAATGTTTAATTTTACTTAAATGTTGGTATATATCAAAGTGGATATTCATAAATGTAGAGGCCATGTAAATAAATAAGCTACTTACTTACAGAAATGTCCATTAAGAATGAAAAAAAATCTAAGTCTGTGATGAGCTGTTTTTTATGTGTATTGTGGACACCATCTTTGCTTTTTTGACCACACCCTGTGGACAACCCTGCTGTGATGACTATGGATCTATTAATGGTTTGCTATGTAATTGGTCACTATAGCTAATTAAAAATAAGAGGCTATTTGTGGCATCATTATGAAATATCCCAACGTCACTATGCCTCATTAAAATTGGTGTCCCTCCATTGGGCCCTTTGATTATAGCTAAATCCTAAAATGGCAGCTCAGTAACTCTCCTTTTTGTCCAATTCCTGGTTGTAAAACATATAAGGAAAAGAAGATTTGATTACTGTAAACTCTGTAATTGAGCATGTATGTTGTTAAGGGAATCATGAAATGCTCATTCTGCGCAATACGACAAAGTAACATTTAGACTATAGACCTTTGCAAACTATTTGGGTAGATGCCTGCCTTGATTAACATGCCTTCCTATTCTATTGTTTCTAATCACTGGAGACATATCTAACCAACTGGTGTCATAAACTAAAAACTTTGATTGATTGATACTTAAGATTTACTTCTTGGTCCTCCTATGTAGCAGATTTCTTCTCACTGTAAAAGGGAATGCCTTTATACCCTGCTCTTAACTGAAAAGCATAAAATCAAAAAGTAGATTTCTCTTAAAAATAGTTCTTATGAAAGAAGCCAAAAAGCCAGAAGGGAAGTTTGCTTTGTTCAAGAAATGGGGTGAGCTTGGCATGATGTGAAAAGACTATGACAGGACTCAAGGCATATTTTATAGAAGTTCATAAACAGTTGCATTTATCAAATACAGTTGAAGAGAATTCAGGTCTAGACTTAGGTTAAGGTGATAGGAAATTATGCACTGAGTTTCAAAAGTGCTATATTTGATTTTCAGTTCAGAGTTAATTGGTTAATTGTGCAACTTATTGCAAGTAGTCATGATGTTTCACAGTACATTGTTATTTTTATATCTGAGCATTTACAACAGCCAAAGTCCTCTACTTTCGGGATATGTGAAAGAGCAAACGTGTATTTGGCACGTTCCTTTCATCTGCTGGTGCTACCAAGAAGAGTTCACGTTGCCATTGCTAGACATTGCTGCTTTGTCTTTTTAACAGTTTCAACAGACACACGATGCTGATTGAATCTCTATCCATGGATGGGAGAGAATAGCTCTTTATAAGTGGCCTAACATACAATGCTTTATAAGTTGTCTTCTGATAGCTAAGAAAGTAAGAGCTAAATTAGAGGAAAAGCAAAATGCAACTCAGTTATGAATAACGCAATTCTGCTGCTGCTGCAATGAAGATGTACACATTCAGCTTTGATTTGATTTGAGAAATCTGCACATACTCTACCTGTTGCAGGTCATCATAGCCAATTCATTTTGTATTATGTACCAGTAATCAAAACGTAGATGAGCCTTTGACCTTTCCATAAAGCGCTCGTGATACCCTTTCCTCATTGTGCGATTGCATGTTTGTTACTACCTAAATGTGAAAACACTTGTTAGCGTTTGTATTTGTAGGTTTCAATGTCTTTTCCTTGAATTGCTATTTGCATATTGCTTTGAAGCCCATCTATAAACAATTACAAAATTATTTTAAAAAAGAGCCATTATGTTGTTTGTTTTTGTTTGCATTGTTTGGCTATAAAGATAATTTAATGTTATGTATTTTCCTTTTTAGATGCTTTGTTACACTAATACAATAATTATTAATCTCACCTTGTTTGTGAATTAGTTCATCAGTGGGAGGGATTAAGCTCACATGCATATATCAAGATACATTATTTTAGAAGCTGGAAAAGCTTCAACATCTAAAAAACAATTTCCAAAACTTTGTATAATATCCAAATGCTGCAAAATCCACTGAATGCTGCTACACCATATGACAAAAATTATTAAATTATTTTGGAACCACTTCCCATTTAAAAAGAAACTGGGGTTTATTGTTTAAACAATTGGTTAAAATATATTAAAACGTTTTACAAAATAAAACAGTCACTGAAGTAAAAACTGCAATTATTTTTTTTTAAAGCAACATTTAGCACATTATCAAAAGGCCTGGGAGAATGAAAATAGTTTTGGCCTGGCATAGTCCTACTGAACGTGGCTAGGAGGACATTGCAAATTCAAGAGATTACCAATGAAAAGGATAATTTTTAGGGTTTTAAAAATTTTCATCGTTTTGCTTCAAAACATGGGGAAAAAAGAAACTGAAAATAGAAAAAAGTTAACAAAGGAAAATAATATACATGTATAAGTGATATACCTAAGAAAAATACTTTTCTTTTTAAACAATGAATTAACCTTGACCACACAGAATATTGCTAAAGTGGAGACTATGCAACATTTCATCAAGGCAAAATTTTAAATTAGGTATGGCAGCTTTTCACTGAACTGTATCTACCTGTTTAGCCGTAGTCCAAGCTTAATAAATCCAGACTTCTTCATAAATGGATAAATTCCAAATCTTTATAGTTCACGTTACATTAACGTTACATTACACTTCACATTAACATCTTTAAAACTTTCCCCATATTAACAAACTTAGAAATACTAAGCCAAAATTGATTGACAACCAGATTGGCTGGCTGGCTGGCTGGCTATCATTTTCAACTCCTGGCAACTGCATAGATTTTCTCCATGACGATATGTTTCCTAATCTGGTCTTTCAGGTCTTCCAATGGTGCACCCATCTCCACTGTAACTTGAGTCCATCATCTTCTCTTTCCTTCCCTGTTTCCCACCATTGGAGCCATTTCCAAAGAAGTCTTTGCATAATTTCTCCAAAGTAGGATAATTTGAGCCTACTGTAGTCATTTATGCCTTAAGTGAGAACTCTGTGTTGACTTGTTTGATGATCCATTGCTTTGTTTTCTTGGCTGTCCATGGTATTCTCAGGAATCTTCTCCAACTGCAAAGTTCAAAAGTGTCAATACTCTTCCTATCCTGTTTCTTCAAAGTCCAACTTTTGCTTCCATAGAGCATCACAGGGAATACCATGACCTGCACGATTCCGATTTTTGTAGATATAGAGACATCGCAGCATTTGAATATCTTTTCCAAGGCCTTCATGGCTGCTCTCCTAAATGCTAATCTGCAGTATATGTCTTGAATCCTCATTCCTTTACTGTTGATGGTTGATCCTAGAAGGCAAAAGCTATCCACCACTTCTATATCTTCAGTGTCAATTCTAAGGCTGTTGTCATTAGTTTGGTCTTAATTTAATCTTAGTCCCATTTTTGCTTCTTGACATTTATTACTAGAACTTGCAGATCCTTTCCATTTTTGGCTATCAGGGAAGTGTCATCAGCATAGTGCAGTTTATTGATGTTTCTTCCTCCAATTTTAAAACCATGCTCATTTTCTTCTAATTCAGCTTCCCTTAATATATATTCAGTATATAGGTTGAATGAATAAGAGGAGAATACACAGCCTTGTCTCACTTCTTTGCCAGCCTGGAGCCGATCTGTTTCACCATATTCTCTCCATACTGGGATAATCACAGAGAAAGTCCAAAATATGTGCCCCTTCCACCATTGTTCACTTCCAACCCTTCCTAAATATTTTCTAGGGATGTGCAACACATTAAAAAATGTCCCACTCAGTTAAAAACAACTTAAGATCAAAAGATTCAACAGTTGTTGAATTTGTTGCATGTTTTCATTATACTCTTTAATTATCTATAAAGTGTAGGTTTGGGATGAAATAATATTTGTTTCCAATGAGAACTTAAAAATTTCAAACACTGTTACCTGCTCCAGTCCAAATTGTATGGGCAAAAGAGATTTTAATACAATATATAACTATTCAACAATTGTGAATGACATAACCTCAATATTCCTAATGAACCTAGCAACATGGAATATTTATAAGGCACTACTGTATTGTTCAATATTTTGCAAGGAGTTAATGCCACATCCTATTTCTCAGCTAAAAAATGATCTTGCTTCATTTTATATTACTGCTAAGAAGGCAGAAACATGACTTCACTTGTAATCCTAGAATAAAACACACAAGGTTAGAAGCAGTTTCATACTTTAATAACAGTAGTGGAGGAGAAAAGGGCATTAAATGACAATATTTTGTCCACTATGCAAAAGTTACAAATTTTAGAAACAGCTGATCTTCATCCCACCCTGATGATGATCCAAAAGGTTTTAAAAACTTGGCTTTTCTCCCAGATCTTGAGGTAGACTGCTTGTGGAGCCCTGTGGGTGATGTTTCTTGTTAAAGAGAGAGTTCTTACCTGGATATCTGAGATTTCCTTGTTGTGTTTGTTGCTGCTGCTGTTGTTTTATGTTCTTATCTGATATAAGATGCCTAGAGTCACCTTAGAGTCAGGCAGTCTTTAAATCTCTGACATAAATGTGTACCAAAACAAGTGTGTGTCTTCAGTCAATGCTATGTATGAAAACATAGCATTTAAAGATGCAAACTATAGCTCTTATTGCCATATTTATTCCCAGACTGGGCTATGGTACAGATTACTGTTATTTGTGTGGCATAAGGACTTGAATTACTGTGATTCATCAAAGATCCAGTGGAGGATCTGGGTGGCTGAATAGATTAACTTCAACGTCTACATCTATTCAGTGGATTATGAATCTACATAATTCTGAGCTTAGTATTTAAGGACTACACAATTTATGCAGGGAAAATATGAAAACTGCATGTGACCTCTTCTGTAGCTACCATTAAGGAATACTGTACTTAGATCTGAAGGAAAGTTATTTGCTAAAGAAGATTCCTAATGCTGCCCCTTTGTATGTACCAAATCCATGTTTTGCTTACACAAAAACCATAAGGGAGGAACCCATTTAGTTCCATTTAGTTCCTCAATGTCAGTCAAAGGAGAAAAAAGATAAAATGCATCTGGTCAAAACCAGCATTTCTGTGCTCAACAAAAAACGACGGGGGGATGTAATCTAAAATAGTACATGAATCTCTCTTTGGCAGATGGCAACGATATTTTACTTGCCATATTGAACATTTCTGCAGTGCTTTGTGCAGTCAGCTTCTGTGGGATGGAGAATTCAGATGTTACTCTTTCTCCTCATATCAGGAACAAAGTCAAATTTATCACATGGTTACAATTCTCTAGATCTGAAGGCTGTTAACAGATCCTGACATTAGATGCACAGTGCAGTAAGCAATGTGCAAAATAAGGAAGTGCTTTGACAAGCTGAAAACAGACACAGGGTCTTTATGGCAAAATAGGATGCTAACCTCTTGGTTGTAAAAGCAACATTCTCTTCATAGCTTCTAATACCCCTATCACTTCATCACAACCCTTTGCAGGGTTTTTTTTTCCTAATCTTTCTCTTCCAAGAAAATCTAGTTCATCTCAACACTGGGTAGACTATGAAATAGTTTTACTGATAGAATGGCATCTATAACATAGCTTTTGAGAACCACCTATTCAGGCAAAGTATCATGGCATTAATAGAAACAACTATCACCCCAGAAATTTTGAACTTTGACATTATAGAGCATATGAACTCTTTAAAGGATGTTACAAAACTTTTTAAAGTGGCCTTTTTACTCTTACACTCTTAGATTAAAAATATTTTCAGCCATTGAATATACAAAGCCTATTTATATATAAAAACATTTATTTATACATCACCTTTATCCCAACCTTCATAACAAATTCAGTTTAATTTTGATTGACAATTATATCACTTCATTTTCCCCTCCATGTGTAACATGCTTGAGATGTATGATTACTAGACTAGAATAGTGAGACAAAGATTTTAACAAGGCATGACTTTGACTGTACTTGTGACAAAAGCATATTCAATAAATATAATACTTTGAAACAATTGGTGAACTGGGAGAAGTATATCTTCAGCTCTTTGGGTCAGGTAAGCAGGGGATAAATGCAACAGAAAGTAAGGACATATGAACACTATTTAACTCATAATGATGCTGCATTTTCTTCTACATCTAACATTTCTCCACTTTTTCTATTCAGTTTATCGTTATATTTTATTAGGAAACAGAGCAAGTGAGAAACATGACACCCTGATGTAAGTATTTTATATCTCCTAATAATCAAGTCTGGAAAAAAAATTATCAACCATTTAGCAACAGCTGAAAAAACATGCAGTTCTTACGTGATCAATATTTAGTAAAACAGCAGCTGTGACAAGTGGTCATTCAACACAGGATGTCCCATAAGATTTTTTTTTTTAAGTATTTTGCAATTAATACTTTGCGAATAATTTAACTGCATCCGTTGCTATATAAGGATGTCCAGTGCTATTTGGTATGTGACAGGCCAAGGGAGCATGCTGGGTTTCAGTTTCTTTTGTATTTTGTTCTACATTCTCACAATCCAGGAACTCTCTTGTACAAACTGAGTTTTTCAAATATGGATTAAATTCAGTTCTCTCTTTTAAATTTACCTGATGTTGCATGTCTTCATTTACATAACTTTCGGAATCCCTGGTCACAGCCGGAAGTGTCTGATTCTTGGAGTCCTCCTTCAAAGATGACACTGGAAGAAAACACTCTAGAGCTTTGTATTCTCCAGTGCAAAAAGTCTCTTGACCAGCAACCATAATTTTTGCAGTAGCATCTGCTTGTTTGAAGCAGTCTTCAGGATTCAGCAACGGTAACTCATTCTCACCACAAGTATCTGTTTTCAAAATACTGATGCCATCCTCAAAAGGTGAGTTGCCCAGTATGATTTTCTGTTGGAGACAGATTCTGACTAAGAATTTAAGCATCCTTTACTAAGGAAAATTTAACTTCATTATTTTCAATTTTAGTTAAGTGATTAACATTAACAGAAGATACTGCAAGCTAAACTGTGTATTAATATGCAATGTAAACTTCGTGAATAATATCTTGTCTATCAAAATTACGTGAACCAAACCATCAGTGAACCTCCATGTGTACATATAGCATCTTAACTGAACTGTGCAGTTGTAAAACATGCACTAAATCAAAACAAAAAAGCGAAGGTCCTAATTTAATTTCCAAAATTGTTCAGACAGTTGTTTGCAGAGACTGTATCAGACATGACAATCTCAATCTACCAGAGGCCTAAAGTTGCCATTTGTGCCCTATAGGCTGTTCTCAGAAACAATAGTTAATTGTTCCCCTCTGGAAATATGGGCACTGCTCACTGCATGCCCATTGTTCATTTCCTGTTGTTCAGAGGTAATAGTTGCCTTCTGAGAGAGATGGGCAGCATATAAAGTTAATAATAAAAAAATAACAATAAATAGGCAAGGGGAACAAAGGTTCTTGTTCCCTTTACTTGTAGGTCAATAACCAGTAACAACCAGCTACTGCTAGAAGAAAGAATGGGCTGATAAGTACCAGCTTGGTTGAGAGGAATGGAAGGAACCATCACCAAGCAAGATGTAGATGAAAAAAAGAAAAGAAAAAGAGGCAATTCTACTGCTGTCACTGTCCACATGGATGTGGCAACAGCAGAAAGAAGAGTAGCTACTCATAGGCTTGCTTGTTTATCCTATGAGCCATTGCTTCTTCATTCAATCAGGCAAGAAACTTTTGGTAGGTTCTACCAGCCAGTCCCTCTGCCCTCTAATTGCTTACTTAATATGGTTATTCATTCAGGTGCTCACCAGCTTCAGTATGCAATTTAGCTACAGTGGCCAGAAAGAAGATACTGCAAGCTCACTCTCTGAGTCTAAAGACAAGTTGCATTTACAGAGGGAAGGTAAGGGAGAGAAAGAAGAATGGGAGATGGCAGCATCACCCAGGACAACCAATGCAACAGGTAGGGGCTACTCCCTCAATGGATCCAATCTCATGGCTACTGCCACCCAGAAATGGTGGCTGCTGCTACACATTTCAAGCGCTGACAAGGAAATTTTTTGGGCTAACACACTATGATAGTTATGACAAAAAAATGAATTGGGAGGCTCATCATTTACAGCTAGGTCACTTAGCTATGTTTGCTATGCAAAATTGCACCTTTTTTTAAATCATAAGATTATCCCCAATAGTAGTGAATCTGAGCTTTCCGAGATGAAGAAAGTTCGAAAAGCAAAGTCCGTGGCTGCTATATTCTTCTTCTCCATAACCACAAGAAGATTCAAGTTGCATTAGGCCTGGGGAAAATTCTGGGCCATCACAGTAATTTTTTCACAACCTGGTTGCTCAGCAAAAATCAGTCCTTACCCGAGATGCAGCAGGACAACTTGCTATTACAGGACGTGGTATCTGAGGCCAGCAAATTCTTTTCATCCTGACAAAACAAAAGCAAAGTGATTTAGTTCTCCAATACTTGCATTTGGTGACATCTCAGGAAAGGTCAACTTCCTTAAATTAAAATAAGCTCTTTCCCTTCCATTTCTAGGACAACTGATTCATTTATGTATTTTATCATTACAGTGTTAGATTGTGAAAACTCACTCATCATAAGGATAAGACCTCTGTCTTCCTATTCTAGTGGCTCATTTTCATACATCTAATAGTAGAGTAAGTTACAGCCCAATAATATACATGTCTACTTAGAAACAAGTCTCATACAGTGAAAGGCTCCAAGCCAGATAAAACAATCCACTCTAAGGAGAGGGAAAACAAAGAACTTTCTCCCTCCCAAGGATGGCAGAGAATATGGGTAGTTACCATCAGGGGGCAAAGAACATTGCATAGCTGAGAAATGGATTTTTGCTTTGGGGAATTTTTCTTTTGAGATGGAAATATTTTGAGACATATTTTAGCACTTGGAATTATTGAAATATTTGGAGCATTGAGACTATTTTGAGGGAACTTTGGATACTGGTATTCCCTGCTTGATACAGAATATATAGAGTTATTGTTTAAGTGTGGGGAAAATGCATACAATTGCCCAACATTTCAAAGATGTTTCAATAATTTCAGGGCAGTGTGCCAGTGGATATGGAGGGGAACACTTATCCTGGTCCTTGCTTAAAGCTAGTTTCTAAAACTGTGTTGTATATAACCTGTGAGACTATAAAACTCAATCCTTGGGCAAGGGAAGCTGTTGTGCCCCCTTACCAGGATGATATGCTTGGGAAATATAAAGAATTGCATCATCCAAAGCTTCTTAACTGAAAGCTGCAGCAATCTGAAGAATAATGAAAACTTTAGATTGTGTTAAGAAGGAGCTTCATGTAACTAATGAAAGGGGGAAAGGCAAAGGATATTGGACTGTGATTTGCAACAAGCCTTGTCACATGACCTCAACTGAACCCAGCAATGTGAGCATTGTTCACTTCACAAAGTGAGACATGGGAAAAACAATCTCAACACCCTCACAGATGAACTCTCTTGGAGGAAAAGTCAAAAAAAGGCCAACAGCCTTGAACTGCTGGAAACTGAGGTTATGTGCTAGCCAAAGCAAGAACTTGCATGGACCTGGACAATTATTGATTATTGACATTTCATTTTCAATCATTTTTTAAAAATACTCACATTTGATATTTTACAGCCCATAATAGTCCAACAATTAATAGGCATGACATGAATATTCCAATGGAAACAGTTATAAAGACAATGTCTGTTATACCTAGAGAAGGGAGGAAGAAGGGCAAGCAAATTAAAATGTCAAATTCCAAATATTTTAGGTCAAGAGTTCCTAATGACATTTCATACCTAGGAGTCAATGAAATTAGTGGGACTCATTCCATGAGGTTGCAGCCAGAAAGAGAGAAGTACACGTCTGTGCTAATAGCTGAGCTAAAGATACAGCCATTTCTGACTTCTCCTTACTATGAACTGTTTCAGCTGGTTATCATGACTAAAACAATTTTAACTACTCTACAGATTCTTTAGAGCTCATTAAGAAGCAACTCATTAAGAAATGCTGCCGTTTAATGTTTTTATTATCTTTCACTATTATATAGTGAAGCACTACCAGATCTAGCACTGTGTCTTTTTCAGTTGTAGGCTAGAAGATTAGCACTGTCTCATTTTCACTCATCTAGAAGTCACTGGGTTCTTTCTGGTTAAAAACAGTACAAAAATGTCTTAAGAAAAAACGATATATGAAGAGAAAAGCTATTTGTCTTGAATAACTTACTAAATAGCTTAGTAACAAAGTAAGTTTCTTTTCCAGTTTGTCCTCCAGCAGTGGTGTTTGCCCTAATCTGAGCTCTGTACCTGGTGTTGGATTGCAAGGATTTAAGCTGGTACTGCAGGACACTGCCATTCACCGTTTCTTCTATTAAGACATAAATGGAAGGTTAAATGGTTATCTCATCCAACATAGAACATCTGCCATTCCTTCAAGCCTCTTTCATCATTCATTCATTCCAAGTGCTTTTATGCCACTTCAGATTCTAAGTGAATTATAATAAAAGGAGGGGAACAACCTCAGCAATTATTTCTATAAACTATCTCTACAGGCCATTTCCTTTCTCATTTTTCTTTCTTTTACCACCCCTCTGAAACATGGCTGAACAACTCTTAAGCACAGAGTTAATCAACAGGGAGGCAGTGTGAGGCATAGCGTCTGGCTTCACAACTACTGAAAAGAGCAGCTCATGTATTTGTCTAGAGGGCAGATTAGAAAAGCATATTGTCAGCACCTAAGAACTGTAGGTAATTTCCTATTGAGTTTACACTGGAGCAGGATATTCACAACTGCTCTCCATTCAACCAATCTACCATGATATCTAATTGGAAGATGCAACCCCCACCCCCATTTTAAAAAAATTAATTATATTTATACCCTGGCTTTCTACTGAATTGAGGATGTTCAATTGCATCCCCTCAGACTGACTGATAAGATTTCCCCAGGGATATTTTATTTCCCAATAGGCATTTGCAAGATAAGATAGTTTCAGAAAATCATCACTTAGCTAGCTTCTTGTCATTCAGCTATTGGATCATTGTTAGGGCTACCAGATTTGGACTGAAAAATCCAGGCAGCCATTTGTTGTTGTTGTTTAGTCGTTAAGTCGTGTCCGACTCTTCGTGACCCCATGAACCATATTGCGCCAGGCCTTCCTGTCTTTCACTGCCTCCCTGAGTTTGCTCAATTTCATGCTCATTGCTTCAGTGATGCTATCTAGCCATCTCATCCTCTGCCGTCCTCTTCTCCTTTTGCCTTCCATCTTTCCCAGCATCAGGGTCTTTTCCAAAGAGTCCTCTCTTCGCATTAGGTGACCAAAGTATCTGAGCTTGAGCTTCATTATCAATCCTTCCAATGAGCAATCAGAGTTGATTTCCTTTAAGATTGACTGGTTTGACCTCCTAGCAGTCCAGGGGACTCTTAAGAGTCTTCTCCAGCACCACAGTTCAAAGGCATCAATTCTTCGGCGTTCAGCCTTCTTTATGGTCCAGCTCTCACAGCCATACATTACTACTGGAAAAACCATAGCTTTGACTATGCGGATCTTTGTCGGCAAGGTGACGTCTCTGCTTTTTAATATGCTATCTAGGTTTGCCATAGCTTTCCTCCCAAGGAGCAAGCGTCTTTTAATTTCATGGCTGCAGTCTCCGTCTGCGGTGATCTTGGAGCCCAAATAAATGAAGTCTGTTACTGCTTCCATTTCTACCCCTTCTATTTGCCAGGGATTGATGGGTCCAGATGCCATGATCTTAGTTTTTTTAATGTTGAGTTTCAAGCCAGCTTTAGATAGCAGCAAAAAGATTCAGAAAAATAAATACAATTACCTATGTGATTTTCTGATCTGACTTCAGAGATGGAAATATTGTTGGTTTGTCAATACTGTGTGATTGAGCAAAGTGACAATTGAGGCACTTTCACACATGGCTGCACTACTCCAGCATTAACTCTGCACTTCTGCATCCTTATCTGAATTTGACAACTGATCTTAACTTTTTCTGGCCCAGCTATGACATATCTAATCTTCTTTCTAATCTGAAGCTCTGCAGAGCTTGTAAGTGGTCCATTTTCAGCTTCAGCTGATCTAGCATTCTGCTTACAGGCCCTTAATATGGAATGTGGCTTGATCCTTCTTCCTTTACAACAACCTCTCTGATTTTCATATGACAAATCCAGATCATCTGAGATTGCCTATGCTATTCGTAGAACTGCATGCTGATCTGTATGTAGACCCTTGTAATTTTCAGGTACACAGCACCTAGGGGAAGGGAGTTGGGGTAAAATTGTCTTCACCTTCAAACTACTTGGTTTTTTCCCTGCAGTAACTGTCTCATGAATGGGGCTGCTAATTATTTGTTTTTGTTTTGTGTGGAGTGGCAGGTTGAGTGGATTGTTGTTCCTCCAAAACCATCTCACCATCACCATATATACACCTGAAAAGTCCTCTTCCCAATGCTCCAGAATGGGAATGCAAAGCTCAGTTTTCTTGATACATACTACAGAATCAGAAACTACTTAGAATGGCTACCACCCTAACTGTAAGCACAATCCTGACTATTTTTAGAGTCAATAATCTACTTATTAAACTGATTGGGTTATCCTTATACAACTCCAACATAGCAACATCATGACTACGAGACAATGACAGCCTTTATTCTCCCTCTGTTCTTTAAAATTAACCTAATGTCTGCTTTATTCAAGACCAAGAGAGATTCAAGCTTGTGATACAATGTCTGTTTGTAGAAATTGTTTAGTAAGGATCTCCCTTTCTGCTGCACTCAAGTCATTGCAATAACATGCAACCATGTTGCATCTATTATAAACACTGTGAGCCATCTGAAACCTACGACTTTGAACAGACAAGGGTATCGCAGGAACTCAACTTGACAAATGGCAGCCTCCTATAATTATTTTTTACTGGGCATTCCTGGAAGCAGCAGCCAATCAACAGGATAAAATAATGCCACAACTGTAAAGCACATCACTGTATGCTGACATTATTATAAGGCCAGGTATTTTTCAGCAGAAATTCTCAAATTGTCATTTCAAGTAAACTAGGACCATCTCTATGTAACAACAAACACCTTTCCTACCAACTTTAGAGAATGTTTAGGAAACCAAAGAAATCAGGAAATATATTAAAGAAGCAGAAAATGTAAGACCAAAAAGAACTGGAATAGGCTGACTCAAATTATTCCAGGCTGCCATCTATCCTAATGGAATAGGTACACAGCCTCTTCTGCATTATGTTCAGTAGAGACAAGAGAGCACAGTAGAATTCCATCTCTACAACAGGGTTAGGGTTAGGCAATTAAACAAAGACATAACAGTTGAAGTTACTTTAAAGCAGTTGACACCAAGTTTAAATAAAGGCTACCTCAGACTAAGAAAGCATACCTCTGAAGTTAAAGCATTGGCAACAGCTCTTCTTTTGTTTCATGCTTGTATACATACCCAATTGTTTTCCATCTTCTGCTCTATACAATATAGTATAGTTAATAATTACACCATTTCTTTCTGATTTTGGAATTTCTTCCCATTTTATGATGGCATCATTTTTACCAGGATTTTTCACTTCAGCATTAGGACCTATAGATGGGACTAAATCATACAGAGTAACTTTAACAGTTTCAAAGCATCATAGCAGTTGATTAGGAAATAGCTCTTCCAACAAGAAATGGCCATGTGGATCATGGAAGGAGTTTTGATACTTTGGAAATGGAACGTATCATATATAAACAGAACAAGATGGGCCACTGGCCCAAGAAGATATTACTAATATATATGTAAAGAGAGACTAAAATGCCAGGGCTTTGGGGAGAATTTTTGCCTATAGGTAGTTGATATTGATATGTGACAGGTAGGTCTCATATATGATGGAGATAACAATTTCTACTGCCTACCAAAGCTTTGATTGCACAGTGATCCTCCAGTATTTTCAAAGAGGTAAGCAAGTTCAGATTTCCTTTGTATTTGTTAACCCCTTATTATAAATTGGAAAAAGACATTTCTGCTGAATAATGTATGCTCCATGCCAGCTACTTAGCTAAAGTTGTAATGAATTCAGTCCCTATCAGTCCAGGACCATTGTTTATACGTACTTCCTTCATGAAAGTAGATACTGGTAGAACTCGGCATTTTTATTTCACGTTTATGCAGAGGGTATACTGAAAAATGATAGCATCTATGGCGTTTAAAGATTCCTGGAAGAAAACAAAAGTAATAGAATATTACCCTTCTTTCAAGGTTGTTATCAAGAATCCTATTAAATGCTATTTATATGCTACACTGCCAAAAAAGGCAGAAAAATAAAACATGAGAGTGAAGGCTTCAAACTCTTGGTAAGGATTTTACTTTTGTACTGTACTTAATAAATATTCCCAAATCCAGGGGGCATCCATGGGGGGGGGGGGATCAAAAAAGTCAAGATGGCAGCCATGACTGTGTAATTAAAACCCTGGCTTTTTTTTACATGCACCATACTATGCACCATAGCATGTAAAAAAAGAGGAGAAATTGAATCATACAATTGCAACCACCATCTTGTGAAATTTTTCACCCCTCCTGCCAGTGCCCCTGCCCAACTCTGTTACACTTTGCCTCTGTATTACATCTGCCACACAGATAAGTTAAAGTACCAATCTAGCAAAGACAATGCTTTACAAATATTCATTTCCCTGCTGGACTGGGTGGAACTACAGTATGCAGTTTGAAACCTACTCCTAAACTAGATTACTACATTTGGGACTATCTTTATATTCTTACTATTGTGCATATGAATACGCATTTATCTCACGTATAAATGTGAGTAAAGTTTGAGAACTTGCTGTTCTCAAAGTACCAACCAACATATAAGCAGAAATCACAGAAATGATATAAACAAGAGTCACTCCTTGTGAGATGGGCGGTGTCCGAATTTGAAATATAAATAAATAAATAAATAAATAAATAAATAAATAAATAAGTAAGATATAAGGAAGGCTAAAATCTTTAAAGCACAAAAAGCCTTCCACAGTAGCTGCAATTAAACTAAAAGCACTTAAAACTGGGACAAAACCAGGTCAGAAGCTTCTGCTATCAGCTTCTGAAGAATCAACAACAGTGTGAGAAAATGCTTGCCCCATCTTTCCCCTTGAACTAATTAAGGCCAATACCTTCTGAGGAAAGTGAATCCCAAGCCAAAGACACCATCAACAGGCTCAGAATTCTTCTGTTTTTGATTGATTTTTAAGAGCACTTTTGGAACTGCTGAACTATCTTGGCAGGAGAGCGGGACATAATTACACGAAGCAGAACATTCAAAACAGCCATTCCTTTATGCCAAAAATGTGTGCACACTGAATTACATAATGCGGCTTCAGCAGCAATGGAAGACAATCTAATCAATCATTTGTTTACTGAAAAAGGCAGTCCTGTTATTTGGCAAGTCAAATTCTGCATATTTAAGAGAGACTGGCAAAGGCGGCAGATGGAAAAGGAAATGTCTTGCCTATAAGGCAAGAGAGGAAGAAAGTATATTGCCAGAGATAACAAGTTTAGTGATGTTGCTTTCTTTAGTTCTAGAATTTAAATCCCCCTTTCTAAAATATTTGAGAGGCTGTGACTCATAGACAAACACTGAAGCATCAATAAATATACAATAAAATGAAATAGCCCTAACATGCAGAAATGATTAAGCTGATGATATGTATTATTTGTAGCTAGGCAAGTGGATATTATTGTGCCTTGTTATATAAATGCATTCTGTGCTCATCACAATAATGATACTTTTCAAAGCATACAACAACTGAGGGTGGATTACTCTGAAAAACTTCAAAGTTCTGAAGCATTCTCCTTTGCTTAAGTAACACTCAGAGATCTTCGTAAATAACACTAAGCACAGAGATACACAAAATCTATATAAATGGTGACCAACTAAAGCACGTATACTGTGGTAAAATGTTGAATAAAGCTGGGGAAATGGATGGAGTCATGGAGAAATCTTAAGAGGTGCCAGTGGTGGTGGTAGGATAGTGGGTACCATGTGGTCTGCTGTGAGGAATGAATATTTATCAAAAGGAGCAAAACTAGCTGTATATAAGAGTGTGCTTCTATCCACTTGCATGCACATTGAATGTAAAAGGAAGTTGAATGCAGTAGGAATGGGGTACTTAAGATATGCATGTAGTAAAGTAGGACACAATGGGGACAAGACTACACAAATGATGAATGAATGTGGGACTGAGTGCAAATAGGACTGAACAGCATGAAAATACATTCAGATGGTTTGGTCCGAGAGAGATGAGTGAGGACCAAATTGCAAAGCAGTCCATCAGTCAAGAGAAAGGGGAAAGCATAGAAAGTTGTGGTTGCAATTGAGAAGAGCCTCAATAAAAGATTAGCAAGAAGTTTAAAGAACAAAAGGCAGAGGAAGGACGTGGTGAAAGTAAGTACAGTTTGCAAATATGGAGCGGCATAGTGGATGACATTGGTGTAAACTAGACATAGCTATATTTATTTTTATTTTTCTTATCTCATGCTTTTAATTTATCTGGCTTAGTATTTCTTACTCCTTTTCTGTGCTTGTCCTAAAGTTGCTTACTCTAAAAAAAAATAAAAAATAACACAAAGGATATGTATGTACACTGCTAATTCCCAAAAAAACCTCTCAATGTAATGTCCATTTTTAATAAAAGAAAAATAGAGAGGGGAGATAGGACATAACTGAAAAACATACTGTAGGTAAAAAGACAATACTTAGAATCACTACCACACATAGTATATGTAATTAGCCTTAAAAACATACCTTTGGGGGAAGTCCATTCTGTGATATTTGTTATTCTATCCCAAGATCGCTTGTCTGGGTCTGTCTCGAGCTCATCATACCATTCTATAATATAACCATTTATTTCTGAATCTGTTGGATCCCATGTCAAAATCATTTCCTCTCCTGAAGGAGAAGCCTTCAGACTAGCAATTCTTTGATGTTCTAAGAGAATAATTGTCCACGTTAACCAGGTAAAATAGATCAGCAATTTAAGCAGTGATTACAACTGACAATGCTTGGCAGGGATGATTTACAGCAAAAGAAAACAGTAAATTACAGTATGGTAATATATATTTTAAAATATTGAGAAAAGGTTTCATGTGTTTCCTGACAGAAGATGTGGCAACCTAAACTGGAATGCCTATATACAGGTGAAACTCAAAAAATTAGAATATCATGCAAATGTTCATTTATGTCAGTATGGCAACTCAAAAGGTGAAACCAATATATGAGATAGACGCATTACATGCAAAACGAGATATGTCAAGCCTTACTTTGGTATTATTGTGATGATTATGGCGTACAGCTTATGAAAACCCCAAATTCACAATCTCAGAAAATTAGAATAGTGTGAAAAGGTTCAATATTCTAGGCTCAAAGTGTCCCACTCTAATCAGCTAATGAATCCATAACACCTGCAAAGGGTTCCTGAGCCTTTCAATGGTCTCTCAGGCTGGTTCAGTAGGAATCACAAGCGTGGGAAAGACTGCTGACCTGACAGTTGTGCAGAAAACCATCCTTGACACCCTCCATAAGGAGGGAAAGCCCCAAAAGGTAATTGCAAAAGAAGTTGGATTTTTCAAAGTGCTGTATCAAAGCACATCAATAGAAGGTTATGTGGAAGGGAAAAGTGTGGTAGAAAAAGGTGCACAAGCAGCAGGGATGACCGCAGCCTGGAGAGGATTGTCAGGAAAAGGCCATTCAAAAGTGTTGGGGACTTTCACAAGGAGTGGACTGAGGCTGGAGTTAGTGCATCAAGAGCCACCGCACACAGACGGATCCTGGACATGGGCTTCAAATGTCGTATTCCTCTTGTCAAGCCGCTCCTGGACAACAAACAACGTCAGAAGCGTCTTACCTGGGCTACAGAAAAAAAAAAAAGAACTGGTCTGTTGCCCAGTGGTCCAAAGTCCTCTTTTCTGATGAGAGCAACTTTTGCATCTCATTTGGGAACCAAGGACCCAGAGTCTAGAGGAAGAATGGAGAGGCACACAATGCACGATGCTTGAAGTCCAGTGTGAAGTTTCCACAGTCTGTGTTGATTTGGGGAGCCATGCCATCTGCTGGTGTTGGTCCACTGTGCTTCATTAAGTCCAGGGTCAACGCAGCCATCTACCAGGAGATTTTGGAGCACTTCATGCTTCCTTCCACAGACAAGCTTTATGGGGATGCTGACTTCATTTTCCAGCAGGACTTGGCACCTGCCCACACTGCCAAAAGTACCAAAACCTAGTTCAATGACCATGGGATTACTGTGCTTGATTGGCCAGCAAACTCGCCTGACTGAACCCCATAGAGAATCTATGGGGCATTGCCAAGAGAAAGATGAAGGACATGAGACCGAACAATGCAGCGGAGCTGAAGGCCGCTATTGAAGCATCCTGGTCTTCCATAACACCTCAGCAGTGCCACGGGCTGATAGCATCCATGCCACGCCGCATTGCGGCAGTCATTGCTGCAAAAGGGGCCCAAACCAAGTACTGAGTACATATGCATGCTTATACTTTGCAGAGGTCCGATATTGTTCTATTTCCAATCCTTGTGTTATTGATGTCATGTAATATTCTAATTTTCTGAGATTGTGAATTTGGGGTTTTCATAAGCTGTACGCCATAATCATCACAACTATACCAAAGTAAGGCTTGACATATCTCGCTCTGCATGTAATGCGTCTATCTCATATATTGGTTTCACCTTTTGAGTTGCCATACTGACATAAATGAACATTTGCACGATATTCTAATTTTTTGAGTTTCACCTGTATTATCAATGCAGGGTGCAAAAATAAACAGTGGATAATAGTGAAATGTTCAAATTACAGAGAAGTGTCTCATTGGGACATTCCTTTCTCTAAATGCTCAAGACTACACTTATCTAATGGGATGGAAACACCTATGCATACAGAATTTATGCCAAATCCTGGCGTCGCAAACAGTCCCAGAGTTAAGAACTGGAAATGCAAAAAAATTCAACTCAGCTAATCTCCCAAATGAGGACATTAAGCTATCGCATATCTCTCAGGCACAAGTTTTTAAGACACAAGTGTCTGTTAGCCATTTTACTGCTTTAGTACTTCATGCAAACTCTTTGGCCATTCACCTGTTCACTGGTAAGCAGGAACAGGCACAAATTTGTAAATGATCTTTTTCCTAGAGGTTTTGTGGATCATAACACTGAGGCACACAAAACAACTGCAGGTATTCTTTGAATATTAATCAGAGAACTAGACTTGCTCCAACCTCCTCCCAAATGAAACATGATGTTTCATTTGGGAGGAGGTTGGAGCAAGTCTAGTTCATCTGTTGCAAATCCTGCAAAGGGAGCCAAGTTCTTTCTAATGACACAGGAAGAAACAACTGAAAAGATAGCAAGAGGGACACCAACTATCTTGCCCTTCTTGAAGAAGAAGAGTAAGATGATTATCAGAAGAACTTCAACTCCAGATAAGCAACCTTCTTTTGTGATGTAGTCACAGTGATAGGAAAATAGCAAGCTGGCCTGGCTGAAAGAGAATGCACTCTCTATTGTACTAATGGTGAAGCATGAACTGAAGGGCATACTTGATTTGCAAAACTAAATGGGGTGCATTTACTCCTCATTTATCCAGAAGGATGTACTAGAGTCCATATTACAATGAAGATAGTCTAGAGAGATCAGCACACTTTTTGTCCTACACAGGGAACTTAACACTGAACAAGTACCAACCCATGGGGAAAAAAGGGCATAAAAGACTTGGGCATAAAAGTAAAGTATTCTTAGTTGCTAAAAAAGGGTAAAGCACCATTCCTTGTCATCCTGTGAGAAAAGAAAAAAATATTTCTAATACTAATTCTGGCTTCAGTGAGATGAAGTCTCTATCTGGGCAGATGCCAACCCAGTAGCAAGGTGCTCAAATAAGTGGATTAAGCAACACGTAGACACTTCAGGTAGGAACCCAAGATTTGGAGGTAGGGTTTCAAGATATAAAGGATAGGGTTGGGGGGGGGGGGGAAGTAACAATGTCATTGGAATATGAAGAATAGCCTACAACTGGCAGATAAAATACTGACATACTGACAGGAAGAAAAGTTTTGGTCTAAAAGAAAAGGAATAGGGCAAGATTGGCAAAAGATTCTAATCCAGGAGGTGGAATTACACTGGCAAAACATTTACAGATATTAGAGAGTGTCCTTTCTCAGGAAAGCTAATCTTTGCCACCCGGATTGCTCACATAATCACTTCAAGGTGATGCTCCAGATCAGAATAGAACTGTTATATCTCAATGATATACAATGATATCATGCTAAACTTTATTCTACAGCAAATTATTTGACTAAAGAAATCACATCCTGTATTGCATCCTTTAACTAAGACTTAGATCTCTTTTTACAAAATGGCAAACTGCATAAGCCTCTTACATCTATAGTTCCCCTGAGATAATTACCACCACACCTTTCTATGGGAGTGGCATAGAACCCCCAGTAAATAAATAAATACTTTTATTTTATTTTATTATTTTTGGTGCCTTTGAGTCACTGTTGACTCCTGGTGACTGCATGGACTAGTCCTTGCAGTTTTCTTGGCAAGGTTTTTCAAAAGTGGTTTGCCATTGCCTGCTTCCTAGGGCTGAGTGAGAGGGACTGGCCCAAGGGCATGCAGCTAGCTTTGTGCCTAAGGTGGGACTAGAACTCACGGTCTCCCAGTTTTTAACCTGGTGCCTTAACCATTACACCAAACTGGCTGTCTTATTATACACGCGCACACGCGCGCACACACACACACACTCCTGAATTTTGCCCACATCCCTGATTTATACTACGCAACTTTATTCTCACCTGTCTTTGCTTATATACATACATATTTAAATCTATGTAAGAAAGCTTAGAGGCCATTTTCATCTAACAAAAGGCCTAAAGACCAGTTGTTATTTCTTCTTTCATAAGATACCTTATGATTTGATCTCAGGGCTGGAGGAAGTTTCTTACCATAGCATATATAACTGTAATAGCAAAGTTATTTGGTAATATTCTTCTCTAATAAAGTATCTATATATTTAGCAGGCCCTTCCAAATTTCTCTCTCTCTCAGATGCGCTGCAACAAAGCACGAGTATTTGCTCTTTGGCAAATAATAGTAATGCAGTATACAGTATAAACAAAAAACAAACCCTTTCTATGTCTTTGTGTATATGTTGTGTGTGTATTTGCATAAACGTACCCATACTTTCTTCTCCTATTGATGGAATTCTAATAGTAGCTTCAGGAGAATCTCCAGCGCTGTTATGAGCAATAACACTGATTTCACAGGCTTCCCCCGTCAGGTTGACAATTACAGACTCATTCTGATTGTATTTTAATTCAGTAGTGTTGTTTTCCATGATGTACTTTACTGTATAGCCAACTATTATTCCTGAAGATGGGAATTCTTTATGTTCCTGGTCAGTTCATGATAGCAATTAAGAAGACAAATGATTAAACATGTATAGGACATCCTCAAAACGTAATGCATGAATAATACACACAATAGTAAAGGAGGCACTTGAGAAATATTCTCGTGTTAGCTACAGAGTTATAGTTATTCATAGTCCCAGACAATTTTGCACCATAAAAATGTGTAAATGATTAAAACACATTTAAACAGTAAAATAACAGAATTGTTAAAACCTAAATAGTTAAGCAGTAGAAATTAAAAGGTCAGCATGTTTTTTTTTCTTCCAGTGACTTTTGGAAGTCAATTTAGATCCCATGAAAGCTTCCTTTGGAAGAATTATGCAAAGCACCAGAATCTTATGTTCGTTCACAAGGAGTCAACTTCTGCAGCAACTTGAAGAGGTTTTCCAATGATGCCCATTTGTATGGGTCTCAGATGTATATCATTTCATATAACCACAGCTTCACCAGCTTTCAGGACTAGTAGCCATCCTGCATTCTCATCAGCAATTGCAGAAAAGCTGTATAATCTCTAAACAACATTAATCAGTGTGGGGGTTTTTTAAACTTACTTTTATTTGAACAGAATTTTATCTTAGGTTTTTTAGCCTAAAACATGATGCTGTAAATATCAGCATTTCATTTTAAGAAATTTTAATAACCAGGATTCTTCAACCTGATATCAGACTTGAAGCTACAGTAAAGAACCTTGGAAACCATATACATAATCCTTATCTTTCCTGTTTCTCAGCAAAAAGAAAAAAGCTGTACATTTCTATGTGTAATTAATGCCCTCTTAGATAAACACTTTTTTATTCTTGAAAAAACTAATAATTTGTTGAAAGGAATTTAGCATAAGAAACTTAAATGCAGTTCTTTTCCAAAGTGGATATAAATTATGCTTTCACTGGAAAAGTCAATTCAGACAAGGAGAGAATCTAAATTTTGACAGTTTAAAGCTTCTACTATATAGCTATTAAAATCTACTGAGAAATAAACCAGTACATTCATAAAAAGAAACTGGAATCTTTAAATATCCTAATGTTTGTTACCTTCCGCAGAAGATGCACACTTCTGTTTCCATTAGGATGAAAAGTTTCAATTACTCTCCATAAGTCTACTTTCAAAGGAGCTATTAAAAACAAATGAAACAGAATTTTAAAATATCAAAACAAAATGCATAAACATCCTATTCTTACAGATCACTAAGACAGCTACCTCTGCCCTTTTGTAGGTTAACTAATGGCTAGTCTTCTCTAGCAGCAGACAGACATTTGACTTAACAGTAACATAATGACACCCAATTCTTTATCGTCCTTCCCAAATGGGCAGTTTCAGCTGTATTCTAATAATTGGGCATGTCAGGGCATCATGACTGAAAAGCTGGAAATGCTTAATCCAATTAAAAGAGGTTAAAGGTATCAACTGCAATCATATCATCAAAGCCCTGCCATGCATGCAACACATGTTAAAAATTAGCAGGGCTTCCTTTCAAGATCAATGTCAGCCCTTCAAGATAGGCCAGGTCAGGAAACAAACACCACAAGAAATACTAGAACTCTACTTTATTGATATAGGCTACAAAAACAGAATCTTGAAAACTGGTGGTATCTCCCCTTCACTTCCTTTCATACCAAGAAGAATCAAGGCAGGGCCACTTTAAGTCTCTTTCTCACGCTTTCTTGTTTTCTCATACTGAGCCCATGTTTTCCTAATGGTCTCTGCATACCTTCGCCAAGGTCATCTCTGTGCTCCTCTGCTGGTTGAGATAGAGCTGCCTCTATCACCAGCCAAACAAGTTGCTCTAAAGGAAGGCAGCTGGGAAGAAGTACTCATGGGAGAAGCAGATGACCGTAGGCTTTAGAACGTAACCCCACAACTCCATTTTTTAGCTGGAACATATGCTTGCAAAGAACAAGAGCCACCCGTACTATTTATATTTTCTTCTGCTACAACCCAACTAAACTAAATGAGTTCCCTGTATAAACGTTGCAGAAACAATATATGTGCCATTATTTCTGCGGCTTTTATAGTTCTAACTTTAACCTTTATTAACCATGACTAAACATTTTTAATTCTGCAAATTAAATCTCTATGCCAAACTTAGCTCTGTTTTTGCTTACCTTGTTCTTCTGTTCTGTTTGTTGCTTTTTTGCTCCATTCACTCCAGAATCTTGACTCATTAACCTTGCATCGAACAACAACTGTATAATTTGTAAAATTCCATAGGCCAGTGAGATTTGAACATTTTTCTTTTTCATAGCTATCCATCTGGACATTGATATCTGACTAAAAATAAACAGAATTGTTGTTTCAATAACCACAGTAAAAAGGATAAATGAAAAGTTGTAAATTAGGATTATCATACATCCAGATAGGCAGATGTTGTTGTTTGATGATTTGATGATGGTGGTGGTGGTGGTGGTGGTGGTATTATTATTATTATTATTATTATTATTATTATTCATGCCAAATCAACTTGGTTTCCATTTTATGATAGAATGACCACTTTAACTGATAATGGAAATGCAGTAGACATTGTGCACCTTGATTTTAGCAAAGCATTCTGTGAAGTTCCCATAAGATTTAGTAAAGTAGATGACAAGATGTCAGCTGGATTATGCTACCATTAAATGGATACAGAGCTGGTTGATCAATCACACCCAACAAGTGTGCAGGGTGTGCATCAAAGTGAAAGGAACTGCAGGGCTCCGCTCTAGACCCTGTAATAGTTCACATATGTATAAATGATTTGGGTAATGGTTTAGAAAATACTATGATCAAATCTGCAGATGACACAGTGGTAAGGTGAATAACAAACAGAGGACAGTATCAAGATTTAGGAGAATCTTTACAAGCCAGAATATGGGGCAAAAGCCAGCAAGGTAAATTTCAGCAGGGACAAGTCCTACATCTGGATAGGAAAATTAAAGGATTTAGTATAGGAATGGGAGGGAACATACTGGGCATCAATATTCAGAAAAAATACCTGGATGCCTTGGAAGATCACAAGCTGTACATGAGATTTTGCAAATTCAGCTGTAAAATAACCCAAATGCAATCCTAGGCTACATAAACAGGAAGAATAGTATCAAGACAAAGAGAAGTTACTATTTCTCTCTATTCTGCACTAATCAGACCGCACTCCAAATACTGGGTCCAGTTCTAGGCATCGCATTTTAGGAAGGACACTGACAAACAGTAACATGACCAGAGGAGAGCAACCATGATGAGCATCAGTTGGAAGCAATGGGCATATTTAGCTTGGGGAAGAGAAGACTGCAGGCAGACACGACAGCTGTCTTCAAGTATCTCAAGCACTATGATGAAGAAGACATAGGAGAATTATTCAGAGTTATTCCAGGAGACAGGATAAGAAAAAATGGATCTAAATTACAAGAAAGTAGATTTCAGTTGGATATCAGGAAAAATGTCCTAAAGGTGTTTGAATAAAGGCTGGGTGGCCATCTTTTGGGGATGCTGTAATAGTGGATCCCTGCACTGGGCAGACAGATGGACTAGATAATTTCCAAGGTCAGTTCCAACCTTTACATTCTATGATATTATAGTTTCCAGCTTACTACCATAAGCATATTGTCACATCAGGGTAATCACAAATGTTAAACCATGAATGTCTCCTCTTCTAATATTTGAGTAGAGTTGACCTTCATTCAAAGGCATCAGAAGGGGGCAAAGAAAGAAATGCTTACACATTCATCATGATACACTTGTGCCAAATATTATGATGCAAAATGATGCAAGACATACATTACCTCATTTGACTTGTTCAGGACACCACTACCTTCACTCTCACTTTGGAATGAAATTAGGGCACTTGGGAGCCTCATTTTCAATGCCATCATCTAAGGGACTGCTTGCAGTTTTTATAAGCGTGTCATGAATAACTTCTTACTCCATTTTTAAGTGATTTGTTAGAACTTATATCAATTAAAATTTGGCTTACTGAAATATTTTTTGTTGTGGCTTGGTACTGAATCTGGCACGTAACAGGATCAAAACTTTTGTTATGTCTTTTCCAGCAAACTTTTAGCATTCCCTTCATCCCTTCTAGTTTCATTATGGAAGGAGGACCAGGTTTCACTAGAATTAAGAAATGACTCAGTAAGCTTTCAGAGGTTAGCATACAATTTTAACTATTTTCAGTGACAGAAAACATGCATTTAGGACGAAAAGGAGTCAATGACTGAGACAAGCAACCCAAGGTCTGTAGCAATCATTCCTAAGAACCACACAAAGTGCCCAAATTCACCTACTACAAAGCTGCATCAACTAAAAATTGCAATAACTTTATCTGTAGTTCTGCCCAGTATGCTTGACAAATCCTATTCCAGATATTCATAGAGAAAACCCATTCAAATCCATAGTTAGATCCCACTTAGAATTTTAGAAACCAACCGGGTGCACAGATATCTAGGAATAAATTGTCATGCATCATCCCGGCAGCATCTACAGAAAGGGATGAAATAAAAATTGGCAAGATTGTGGACGGAGTATTGCAATGCAAACCTTGCCCCATTTGAATGCGCAGATGATGCCTATACAGAAGAGGCAGGACTCGCATCACAGACTCCTTTTGTGGATGCTGTTGCATCAACCACTTCATTTCACAATGACAACAAAAGAAGCTCTTGCTGTTCATTTGCTATCAAATCCTTCTAAGAGGACATAGCAAGAAATAAATCTGAAATATTTTGAACATCACATCTGTACTCTGTCACTAAATTATGAACCTAACTGAGGCATAGCAACTTGAATTATAGTAAGCTAATTTATGTTCAGAGTTAAGAGGTACCATTACATCAGTACTCTCATCCAGAGCACACACTTATATATTTTGGGGTCCCTAAATATATGATAGATAAATGGTCTGAGATCACTTTCATTGGGTTAATAAAAAGATCTGCATGCGCAGTATTGGGTGTTTCTAGGTTTGCCCACATTACACCTCTGTTGTGCAAGCTGCACTGGCTCCCAGTTTCCTTCCAGGTGCTGGCTATCACCTTTAAAGCCCTACATGGCATGGGACCTGGTTATTTGCAGGACTACCTCTCCCTGAGAGTATCTGCCTGTCCTACCAGATTGGATAGGGTAGGCACACTCCAGGTCCCTTCCCTGAAACCTTGCCATCTAGTGGGACCTCGGAAGCAAGCCTTTTCTGTGGTTGCCCCCATCTTATGGAACACCCTCCCCTGGGTGATTCAGCAGACCCCCAACCTTTTAGCCTTTCAGAAGGCCATCAAGACCTGGCTTTTTACCCAGGCACTGGGATCGAATGAGGATATCTGGAGCTGATTCTGGGGCATCCTAAGGGGATGATTGAGGTGCTGGGTTTTGGTTCTTGGTTTTATGGTTTATGATTTGTGATTTTATAGTTATTGGTTTTATTGTTGTGAGCCACCCACAGCTGTGTTTAAGATGGGTGGCCATACAAATCTTTTACACAGACAAATACAAAATCTACTATTAAGCAAACAGTTGACTTACATATCTCTTGCAAATGTAGGAGAGTCCGGTGGGATGCTACTTCTCCAAAATTATTTTTTGCTTTGACTTGTATATGATAAGAACCATGCGGAAAGTAGTCCACTGAACATGAACCATTTTTCATTTCACAGGTATAATCCTTACTTCCATACCTTTTATTGAAAAAAAATCAAAAGTAGATGATCGTTTAAAAAAATTCTTAATTAAAAAAAAAGTGGTTAAGAATTTTACCCTGAACCCATCATAGAACTTATTAGACTTGACACAATTTAAGAAAAAAATTAGGCAAATTTTCCCCTTCATCACTGATATGACAAAACCCCATGGATTTAAAATAAGGAAAGCATATGCTTTTCTCCCATAAAAAGTAATACCCCCCCAAAATCTGCTGAGGTCAAAGTAGATATTATAACTAATCAGGATCATGTTATCTTGCTTAAGACAGATCTGCAGTTGGTTATGAAAAGCGAGCTCTAAACAAAGTCAAACACAATGAGTCCAACAGCGTAGCAGGGAGAAAATGAGGCAAGACCAGCATGGACAACTAGTGAGGATGCTGACCCAGCAAACAGGAATTGAAGACTTTAAGACTCATCTTCCCATTATCAGATATGTTTAACTCATGAGGAGGGTCTTCCTGAGTACAGCATTACATACAAGTTCTATTTCTCAAGTAGGCATTTTGCCTGGACACCACTGGAGTTTGTATCCTCTGGCACCTTCACTCCTTAGAGATAAGTAGGACTCAGCCAATAGTTCCATGGGAGGGTGGAAGGTTCCTGCCACCTGAGAATTCTCTAACAGAAGCAAAACTCTATTACATGTAAGTAATGCATCTCACAACAAGAGGGTTCTAACTCTTCTTATGACATGCACACAGGATTTTTTTCCTTTTTATTAACTGGTAGTCCCCACATAATTTCTATGAAGATTAGACAAGAAATACCAAAAAAAAATTAAATAACAAGAGTGAGGAATCAGGCAGAGGTGAATAGATGATATTGATCCAAGAAACAATATGGAAAAAACCAGTCACATTCCCTTTTCCAGACAATCAGGAGGAGTCTGGCTGCACCTTTTCTGACTAACAATTTTTATTAAAAAGCATAAGCTTTTGTGAGGTACAGCTCACTTCATCAGCTGCACAGAGAAGTTAGACTGGTGTAGGATTTATACTGGGATGAGCCACTCTATGCAGCTGATGAAATGAGCTACAACTCCTTTGGGAGAAACAGACTTTGAACCTAATGGCATGGAATAATTATCATCCAGTTGCCCAAACTCATCTGGGGGGAAAATATAAGAGTTGGAGTTAAGACACTCTTGGAGGAAACTGGCTTTTTTAGACAAATCCAGTCTGGGTTCAGGCTTAAGGGCCAAAGTAGCCTCGGTTACTCTGATAGGTGACATATAAAAGGAAAGGGATGGGGGCAGGGGAGTACAATCTGCTATTTATTCTGGGGCTCCTGCTCTTCTTCACTTCCATTGTCTGTAATATTATTAGATTGTCTCTGAAAATTAAGGTGTTATTGGGGGGGACCACAAGGCACTAGGTCTCCAGTACAACTTCATATCTATATTTATTTATAAAGTAAGCAGATAAATACAACATAAAACTGCTGGCAGAAATCATCACATGATAGCGAGTACAGAATCATCAGTGTGATGACTGATACCTCTATTTTTGTAAGGAGTATGGTCAACTGGATGTACAGTAACAGGCTGTGCAAAACATGGAGCATGTCTAGATGCAGTGGTGGACTGGATAGGAGCTAATAAATTTGAATCCAGGTCAGACAGAGGTCCTACAGGTGAACAGGGCTGGGTAAGGTTGCACTTCCCTCTGAAAGGACAGAACAGTGACCTGGGAGTGGTTACAGAACATTCACTGTCACTATTGGTCAAGTCTCTATGAGGCAAGAAGCACCTTTCCCCATTTTGGCATGTCAGCTACAGTTCTTCCTAGACAGATCAATGCAATTTTGATCTTTCTGCACATAGCACATCCTCTAAATATTCACATAGCATGAGCCAGAAAGCAGACTTTTTTTGTTCTGGTATTTGTTGTGTACAATATGTCTCCCAGTAGAGCTAAAGAACACAGCAATATGTTTGCAGTTTGGTGCATGCTGAAACCATTACTATTCTCTCAACTGTTGACATGATGTCAAATATTATAGTAGTATTGATGAGGGGATCCAAGAGATTCATGATACCAACCATCTCACTAGTAATCAGTTTTAATATATTACCATACTTAATGTTCTATAAGTTTTATTATGTGGTAAATTATGCACCAGACATTTTAAAGTTGTACTCTGCTAGGACTGCATGACAAATGGTAGAAAATAATAAAATGTATACCATAAGCAAACCAAATCAGTCAGTTATTTATTTGTTATTTATAAATAATTCACATTTCTAACGCATCAATGATTCTGAGTGGTGTCCAGAATTAAAAACAGGGATATTAAACAGAACAGAAAAGGAAGATGGTCACCCCAGTGGAACAAACATCTGCTAAAACCTGTAAAACCCTTACAGAGGGAGCCCACGTCCCACCCCAGTCCAAAGCCTGGGGAAAGAGCCGGGTCTTCAAGGCACATTTAAAGGAGAGCAGGGTCGGGGATCTTCAAATCTCTGGGAAGATGGGTTCCAGAAGGCAGCCTCTCTGACAGAGGACGTGCTTCCTGAGTCTCACCAGATGACATTGTTTAATGGATGGGATCTGGAGCATGCCAATTTCGTCTGATCTTACAAGACAGGCAGCAGCAATGGAGGAGAGACAGCCTCTCAAATAAGCAGTCCCTATACCATGTAGGTGATGGTAGTCAGTTGGTTCTACTTCTTGATCACTATCCAATTGCCACTTACCAAAAAGCGTTGATAATGTATGTTGTGTCACTGGATGTTTCTTTTCCAGAGGTCCAGCTGCAACTAAGAGTATCATTGTAATAATAAATGCAAGAAATGTTTTCAGGTTTCTGTGGCAAGGCTGTAATCAAGTGAAACAAAAGAACAGTTGTTATCAGGCATTTATAAATTTAATTTAATTTATTAGATTAATAGCCCTCTAAATGCTAAACACTCAAGTATTTCCATGTGGAGCTTCCTTCATTTTATCTTCAAACAACAGCCTGTGAGGTATGTTGGGCGAGAGGAGGACTGGCCCAAAGTCATTCAGTAAGTTTCCATGATTGAGGGGAGACTCCCCAGTCCTAGTCTTTAATCATCACATCACATTGGCTCCTTTCATTTGTAAAGAGAGGGTTGTATTTAATAAATATGACTACCTTTTATATTATAACTCCTACTATAATCCCATTATTTTTACTAGGAAATAATATTTTCCAAGCCAACCAACAGCTATCAAGACTTAACTATGTTCCATTAAAGAGGATAAAGGCCATACTAAGGATCCACACATACTGTACACAAAAAACATTTTTCATTGTGCCAAAGAAAATCTTCCTTCTGCCCCAATTAGCTTCAGGAAAGAAGTTCCAAATAGCAAAAATATTCTTAGTCTTTACCAATAATTCAATTAAGTAAAATTGCAAAGATTTAAACTGTTTACAAGTAGTCCTCGTTTAGCAACCACAAGTGGGACTGGCAACTTGGCTGCTAAGTGACACAGTTGCTAAGTGGAAAATCACATGACTGCAACTGTGCTCCTTTTCCCCCCTCCCCTGTCCTTTGGAATGCTGACTTAATTAGCAAGAAGGGAATTAATGTTTGCATATACATTCATTGGAGAGGAAGTGATTACAAGACACAAAGCAGGCACACAATGGAGAATACACATTGAAAGGAATGTGCTCCCCTCCCCACCTGCCCCAAACCATACAGGAGGCACTCAAAAGCTGAAGGTGTGAAACTGATGCGTCTTGTCAGTTACTGGCACAGCTGTGGCTAATTAAAGTCACAGCTGAGCTTGTTAACTTGCAGCTTGCACCTTTTGGGGAAGTACTGCACTGCACAGAAAAGCAGCTCAGGAAGAGATTGGAGAAAGCAACTCAAGAAGCCATCGCTTGTTTAAGCAATCTCTCCGCTCTTTGAGTGGTAAATGCGGGCCTTGGTCACAAAGTTATTTTTTCAGCAACATTGTAACTTCAGACGGTCACTGCACGAGGCACGTGAGGACTACTATCATTATTAATAATAACCTGTATTATTAGCCTCACTCACTGCTAGAAAGATAAACCACCGACTTTTATACTGCCTGCTACTAACAGTTCTTAAAAGTTAAAAGTTCTTATCACCAAATGTAATAGTTTTATCCAAATTTGTTTAGCATTGCAACCCAATGGCAAGAAATGTGCAAAAGGTTCAACTTACCAGTTAAGCAGAAATTGCAAAGCATTGTCAAGATCCAAAGCAAAGAAAGGAATGCTTTATTTTGGGTCATTTTGGGAAGGCTGGACATTCTGTAACAAAATGTAAGGATTGCTTGTTAGCTTGTTTTGCACAAAATGTCAGTAATTCTCTGCTTACTGTGTTCATAAAACCCAAGCAAAAATCAAATATTTATAACACAAGCATAAAACATAAGATGGTATACTATATATACATAATAAACCCAGATAGTTCTGATCCAGAAAAAATGTTTCTTGTTCATAGGTTGGAGTAATTCTCCTGTAGTATTTACTATATATTTTTACTGGTGAGTATAATTAAATATTAGAATGAAAATCAAGTAGTTTAATATAGCATATTGTCTTAACTGAATTTCCAGTTGTAGCAAGTGGGAAGGAAAAGGAAATACTGTGTCTCACTTTTCTGCAAGAGAATAATTTGGTATTAATACCATGTATTTCAAGCCCAAAAGCTGATAAAGAGCTCTGATTATGAATTAATCTTCTTCCTCACAGGAATGAAAATATAGTTTGCTTCCTATGAACAAGTGTATTATTCTAGAGGTGAGCCATTAGAAGAAATCAGGATGTTCTCATGGTTGCTGTCCTCCTGAGAATGGAACTTCTGGTTTAACTTCTTGCCCAACATGTTTGCCAAATCTTCTACAATAAGTGTGATTAAAAAATTATGCAATTTGAAGCAATCAGATCAGCTGTCTGCAAATTAATGCACTGCTCTTTGGCAGGCATTTCAGCCTGTCTATAGATGCAAATCAGACCTATCCATGTCTGTGGGGCTTTTCAAAGTGCAGAGGGGCAGCCATATAAATTTGACAAATAAACAAACAAACAAAAGACTTCTGTTTTTAAGAGGCTCATCTCCTTAATAAAATGCCTCTTTCCTATACTGTATAGTCCTTATTATTTTTTTCTGCTTTGTCCTCTTCCTTGGAAATTAGTCAGGCAGGGAAAAAGCTCATTCCAGGAACCCAAATAAAAGCATTCATATTATATCACTGTTAATTCTCTGTCTGAAAACACCTGGCAAAAAGTACTCTTCCCCCTATTCAAACCCTAATTACAAATTAGTCCCCTATGAAATTACTCTTACTGTTAGGCTGTCTGTCCTAATTCAGCCAGAATCTCCCTGCAGCTTAAAGCCATTAGTCTGCATTTTGAAATTGTTACATGAACATTGCTGAGACCTGCAGGGTAAAAGTCAGAAGACCCCAAACCTCCTTTCCCAGAAACCTTCGGGTATTCACACCCTGCTCTTGCCTCCTGCTTCAGGGTAGCAGCTTGCTAATTCCCACTGCTACCATCTGTCTTCCAAGGGACCCTTCCCCTGGCATCCACCCCCTACCCCAGTGCATGCAAGAGAAAAAGCTCTCACACCCTACGATACTTTTCTGATTATTAAAAATAAAACATAAACATTGAATTATTTTCTATAGTGCTACCTGCTGGCTCTGTAGCATGAATGTGGGGCATCTGGAGGAATAAGCCCTTCCTTCCACTCCCCTGGAAATAGACCAATGCCACAGAGCATAAAATCAAACTTGTTTTAAGATAACTTTTTTAAAAACAGCTTTAAATATTAAAAGGCAGATATCGAATTTGAAAGGAAACAATTACAAAGCTCCCCAGACCATGTCATACAGCAGTTTACCAATTAGTTAAATAAAAAGAAAAATCCAAAAGTACATACAATCCTCCTGAAATACAATACTCCAACATAAGGTGGCTATGGTCTGCCACAAATGCAGCACTGTTTACCAGGATCTCCAAGAAAATACCGGAGGGGTATCAAACCACCATTACAGATCACAAGAAATTCCCCAAAATGAGCACAGCCTGAGATCTGAGAGGCGAGATTAAACACTCTATTCAGTCCCTGGTACAGAGGCATTCAATTCAATTCAATTCAATTCAATTCAATTCAATTCAATTCAATTCAATTCAATTCAATTCATTCAATACGATGTCACCGATGCTTCAACCAACATAAAAAACCTGAGACTTGGCACCACACAGCTAACAGAAATATGTTTTTTAAATCTAGCATAAATTTCTAGCTATACACTTTACTTATTTCTACAAAAATAGAAAACCCCTGAAGCAAATGTTCCTCTGCTTCCATTCAATACTGTACATTAACTGAAGGCTACTGAGGAAATGGAACACCCTGCTCTTTATCAGCCTCTCTCCAACAGTTTGCTGAGCTCTGTCCCTTGGTTCAAAAAGACCAATATTTAGCTGTGTCCTACAGGCAGAGGGACTGGGATAATCTGACTCTGTATGTGACCAAGAACCCAAACTCTCAGGGACTGGAACGTGCCCCTGAGCTGCAGGCTGGCTTGCCAGTTACAATAACTTGCAC